>OZ024891.1:5977993-7177993 GCA_964017195.1 Siderastrea radians | reverse complement strand
TTTTATTTATATCTTTATTCTAAAGAATGAAACTGAAGGTATTCCTCTTAAATTCTCGAGTTTTTTAATGCAGAAAATCGGTGACAAATGCGTAGAGAATATACCACCTGAAATGAAAGGATTCAAGCATGCAGCATATTTTGGTACATGACAACCTCGTGGTGTTCTGAATTTTCATTCAATCTCAGCTCAGACAGAGCAACTATGTATATATTAACAAAACCATCAGGTTAGCAATTCTGTAAATTTGAGTACTAGTGCCCAGAACTTAACTAAACACCACTGAACTGTTGCCAACAGCTACCTACACCTAACAAATGAGTGATTGTCGACAATAATGAGCCAGACAAACAATAGACAAACTGACCTATTTGACTAACAAAAGTTGGATCGAAACGCACCAATCACGTTTAACAGTCTTCACAGCCAATAACATCACAGCTCCAATAACATCACGAGATTGTCGACTAATCAGGACGACCAGAGACTTATAACATCTACTGACGATTCACAGTTCGCTTGACTCTGATGATGACTTCCGCTCAGGTTGTCGAAACGTCAGTCAGTGCATATGTCACCTCAAACAGTCCTTCTCAGGACTACACTCGCCCAGACGATCACAATTTACCAAATTATGATATGACTCCCTGGTTCAAACCATTTACAGCAAAGTGATTTTTCTCGTCTATTTTTCTCCCCGGGTTGCTCACGGGAAAAACTTTCAGCTCACTTCAATGTTGTTGAGTGTTCATTGACCATATTTGGTCACAGCAGGTATATGAGCTGATAGCCTAGCTCTGTTCAGCCAATCAACATGCTAGAAATCCAACATACCTAGCCGGTTCAGTTTTTAATAATTCCATTTGTTCTCAATACCTTTAGCTTCACTGATGTACTAATGAATTCCAGTCGTGCGCGAGACCGGGATTGAATATTGAAGACAGTCCAAGATGGCGGCTCAAAATGGCGGCCTAACAACGAATTTCTACCTTATCTGAGCCGTTACTTTGTAAATAACAACATAACAATACATATACTGCACTATAAGCGAAATAACATGAAAACATTTTTTGCACCTTCACCCACAAGTACTACCTTAAGCTGAGCACTACACGTCAGATACTACACATGCAGAATACATTCGATTTAAGGCATTTTATATCTAAACTGACTCTTCAGCGAAGATTTTTTTCACAACATCATACAAAAGTTGCTAAGAGCTCCGAAGACTGCAAGTATTCTGTCGTCGCTGATTCTCGAGAAAACCCGCTTAACTCTCAACTGTCGTCGTCTGGGAGCTTCGTGGCACGGTGCGATTGATCGATCGGAAACTAGCCCACTTGCCAAATGCCACTATTATTCCACTGAATTTCTGTACGGGGCTGAAAATCGCCTGATTAATTAATTCTGTTTCACCACAACAGATTTTTTTTTTTGATCGGGCGTTTCTCTGCCTAGCACGCAATGATTTTTCGTTTAGAATTGACTCACTCGCCCTGTGTTAACACCAGTACTTGTACATGTATGGTACTGATCATGAACAGACCGAACTGGTGGAGACAATGCTGTCAGTGCTATTTCTCAAATGTCTCACGCGAAAACAACGCGACGTAACAAAAACAGTGATATTATAAACAAGAAATATACTCACCAAATCCCTGCCGCAGCTAGCTTGGGAGAGACAAGTGATTTGCCGTAACACTCCAATATGGTGGGTGTAGTCGAAGTGTTCCGTATAACTTGTTGACAATAATCCGATTCTGTGCCTGTGTAGGGATAAGTGGAGACCGATTTGTCAAGGGGATTGACCAGCTGAATTGGGCTCTAGCATCACGCTTTTAAAACGTGAAAACAGAATATTGAAGTTGGCGTTCACTTGTTGCCAGTACTGCTTTAACATTTCCTCAATAGAAACCGTTTTTCTGCAACGCGTGTCTGTTTATATACCCCGTGGACCCGACCCCAGATTGTAAAAAAATATATTTACTTCCTGAGTTTCTGAGAAATCTGTTGTTAGACCCACATTTCCGCAAATGTGTGGGTTAGCGGGATTTTATCTTTCCGGTTTTGCTGAAAGCTCTGTTGTCGTGTTTACAGAGCTCTCAAGTCTTACTCATTGAGCGTTAGACTAGACTTGCACCAAGCTGCCCTAAACAGCGCGTTGATCGACGAAGGACTTTGTGAAAGTCTAGCGTGAGACTCACGCAAAGAATGCAATCTTACGCTCTCAATTTGAGGCAGAAAATTACCGCTTAACCCTAAAACCACTGAATTACCTTTAGCCGACTTTTTATACTGTTAAATTTTAAAAAAATTGCGAAAAAATCGTAATTTAATATTTTTCCTTATTATTATTATTATTATTATTATTATTATTATTATTATTATTATTATTTTGTAAAATACTCCTAAATAATCAATCTTTCAAAAAAAGAGCAATTTTTAAAACACGCCCTGCCTAAGGGCGTCAACAAAACCCGGAACATGGAGCATTTCGGAACATTCCGGAACATCCCGGAACAGGGCAAATTATCACAAAATAAATGAAAAAAAAAAGAAAAAGGAAGATTTCAAGAGAAAGCGATTAAAGAAACAACCGAAAAACAAACGAACAAACAAACAAACAAACAAAATTTAAAATAAGGTGTAACAGTAGTACTTTCCCGCCAATTTTATCTTGTGATTTTCTACCGTGTTGGTTTCTTGCCTTATTCTTGACCTCCCCATGAATTTAAAAAAATGGATTAAGCCACATAGTAACCTGTGAGAGTTACCAGATCTGTGACAGAGATTTGGATTTGCAGAAAAACTGAACAAAAGTAAAACTACGTCAAATTAACTCATCATTACGGAGGAGAACAGACAAAGGCAAGAATTTATAAAAATAATAACTAAACTAAAAAACTGATATAATTCTTGTGTCGGATACTTCAGTTGAAACACAAACCTTCACCGAAAGGAGTGCCTTTTTTCAGTTGCAGGGTAAGAAAGGGAGGGAAATTTGTTATCTTAGAAGGTGCGATCCCCAAGTGTAGAACAGCTGACTTTTGGAACCAACAGAAGAGATTGTGTAGACGAACAAAGAGAATAATTAGCAGCTGGTTTGACAAAAGATATTTAATGTAGGGTGGACTCCTTTTTTTTTGGTTAGTACAATTTAGGTTCATTCATCTCTGCACACTTTTACTTTGGAAATCAACTTAAACACAAAACGTCCTATGCAGCCGTTCTTAGTGTCGTCATGCAACGCCAAAGGAGACTATTGCATGCGTGACTGAGAAAATGCTTTAATTTTCTCATATCAAGTAAACCGTCTCTCGATACCCAAAATAAAGCCACAATGTTATCCGAGATATTTTTGAATTCAAGAAATGAGGCGCATTTAGCCAGAGTTAGTATATTCCTTCATTTAGTCACAGATGCATATATTTATTTACCCTGCATTTATTCTATATCGTTTATTTTATTTTATTTCATTTTATTCTATTTTATTTTATTTATTATCTTTTATCGACGGTCAGAATTTTTTAATTACTTTTTTTTTCATTTATTTTGTGATAATTTGCCCTGTTCCGGGATGTTCCGGAATGTTCCATTTTCCTGGTTTTGTTGACGCCCCCTGCCTAATGTTCCTAGCCTGTGAACAGGCTCTCCGGTCGAAGAAAGAGTGAAGAAAACGAAGGAGTGAAGTGAAACAAAGGGCGAGAACGAGCGATGAGACGGGGAGGGGGTAAGGGAAAAAAGGAGGAGGAGAGCCTGTTGACAAAGGATTGAAACCGCCATTCCGCCCCCTTGTAATTGACCTGTCATCGATCGTCTGCAAGATGTAATTGTCTTCGGTCGGACCCCATTAGATTTGGGTTATTTAAAACTGGTCAGTGTAAAACGCAGACTGCGGACAGCAGACTGCAGACTGCAGACCAGGGGTAAAATGCAGACTGCAGACTGCAGACTGGGTGTTCCGAAAACGCGGGGTCGGGGTGTGGGGTGCGGTGTGCGGACTGCGGGGTGCGGACTGCGGGGTGCGAGGTCAACAAAAACCGAAAAAAAAATTACAAATTACAAATATAATAAAACAACCAAAATAAAAAGAAAAAAGGAAATAGCTAAATGCACACAAAAATACAATAAAAAATGCAAGAGAATATAAAAAATAGAGCGAGAATTGAATATTTGACTGTCACGCGAACCAATGCAATACATAAGTGAATAAATTAACTATATGCACAAATAACGATAATTTTTTTTTCATTTGTAATAATCGTGAGGTCTCAGTGGAACACTTTTTTTCACTCTCTTGATTTATTTTATTTCATTTCTGATGCATTTTCACCGGCTATCTCTAAAACAGGGAACGGGGAATCGAGGAACGGGCAACGGGGAATGGGGAACGCGGAATCTCTAAAATAGGGAATCTCTAAAACGGGGAATCTCTAAAATAGGGAATCTCTAAAACGGGGAATCTCTAAAATAGGGAATCTCTAAAACGGGGAATCTCTAAAACAGGGAATCTCTAAAATGGGGAGTCTCTAAAACGGGGAATCTCTAAAGTAGGGAATCTCTAAAACGGGGAATCTCTAAAATAGGGAATCTCTAAAAGGGGGAATCTCTAAAAAAGGGAATCTCTAAAGCGGGGAATCTCTAAAATAGGGAATCTCTAAAACGGGGAATCTCTAAAACAGGGAATCTCTAAAATGGGGAGTCTCTAAAACGGGGAGTCTCTAAAATAGGGAATCTCTAAAACGGGGAATCTCTAAAATAGGGAATCTCTAAAAGGGGGAATCTCTAAAAAAGGGAATCTCTAAAGCGGGGAATCTCTAAAATAGGGAATCTCTAAAACGGGGAATGTCTAAAATAGGGAATCTCTAAGATAGGGAATCTCTAAAACGGGGAATCTCTAAAATAGGGAATCTATAAAATGGGGAATCTCTAAAAGTAGTAAAGTGCGCTCACTAGGGGTGGTTTGCCTCGTTTTGATGTTGAGGGGGTTGCTAGGGTGGTTGCTAAGGAAGGGAAAAACCGCAGACCATAGGGGGTGTGACGTCATAGAGGGGGATTGGGGCCAGGGCAGGGGACGCGGGGATCCCCTGGTGAATGGTAGATGAAATAACCGAAGTCATGCGCATGCGTCCATGTTTTTATGGTACCACAAGGTCAGGATAGTCTTTCTCTTATTATAGGTAAATGGTTTTGCTCGTAGTAGTAAGGGTTGGCACTTTGGGTCATTGAATCAAAAAGACCCACCCCTCGACTTTTTTAAGCCAATGAGAGACTAGTGCCATTCCTTTTTATCATGTGATCCCGGTCAAGAGAATGGACCAATGAGCGTTGGGGTCAAAGGTCATTCAAGATGGCGGCTGATGGTGGGGGTGTGATTTTTGGTGGGGTAACCGCTGACCCAATGGGAAAAAGGATCGCGGGCTCAGATGGCGGCTGATAGTGGGAGTGTGATTTTTGGGGGAAAACCGCTGACGAAGTGGGAAAAAGATCGCGGGAGCAGCCAGAGGAAAAAGAGAGGACATTTCGTGACGCTTACATGACGTAGGTCAATGGTCCTCTGGCTAGGGTGGGAAACCGCTGACCAGTAGGTGAAAAAGGATCGCGGGCTCATTCAAGATGGCGGATGGAGGTCTTGTGATTTTTGTTGGGGAACCGCTGACCTTTGTTGGGAAAAAAAAGGATCGCGGGCTCCGATGAGAAAAAGAGAGGACATTTCGTGACGCTTACATGACGTAGGTCCATGGTCCTCTGGCTAGGGTGGGAAACCGCTGACCAGGGATGAAAAAAGGATCGCGGGCTCAGATCAGAAAAGAGAGGACAATGACATAGGGAATACATAGGGAATACATAGGGAAAAAGGGATGGCAGGCTCCGATCAGAAAAGAGAGGACATTTCGTGACGCTTACATGACGTAGGTCAATGGTCCTCTGGCTAGGGTGGGAAACCGCTGACCAGTCGGGGGAAAGGATCGCGGGCTCAGATCAGACAAAAAAAAAAGCCGCCATGTTGAAATCAAGGACTTTTTAATCCTTTTCCTTGGGTGTGGTCACACGCGCATCAACAGGGTGAAGGTGTGTCTTGGCAGGCGGCTCGATATCCGTAAGGGTAGGTTTGAAAGGTGGCAGGATCAATGACTCTCTTGTCGTACACCAACTGGTAACGCTTGTAATCCGGAAAGGTGTAGAGTTGGTAGTGTTTGGGATCGCGCACAATCTGATGCGTTTTGGTGACGAGAGTTTGACGCGGTTTCTTTTGAGGGTTTTGGATTTCGTCCAGGACGTTCTGGCGCATGACGTCATAATTCAACTGGCTCTTGCCTTCGCTGTTCAGACGGAATCCTCTGACTTTACATTCGACGTGGCCATGTTTGGTTTGGTAGCCATAATTTTTGGGTCCGCCTGACACAAATTCTTGAATGTAGTCGTCGGGATCCAATTCAGAGGTGAACTCGCCGAGGTAATCCCCCAAGACTGGGTTGGATTGACCCTCGTCTTCCAGATAAACCACAGAGTCGGTGTCATAGTACAAGACCCGTTCCCCCAATTGTTCCAACGCAGCATAGAGACGGAGTCGAGCCCAACAGGTAGTGAAAGAAGCCACAAAGATGTTGAGGTTTGGGGAGACGGGGATGTCTTCCTCTTGGTACTGGTAGAGTACCTCTACCATTTGGTCATTCATCACGGAGACGTGACGTACGTCCAAGGTGGAGGTATCTAGGAAACTGTGAAAGGCTTTGGGATCATCAAATTCTTGGACTTGGGTCTTGTTGAGCCGTTGTCCAAACTTGCCCCACATGGAATTGAGCATCATTTTGGCTAAGGTCCGGAGACCAGGATTCTTCTCGATCTTGTTGTAGTCCAACCGGATGCCTTCATGTTCGAAGTACTCTTGGATGTATTGTAGTCGCTTGGTTTCGTCGTCTCCGACCCACGATGGCCACCCACTAGCTTCTTGCTTGATTTTCAACCAAGTGTTGACGTAGTCTCGGAACAGTCCTTCACAGGTCTCGTGAAAATGCCAGACTTCGTTGATGTACTGGACTTGATATCCTAAGTCCACCGCTTTAGACAGTTCCGGGCTGCACCATGTCCCGGTCAGGACGCGTTGTTCGTCGGTGTGGTTGCACTAATCGGATCTCTCCCGAAGAGGTTTTGCCATTTCTTCTTTGACACAGGTGGCACAGAGGGGAAAGGTGAGTTTGCTCTCATGGCGGTAAGGCAGGACGGGATGGTACAAGGCACGTGGAGGGAGGACTTTGCATTGGATGAGACCAAAGTACTGTTGGATGTCGGTGTGACCCGGTTGGGAAATGAATTCAGGATGACCTTTGGGGTACACACAGGTTTTGTTGACCCAAGGGTACAAGGAGGTGACATCAATGTAATGGATCTTTTGGCTGGGGGTGACATGATGGTACAACTTGACAGCATTGGTACGACCTCCACAGAAAGCGTCACGAGGGTTGAGGGGGTCGTTGAAGTCCAGGTTGTCGACGAAGGATTGGATCTCTGGGTTGGTTTCTTTGAGACGTTTCCATTCGCACCCCCATATTTGGACCACAGTGTACCCTTGTTCTCTAAGCTGTTGGACCTTGTGTTGCGAGGTTTCGTAGACATCTTGCATGGTTCGATCATAGTGACGCACATGTTTTTCGTGGCGGTTTGGATAGCAGGTGGGACATCCATGGGTGAAACAACCTTGAAATTCGTACACGGTCTGGGTGCCGTGGCAGTAACCATCCACGAACCCCACGGCTGGGATGCGAACCTCACCAGCATTGCCCGCGTGTTGAATGTCCTGGGGCTGTTGTTGAGCACACCAGGTGAGCCATTGGATGGCCACGTTGGAGTGATTGATGGAGTTCTTCCAACCACGGACGGGTTCACTGGCAATGCTGTTGGGGATCATCCGGTTCATGCGTAGATCCCGGTTGCAGGCGGAAGCAATGGTGATTTGATCGAAGGGGTTGAAACCCGCTTGAGCTTCAAACAATCGTTTGAAGGTGAGACATCCTTGTTTCAAGAGACGCACATCTGATTCACAGTACGCGACCAATTCTTTCTGGAAATCAAAGACCACCTCCTTATCGCGTTGCTCTTGATGCCACTTTTCCAAGGCTTGCTTGCCTTCGGGAGACATGGTTTCAGGCATGTAGTAATCGAGGGCCGGGACGATGCCCACGTAGTTTTGATGCTCGGGGAGGTTGAACTTGTGTGGGAAGTAACCTTTTTTCAATTCTGTCAATCCAAAGGTTTTCGGAAAGGCCGACAAAGGCATCTGGAAGAAACTGAGAGAATCGATGAAACGGATACGATCGTGTTGGACTTGTAAGAGTTTACATCCGTTCCGGAGCTGTTCAACGATCCGGTTGTCACTATGGTATTGATGAACCACAAAGTACCCATCGTACCCTTGGAAATTATGAGCCAGCACATTGACTTGTCGGGTGTCGTTCAACGTGAGCGTATCCAACCATTCGAGAAAATCTCTGGTACAATATTCGCCTGGGAAATGCACGGGGTCGTCGTCGTCTTCGGTTTCGGCCACGATGAGATTAGCGATGTGTTGTTCGTGGGGTTGCATGGCTTCAATGTCAAAAAACACGTGCAAGGGTGGCAGGTCGTCCACATCGTCTTCTTGCTCCTCCTCCTCCGGTGCATGGGGGGTTTGAAGTCCCGCGGCCGCGGCCCCTCGTTTGGCGCGAGGACCCCCTTGACGTTTCTTCTTTCTCTTCTTCTTTTTCTCTTCTTGAGGCTTTGGGGCTCGTTGAATAAAACATAGATGAGTCTGGGCGTCCACGTACTCATGGCAGGAAGGACAATCTATGTGCCAGCATTGATGCCTTTGAATTCTTTCTACCCCTACCTCCTGCTTTCGGCAGGAGGGGCATCGCCTGCGAAGAAAGCACACGGTGGACTGTGGGTTGGTGGTGGGTTTGCCCGCCTGGTCAACAGCCAGATGTGTTTGGAAACAAGTGTCTCCGAAAAAGTCGCGATGACAAGTGTGGCAACGTTGGGTCGCTTTGAGGCCTCTTGGGTAAGCTGCCTGGAAATCGGGGCACTCTTTTTGACGACAGGCTCCGCAAAGTCGTTTTTTGTTGCATCGATGAAGACCTTCGTGGTCATAGGGTTTCCAACAGTGAGCACATACATAACTGGACCCGAAAAACCCTGGCAAACGAGTAATGACATCATAATGGCCTTGGTGGTGCAACAGGATCAATGGTTTGTCTTGGGTGCCTCCAAAGGTGGTGATATGGAACGAGCGATGGGCGTCTACCAGAATGATCTGGTAATTGGCAAGGGACGGGGCGGCACTGAAGGCCGTCAAGGCATCGTAGCTGCAAGGACCCAAGGGCACCCTGGCTTCGTGATGGAGCAACAGAGCCAATTCTTTTTGGATTTTCCAACCGTGTCGAGTCGATTCCCATTTCGGGTGTTGGTCCAGGCGAGCTTTAGCAGTGACGAGGGCCCGAGCACAACAGAGGTCATCTCTATTTTGGATGCGGATAACGGACCGTGACCGCGCCGTCAGCACTTCAAGGGTTGGGTGGCCCGGCTTGGTACTGCGTTTTCGTCCGGTTCCCTGAGGTGCATGATGGACTTGGGTGATGGACAATTGAAACGAATCGTCCATTTCAAATTGTTCGTTGCTGTTGAGGGCTTGGGCCAATCGATCGAAGAGGGCATCCAAACGTTCACCTCCTTCGCGCCATTCACCGGCTCGTAAGCCCCATCCTTGAAAATTATTGTGGAGACGGTCGGAACCGATGGTAAAATAGAGTCGATCTTGATCGTGCAGGTTGGGAGTGGTGGTTAACACTTGATCCACCGCTCGACGTAAACCATCTTGAAGTGCTTGAGTAATGTTTTCATCTGGAATTAAGTTCCCCCTTTGGCGTAAACGGGTATTGAAATGACGTTCACGAACACCCAGACGGCTACTCTTACGATCGACATAATTGTCCAACTCAAACTCGAAGGCGCCCTCTGCACCATCCAAGGCACCACCACTTTGCTGAAGGAGGTTTGTTTGAAACGCGTGTTGGCGTTCCAAATGATCGACGAGGTTGTTACAAAGGTCATCCTCCTCGCTGTCTCCCATCTCGTCCGGGCATAACAAATCAGAGGTCGTCTCTTCTTCCTCAGCATCGGATGTTTGTAGGCCAAGCAAAGCCAATTGGTCTTGTACGGAAAGGCCACTTGGCCCCGCTTCGTCTTCGTCTTGGCGAGAGGTCATGATCAAATGAACCAGCTACAGGTCGGTGCCCGTTTTTTATAGAGAAAAAAGGTCACGTGGGAGAAGGGTCTGGACCAATCACCAAATAGGACACGAGATGTCCCAGGGAGGGGTGGGAAGGGGTGGGGGACCCCCCTCCCTAGTTAGTCCCATCAGGCCTCGCGGGGAACGAATGAGACACTATAAAAGAGATCAAACCTCGGGGTGGATCCTTTCAACATGGCCTCTTGTCCAGACGAATTATTGGAAGAATTTGAGGCATTCCAAGTGGACGAAATTTTATCTGAAGTGAAGAAGGAGTGGGTGCTCGACCAGGGGGTCACACAGTTTGGAGAAGAATTAGAGGAGAGAGCACGGTTGAAACAGGCAGCCCAGGCAGCACGAGCCGCCTATGTGAAGCAACATTGGACCCCGGGCCATTACCCACAGCTGACCACAGGGTGGTTTATTGAGGGCCTGGATTTTTGCTGCGACTACTGGCGGTACGAGTTCAAGCGCCCTCCAACACCGCCGCCCTCTCCCGATGCCTCCCAAAAAAAAAAAAAAAAAAAACAGACCTGTCACTGCACCTGCCACGGCACGAAACGCCGCCTCACGACAGACCAAGAAAACGACAACAACGAATTAGCGGAGCTCCGAGCCAAAGAAGAGCGACGACGGGCGCAGCGACAGGCTTCCAGAGCCAGGTACCGTTGTGACAGAACGTTTGCATAGGAATGAAAGGGTTGGAGGAAAAAAAAAGAGACAGTGATTGACATTTTCATTTGTTTTTATTTTTTACTCAACATGGTATGGTGTGTCATTAAATTTTACAATTTTAAACGTTTCTTGGCTTGCATGATTTTTTTGACGACCCGTTCCGTCTTGGTTTTCTTGCCGGGTAACCGATCAATGGCTTGGATCATCTTGGTATCGGCTTTCCATTTGTCTTGCAAATTCTTGGCACGGCTGTAATCAATGTCGTGTTGTTTAGCAATCTGGTCCAAGCGATTGATCCCGGGATCTCCACGTTTTAGACGTTTGGCTAAATGCGTCCCAGGGCCCATGTACTGATAGCCAGGCCAATGAAATTCTTTGCCGGTTTTGGCGATCCATTTTTGGACATCCACCGCCCCACCGGATTGGCGGCGTTTCCGTTTCACGCCCCGTCTCCTCTTGGTGGGCATCTTTTAGTCACTGTCGTAATCCAATCGGCGTCGTAACTTTTTACCTCGGTGCCAATCTTCCCACCCGGGTAAGGGTTTTAATTGTTCCACTTCACGAGCGGGTCCTTTGCCTTTGCCTTTGCCTTTGCCTTTTGCGAAACCACTTTCGGCTAAATGTTTTTCCCAAGTCTTGCGACGTTCTCGCACGGCTTCTAAACGCGACCGGAGATCCCCTAGACTGGTGGAAGGGGTCTCTTTCTTGACAATCTTACTGGTGGTGGCCGCTCCTTTGCCTTTCTTGGTGGCAGGGGTAATGGGAGGTTTGGGAGTCGACGGGCTGCCTTTTATCATGCGCTTGAGCCATTGTTCCACGGGTCCCGTCACCAAATCCCCTTCCTCTTCCTCGCCTTCCTCGCCTGGCGGTGCACCCGGGGCCCCAACCCCCACCCCGCCAGGAAATTGACGGATGCGTTTGGTTAACTTGGTTAATTCTTGACTCATGGGTTTGGTTTGAGCATTGACCACGGCCGGGGGCAATTGGGGGTCGGCCAACAAGACATGTTTTTGGGCGGCTAACGTAGCGGCTTTGTTCAACAAGGCATTTTCGGTGAGTTCTCCTTTGTAATATTGAATGAGTTGTTCCAAGTCCTTGTGGGGAATCATGTACACCTCGTCCATCGTTGACTACAGTCAGAGCAAAGTTCCCCGTCTTCCACGGCACGACAGCTCTCACAAAGACGGGACTTTAAGATATACATGTACTCTTGATGCAACAGGTGATATTTATCCTTCCAATAAGAACAGTCGTCTTTCCACTGGTCGGTGGCCCGATTGGCCTCTTGTAACAGACGCATCCACGTGGCAAGCGTTAACGAAGACATTGACATAATACATGATGGAGTCCTTGAAATAAGCCGCGTCCTTTTTGTCGGACCAACCACTGACGACGTTTTTTGACGGAATGTCGACGACGTCCCAAATCGCGTAGCACCTTTTTATAGGGTTGAAGTTTAGCCAGCATGGGGGGTGTGACGGGAATCTTGTTTTTTAAGAAGTTCAAGACCAGTTCACTCACAGCATTGATTTGATCGGCATTGGCATGTTGTAACAACTCTTGACGTTTGGAGCCATTGGCTTCTTGTAACATGGACCGTAAAAACGGCAATTGACGTCGAAGACGTTGCATCTTTTACCGATGGCGACGACGATAGCGTTGGTTGGCTTTTTGAATGGTGCGTTTTATACGTTTATCCGTTTCCAGGGCCACGGCTTTTCCCAATCCCGCCATGGTGGGGACCAATAGATTTAAAAAACCGCCTCGTTGACGACGTCGTCGTCTCCTCCTCAAGGATACCATGAGTGCAACAACACACGTTGAAGGGCTTTGTTTTGTTTGATGAGGTCTTGCGTCTCTTTATAGCCTTGACGGGTATTGCGTTTTAAATCGGACCACCAACCCCCACCTCGTTGTCGTGTTCTTCTTTTTCTTCGTCGTCGTCGTCGTCGTTGGACGGCCATGGTTCTAAGAGTGTAGGACTGGGAGGGAGCGGCTTTTTATCTGTCCAATACCCTTTGGGTCTCAAGGGACGAGGACATCCGTCCACATAGCATTGGGCTTCCACGGGTTGGTAGACAAAATGACCATGGTACTCTTGGACGCACCGTTTGGGTAAGGGAGGGGTGAAATCCACAATGGTATCATCCAACGTTTGCATCTTGATCAAAAATCCTTCCAGATCCTCCAAGGGAACCCCACGCACATAGGTTTTCAATTCGGTCAAGGCTTTGGCATACGTGGTAAACGCAAACCGACTCATGGTCACTTTAAACCGGTATTGTTTAAAATCGTTCCATCCTTTGACCACCGTACCCACGGCCGCCAAACACGCCACCAACGTACTGTTTTCCAAGAGGGGTCCGGCAATCATGCCCGCTGCCATCAGGAGTAAGGCCAAGCCATTGAACAAGGCGTTGACAAACTTGAAATGATTCAGCATTTTCCGATAACACCACCACTGTTTGTGGTAAAAGGCATACAAGGAATCCATGCGTTGCAAAAGTTCCGGTTTGAATTTTTCACCGTGGCTTCTGGACAACGGTCCATTCAGCAAGGATACCACGGTTTTTCTTTTACTTGACATCCTGATCACTGCGACGTTTTTTGATACGTGCGCGTCCATCCCTCGTCTTTTAAGACGTGGCTCAACAAACGTTGTTGATCGGACGAGGCCGGGTGCAAATCCAACACCAAATACCCATAAGGCCGTGCAGTGGCGTGATGAAACGTCTCCAACGTGTCTTTCCAGGTGGTAGGAAACGATTGAAGCATGACATTGCGCACCCCCAATTGATCTCGGGGGTTCTTGAACGCCACGATGTAATGGGCATTGCGGGATATACTTTTGGCATATCGGCCTACGGGAAACATGTCTTGGCACAAGTACAGTACCGTGACATTTTGATGATGCGAATGTTTGGTGAATAAATCCAACACGCGTTTATCGTGACTCCCTTCGTCCATCAAATCATCCAAGACCATCACTCCTTTACGCCCTGGCGGAAACCATTGCACCAAGGCTTGATGATCGGGAATCCCTTCGTGAAACAGCACCCCTTGATCTTGCATGCCTCGAAATCGATCTTGCCAGGCCCCATAACAATAATGCACTTGGGTCGGTGGGGTGTCAAACAAGTCTGGGTTCTCTAACAAGAGTTTTTCCGTAAACACGGTTTTGCCACATCCCGACGGTCCCACCACCAAGATAGAGGAGGGGGTATGAAAACGAAACGGTTTCGCCGTTTGCATGATGATGATACTACCCAGGGGAAAAAAAAAAGGCACCTTTTTATTGGAGTCGGTGGGACTCGAACCCACGCACGACTAAGGCTCTACCGACTGAGCTACGACTCCGTTTTGGATAGGACACAATAAAAACAACCGTTTTTTTTTCCAACGAACTTTTTATTTAACCATTCCATTGATGATAGGGATGACAACAGACTTGATACCATCTCGCTTCTTGACCTACAATGAGTTGCTGAAGGCGTTGACCGGCTTGATGGTCATTGCTTACATAATCATGATCCGAAAACTCATTTAAAAATTCTTGCAAGGTCCGGCCACGGGCTTTGGCTTTCAAGTACAACAACGCATAATCGCCACAGGACTTGCTTGAGATGGCTTGGAGGGACTTGCCATTGGTCACCACATATTTCCAATGTTGAACAATCCACGCTCGTAACGGGGCAGCTTGCACGTACGTGTCCAATGGCAAGGCATAACTGTCGAGGACTTCACACACGTTTCCCTCGGTCCACACTGCTAACCAATGTTGTCCGGGTTGATCGTGCGGGTCGGTGTTGACAATGTACCCTTGCGGAGTGGTCTTGACAGGACGCTTGGGTAATCGATCACAGGCCACCGTCCCGTAAAACATCGGTTTCAATTGGGGGTCGTCACGGGCTAAATAATCCAACTGCACATTATTCAAGGCCACGTGTTCCATCTTTTCTTTCTTTAGTGCTGGTAAATGTTGTACAACACGGCTCCGTTGCGGTCAATCTCCAGCAAGTTCTCAAATTCCCCATACACGAGCACGGTTATATTGGTAGTGGGCGCGGCTCCAAATTCCAAGCTGAGTTGTAAATCGCCTGTTTGCTTGGGGTTGAGGGTTTGACTGTCAGCACATCCATTGGCCACATTGTCATACATGTACAAGGTACAATTTTTAGCTTGGCCCCAATCTTCTAGTTCCACCATATTGCCTTTCTTTTTACACCAGGCGCCACTGGCTTGCAGAAAACGGAAGTAGCCTAGATTATCTCGGGTGCCATTGTCATGCACCAACTGCAGGGTTTCATAAGGGTATTCTTCTCCTTTGACAATCTGTTTAATGGAGGTCAGCCCAAATTTCTGGAAGCAGAAGGGATCTCGGGTCACATCGCCATTGAAGGCGCGGCTGTCCAGTAACCCCACAATCAATCGGTCAGGTATTCTGTTTTGAAACAGGTTCGGGATATCAAAGCGGACCAGGTTGCTTGCATGCTGAAGGTCCGGATTTCACTGCGGACGGTCGGGTAAGCCGCCACTTCTCCTTCATTGTGTCTTTTTTCAGACAAACTCTGGTAGATGGCGTCATTCAAACGCAGTTGGCAGAGATGAAACCGTAGTTTGACATCCCCTTCCATCAATCGGCCAGCCAGAGCCACTCCATTGAAAAACAGGCTGGGGCCATTGAAATGAAATTTCATCTTGATTTCGATGCCAGGCACCAACAGTTTGCCAGTGTGAAAGACTTCCAGGTGCGGGGTAAACACCAGACTGTGGGTGACACCTCCAGCATACTTGGCGGTTTCGGCTACCATGGCGGCCAAGGCTCCCTTGTGATTGGCACTGAGAGCGTTATAGGCTGCATCAGGTGTGGCATAGTCTGTGTTGGTGGCGGTCCATTGGGGTGGGGAATCCACTTGATTGTACCATCCTTGGGGTCCTAACACGGTCTTGCCATCTTCTCGGTCATAATTCAGCAAGGTTTCCAGGTAAGCTTTGTAATGATAAGTGTCGGATTGAGGACTGATCAACGTACCATTCAACTGCAAGTCAATTTGTTTGATGATGGAATGGGCCAAATTGTTGACGGGCCACAATTTCTGATTGGCCACCAAGTTATCATTCGTACTCTTTTGCAATCTCAATTCCATGGTAAAGTAACTGCGTCCCAAATCCACAAAATCGTCCAACCCTGGAATGATGAATTCCATGGGATTGATACCCGTGGTGGTGGGTTGAATGGTGACCATGCGATAGGCATTGATGCTAATGTCGGTCGGTGGCACCTTGAAAATCCGTAATGCAGGGTTGACGGTCCCTTCGGAACGCTCGTGAGCCGGGGAGGTTTGCGTACTCACGTCAGGCATGTTTAACGTCGTCGAGTGGTACCCCGTCGTCGTCGTGAGGGGTTTTTATAGCGTCGTCGTGCTAAACGTTGTCTCAAATCAAACCCGGGGACTCTCATCACCTCGGGACTCAACCATCCACCACGTTGTCGTCGCATGAGTTTCCAAAATGGATACAGTCCACCCCATTGAGACAACCCTCGATCACTACGAATCCGTCGAGGTCGTGAATGCACGGGTTCCATGTTCACACTCCAAAAATATCACGTGCACGTTTGGTTTGTTTGGGAAACAAAGCACTGGCCACCCGCACGGCGTCTTTCACGCTCTTATGACTCAAAGCTTTCTTGGCTTGTTTGGTGATTTCTTTTTTAATGACGTCTTCGGCTTTGCATTTGACACCTCGTGTCAAACCCGTTTCCAATCCTCTCTTGATATTACTAGGCAATTTTAAAGGATTTCGCGTGCTTTTAAGGCCTTGGAACCCCCCACGCAAGAGATCCGTCACCAATCCTTTGCCTTGTTGATCATACCACTCGTCGGTCCGAAATCGTGTCAAACTTCCCCCACGCATCGTACTCTTCACGCTTTACTAAGGATCACGTTTGGTTGGTGTCACAGCACTCGTCTCTTTTTATACCGTCATCGTCGTTTTTTCCGAAAAGCGGCTTCCAACCCTTTTTTAGCCCCGTAACTCGCAGCACCCCCCGCGGCACCCAACGCCACGGCTTTTCCTCCAGCGATCAAGGCAGGAATCAGCGCAGCCAATGGCAAGAGACCCCCTCGTTGCCTTCTTCGTCTTCGACGTCTTCTCGTCTTTGGCATGTTTGTTTGTTTTCACAACTCTTGTTTTCTTTTTATACTCACATGAGGTTGCACGTAAACGATTCCCCCGCATAGCGTTTTCGTTTCCCACTTTTGATCTCTGCCATGCGTTTCAAATGCGCTTTTCTGGCATTCTTTTTAGCCAACTTTTCTATCCCTTTGGTGATGGACCATGCAGTTTTAGGAATCCCGGCAATCACTGCGTTGATCCCTTCCCCTGCTTGGGGACGCTGTCGTCGTCGTCGTCGTCGTCGTTTCGGAGGCATGATTGACTTGGGGTCCCTTCTCGTCTCTCTTTTTTATGCCTTTTTGAAGTGCAACGTGACAATGGTATGGCCCTGGCCAAACTTCACTAGGTCTCCTCCGGCACCAATCGTTTCCGCCACTTGAACGTGAATGATTTCGACCACCTCGTTTCGAAGCGGTAGGTATTGAATGTGCAGCGGTTCAAAGTACATGGTGCCACGTCCTTGTCGCTTGTACTGGATTTCACGCAACAAATCGGTCACGCGATTGCCCACCACCGTGCTGCCCGCGATGTCCGAGTACACGTGCAACGATCGTGTGGGATCCCCCACCACCGTACGAAACGCCACGTTCAAGTTGGTGAAACGCCAATTCACACTGAAACTCAACCAAATCCATGTGGTCCCACCACCATCTGTGGTCACTTGATAATACTCCGGGTCGTTCTTGCTATTTCTCAATTCAATGTCCCTATTGTTGGGAACCTTGTCATCACGGAATTCCATGTTCAAGTTGGGTCCCAATAGATAGTTTCCTTGGTCGTTTTTTTCAAACCATCCCATTTTTTCGGCCATGAGATGATGAATGCTAAAGTGAGGGACGTACATCGTCGTGTTGTCTTTGTATGGAAGAGGGTACTTGTACCGTGTGATATTGCGATTGTTCATCACCAAATCTTCGCCGTCCCACTCAAAGGTCGTACACGTTTTTTCTCCCCTCTCCGTATTCGGCGCGCCATGGTAGATCAAGTAACCATAGTTCATACGTTGTCTCACCCAATGCAAAAAGGCTTTCATGAAGGTCACGCCATCCACAATCGAAGGATCGTCTTTCAAATCCTCCATTTTCATATTGAAGCTTTTCACCACACGTCCCGCGGAGGAGGTCAATCGGTAACAAGAGGTGCCAAACACGAACTGATCCGCTGGCAGCAGATTAAAAATGTTGACCCCTGTGTCTGGTAAGGAAATGGCACTCAACCCCACTTGCCATCCCCCTCCGGATAACTGCAACGGTTTCGGTAAACGAATCTTGAAGTTATTGGCTTGGTTGTGGGGAAATTCATGGCGGTTGGCATGACTGGGTAACGTCACGTAGAACGACATGTTGTCTTTTCTGCTTCACACCACGACCTCCCTTTTAAAGTGCAGGGTCAAGAGGGTACGTCCTTCACCAAATTGGACTAGATCCCCATTGGTTTCGGCCATCTGGGTTTCCACGATTTCCACCACTTCGTTGCGTACGGGGACATATTGAATATGGCGAGGTTCAAAGTGCGTGGTGTTTTGGGGCTGGTACTTGATTTCTCGTAAGAGATCCGTGATACGACCCCCTACCATACTACTGGTCCCTACATCACAATACACGTGCAAAGGACGCGTGGGAGCAAATTCCGACGGGACACGAAAGGCCTCGTTCAAATTCACAAACCGCCAAGGACACGATAGACTCAATTTCAGATAATCCCCTTCCACTTTCCAAAAGGTGGGGTTGTTGCTGGCATCGCGGATATCCGTCGGGTTCGGAATGGTAGAAATGCCATCGAATTCTTGCAAGAGATTCGGACCCAATCGATACTGGCCGGGGGACACTTGTTCAATCCATCCCATTTTCAGGGCCAAGGTTCTGCCCCATCACACGCGTGCCACATGGGTTTTGTAATCCACTGGCTTGGTATTCAACAACAAATCCCCTTCGGTGGTCCATTCAAAGGTCGGGTACATTTTGACGCCATCGGGCCCCACCAACTTGTCTTTGGGTTTGATTCGTTTCGCCCGTTCTTGCCGGTAACGATACACCAGTTGGTGAAAAAATTGAACTCCCGTCAACGAGGTCATCTCCTTTCTCATGTCTTGAGCCTTCACGGTCCATTCCTGCTGTTCATACCACCATGCCTCCTGTCCCCAATCGTCTATTTTAAAGTCGTGTTCGTGCCATCGTACATACAACAAAGGATGGGAATCGCCCACGGCTCCTTCTTCCGCTATCACTGGAATGGTGGGTAAGGATAAACTCACCATACCCACCATCCATCCGCGTCCCATAAATCGAATGGGTTTCGGCAATCGGTTTCTGAAATGATGACTCTTGTTCCCAGGAAACTCTTTGGTACTCGCATGACTCATCAACGTCACGTAAAACGAAGAATTGGGCACCCACTTCATGCCTGTCTAGTCGCGTCGTCGTCGTCTTTTGTTTTTCTGGGGTGGGCTTGTCTCTTTCTTTGTCTGGGGCGGTCGGAGGGAGGTCACGTCTCCCCTGGCAATCCAACTATTGTACTTGTCCGGCCACCCTTTCCACTTGACCAACCATCGATCTTTTTGACGCTTAAGTACCTTTTCGATTCGAAACACGTCGGATACATGGACTTTTTGTAAATCCTCTTCATAAAACGTACCTTGGACGGGGGTATCATCCCATTCGTGAATCTTATACGTGGGCACGGGTCCCGGGACCACACGATGCACCACAAACACTTCTTCGGTCCAACCGGGTAGATACCCTTTTTCAAAGGTACGATGAATCTTATTGAGACGTACACGATCTCCGACTTTGAATTTACGTTTTTTCCGGCCTTTCCATCGTTTGCTGTACAATCGTTTCCACACGGCTTCTTCGTTGTCCCATGTCACGTCTTGAGGGGCCATACCAATACTTCGATGACGGGTGGCATTGTACCCTTGTACCAACTCGGGTAAGACATCGTCAAAGCGTAAGGTGTTGGCGGCGGTAAAATAACGATACAACCGTTCTTTCAAGGTGCGGTTAAATCGTTCCACTATACTGGCTTTGGCATCCCCTTCCGTCGAAAAATGTTGAATGCCTTGCTCGTCAAGCCATCGTTGAAAGGTCCGATTATAAAATTCTTTCCTCGATCCGTTTGCAATCGATTAGGGTGACGTCGTCCTTTCACAATCTTGTCAAAGGCATGGACCAAGGTCACCCCCGTTTTGTCTTTCAACGGTTGTACCCACGCATACTTGGACAACACATCCACGACGGTCAACAAGTATCGTATACCCCGATTATACTTAGCCAACGGTTGCACTTCCACTAAATCCGCGACCCATTGATCGTCTAAGCCTCCTACGATCACGGGCAAGGTCGGAAAACGACGACGTCGCGGTTTATGCAACGTGTAGGCCAAATCCCGTTCCAAGATCCGTTGGGCTTTTTTCAAAGGGAGACGGTGGGCTTTGGCAAACCGTTGCACGCCTCCTAAACTCCCTGGGGCGCGAGGATCGTGGTAACGACTCAACCATGATGACGAGACATCGAGTTTGGTTCGTTTGGTCTTTCGAGGCGCCATACGTTCTGACACTCATCCCACAAGGTGTGTATGGAAGGGATGGTGTGGGGGTGTGCCTTTTGAATGATGCGATACCATCGCCACGCGTTCGGGTGGGCTTTTAACCGTAAGACAAACACCACCCATCGATACAGGTTGCGGTCCACATGGGTTTCTTCAAAGACGTGGAGAGGATGCGTGTCCTCGGGACAAGGGGGAATAGGGATTTTGGCGCCCGGTTGATGGTCATATAACATTTGGCACAGGGATTGATGGCATTGCCATTGCACCAGGGACAAGAGACCCTCCCATGCATAACACAACCACACCGACTCCATGGTCAAACTAATTTTATTCGTACCACATCTACCTTTATAGAGAGGTCATGTTATCAAAAGAGCGTGCGTATTTTGGAAAATGCCGGCGCCCCGACCGATCATGCTCTTTTTCCGGACCTGCTTTTTTTTCTTAAAATAGACCACGACCGTCATAGGTGACAGTCTCTAAACCTTTCTGCCAGTTCTCTACACTGTCACTGTACTTGGGTGGCGGTGGAGCTGGGGGCTACCATCATTTCTTGACGGTTCTTGAGATCTTGAATGTCTCGCAGCAACTGTTTCTCATAGTCTGTCAGGGGACGGTCTCGTTCCACGTCCTCTTTCCTTCTCACTCGGGGTGGAGGTCCTGGAATGTCTACCCCACGTTTGGGATACCCTTGAGCATCACGGGTCAACAACGGTGGTTCGGCGAGTGCGTCGGCTTTTTGGGGGGGATGGTCATGAAACCAACTCCAGTACTTGGGACCCATGGGTTGATCGGCCCACCGAAAGAAGTCACACTTTTTCTTGGAACAGCTCACATACAATCGATCGGGGTTCTGGGTGGAATGACTCTGTTGCAGCGTGGCGGGTTCACGGCAAAAGCACTGCAAACCACTCCACATGTCCAACACTTCTGGATGAGGTTGACTATACACGGCTTTCATATAGTTGGGGGCTTGATCTTGACCACAAAACAGCAAACACGGTTGCATGGGACATTTCACATACTTCCATCCTTTTTGAGGTTGACGTGCCTCCAAACGCACGTTATGGCAAGGACATACCAAATAGTCCACTGCCTTTCTTTCATTGTTGTCTTTGACTTGATGATAGTCCACCTCATTGTCAAACATGGTCATCAGGGTGAATTGAGGTGGTTGTGGTGGTGTAGATTGCTCCACCATGTCATTCAATTCTTTCATCATATCTTCCACCGCGGCTCGGGTGTCTTCCACCACCTCGCGGACCACAGGATCACAGTCCTCAGGCGTCACTACGGGGTCATTCTTCTTCTTCTTCTTCTCCTCAGGGGGAACGCTTTTGGTTGATTTTCTCTTCCGACCTGGATAACTCACTGGAGACACGTCGACGGACATCCTGCTAAAGATATGTCACTCCACGCTGCCTGGCTTTTTATACCTTGGAGCCCTTCCTGGGATTGGTCAGATTTCTCACCTTTTCATGACCATAAAAGGGCCTCTCGTGTTCTCATTGGTCAGCTTGTCATGACCTGGTTCTCTCTTCTTCCCATTGGTCAGCGTTCCCTATTTAACACGACCCCCTCGTTCCCCGACTCGTCATTCCAAAGCGGATGGACTACTACCAAGATCTCAAGCGGGAGGACTTTGCTTCGACCAACGACTATTTGGCTGAACGGGTCCAACGAGGTCTAGCAGCGGGATTCACGTTCCAACAGTGCCGTGATCACCATCTCATTGATTTTGCTTTGGCGTTAGGGTTGACCCCCGCCGAGATTCTAGTGATTGTGGGACCTGACACCGGCTATGTATTTCCCAACGAATGCCCCCCGACATCGACATGATTGGAGAACAAGATCTCGGTGCCTTGGAACTGCAAGTGGGTCATGGCCATGTGGTGTACACCGGGGGAGCCAAAGGTACGGATGCACTCGTCGAAGAACATGCTAAACACTTTGGGATGCAGCTAGAAGTCCTCGTCCCCCCGAACCATCCACGAGCCACTTTCATCACCCCTTCTACCGTGGAAGTTCTGATGCTGGCCAACCCCCATCTTCACCAGGCGGCTGAGAAACTAGGCAAAAAAATGCCCAGTCATTTTTACACCCTGCAATTGCTGCAACGCAATTATCAATTGGCCAAAAAAGCCCATACGATCTATGCCTTTGGCTTCTTGGAACCAGATCATAAACGCGTGAAAGGAGGCACTGGTTGGACTGTGCAATTGGCTATGGATCAAGGCAAACCCGTCTACCTGTTTGACATACCCAGTCAATCATGGTACCGCTCGGATCATTACTACCAAGTCAATGGTAGACTTGGTAGACTTTTTGGGGACCCAAAAAGCCCACCCTTCATCAAAGCAGTGCTATCGTGGGATCCCGTGATTTGGACGAGAAAACCCGAGAAGAAATTCAAGCCTTATTCAATCGCACCTTCTGTCTACCCGAGAACATTGATCAATTACGCATGGAACTGGAAGACTTTCATTTGTAATTTTTACTTTTCCAATTGTACATAGCTCTTCTTTTCAATTTTTTACTTTTTTGAATTGTACATAGCTTTTTCCAATTTTCTAGTTTTTATTTTTTCAATTTTTAGTTTTTCAATTGTACATAGCCTTTCCATTTTTAGTTTTCAATCTGTACATAGCTTTCTTTTTCAATTCTTTTATTTTGGTACCTAGGAACACCCAACCCGCGTGGCAAGAGATGGACACGGACCACCATTTGTAAAAAAAACATCGACTCTTTTTAATTAAAACACTTTAAAAAACTGACAACACTGAGTTTGCACGTTCATTATAAATAATTTGTCTTGACTCACAATAAAATGTCCCATAAAAACTCAACATGAAAAAAAAAAACGTCATGTTCGTTGACTTTTTCTGGAGAGTTGAAGAGTGAGGATGGTTCGGCCTTGTTTGAAGGGAGCCGGCTGTCCATTGGCTGTTTGAATGTCAATGGCAATGCTGTCAAAGATGGTTTTGCGAAGAGGAAAATACATCCGTTCCCTGGTATCAAATTGATGATCGGTATTGCCGGCATCCAAGGTACTTAAAAAACCTTTTTGTTGATTTCCGACAATGCTCGGTGCCACCAGATCGGTATAGATCATGAGTTGTTGTTGTCCTTGTTGTGGTTTGACAGTTTGCGTGGTGGGAAATGGTTGTCGACTGAGATTCGGACCCAAGAACAACTCATACTCGAAATCGGGGTGGGTAAAGCTGACGGAGACATGACCAAGAGGGGGATATTTGGCGACAGGACCGACGGTTGCTTCCCATTTGTGTCGATCGTCGTAATCCACGATATGTTTGACCAGATAATTTTTTTCTTGGACAATGCGTTCCGTGGGCGTTCCATCTTTGACCAATCCCATCAGACCAGCCAATTTCCATTCCATTTCAAATTCCATGTTGGCTGGAATGAGGACATACAGGGAATCTAATTCGGAGGCGATGCCCGTATTGGTGATTTTCACATAGGGTTGAGCCAGGTTGAGAGCGGCTAGTTGTTGTCGTTTGGCTAAATCGTCCACGTTCATTTTGGCTATATCCATCATGACCTCCATGCGTTGTTTTTCCATTTCGTAAGCGATGGCAATCCAGGCTTCTTTCAAATTGTGGTAATACCCTGGTGGTAAATGGATTTGTTTGGTGACTTTAAGTGGCGCCGTTCCATCGGCACGTTTTGGCATGTATTTGATATCTGTTTTCATCCAATGTTTTTGACTATCTTCTTGCGTCCAATTCTGCTTGGTTTGATCTTCCAAGGATTGATATAAACCAGGGTGTGAGATATGAACGAGGGCCGCTTCCCAATCATCTTCGACCAGATAGTGTGAATGAGGAAGTCTAGCGGTAAATTTTTGCCCCGTGCCTTGCGCTTGATCACTAAGGAGGGTGATGTAGAAACTCATGGTGACAACAAAATAGCCCATGGTTGCCTTTTTATAGCTCCACCCACGTCACCTTTCCGGATTACAAGCGTTACCAGTTGGTGTACGACAAGAGAGTCATTGATCCTGCCACCTTTCAAACCTACCCTTACGGATATCGAGCCGCCTGCCAAGACACACCTTCACCCTGTTGATGCGCGTGTGACCACACCCAAGGAAAAGGATTAAAAAGTCCTTGATTTCAACATGGCGTTTTTTTTTTGTCTGATCTGAGCCCGCGATCCTTTCCCCCGACTGGTCAGCGGTTTCCCACCCTAGCCAGAGGACCATTGACCTACGTCATGTAAGCGTCACGAAATGTCCTCTCTTTTCTGATCGGAGCCTGCCATCCCTTTTTCCCTATGTATTCCCTATGTATTCCCTATGTCATTGTCCTCTCTTTTCTGATCTGAGCCCGCGATCCTTTTTTCATCCCTGGTCAGCGGTTTCCCACCCTAGCCAGAGGACCATGGACCTACGTCATGTAAGCGTCACGAAATGTCCTCTCTTTTTCTCATCGGAGCCCGCGATCCTTTTTTTTCCCAACAAAGGTCAGCGGTTTCCCAACAAAAATCACAAGACCTCCATCCGCCATCTTGAATGAGCCCGCGATCCTTTTTCACCTACTGGTCAGCGGTTTCCCACCCTAGCCAGAGGACCATTGACCTACGTCATGTAAGCGTCACGAAATGTCCTCTCTTTTCCTCTGGCTGCGCCCGCGATCTTTTTCCTACTTCGTCAGCGGTTTTCCCCCAAAAATCACACTCCCACCATCAGCCGCCATCTGAGCCCGCGATCCTTTTTCCCATTGGGTCAGCGGTTACCCCACCAAAAATCACACCCCCACCATCAGCCGCCATCTTGAATGACCTTTGACCCCAACGCTCACATGATAAAAAGGAATGGCACTAGTCTCTCATTGGCTTAAAAAAGTCGAGGGGTGGGTCTTTTTGATTCAATGACCCAAAGTGCCAACCCTTACTACTACGAGCAAAACCATTTACCTATAATAAGAGAAAGACTATCCTGACCTTGTGGTACCATAAAAACATGGACGCATGCGCATGACTTCGGTTATTTCATCTACCATTCACCAGGGGATCCCCGCGTCCCCTGCCCTGGCCCCAATCCCCCTCTATGACGTCACACCCCCTATGGTCTGCGGTTTTTCCCTTCCTTAGCAACCACCCTAGCAACCCCCTCAACATCAAAACGAGGCAAACCACCCCTAGTGAGCGCACTTTACTACTTCTAAAATAGGGAATCTCTAAAAGAGGGAATCTCTAAAACGGGGAATCTCTAAAATAGGGAATCTCTAAAATGGGGAATCTCTAAAATAGGGAATCTCTAAAATGGGGAATCTCTAAAACGGGGAATCTCTAAAATAGGGAATCTCTAAAATGGAGGATCTCTAAAACGTGGAATCTCTAAAATAATGAATCTCTAAAACGGGGAATCTCTAATAAGGGAATCTCTAAAATAGGGAATCTCTAAAACGGGGAATCTCTAAAATAGGGAATCTCTAAAATAGGGAATCTCTAAAACAGGGAATCTCTAAAATGGGGAATCTCTAAAACGGGGAATCTCTAAAATAGGGAATCTCTAAAACGGGGAATCTCTAAAATAGGGAATCTCTAAAACGGGGAATCTCTAAAATAGGGAATCTCTAAAATGGGCAATCTCTAAGACGGGGAATCTCTAAAAGAGGGAATCTCTAAAACGGGGAATCTCTAAAATAGGGAATCTCTAAAATGGGGAATCTCTAAAATAGGGAATCTCTAAAACGGGGAATCTCTAAAATGGGGAATCTCTAAAATGGGGAATCTCTAAAGTAGGGAATCTCTAAAATAGGGAATCTCTAAAATAGGGAATCTCTAAAACGGGGAATCTCTAAAATAGGGAATCTCTAAAATGGGCAAACTCTAAAATAGGGAATCTCTAAAACGGGGAATCTCTAAAATAGGGAATCTCTAAAATGGGGAATCTCTAAAATAGGGAATCTCTAAAACGGGGAATCTCTAAAATAGGGAATCTCTAAAGCGGGGAATCTCTAAAACGGGGAATCTCTAAAATAGGGAATCTCTAAAACGGGGAATCTCTAAAATAGGGAATCTCTAAAATGGGGAATCTCTAAAATAGGGAATCTCTAAAACGGGGAATCTCTAAAATGGGCAATCTCTAAAACGGGGAATCTCTAAAATAGGGAATCTCTAAAATGGGCAATCTCTAAAACGGGGAATCTCTAAAATAATGAATCTCTAAAACGGGGAATCTCTAAAATAGGGAATCTCTAAAATAGGGAATCTCTAAAACGGGGAATCTCTAAAATAGGGAATCTCTAAAACGGGGAATCTCTAAAACAGGGAATCTCTAAAATGGGGAATCTCTAAAACAGGGAATCTCTAAAATAGGGAATCTCTAAAACGGGGAATCTCTAAAATAGGGAATCTCTAAAATGGGGAATCTCTAAGGTAGGGAATCTCTAAAATAGGGAATCTCTAAAATAGGGAATCTCTAAAACGGGGAATCTCTAAAATGGGGAATCTCTTAAATAGGGAATCTCTTAAATAGGGAATCTCTAAAACGGGGAATCTCTAAAACGGGAAATCCCTAAAACAAAAAATTCTCTCAGCGGTCCTTTCAAAACTCAGCTCAGCGGGGTCAAAAGGTCAAGTTCGTGGGGTATGAATGGTGCGACCACCAGCAGTTTGTTGATTTCTCGTTTTAACGGTTCTCTGGTTGGTGATGTATTTTATATGATTGCCAGTAGTAAAAAACAGCGAATACCAGTTGGGTTTTGACGTTTAGTTCGGTCAGTTCGTGTTACTGGAAGGCGTAGTAGTTATTTATGTCTGTGGGGCTTATCGAATTTCGCAAAACTTATTTCAGTAGCTTAATAATTTCACGTAGCTTAATAATTTAGCTTAATAATTTCTTGTACATGAAATTAATTTCCGTTTCTTTTTCGTTTTTCCGCTTTGTTTCGTTTTTTTCCTTTTTCGTTATGTTTGGTTCCATTCGATTCCGTGTTCGCAGTTACCATAAACAAATTACAGTTGGTTTACAAATTAATGGAAGCGCTGCTTAAAGATCCGAACTTGATTTAGGAAGTTAC
This sequence comes from Siderastrea radians, assembly GCA_964017195.1. NCBI lineage: Eukaryota > Metazoa > Cnidaria > Anthozoa > Scleractinia > Rhizangiidae > Siderastrea > Siderastrea radians. The sequence goes on along the minus strand of OZ024891.1, from coordinate 7,150,279 downwards.
CATTTTACGTTTACGTAAGCCGTTCATTCATCGTCTCTAATTTTATTTACGCACGTAAAGCCAGTTAAATTCACGCCCGTACGCACGTAAAATTGACGCAACAGTGGAAATCAACCTTTATGCTTTGCACTTCAGGTTACCGAATGAGTCGATCTGCTCAAGTAAGCTATACAGGCTCTGGCGATTACAATAAATACGTTTTCACGTGCATATGTAAGCCTCACAGATGCTACCATGGCTCCACAGGCCCGTTGAGTATAGATCAGATAGATAAGCAGGGGTATATCAGCCGCATCACAGCGGTTGGAGGTAATTTATTAGTGTGCCTTTCAAGCAGAGATTTACATAACGCGAACTCTGAAATTCACAACCCAACTGATGACCCCATTTGTTTCCCTGCCGACAATCATAGCTAGTATCGACCTCAGACGTTTTTTGAGGGGAGGATTTTTTTGGCCCGCTTCATGGGCCAGTGATTCGTTTGAAAAGAATGACCACATGATCACAAGTTCGATGACTGCTGAACCCAAGATCTGTAAACTTGAAAATGCGATGAATGAATGAACTGGCAATCATCAGAAATGCTCTCAAATACCGCCGTTCCTGAAATAAAAGGTCGCCCTTGAGGAAAAAGTGTTATCTGAGGCCAAGAAATATGACGGTGAGTAAAAATTCACTCACCGAAAGTTGAGCGTTGCTGATCTTTGCCGATCTTGCGATCCATAAACTTGTGATCACGTGGTTATTTTTTCAAACCGCGGAATGAAATCAATAGTCCGTGAAGGGAGCTAAAAAGACCCTTCTTAACGGAGGTCTGAGGTCTGATCGTACTGTACATCCACAGCTAACCGCCAGCCATGAAAACCAGAAACCTACGAAGTGATCGAAATCAATCAGTCATAGAACGCGACCTTGACCTTTTTACCCCGCTAAGCTGAGCTTCTAAAGAACCGATGCTATCATTTTAAGGTTTGCCATTTCAGAGATTTTCCAGTTTAGAGATTCCCCGTTTTAGAGATTCCCCATTTTAGAAATTCCCTATTTTAGAGATTCCCCGTTTTAGAGATTCCCTATTTTAGAGATTCCCCGTTTTAGAGATTCTCTATTTTAGAGATTCCCCATTTTAGAGATTCCCTATTTTAGAGATTTCCCGTTTTAGAGATTCCCTATTTTAGAGATTCCCCGTTTTAGAGATTCCCTATTTTAGAGTTTCCCCGTTCCCCGTTCTCCGTTTCCCCGTTCCCTATTTAAGAGATAGCCCATTTTCACCGCTTCTGTGACCAAAACAAAACGCAGCTGAACCGTATGTCGAGCGATATCCCAGCCAATCAGAGTTAGCGGTTCGCACGATGTTGATTTCACGCACGGAAATAAAATCGTGCACTAATGACTGGACATGGACAGCTGATTGTTCATTTCAGTTTCTTTAGGAAAAAAAATACTTGTGTTTTTGGAACTAAAATGCAACTGAGCGAGCGATCGGAGCCAATAGAGTTAGCAGTTCCTAACATGTTGATTTCACACACGAGAATGAAATCGTGCACTGCTTGCAGAATTGTTGCCGTAAATTTGCAATCTTTTCCTTGATCTTACCATTAACACAATCTTAACAAAATCTTTAACAAAATTTTGGCATCGGTACAATCTCTGCAACACCGCAGCGAGAGTGATTTTTAAAAACTGCGTAACAGAACACACAGAACAAGTGTTCGGCTCTGTGCTGTAATGTTTGGTTTGAAAGTCACGACTTCCCATTTTGTTTCAAAGTCCCAACAGCTCACATCTATAATATCCTTTGGTCAGTCTATTATCAAATGTATAGTGCACATATTCTCGTGCGTGAAATTGGTTCGCGCGAGGTGCAAATATTTAATGTTCTCTTTATTTGTATATTTTACTTGTACATTTAAATTGTATTTTTGTATTTATTAAGCTATTTTCCTTTTATTTCGTCTCTTTGTTATTATTTTTATTTTTTCGGTGTTTTTGACCCCGCAGTCCGCATGCGCACCCCGCACCCCGCACCCCGCACCCCGCACCCCGCACCCCGCACCCCACACCCCGCACCCCGCACCCCGCACCCCGCACCCCGACCCCACGTTTCCGGAACACCCCTGCAGACTAAGGATAACAAGAAATTCTGAAGAATTTCACTGAGAGGCGGCGGATTGTCTGTCCCCCCCCCCTCCCCAAATGGTACCTTAGAGTTTCTGTTTGATTTTCACGGGATCGTCTGTGCAAGTATCAGTCGACCCCCCGTTCCCTTTTCCTAAGGAAAAAAGGTTTCTTTAAAGCAACAGCGACAATCTCCTATTGTTGAAACCGCATACACTCTTTTTTCTTATAAGAATGTTGTTATTCCGGCCCAGTCTGCCGATTTTAGGCTGAAAATATTCTTGTATTACTCTTAAATTATAGCTTATGAAATTCCTGTTTGAGAATGTATTGGGTTTGTTGGCTAGTGTTGCTGTTTAGCGAAAGGAATAATTTTATACGGTTAAGTTAGAAACACATAATTGTATTGTAATTACAGATTTTCAACACACAAAATTATATCCTTTTCAAAATCTCAGCCTCGGGTTTATTCTTAAAATATTCTTAAGATTTCGCAAATTTCAGCCTCGATATTCTTATAAAATATATTCTTATAAAAAAAATTGAGTGTATCAGCTAAGACCACGTAACGCTATCGATAACAAGTTGTTGACAGGCAGCTTGGTATAATACGGGTTTGTTTAACGGTCACGAAAACGATAACAGTAGTAATGTGGGCCCAGATAGCAAGATATGCCTCGTTTTGATGCGAGGCTTCTGATTGGTCGAGAGCTGGAGGCTTATGATTGGTTGTTGGGTTGTCCCTAGCAACCGAAACCACTGACCATAGGGATGGTGGGCTCAACCGGAAGTCATGGGACCGGAAGTGACGTCACCGGAACCGAAAGTGACGTCACCGGAACCCGAAGTGACGGGAAAGGTGGAAGTCACGTGATTTGGAGTGGAAAACCGCTGACCAGTGGGAAAAAGGATCGCGGGCTCAGGGTGGGGAAAACCGCTGACCAGTGGTGAAAAAGGATCACAGGCTCATGGACCGCTGATTATCGCGGGCTCAGAGTCCAAAGTCCAATTCAGGCACCGGGGGGAGGTATAAAAAGGCAACCCCTGGGTTAGGTGGCAGTCATCATGAGTTTCTACATCACCTTCCTTTCAAGCACAAGGCACGGGGCAAAAAGTTACCGCCCGACTTCCCCATTTACACTATCTGGTGGAAGATGATTGGGAAGCGGCCCTGGTGCATATCTCACACCCCGGTTTTAATCAACAATTGGAAGATCAAACCAAGCAGAATTGGACGCAAGAAGATAGTCAAAAACATTGGATGAAAACGGATATCAAATACATGCCAAAACGTGCCGATGGAACGGCTCCCATTAAAGTCACCAAACAATTCCATTTACCGCCAGGGTATTACCACAATTTGAAAGAAGCATGGATCGCCATCGCTTACGAAATGGAAAAACAACACATGGAAGTCATGATGACTATATCAGAAATGGACGTGGACGATTTAGCCAAACGACAACAACTAGCTGCTCTCAACCTCGCTGAACCCTACGTGAAAATCATCGCCCCCGAATTAGATTCGCTGTATGTACTCATTCCAGCCAACATGCAATTTGAAATGGAATGGAAATTCGCTCAACTGATGGGATTTGTCCGAGACGGTAAAGCAGGGGAAGAATTGATCGTCCAAGAAAAAAATTATCTGGTGAAACATATCGTGGATTACGACGATCGACACAAATGGGAAGCAACGAAAGGTCCCCGAGACAAATATCCACCTCAGGGCATCGTGTCCGTCAGCTTTACTCATCCCAATTTCGATTACTACTTCTTCTTGGGTCCGAATCTCAGTCGGCAGCCATTTCCCACCACCCCAACCGTCAAACCGCAACAAGGACAACAACAACTCATGATTTACACGGATCTCGTCATTGACAGCGTGGTTGGAAATCAACAAAAAGGGTTTTTACGTAAAGTGGATGCTGGCAATACCGATCATCAGTTTGATACCACGCAACGGATGTATTTTCCTCTTCGCAAGACCATCTTTGACAGCATTGCCATTGACATTCAAACAGCGAATGGACAGCCGGCTCCTTTTAAACAAGGCAGCACCATCCTCACCCTTCAACTCTCCAGAAAAAGTCAACGGACATGACGTGGTTTTTATAGAGACCCAAAGAATGTTATGTAGAGAAAGCGAATCATTTAATTAAATCCTGGAGCACGTGGGACCTAGCCCGGTTAGCTCGAGAACAGGCTAACTACTTAGATTGGTTTTTTTTTTGAAAGAGATGATGAATAAAATGGCTTACCGCTATCCGTAGCTGTTGCTTGACATTCTTGCTTGCTTGCTTGCTTGCTTGCTTGGAGTGAAAAGAAGGGAATGGGAAGGCCGAGCAGTTAGGTTTTATAGAGACCCAAAGGTCACGTGGGAGAAGGGCATGAACCAATCACCAAGCAGGGCACAGGGTGCCACAGAGGGGTGACAACAGTGACGAGGATGATGATGATGAGGGGTGGGGGGACCCCCCTCCCCCCTCCCTAGTCGGGCCCCATCATGCTTTGCGTTTTTGAGGGTATAAAACCCTGAGAGGCCCTGGGACGCCACTCCTAGCTTTGAGTTTGTGCTGTCTTGACTTATGTCAGTTGCTTTCGGAAAAATGGTCAAAACGAGAAGGCCCTTGGGCTCCTTAGCCGGTCAGATCAACGTGGGTGGTGAGGAGGCGCTGAGAAGCAGAGTGGGACCACAGCTAACGGCGGTCGAACGTCATACAAGGGAAATGTATGAAAGGCAAGAAGAGATCTGGCGCCCCCTTACACGACAACGCGTGGAGGCGTTCATTCGTTTGTTTTTGCTGTGTTTTGTTGACACGGAGAATGGCCGACCTCTCCATAGCCTGACGTACGGCATGTTAAAGAGAAAGCTGGCCCATCGTATCATCCCCTGGATCGAGCGTCGTTTGGTAGTGACCAGGGAGGAGAGATTTTGGCCCATCAGCATGGGGCTCTTTGAAGAACTTGACTTTTTTATGGCTGCTCATCTGTCCGAACTGTACTGCGGACATCAATGGGGAAGGATCAGTCATTTTTACGGAGAAGTTAAGAAACAGGAGGAACGGGAGAGAAGACAGGAGCGAGCCAGTCATGTAAAAAGAGTTGATGTTTTTTACAAAGGGTTGTCCGTGTTCTTGCCACGCGGGTGGGGCGCTCCTATTTACAATGGAAAAAATGGATATGTACAGATTGAAAAAATAAAAACTAAAAAATTGGAAAATAAAAACTGAAAATTGAAAAGCTATCTACAATTACAAATGAAAGTCTTCGAGCTCCAGGCGTAATTGATCAATGTTCTCGGGTAGACAGAACGTGCGGTTGAATAAGGCTTGAATTTCTGCTCGGGTTTTGTCGTCCACATCACGGGATCCCACGATAGCACTGCTTTGATGAAGGGTGGGCTTTTTGGGACCCCAAGGGACAAATTGACTGCCAGTGATTGCAGTGACTGCCAGTGGTACCACGATTGACTGGGGATGTCAAAGAGGTAGACGGGTTTGCCTTCATCCATGGCCAATTACACCGTCCAACCTGTGCCCCCTTTCACGCGTTTTTTATCCTGTTCCAAGATACCAAAAGCATAGATCGTATGGGCTTTTTTGGCAATTTGATAATTGCGTTGCAGCAATTGCAGGGTGTAAAAATGACTGGGCATCCGTTTCCCTAGTTTCTCCGCCGCCTGATGAAGATGTGGGTTGGCTAGCATGAGGACTTCCACAGTGGACGGGGTGATGAAGGTGGCTCGAGGATGGTTAGGGGTGACCAGGACTTCCACTTGCATCCCAAACTGTTTGGCCATTTGTTCGACCAATTCGTCGGTGCCTTTGGCTCCCCCGGTGTACACCACATGGCCATGACCAATTTGGAGTTCCAAGGCATCGACATAGTGTTCTCCGATCATGTCGATGTCGGGGGGCATGCTTTGAATGAAGACCCAGGGAACGAGGGGTCGTCTTAAATAGGAAACGCTGACCAATGGGAACACGAGAGGACCTTATAAGGTCATGACAAGCTGACCAATGGGAACACGAGAGGCCCTTATAGGGTCATGACAAGCTGACCAATGAGACAAAAGGTTCGAGGGTATAAAAAAAGTCGACGGTGGTAGGAGGTTAAAAACAACCTTGAACAGGATGTCCGTCGATGTGCCTCCAGTGCGTTATCCCGGTCGGAAGAGAAAATCGCCCCAAAGCGTACACCCTGCGGGGAAGAAGAAGAAGGAGAAAGAGAATGTCGTGACACCCGAGGACTGTGATCCTGTGGTACGCGAGGTGGTGGAAGACACCCGAGCTGCGGTGGAAGACATGATGAAAGAATTGAATGACATGGTGGAGCAATCGACACCACCACCTCAATTTACCCTGACGACCGTGTATGACAATGCGGAGGACTTTGCTCAGGCGAAAGCTGACAGTGAAAGAAAGTCGGTGGACTACATGGTATGTCCTTGCCATGACGTGCGTTTGGAGGCACGAGAATCTCAAAAAGGATGGAAGTATGTGAAATGTCCCATTCAACCGTGTTTGCTGTTTTGTGGGCAAGATCAAGCCCTGGAGTATATGAAAGCGGTGTATAGTCAACCTCATCCAGAAGTGTTGGACATGTGGAGTTGTTTGCAACGCTTTTGCCGTGAACCCGCCACACTGCAACAGAGCCATTCCACCCAGAACCCCGATCGATTGTATGTGACTTGTTCCAAGAAAAAGTGTGACTTCTTCCGGTGGGCCGATCAACCGTTGGGTCCCAAGTACTGGACTTGGTTTCATGACCATCCCCCCAAAAAAGCTGACCAGCAAGCCGAACGGCCGTTGCCAAGCCGTGATGCTCAAGGGTATCCCAAGAGGGGCTATGACATCTCAGGCCCACCCCCTCGAGTCAGAAGGAAAAGAGGACGTGGATCGGCCCCTGACAGACTATGAGAAACAGTTGTTGCGAGAAATTCAAGATCTCAAGAACCGTCAAGAAATGATGGTGGCGCCAGCTCCACCACCCCCCATGTACAGTGACAGTGTCGAGAACTGGCAGAAAAGCCTAGAGACGATCACCTGTGGACGTCTAGGTCTCTTTTAAACAATATGTATATAAAGGAGGTCGAATAAAAAATTGTTTTTTATGACCATGGAGTCTGTGTGGATGTGTTATGCGTGGGATTCTGTCTTGTCTCTGGTGCAATGGCAATGCCATCAATCCCTTTGCCAAGTGTTATATGATCACCAACCAGGCGAACCCGTCCCTATTCCCCCTTGTCCCGAGGACACGCATCCTCTGCACGTCTTTGAAGAAACCCAGGTAGACCGCAACCTGTATCGATGGGTGGTGTTTGTCTTGTGGTTAAAAGCCCACCCGAACGCGTGGCGATGGTATCGAATCATTCAAAAGGCGCATCCCGACACTGTACCCACCATACCCACCTTATGGGATGAGTGCCAGAACGTATGGCACTTCGAAAGAAAAAGGATGTCTCCCAAAGATGGTTGAGTCGTTACCACGATCCTCGTGCCCCCGGCAGTTTAGGAGGCGTGCAACGGTTTGCACGAGCCCATCAGATTCCTTTGAAAAAAGCCCAACGGGTCTTGGAACGGGATTTGGCCTACACGTTACATAAACCGCGACGTCGTCGTTTTCCCACGGTGCCGGTGATTGTCGGGGGATTAGATGATCAATGGGTGGCAGATTTAGTCGAAGTGAAACCGTTGGCCAAGTACAATCGAGGGATTCGGTATTTACTGACAGTGTTGGATGTGTTGTCCAAGTACGCGTGGGTGCAACCCTTGAAAGCCAAAACCGGGGTGGCACTGGTCGGAGCCTTTGAGAAGATTTTGAAACAATGACGTCACCCCAATCGAGTGCAAACGGATCGAGGGAAGGAATTTTACAACCGGACGTTTCAACGATGGCTCGACGAGCAAGGGATTCAACATTTTTCCACCGAAGGGGATGCCAAAGCCAGTGTGGTGGAACGATTTAACCGCACCTTGAAAGAACGCTTGTACCGCTATTTCACCGCTGCTAACACGTTACGATTTGACAACGTGTTACCCGAGTTGGTGCAAGGCTACAATGCCACGCGTCATCGAAGTATTGGCATGGCCCCCCAAGACGTGACGGGGCACAACGAAGAAGCCGTATGGAAACGATTGTACGGTCCACGGTTGAAAGGCAAGAAAAAACCCCAATTCAAAGTAGGAGATCGGGTGCGTCTCAACAAGATTCATCGGACGTTTGAAAAAGGGTGTCTACCTGGTTGGACCGAAGAAGTGTTTGTGGTGCATCGCGCGGTGCCGGGCCCGGTGCCCACGTATAAGATTCGCGAATGGGATGACACCACCGTTCAAGGCACGTTTTACGAGGAGGATTTACAAAAAGTCCATGTGTCCGATGTGTTTCAGATCGAAAAGGTACTTAAGCGTCAAAAAGATCGATGGTTGGTCAAGTGGAAAGGGTGGCCGGACAAGAACAACAGTTGGATTGCCCGTGGAGACGTGACCTCCCTCCGACCACCCCAGAAAAAGAAAGAGACAAGACCACCCCCAAAAAACAAAAGACGACGCGACTAATTGGTGGGTAGGCATGACGTGGGTGCCCAATTCTTCGTTTTACGTGACGTTGATGAGTCACGCCAGTGGACGCGAGTTTCGTGACAACAAACCCCATCATTTTAGAAACCGGTTGCCCCAACCCATCCGATTTGTAGGCAAAGGATGGATGGTGGGCATGGTGAGTTTATCCTTACCCACCATTCCCGTCGTGGGGGGAGATTTTGTCGGTAACGCCGAACCTCTGTTGTACGTGCGATGGCACGAACGCGTGTATGCCAAAGACGATCAAGGGGACGATGTCTGGTTCCATGAACGTCGCGAACTCACCCTAAGGGGTCAAGACATGAAAGAGGAAATGGCCTCGTCGACGGGATCGCAATTTTTTCATAACCTGGTGGTTCGTTACGAGCAAGAACGTGCTAAACGAACCGCCCCCAAAAACAAATGGACGGAGAACGATGGTCTCAAATTGTACCCGACGTTTGAATGGACCTCGTAAGGGGATTTGTTGTTGAATACCACCAATGTGGATTACAAACGACAAGTGGCCCGTGTGTCATGGGGCAAAAGCTTGGCCCTGAAAATGGGATGGATCGAAGAAGTGTCTACCGGGACCTATCGCTTGGGACCCAATCTCGTGCAAGAATTTCAAGGCATTTCCACCATTCCCATCCCGACGGATGTCCTCGATGCCAGCAAGAAACCCACCTTTTGGAAAGTGGATGGGGATTATGTGGTGTTGAGTCTATCGTGCCCTTGGCGTTTTGTGAATTTGAACGACAAATTTCGTGTCTCGTCGGAATTTCCCTCGACGCATCCCTTGCATGTCTATTGCAATGTAGGGACCAGCAGCATGGTTGGCAATCGCATCACGGATCTCTTACGAGAAATCAAGTACCACCCTCAAAACACCACGCACTTTGAACCTCGACACATTCAATATGTCCCGGTACGCAACGAAGTGGTGGAAATCGTGGAAACCCAGATGGCCGAAACCAATGGGGAACTGGTCAAGTTTGGCGAAGGGCATACCCTCCTGACCCTCCACTTTAAAAGGGAAGTGGTTGTGTGAAGAAAAAGAAGACAGGATGTCGTTCTACGTGACGTTACCCAGTCATGCCAACCGCCATGAATTTCCCAACAACCAAGCCAATGCGTTCAAGATTCGTTTACCTCAACCGTTACGGTTACCCGGGGGTTCATGGCAAGTGGGGTTGAGTGCCATTTCCTTACCGGATACACACGTCAATTTGTACGACTTGATGCAAAAAGATGGGTACATCATGTGGACGTCCTGGGACCAAACCTATCCCGCCCCGGGTAAAAGCGATGGCACCATGGCCGGTCGTCGAGACACGGCTCAAACCCTCATCAATGACATTCAACATTGGGATTGGGTGGTGGATGGGGTGAGTTTCATGAAAGCCACCATTACTCACTTGAAACAACGACGCAAGGAAACGGCGATTCAAGGAGGTCGTTTTACCAATGATCAAGGCAAACACACGTACGTCAAGTTTCGTTGGGAAGGGGACGATCTGCTCATTGACAACACCAATGTGTGTCATTGTGCCAACGCCGACGAGACACCGGGCTTGTCCCTCTACACCAAGTTGGCTCTCAAGATGGGATGGTTACGTAAAATTAGCAGTGGCTTGATTTTGGGACCTAACTTACAGCAAGAGTTCATGGGCGATCAAATCCCCGACATGAAAAAAGAACAGTGATTGGAGTGATGTGAAAGACGATCAGAGCAACGCGGTCTTTTGGACGGTGCGTTCTTTTTTACCGGATCATTTACAATTGAGTATGAGTTGTAGTTGGCGTTTCACCAATTTGAATGTGGCGTTTCGTTCGGTGGTGGGCGACCCTTCGCGATCGTTGCACGTGTACTCGGACGTGGCAGGCAGTATGATGGTAGGCAATCGCGTGATCGATTTGTTGCGAGAAATCCACTACAAGCGGGAAGGCAGAGGCACCATGTACTTTGAACCGCTGCACATTCAATACCTACCGCTTCGTAATGAAGTGGTGGAAATCATTCAAATTCAAGTCACCGAAACGTCTGGCACCGAGGATAAGTTGGTCAGGTTTGGAAAAGGTAACACCCTGGTCACCTTGCACTTCAAAAGGGCATAAAAAGAAAAAGAGAAAAGGAGATTGTCAGTCAAAGATGCCAAAGACAAGAGCACGTCGAAGACGAAGAAGAAGGCAACGAGGCGGTCTCTTGCCTCTGGCCGCTCATGTGCCAGCCTTGATGGCTGTGGGGAAAGCCGCCACGTTGGGCGCGGTGGGTGGTGCCGCGGGTTACGGGGGCAAAAAAGCCAAGGAAGCGGCGACCACTCGGAAGAAAAAGAAAGGCAGATGAGAGGGGTATAAAAAGAGAAAGGGGGTTACGTGAAGCATAGACATTGGTGAAGAGCAAAGAAGACACCATGTGAGGGGGAAGTTTGACACGATTTCGTACGGACGAGTGGTATGATCAACATGGGAACGGTCTGATGAGGGAGGTCGTGCGTGGCGGTTTCCAAGGCCTTAAAAGGACCCGAAATCCGTTGAAACTGCCTAGTAACACCTTGCATGGATTGAACGCAGGCTTAACACGAGGTGTCAAACGCAAGGCCGAAGACGTCATTAAAAAGGAAATTACCAAACAAGCCAAGAAAGCCTTGAGCAATAAGAACGTGAAAGAAGCGGTGCGGGTAGCCAGTGCCTTATTTCCCAAACAAACCAAACGAGCGCGAGATATTTTGGGAGTGTAAATGGAGCCCGTGCATTCGCGACCTCGACGGATTCGTAGTGATCGGGGGTTGGCTCAATGGGGAGGACGGTTTCCTTTTTGGAAACTCATGCGACGACAACGTGGTGGCTGGTTGAGTCCCGAGGTGATGAGAGTGCCCAGGTTTGATTTGAGACAACGCTTAGCACGACGACGGTATAAAAACCCCTCACGACGACGGGGTGCCACCACTCGACGACGACGACGACGTTGAACATGCCTGACGTGAGTACGCAAACCGCGCCGGCTCAAGCGCGTTCCGAAGGGACCGTGAACCCCGCGTTACGGATTTTCAAGGTACCGCCGACCGACATTAGCATCAATGCCTATCGCATGGTCACCATTCAACCCACCACCACGGGCATCAATCCCATGGATTTCATTGTGCCAGGGTTGGACGATTTTGTGGATTTGGGATGCAGTTACTTTACCATGGAATTGAGATTGCAGAAAAGTACGAACGATGACTTGGTGGCCAATCGGAAATTGTGGCCCGTCAACAATTTGGCCCATTCCATCATCAAACAAATTGACTTGCAGTTGAATGGCACGTTGATCAGTCCTCAATCCGACACCTATCATTACAAAGCTTACCTAGAAACCTTGCTGAATTATGACCGAGAAGATGGCAAGTCCGTGTTGGGACCCCAAGCATGGTTCAATCAAGTGGATTCCCCACCCCAATGGACTGCCACCGATAACAGACTATACCACGCCTGATGCAGCCTATCGGGCTCTTAGTGCCAATCACAAAGGAGCCTTGGCCGCCATGGTAGCCGAAACCGCCAAGTATGCTGCAGGTCTCACCCACAGTTTGGTGTTTACCCTGCACTTGTAAGTGTTTCACACCGGCAAATTGTTGGTGCCAGGCATCGAAATCAAGATGAAATTTCATTTCAATAGCCCGAACCTGTTTTTGAATGGAGTGGCTCTAGCTGGCCGATTGATGGAAGGCAATGTCAAACTACGGTTTCATCTATGTCAGCTGCGTTTGAATGACGCCATCTACAAGAGTTTGTTTAAAAAAATACACAATGAAGGACAAGTGGCTGCTTACCCCAAGGTCCGCAGTGAAATCCGCACGTTTAGCATGCAAGGCAACATGACCCGCTTTGACATCCCCAACCTGTTTCAAAACAGAATACCTGACCGATTGATTGTGGGGTTGCTAGACAGCCGTGCCTTCAATGGGGATGTGACCCGAGATCCCTTCTGTTTCCAGAAATTTGGTCTGACCTCCATTAAACAGATTGTCAAAGGAGAAGAATACCCTTATGAAACCCTGCACTTGGTGCACAACAATAGCACCCGAGATAATCTAGGCTACTTCCGTTTTCTGCAAGCCAGTGGCGCTTGGTGTAAAAAGAAAGGCAATATGGTGGAACTAGGAGATTGGGGCCAGGGGAAAAATTGTAGCTTGTACATGTTTGACAATGTAGCCAATGGATGTGCGGACAGTCAAAACCTCAACCCCAAGCAAACCGGAGATTTACAACTCGTCTTGGAATTTGGAGCGGCACCTGGTACCAAAATAACCGTGCTCGTGTATGGGGAATTTGAGAACTTGCTGGAAATTGACCGCAACGGAGCCGTGTTGTATAACATTTACCAACACTGAAAAAAGAAAGATGGAACACGTGGCCTTGAATAATGTGCAGTTGGATTATTTAGCCCGCGACGACCCACAATTGAAACGTTACTTTTACGGGACGGTGGCCTGTGATCGTTTACCCAAGAGCCCTCGCAAGAGCACCCCGCAAGGGTACATTGTCAACACCGACCCGCACGATCGACTCGGGCAACATTGGTTAGCGGTCTGGACCGATGGAAACGTGTGTGAAGTCCTCGACAGTTATGCGTTGCCGTTGGAAACGTACGTGCAAGCCACCCCGTTACGAGCGTGGATTGTTCAACATTGGAAGTATGTGGTGACCAATGGCAAGTCCCTACAAGCCATCTCTAGCAAGTCCTGTGGCGATTACGCGTTGTTGTGCTTGAAAGCCAAAGCCCATGGACGTACCTTGCAAGAGTTTTTAAATGACTTTTCTGATCATGATTATGTAAGCAATGACCATCAAAACGGTCAACGCCTTCAACAATGGATTGTAGGCCAAGAAGCGAGATGGTACCAACTGTGTTGTACTCCCTATGATCAATGTGGTTGTTAAAATAAAACATGTTCCAAATAAAAACCCGTCTGTTGTTGTGTCTTATCCAAAACGGAGTCGTAGCTCAGTCGGTAGAGCCGTGGACCCCAAAAACAAGGGGTCGTGCGTGGGTTCGAGTCCCACCGACTCCATAAAAAGGTGCCTTTTTTTTCATGGTGTTACTCCTCATCATCATGCAGACGGGTCCACCGTTTCGTTTTCATACCCCGTCCAGTATTTTGGTGGTGGGTCCGTCGGGATGTGGCAAAACCGTGTTTACGGAAAAACTCTTGTTGGAGAACGCGGACGTGTTTGGAACCCCACCGACCCAAGTGCATTATTGTTATGGGGCGGGGCAAGATTGCTTTCAAGGCATGCAAGATCAAGGGGTGGTGTTTCACGAAGGGATTGCCGATCATGACGCGTTGGTGCAATGGTTTCCTCAAGGGCATGGGGTCCTCGTGTTGGATGATTTGATGGACGAAGGGAGTCACGATAAACGCGTGTTGGATTTATTCACCAAACATTCGCATCATCAAGGGGTGACGGTCCTGTACTTGTGCCAAGACATGTTTCCCGTCGGCCGATATGCCAAAAGTATTTCCCGCAATGCGCATTACATTGTGGCATGCAAGAACCCTCGTGATCAATTAGGGGTGCGCAACGTGTTGCTGCAATCGTTTCCCACCACCTGGAAAGACACGTTGGAGACCTTTCATCACGCCACCACGCGCCCTTATGGGTATTTGATGCTGGATTTACATCCCGCCTCCTCCGATCAACAACGTTTATTGAGTTACCTCTTAAAAGACGAAGGATGGACCCGCACCTATCAAAAGCGACTATGAAGGGAGCTTGGAACGGACCGAAAGAGTGACCATGGCCGATGACGATGACCATCAACCTCCGCAAGCGTACGATACGGTGTCCCCCGCCGGCGTCGGGGCGACCACGACCAATCAAGTTTCCCCAGGGGCCATGCAAGATCTGTATTTCACGGGAGACCAAGGCCTTCTCGACGTCGCCATGGAGGAAATGGCAGCCGATGCCCTCCATGCCTTTATGGAATCGCTCCCCTCTCCCAACACCATCGCGGGCTGGCCCGATGTGGGGAACGCGCCCCCTTTACAGGCCTCTTCCCCAGCTGGGGTAGGAAGTCGAGCATCTTCCCCATCATTCCGTAGCATACAAACCAGCTGGGAGTCTTCCCCGCCAACCCCATTTAGTTGGGGAAGCGCACGCTTGTCGCCCGATCCTCGAAGAGCGATGGGTGCCGGTGCTCGAACAGCGATGGGTGCCGGTGCTCGAACAGCGGCGGGTGCCGGGGTGACGGGGGTGGTGCTGGTGGACGTGGTGGACGTGGTGCTGGTGGACGTGGTGGTGGTGCTAGTGGACGTGGTGGTGGTGCTAGTGGACGTGGTGGTGCTGGTGGTGCTGGTGCTGGTGGTGGTGGTGGTGGTGGTGGTGGTGCTGGGGGTGCTGGTGGTGGTGGGGGTGCTGGTGGTGGTGGTGGTGGTGGTGGTGGTGCTGGTGGTGCTGGTGGTGGTGGTGGTGGCGGCGGTGGAGGCGGTGGTGGTGGTGATGGTCGTCGTGGACGACGACCGAGACGAATACGAGGACGACGACGACGAACCCCCGTTTCACCTTTGACACCTGCCTCCAATCCCGCCACCCCACGAGGATCTTGGACTTCTGGGAGTCCACCACCTCGCACCTTGCGTCAAGCGGATTTGCAACGACGTTTACGGATGATGTTACAAGATCAAGAACAATTGGCGCAAGGCCGGGAAATTGCCAATGTCACCATGACCAATAGCATTGTGACCAGTTATAAACAGGAAGGAGCACCGTGCGTGCAAACCTCTTCGTCCCGGGTTTCGCCGTGATGACTCTAAAAACCGTCGTGTCGTTATTGAATGGATTGAAACATCATGGCGTCCTCTTCCCGCCGGAATTGTTACAACGCATGGATTCCTTGTATGCTTTTTACCACCAACAATGGTGGTGTTATCGAAAAATGTTGAATCATTTCAAGTGTGTCAACGCCTTGTTCAATGGCATGGCGTTACTCCTGATGGCCGCCGGCATGATTGCGGGCCCCCTTTTGGACAACAGTACATTAGTGGCGTGTTTGGCAGCGGTGGGTACGGTGGTCAAAGGATGGAACGATTTTAAACAATACCGATTTAAAGTGACCATGAGTCGGTTTGCGTTTACCACGTATGCCAAAGCCTTGACCGAATTGAAAACCCATGTACGCGGTGTTCCCTTGGAGGACCTGGAAAGGTTTTTTATCAAGATGCAAACCTTGGATGATACCATTGTGGATTTCACCCCTCCGTTACCCAAACGGTGTGTGCAAGATTACCACCGTCACTTTGTGTACCAACCCGTGGAAGCGCCATGCTATGTGAACGGATGTCCTCGTCCCTTGAGTCCCACAGGGTATTGGACAGATAAAAAGCGGCTCCCTCCCAGTCCCACGCTCTTAGAACCATGGCCGTTCGAAAAAGAAGAAAAAGGAGAAGGAGAAGAAAACGACAACAAGGAAGTGGCTGGGGGCAAGATTTGAAACGCAATACCCGTCAAGGCTATAAAGAGACGCGGGACGTGATCAAACAAAACAAAGCCCTTCAACGTCTGTTGTCGCACCCCACGCGCCCATGGTATCCTTGAGAAGAAGACGACGACGACGACGTCGTCAACGAGGAGGTTTTTTGAACTTATTGGTCCCAGCCATGGCGGGATTAGGGAAAGCCGTGGCATTGGAAACGGATAAACGTATAAAACGCACGATCCAAAAAGCCAACCAACGGTATCGTCGTCGTCATCGGTAAAAGATGCAACGTCTTCGACGTCAATTACCGTTTTTACGGTCCGTGTTACAAGAAGCCAATCGTTCCAAACGTCAAGAGTTGTTACAACATGCCAATGCCGATCAAGTCAATGCTGTGAGTGAACTGGTCTTGAACTTACTGAAAAACAAGATTCCTGTGACCCCACCCATCCTAGTCAAGCTTCGACCCTATAAAAAGGTGCTACGCGACTTGGGACGTCGTCGACATTCCGTGAAAAAGCGTCGTGCGTGGTTGGTCCAACAAAAAGGACGCGGGTTGTTTCAAGGGCTTCACCACGCGTTATGTCAATGTGTTCGTTAACGCTTCCCACGTGGATGCGTCTGTTACAAGACGCCAATCGTGCCACCGACAAGTGGAAAGACGAGTGTTCTTATTGGAAGCATAAATATTACCTGTTGTATCGAGAGTACCAACATATGTTGAGGTCCCGTCTTTGTGAGAGCTGTCGTGAGTTAGAAGACGGGAACTTTGCTCCGACTGTAGTCAACCATGGACGAGGTGTACATGATTCCCCACAAGGACTTGGAGCAACTCATTCAATATTACAAAGGAGAACTCACCGAAAATGCCTTGTTGAACAAAGCCGCCACGTTAGCCGCCAAAAAACATGTGTTGTTAGCCAACCCCCAATTGCCCCCCGCCCTGGTCAATGCCCAAACCAAACTCTTGAGTCAAGAATTAACCAAGTTAACCAAACGCATCCGTCAATTTTCCGGAGGCGTCGGTGTGGGGACACCGGGTGGCCCGCCAGGCGAGGAAGAGGAAGAGGCCGGTGATTTGGTGACGGGACCCGTGGAACAATGGTTGAAACGCATGATAAAAGGCAGCCCGTCCACCCCCAAACCCCCCATTACACCTGTGATCAAGAAAGGCAAAGCAGCAGCGACAACCAGTAAGATTCCCATCAAGAAAGGGAGCTCATCCACCAGTCGAGGCGACGATCTCAGTCGTCGTTTAGAAGCCATTCGAGAACGGCGCAAGACCTTGGAAAAACAAATAGCCGAGAGTGCTGAAGGCAAAGGCAAAGCACCCGCGCGTGAAGTGGAACGATTAAAACCCTTACCCGGGGGGGAAGATTAGGCCCGTGGCAAAAAGGTGCGACGTCGATTGGATTACGACACTGACTAAAAAGATGCCCAGCAAGAGAAAACGGACCTCCCAGAGGAGAAGGGGCATTAAACGGAAACGCACCCAACGAGGCGAGGGGGTGGACATTCAAAAATGGATTGCTAAAACCGGCAAAGAATTTCATTGGCCTGGGTATCAGTACATGGGACCCGGGACGCATTTAGCCCAACGTCTGAAACGGGGGGATCCCGGCATCAATCGCTTGGACCAGATTGCTAAACAACACGACATCGATTACAGCCGTGCCAAGAATTTGCAAGACAAATGGAAAGCCGATACTAAGATGATCCAAGCCATTGATCGGTTACCCGGCAAGAAAACCAAGACGGAACGTGTGGTCAAAAAAATCATGCAAGCCAAGAAACGTTTGAAATTGTAAATTGTTTTAATGACACACCATGCAACATGTTTTTTTTTCTCGAGACAATAAAAATGAAAAATGTCCAGAGTCTTTTTTTTTAAGTCACCAAATCATACATCAAATCGATGCCCTCGTCGGGCGACATGTCCTCCAACAAATCAACGATGCCTTCAGGGGGCACCAATGCCTCCAAATCAAAGGAAGAATCCTCGACATCCCCCAGCAAGTCGGTCCACTCGTCAGACGATATGTCCTGCAAAAAGGAAAAGTCGTCAAAGTCACATTCAGGGGGTTCCAGGACTTGTATGGCCCCCGAATCCAAATCGATCAGAGTATGAGAGTCATTCTCAAGGAGTTGAAGAAACGACTCCGCGGGCGATACGTTCGTATCCACAGATAATGATTCGAGCGAGTCACAAAATGCTTTGACATACGTCGTCACAGGCGTGCGCCCCGAAGGCGATTTCAAATAATCCGTGAGGGTGATGGTCAGTTTCAAAGGTCCTAACGCGTTAAATTTCTCCACCTTTCTCTTTTTCTCTTGGTCTCTTTTTCTTTTATTTGCCAGATATTTTCTACGACGCGCCCGGTATTTGTCTGTGGTGTACCTTCCTCGATGGGTCTCCTCATAGCGTCTTTGATACGCTTGTAGCTGTGCCCGATGACTTTCCCGGTAGCGCTTTTGGGCCTCCGCCACGCGGTCTTCATGCCTTTCCTGGTAGCGCTTTTTGCTCTCCGCCACGCGGTCTCGATGTCTTTCCCGGTAGCGCCTTTGGGCCGCCGCCATGAGGTCTCGATGCGTTTCTCGGTACCATTTTTTGTAGGTGGCCACTTTCTCTGGGTGTCGGGCCCGGTACCGGGCTGTTTTGGCCATGTTGCGTGCCGGTGATCTTTTTTTGACTTTTTTCTCCCCAGCTCCGTGCGTTCGTGCTCGTCGTCGTCGTCGTGGGGGTCATAGTCTTTGTCGTTCTTGTTGTCGTCAACGTCGTCGTCGCTTTCTCGGTAGCTAACTGGGGGTCCGCGACGGTGACTGCAGCGGCGGTGGGACTTTCTTTCTGCAGGCATCGGGAGAGGGCGGCGGTACTGGCGGGAGTGTGAAGGGGCGCTTGAACTGGTAGCGCCAGTAGCCGCAGCAGTAGTCAAGCCCCTCGATAAACCAGTCTGTCGTTAAGTGAGGGTAATGGCCGGGGGTCCACTGCTGCTCCACCAACACTTCTCGTTCCCTTTGGGCGGCCCGTTTCTCCTCCTCCCTGTGCTTCAACTGCTGGCCAAACTGTGTCACCCCCTGGTCGAGCACACACTCCTCCTTCACCTTCTTCAAAATGTCCTCCACCTGTAGATCTAGCTCAAACTCTTCAAACTGTTCTAACAGCTTCTCTGGACAAGTGGCCATGTTGAGATGCCCCAGCCTGGTGCTCGATTTGCTTTAATAGTCTCTCATTCGTTCCCCGCGTGGCATGATGGGGCCCAACTAGGGAGGGGGGATTAGGTCCCCCACCCCTTCCCACCCCCTCCTGGGGCACCCTGTGTCCTGCTTGGTGATTGGTTCATGCCCTTCTCCCACGTGACCTTTTTCTCTATAAAAAACGAGCACCGACCTCCAGCTGGTTCATTTGATCATGGCCTCTCGGCCAGACGAAGCAGGCCCCAGTGGCCTCAGCCATGAAGAGACGGCAGCGAATTCCTCGCATTTGTTATGCCCGGAAGAGATGGGAGACAGTGACGAGGATGACCTCTGTAACGACTTCCTCGCTCGTTTGGAACGGCAACATCAATTTCAAACCCAGCTCCTTCAGCAAACTCGTGGTGCCTTTGATGGTGCTCAGGGCGCCTTTGAATTTGACCTGGACCCCTATGTCGATCGTTTGAGTAGTCGTATGGGTGTTCGCGAACGTCATTTCAACACCCGTTTACGGCAAAGAGGCAACTTGATTCCCAATGAGAACATCACTCAAGCGCTTCAAGATGGGTTACGTCGAGCGGTGAATCAAGTGTTAGCCACGACTCCCAACCTGCACGATCAAGATCAACTCTATTTTACCCTTGGTTCCGATCGCCTGCACAATAACTTTCAGGGGTGGGGATTACGAGCAGGAGAATGGCGTGAAGGAGGTGCTCGTTTAGACGCCCTCTTCGATCGGTTGGCCCAAGCCCCCAACAGCAACGAACAATTTGAAATGGACGATTCCTTTCAATTGTCCATCACCCAGGCTCATCATGCCCCTCAGGGAAGCGGCAAACCATGTCGCGGCAAACCAGGCCACCCCACGCTCCAAATGTTAACAAGGAATTCCAAATCGGTCATCCGCATCCAAAATAAGGATGAACTCTGTTGTGCTCGAGCCCTCGTCGTTGCCAAAGCCCGAGTGGACCAACACCCGAAATACCACAGCATTCGCCAAGGAACCAAACTCCAAAAAGAATTAGCTCTCTTGCTCTATCACGAAGCCAACGTGCCCTTTGGTCCTTGCAGCTACGATGCCTTGACCAAGTTCAGTGCCGCGCCGTCCCTTGCCCAATACCAGATCACCTTAGTGGATGCTCACCGGTCTTTCCATATCACGACGTTTGGACCCATCCAAGACAAACAATTGATCCTGTTGCACCACCAAGACCATTACGATGTCATTACCCGTTTGCCTGGGTTTTTCGGGTCCAGTTATGTGTGTGCCCACTGTTGGAAACCCTATAACACCGAGGGACATCATCGATGCAACAAAAAGCAATGCAGGGCCTGTTGCCAAAAAGAGTGCCCCGACTTCCTAGAAGCTTACCCCCGAGGTCTGAAAGCCACACGACGTTGTCAACAATGTCATCGGGACTTTTTCGGGGACACGTGTTACGAAGCCCATTGCACCAAAGACCACACCGGTAAACCGGCGACCAGCCCTCAGTCCGCCGTGTGCTTTCGTCGACGTCGCTGTCCTGATTGTTTCAAGCAAGAAGTGGGACCCCAAGCCCTTGAACGGCATCAATGCGGGTACGTGGATTGTCCTTCTTGCCACGAGTACGTGCACGGCGAAACCCATCTTTGTTTTGTTCAAAGAGCCCCTACGCCTCAAGAACTCCGAGAGCAGAAAAAGAAGAGGAAGAGGAAACGTCAAGGAGGTCCTCGTGTCAAACGAGGGGCGACCGCGGGGCTTCACACCACCAATGAAGTGGAGCCGGAGGAGGAGCAAGAAGACGTGGACGACGACATGCCACCCTTGCACGTGTTTTTTGACATTGAAGCCATGCAACCCCACCAACAGCACATTGCCAATCTCGTCGTGGCCGAAACCGAAGACGACAATCGTCCCGTTCGGTTCGTAGGCGAGCATTGTCTCCGTGATTTCCTGGAATGGTTGGATACGCTCATGTTGAACGACACACGACAAGTCAATGTGTTGGCCCATAATTTCCAAGGGTACGATGGGTACTTTGTGGTTCATCAATACCATAGTGACAATCGTATCGTCGAACAACTCCGGAACGGGTGCAAACTCTTGGAAGTCCAACACGATCGCATCCGTTTCATCGATTCTCTCAGTTTCTTCCAGATGCCTGTGTCCGCCTTTCCCAAACCTTTGGATTGACAGAATTGAAAAAAGGTTACTTCCCACACAAGTTCAACCTTCCAGAACATCAAACGTACGTGGACATCATCCCGGCCCTCGATTACTACATGCCTGAAACCATGTCTCCCGAAGGCAAGCAAGCCTTGGAAAAGTGGCATCAAGAGCAACGTGCCCAAAACGTCCTGTTTGACTTCCAAAAAGAATTAGTGGACTACTGTGAATCAGATGTGCGTCTCTTGAAACAAGGATGTCTGACCTTCAAACGTTTGTTTGAAGCTCAAGCAGGGTTCAACCCGTTTGAACATATCACCATTGCTTCCGCTTGTAACCGGGATCTACGCATGAACCGGATGATCCCAAACAGTATTGCCAGTGAACCCGTCCGAGGATGGCGGAATCGCATGAACCAATCCAGGGTGGGTCGCGAATGGTTAACCTGGTGCGATCAACAACGGCGTCAGCAAGTCCTGGAGCAACAGTTGTTCAACCGACCGCATCCCAATCAGTGTTATTTCGTTCAACATGTGGGCAATTCCGGCGAGTATCGCATCCCCAGCACTAACTTCCATGTGGACGGTTTCGATGTCACTACAAACACCGTGTACGAATTTCAGGGTTGTTTCACCCATGGATGTCCCAGCTGTTATCCCAACCGTCACGAAAAACGTCTGCGCCACTATGATCGGACCATGCAAGACGTATACGAGACCACGCAACAAAAACTCCACAAGCTTCAAGCCCTCGGGTACACTGTAGTGGAAATGTGGGAATGCGAATGGACCCGCCTCAAAGACACCTCGCCTGACATCCGAACCTTCGTGGCTAACCTTCAATTCATCGACCCGCTCAATCCCCGCGACGCCTTCTGTGGAGGTCGTACCAATGCCGTCACACTGTACCATCATGTCACCCCCAGTCAAAAGATCCACTACATCGATGTCACCTCCTTGTACCCTTGGGTGAACAAAACCTGTGTGTACCCCAAAGGCCATCCTCGTTTCTCCTCACATCCAGGTCACACGGACATCAGCCCCTACTTTGGTCTCATCCAATGCAACGTCCTGCCTCCACGTCACCTCTACCATCCCGTACTGCCTTACCGCCATGGGGGAAACTCACCTTTCCCCTCTGTGCCACTTGTGTAAAACACGAAATGCCCAAACGCCCTTGGGAAAGAACAGCTGAATGCATCCACACCGACGAGCAACGTGCCCTGACCGGCACGTGGTGCAGCCCGGAATTGCAGAAAGCTGTCGAGTTGGGGTACGAGATCCAGTACATTTACGAAGTGTGGCATTTTGACGAGACCTGTGAAGGACTCTTCGCAGACTACGTCAACACCTGGTTGAAAATCAAGCAAGAAGCCAGTGGGTGGCCATCCTGGGTCGGGGACGACGAAACCAAACGCCAGCAGTACATTCAAGAGTACTACGAGCACGAGGGCATCCAATTGGAGTACAACAAGATCCAGAAGAATCCAGGGTTGCGCACCCTGGCCAAAATGATGCTCAACTCCATGTGGGGCAAGTTTGGGCAACGACTCAATAAGACCCAAGTCCAAGAATTTGATGATCCCCAAGCCTTTCATCGTTTACTGGACACCAACACCTTGGACGTACGTCACGTGTCCGTGATCAATGACGCAATGGTCGAAGTGCATTATCAACATCAAGACGAAGACATCCCCGTCTCACCCAACCTCAACATCTTTGTGGCCTGTTTCACCACCTGTTGGGCCCGGCTCCGTCTCTACGCGGCGTTAGAGCAATTGGGACAACGCGTCCTCTACTACGACACGGACTCCGTTATTTTCCTGGAGGAAGAGGGTCAAACCAATCCAGTCTTGGGCGATTACCTCGGCGAGTTTACGAGCGAATTGGATCCCGACGATTTCATCGTGGAATTTGTGTCGGGCGGTCCCAAGAATTATGGATACACCACAAAGAATGGTCACGTGGAATGCAAAGTCAGAGGATTCCGTCTGAACACTGAGGGCAAAACCCAACTCAATTATGACGTCATGCGTCAGAACGTCCTGGACGAACTCCAACAGCCTCAAAAGAAACCGCGTCAAACCCTCGTGACCAAAACGCATCAGATCGTTCGAGACCCCAAGCACTACCAACTCTTCACGTTCCCCGATTACAAACGTTACCAACTGGTGTACGACAAGAGAGTCGTGGATCCGATCAGCTTCCAAACTTATCCGTACGGATACCAATGACATACTTCCCTAAGAGTGCACCATGTCATGCTGATCTTGTCTTCTGAGTTATGACAGCTCTCGTCGTTGGAAAAACGTCACGTTGGCGTTCCAATCGATCCAAGGTATCTTGGCAGACGTCAACCTCCTCCAATCAATCGGTGTCATAGCAGAAGGAACACTCATTAATAGGAACACTCATCAAAAGGAACACTCATTAAAAGGAACACTAGCTTCTTCTTCTTCTTCTTGTCTTTACACGGTGAGATCTCATCCTCCGCTTTTGGTCATTTCTTCGTTGGATCAGGAAATAGGACCACATGCTGTTGCTGATGTTGTCATGGGTACGGCTCTCAGAAAATCGCGTCAGAGCTTCTCCTCCATTAAAAAGGCTAACTGCTAGGTGTTGCTTGCTTGGTTGCTTCGTTGCTTGCCTCGTCTTGCCAAGACCACTGGGTAGCTCTTAAAGATCACGGGTTCCTCGCCTTCTTCCACTTCTTCCATCACCTGGTACCCTTGGGTTTTAAGGGCATTGAGTTTTGTTGCGTGGCCTCATCACAAATGCAATTCATCAAAAGGAACACTCATAAACAAATGAAATGCAACTCATCAAAAAGGAACACTCATAAACAAATGAAATGCAACTCATCAAAAAGGAACACTCATTAATAGGAACACTCATCAAAAGGAACTCATCAAAAGGAACACTCATGAAAAGGAACGCTCATATTAAAAAAGAAAAATGGAACTCTCATACAAAAAGGAACACTCATCAAAAGGTCTGCCACCCCTCGTTTGGCACGAGGGCCTCAAAGGCATTCACCTTGGATCCATGCCCCACGCGGTTCCTTTTTGCCATTCACCGGCTCGTAAGCCCCATCCCTGGAAATTATTGTGTAGTAAGTGGATGCACTTCAGTGATGTTTGATTGTCAATAAAGTTGCCTCGCTTCCTCTTGGAATTGGAACTCATTCTTCTTGTCTTCACACCGTGAGATTTCATCCTCCTCTTCATCGTCGGATCACTCATACATGGAATTTGCTTATGTTGTCATGGGTATGCCTCTCAGAAGATCGCGACAGAGCGGTGGCCTCTTTCCATTCTTTGTCACCAAGGAATAAAAACATCCTTTTTGTTTTCAATATGGCGTCTTCTTTTTTTTTCAGTAAAAGACCTTCCCCCGGTGCCTGAATTGGACTTTGGACTCTGAGCCCGTGCTAGTCAGCGGTTTTCCCCACCCCTGAGCCCGCGATCCTTTTTTCCCAACTGGTCAGCGGTTTTCCACCCCAAATCACGTGACCTCCACGTCACTTCCGGTTCCGGTGACGTCACTTCCATTTTCAAGACTTCCGGTTGAGCCCACGATCCCTACCGGTCAGTAATTTTGGTTGCTAGGGGTAACCCAACAACCAATCAGAAGCCTAAAGCCTCGACCAATCAGAAGCCTCGCATCAAAACGAGGCCTATCTTGCTATCTGGGCCCACATTACTACTGATAACAATTGTTTATTAGGCGGCGCGACGTCTCAAACGTCGCTGCCGTCTCAAAAAATGGGTAGCACATTCCTGAAATGGCGTTTGTCAGTAGACTTAGTCTCCGCGCGGGCTCTAAATAATCAGGCTCGTTATAATGACGTGTATTTTACGAGATTGAAAGTGTGAAGTGTAATTTTGTTGTTTTGAGTTTCGCGGTGTATTGAAATTGAGTAAAGGTAATTGTTGAATTGTACATTTCGCTTTTTTTTAGGAGATTTCTTTTCTAAGGGGCAGTGTTTACAAAGGCTAGTGAGAACTTTGGAGTTGTGCAGGTTGTCAGTATGTCGGCATAAAAATAGTTTTGTATGTTGTGTTGCTTTGTGTACGTTGCCAGTGTGTGGGCATAGAAATAGTTTTGTATGTGGTGTTGCTTTACTGAGTTCTTAGCCTGGGAGATTGTCGATGACTTATAGAGACTATTGTTAACAGTGGTTCGACAGTGCTTTCAACTTGACAGGTTGGGGTCATATCCAAAAATTAATGATTGAGTGGAATGTCAGTTTGAAAATCCTTTAAGGTTTCCCATTTCAACAGTTACTCAATGCCTTAAATTCTGGACATTCTTGGGTAATATGTTTACATTCATTTAATTGAAATGTGTGGGTAGAATTCGTTCAGAGGTCATTAAGTGAGAAAGTTCTCAAAGGAAATGTGTCATATACGCGACATTTCTTTGGTCACAGTAGTTCTGTTGAAGAGTTTTAAGGTGAATTTTTCATTTATAGCTATGATGAAGCGGATAGATTTAGTGATTCATGGGAGAACTGACTGTCATTTGTAAGAGGTGTTGTGGAGGTAAAGATGATTGATTTGTTTTGTAAGATAATGACATTGAATAGATAGAGGATGTGCGCGGGTGATTGTGTAAAGGAGGTTAGCGAAGGCCTGTAAGTCTCGCTTTTAGTTCTTTGAAGTAGTTCTCGTTACGAAAAAAGTAATCGTACAAAGGAGCGTAATGTTGTTGTTTTGAGTTTTGCGGATTATCGAGGATAATTAAAGGTAGGTGTTGTAATGTTTATTCGCTGTTTTTAAGGACATTTGGTTGAGAAGGGCGGTGTTTATTAAGGGTAGTGTTTACTGTCGAGTCGTTAGCAGTTGTTAGTGTTTTCGGATAGAAATAGGTGTGTTTTTGGTGTTGTTTTGAGTGCTCGATAACAAGTTTCTGGCGTATTTCTGAGAATGTAGTGGAAGCTGGCAGATTGGAGAGTGTAAAAGAAAAACCTTGTGTGTGAAGTATGGGTACTGTTTTTAAAAAAAGCAAGACAAGTAACATATCGCAAAAATGTATTTATGTAGTTGATGCGTTTTTTTAACGGAAGCAAAACAATTATAGTATCCACAAGTTAATTGTCTTTTACTCCCATTATAAATGACATAGAAAGGGAGATTGAAATGCCATTTTGTTTAGCGTGCGAGATCGTCTATGAGTCATGGAGAGTATTGTTAGTTGTGGTTACATAATGCTTCGAACTCAACCGGTTGCGAAGGCGATGACAAACTCCATTCTTGAGTTTTGTGATGATGTAAAACATAGGAAGGAAGATATTGTTGAGTCTACTGGTTAAATAGCTGTGAACAGTAAATACCGATCTTTATAAACACAGGTTTAGAGTTTTTAGATTGCAAGTACCCTCTATTTATTTCTTGAGGTAAAGTCACTGATTTCATCAGTTAATCAATTTCTGAAATATTTGACATTCTTGGGTAATATTTAATTTCACTGTGTCGATAGAGTTCATTGAGAGGTCATTAAGCGAGAAAGTTCTCAAAGCAAATCTGTCATATACGCGACATTTCTTTCGTCAGGTTAGCTTTGTTGAAGAGTTTGAAGGTGAATTTTTCATTTGTAGCTATGACGTAAGCAGATAGATTTAGTTATCTATTGGAGACGCTAGCGAAAGAGACTCTTCGGAAGCTTTGACGATAAAAAGTTTACTTTCCATTCTAGTTAAGTTACGTATATTAGGAAAACCAACTCGCTCGTCGTTTTTTCTTTGCTGTTTTTTCATTATAGTTATTTTTGTAACTTTTCAAACAGCAGGATTCTGATTGTCGTCACATCTTATAAAAGTCTCTACGTATATTAGACTGTTGATGTTTTGAGCGCCATAGCACGAGTCACATTCGAGCCCGAATCAAGTTCGATTCAAGGTAGAGAGCTATTTATACATAACAGCCCATGGAAAGGAAGTTGACAGACTCTGCGCCGCCTGAAAATTTCCTGGAATTTCTTGTATTTGTATTCTCCTACAATCTGCGCGCTAAACGTCCGATATGGGGCACTGTCACCATCTGTCACCGTATTCCCTTTGAAAACAGTCGTTTTATAAACATGTCTGCAGCGATTCTAATGTATTTTGTCAATACTACCCTGAATTTTTTTGCAATCAAAGATGGAAATCAAATTCGACTCAAAAGATCTTCAGTAAAGGTCATGTTATGTAGTTCGAGGTTTCCGGTGACCTGTTATGGACAATTTAAAAGGAATTAAATGTATGTAAACATATTATATTACGGGACGTCCGATATGGCGCACTGTCACGATCTGTCACCGTATTCCCTTTAAAAACACGTTTTATAAACACGTCTGCAGCGATTCTAATGTATTTTGTCAATACTACCCTGACGTTTTCTGCGATCTTAGATGGAAAATTAAATTCAACTGAAAACATCCTCAGTAAAGATCATGATTGTTTATTCAAGTGCTAGTATGTTCGGTATTTGTTAGGTTGGATTTCCAACCGGATAAAATCTATGTGTTTACGTCATTATAACATCAAACCCATTGTTCAAAAGGCCGCGCGAACTCAAGAAGACTAAGTAACTGACGGACACGACGACAAAAACGAAAAAAAGCGCATTTTACGAGACGGCGTGACGTGCATTACCGCACGTGCGCCCCTAAAATGCAGGCTAGGGGTAAACTTGCTATCGACCTTCTCTCTAAAGGAACGAAAATGAATTTCTACGAAACTTACAGAAGTAATTCAGTGGATTTAAGCACTTTCTGCAGTTCTTGGAATAGAATGGAATGGTCAGTTTATGCAAATTTGATTCCGAAGTTTATTTTCGTTGAGACACAGAAACTGAGTTTGCTGTGTGTATTTTGAATGCATTTCTGAAGCCATGCTCGATTCAGTTAATTTGCAGAATGAAATCTTTGCGGACTAATTTGTTTGGTTCTGTTTCAAGTCTGGTATATTTTTAGCCTGCGAAAACAGCCGACGTCTCGCGAGGTCGCCATCTGAGCCCCACAAAACGACGTCTGAGTAACGAGCGCAGAAATTCCATACTGATGACGTGCCACTACCCAGATCTAGGTAGCGCTTCTGACTGGCTGAAACGAAATTCCCTCGCGTTTCAACCAATCAGAAGAACTACCTAGATCTGGGTAGTGACGCGTCATCAGTACGGAATTTCTGTGCTCGTTACTCAGACGTCGTTTTTCCAGGGCCTCGCGAAACGTCGGCTCTTTTCTCAGGCTAGTAGATTTTGATGTCAATAACAAATGCACAAAATCGTCAATTATGGTAAAAATGTCCTGCAAGATATCCTCATTATTTCGTTCAACGCTAAAAACCCTCAAGTTAAAAAACCTTGTTTCCTTGCAATTTTCTTTGTTATTGTAAAAAACAAACGACTCTACACTCTCATGAAACAGATTTGTAGCAAAAAGCTTGCGTGTGTGCCATGTGTGCCGTCCGTTTTGCGTGTTTTTGCACAAAAAACTAGAATAGTTAAATTAATATATTCTGATTAAAAAACTATGGTTACGTATCAAGTATTAGGCAGAAAATAACCTTGCAAACGAAAATTGTTTAAATTTTCCGCACGTTGACGAGAGCGGCTCGTGTCAAATTTCAACCTGCTTATTTTATTATTATTTTTTTAATAATAGACTTTATTGCACACAAAATATACATAATACAATACAATGGAGT
Organism: Siderastrea radians; assembly: GCA_964017195.1. Lineage (NCBI taxonomy): Eukaryota > Metazoa > Cnidaria > Anthozoa > Scleractinia > Rhizangiidae > Siderastrea > Siderastrea radians. The sequence continues at coordinate 7,121,112 of OZ024891.1, read as the reverse complement.
ATAAGTATTAGTAGTATTCTTACAAACTGCCATAACTAATTAGGATAAAGCAATAAGGATACGTGAAAAAGTAATTAAGTAAATAATATTGGAGCAAAGGCTGGGGAAGACAATCAAATCGTTGAGATTATATTGTTGATTTTCCATGTTCTTTCAAGTTTTTAGGTGTATCCTGCTCTAAATTCTTCTTCAATGATTTGTTTGCATAACTGAGTATATTGCTTCACATGCTGCAGGAGCAAAGAGATTTTTCTGTACAGAAGTGAATTTGATACAGGTGATAATTGGCAGAAGTTCAATAATATCTGAGCGACAGTGGGGTTGGTGTTCGTGTGGTGTATGTGCATTAAACCAATTTATGTAAAATGTCTTTATATAGTTTAAAAGAGGATGTGCATTCCATGAAGGTGTGTTCAACGGAATCTGGTTCGTTACACTCCACGCATTTACTGTTGTTGACAATTTCATAGCGTTTACGTTCTTTGCTGATGATGAACCTTTGGATTATTCTGCTGGTTTACCCGATGAAATCTTCGTTTTGGTGTCCGCCATCTTGGTTTACTGGTAGCGATGAACTTTAACTGCCTTTCAAGCGCCGCCTTATTCTCCTGTCTGTACCTCTGCTCATGGAAAATTCATCATGTCCAATGCCCTGATGTATACGAACCAAATTTCAGCTTGTAAGTTTGATGGATTTCAAAACATAACTTCAGTGTACCGCACACTTAATGCAAAACACCTCCAAGTGAAAAGTCATCAAGAAGCTCTTTGTTGTTATTGATTATCATTGCAAGCGATAGTAGTAGTTTAAATCCTGGCCCTCCGAAATATCCTTGTGGCATATGCAATATTGGTGTTAGGTCTAACCAAAGAGCCATTGAATGTGAGGAATGTCAACGCTGGTACCATCTGAACTGCTTAGCCATGTCAATGCAGTCATATGAGCGGTACGGAGACAAAATCTATGCCTATTCCCCAATTTCTCTACTAGTTTTCTTCTGCATAATAGTTTAAATGTCACCGACGAAGACAGATTCCATGTCTTGGACTCTCCAAGTGCTAGTGATCCTGGCTCGCCACTCCAAGCTTCGAGCCCAGTCACACCACCAACCCCAAGGACACCTAAAAGACGTCGTTTGCAACGGACTAAAGAGTCAAACAAAGAAGGCTGAACTCCAAGGCATCATTGACTTCCACTCTCCTGACATTGTGATTGGCTGTGAATCGAAACTGGATTCCACAATCCCTTCTTACTCTATATTCCCAAACTCCTATACAATCTACAGGCTGAATAGAGGGGAGAGGAACGGTTTAGGGAGGAGGGAGAAACGGCCTGAAAAAATTAGGGAGACGGGAGAAACGACTTTGAAAAATAGAGAGAAGGGAGAGCCAGCATGGAAAGGGAGAAGGGGGAATATCATCTTTTTAAAGTTAGTTATTATTTTTTCAGACATTTCCCTTTGTTTGTAGTATTTACGTCGCAGCAAAAACAAACACAGTTTGTGCCCAGAAAGGTGATTTGGGGTTGAGTGGTCGGATCTGGTCGAGAAAAGCCGGACAGTTATGTACCAGTCAAATTGAAGCTTCAACATCCCCCCCGGGGGCAACCTCGCGGGCATTTGAACTTTCGGAGATTGGCTTGTTCAAATTTCCTCCCCTTGGGGCAAAAAAGCCGTTCAAATGCCCACCAATTAGTAATGACATACCTCTCCTCAAAGACAAATTTCGTCTTCAATCAAACACTGTGCACACTATTCAGAGAGAGATATGCTGTGATGACACCTTCAAACTTCTTTTAAAGACCCTTTTGAAAGAGTTATTTACTAACAAAGGCGAAATTCTGTGTTGTAATTAAGTTTGTGAAACCTTGCAAAAACCGAAAAAACTCACGGTAGTATTATGCCAGAACAAGTGATAAATCTGGTTCAAATTCCCCACCCTTTCAAGGCAACGTTCAAATTCCCCCGTTCCTGGGCACAACGCACAGTCAAATGCCCGGGGTATGCCCGGGGGGGATGTTGAAGCTTCAATTGACCGGTACATTATGTCGAGAGAGGCCAGCTCGGTACCCTATTTCGAGCCTTTAAGGTCTCGTGATGGCAGTACCGTATTTTCTCAATTAAACGACGGGGGTGTTTATTTAAAACTGGACCTCGTAAACCTGGCGTTTATTTGATCCCGGCGTTTATTAAACTGAGGTATTTTTCATCATTTGTTATAGCCTTTATTTCTGGTCTTAAATACTTTAAGTTCACAAAAATTACAGCGAAATATAGCACAGCATAAGTAAAATGGGAATGACATCTCACCGACTTTTTTTCTGTAGTCAATAAAATTCAAAACAAGGCGGGGGAATCGGGGGATTCGAAAATTCAAAACAAGGCGAGAACATTACGTCAACTTCCCTTAGTTGGAATGAGTGCAATGAATTGAGCTGTAGTACTGTAGTGGTTCTTAAACCCTTTTAAAATTGCTATAACTAACTTTCGATGAGAGTCAGTGAAATAAAGGTTCGATTTCAAATAAACGCCGGACCTCAAATACACGCCGGTGCCTCGAATAAACGCCGGGGGCGTTTATTTTAAACTTGACCGTGTTGACCCGGCGTTTATTTGAACCCAGCGTTTATTCGAGGCCCGGCGTTTAATCGAGAAAATACGGTATTTTTTCCCGCGCTTTAGTAACGGACCAACAACACGCGCAGCATTTAAAACCCAAGGAAAAAAGGAAAACTTCTACTACAGAAGCAACTGAACTAAAAGCATCAATGTTTAAAATCTAGGAACCCTTAAAATAAAGGTGCTTATTTCGACATCTTTCTGCAGCCAGCTGAGCACATGTTACACTACCTTGGCGTAGCGATTGACAAAAGCGTCAAAATTGAAAAATTTCAGTTGACCTGCCAAACTGCCTGTCTAAAAACAAAATTACGTCCCTGCAAGCAAACAAATATTTCCGGTTCAATTACAAACAAAACATTATTAAATTGCAAACGTAAAGTACTAGAGAAAAGAGACCAAAATTCCCAAAAAGATTTCAAATGGTTACATTTCTGAGATTCATCTCAGTGTGCGTTTGCAAGTCATTAGACATGTGCCGTTTTAATAACCCTCTCGTGACATTGCCAAGCTTCACGACTATAGGAAGAAGTGGTTTGAGGCAGTTAGAGTTGCCAAGGTGCTCAGCAAAACTACAAAGCACAATTTTTTCTACGTTACTCATTGCTTTGTGTGAAGTGGAGCCACCTAAAAGTGTGGATTTCGACTTTTCTTTCGACTTAGTGGTGAGCATGTTTCTACTGCTCCACAAAGGAAAGTTCTTTTCTGTAAGGCACCGTTGGTCCGTCTTCCACAGAAACACCAAAGAAAACGAAACCCTTATAGTTGCAAGGTGAAAGATATTTCAGATGCCAAATCAGCTATAAGTGCAGAAATGTTTACTCCAGGCAGAGACATCAACCTGCATTTCAGCTAAATATACAAACACGCCTACAGTAAGCCTGGACACATCAGGTTATGGCCACTGGCGTTGAACTTCACTGTCCCATAGAGGCTGTGGTCGGGTGGAGGCATTGCACTGAGTAAAGACGAGTTTGAGGAGCTGCAAACTTTCCGACAGTACATTAGTGGACTTGTTCCTCAGGAAATTGACGTTCAAGAAGCTTTGAATAATGGAGATAGTGTCAGTGAGGACGAATTGACAGAAAAAATATATCCGCACTTATGCGTTCCAGCAGGCAGGTCAGAGCACCTGCCAGGTACCATGACTTTTTATAAAGAAAGCATTGCTGTTTTATGCTAAGACTGTAAGTGAACTATACTAAATAAGAAATATGTCTCTACGTTAACCGTGATCAGAGCTTTTGAGGGCTCGAAAGCGTTTCAGTAACGGTAACCTTGCTGTAGTTGTAGGGAATTTAAACGCTTTAAAAGCGTCGATCAGGGAGGAAAAGAAAAATTAGGGAGGAGGGAGAAATAGCCGAAAAAATTAGGGAGGTGGGAGAAAAATGAGGGGAAAATAGGGAGATAAGGTTATTTAACTGCCTGTTCCTCTCCCCTCTGGATAGATCGCAACATGATGGCGGAGTTTTCATTGCTGATTACCATCTAAGAGACCCACCTTCGAGCTAAAAATTGTGAACTTATCTACGTATCCATCCAGTTTTCAAGAACCAAAGAACTCCAAATTGGCAGCTACTATCGCCCGCCCGATTTAGGAACTGATCCAATCGAAGCACTGGATGATTCGTTGAGCTCCCTTTATAGCGGGAAAACAACCCTTCCCCAAGTTATCCTGTGTGGTGATTTTAACTGTGGATACATAGACTGGAACTCAGAATGTCTACACAATGGCGCTTGCGATACAGATCGTCCTTTGTTAGACATCACAGGTAAATATGGCCTACACCAACATGTATCTTCACCTACGCGACTGAAGTCCAGCACCCTTCTTGACCTTGTGTTATCTTCAAATGAGAACCTGATCACTGCATGCAATGTAATACAAGGGATAAGTGATCATGGGGCGGTAATTTTCGAAGTTGACCAAGCACCGAAATACTCGCCAAAGCCATGTAGGAAAGTCCACCAATACCACAAAGTGTGATCAAGAACAACTATCGAGGGACTTGAAACAGTTTGCTAATTTGTTTTTTGACTCTGATCCCAAAGAGCGATCTGTTGAAGAAAATTGGAACATGTTTACAGGAGCAATAAGAACCACCTCTGGTAAGAATATCCCAAAGTAAATGGACTAAAGGGAAAAGACATCTCCCCTGGGTAAGCACGTCAGTAACGCGACACATGTGCAAAAGAGATAGAAAGTATAAAAAGGCAAAGAGAACAGGTTCATCGATCCACTGAGCCAGATACCGCAGGGAAAGGAATATCACTACAACCATCCTTCGTCAAAATCACCAAACTTACGTCAACGAAGTTATGCCGTGGTCTGTGTGGCTTTCCAAATCAAGGTGATTCAAACAGGTGTGGCGTGAAAAGGGCGTGGTCATACCTTAAAATGCTAAGAACTGAAACTTGTGGAATTCCAACACTTCTCACACGAACCAATCACATCTGCAACACGGATAAATCCAAGGCAGAAGCTCTGAGGGAACAGCTCGATAGTGTCTTCACGAAAGAAAATACAGACACCCTCCCAAACTTGCATTCGCGCCGCTACCACCAGTTGGTGATATCAAAATAGGTGTACAGTTAGTGAGAGGTCAGCTGAAAAAGATAAATCCACACAAAGCCATTGAACCAGATGGACTACCGTCCGAAGAAATGAAAGACCATGCCGATATAATCGCACCTATATTAACATCCATATTCCAGCAATCTTTGGACACAGGTACCGTACTATCAGCCTGGAACTAGAAGCTAATGTGAAAGCCATTTGTAAGAAAGGAGATAAATTTCGTCCAGAGAACTATCGCCCAGTGTCTCTCACATGCCTCTGCTCTAAGTAGTCCATGAGCCAAATTTCAAAAGGGGCCTAAAAATAGGTTTTCGTAGCGCCCCCCTTGATACCTAGTGAAATTGGTATCAAATTAAAGCTAAAGGTCTAAATTATCTCAATCCACTTGTTACCAGGACGATAAGTGGTGCATAAGAGAGAAATGGCATGTTTTTACGGGGGGAGTATGGAGAGAGGTTTTGCTTTGTAAAAACAAGTCATGACAAATCTATATTAAAAAGAGCGCCCTAAGTTGCTAATTTTTTTTAGAAATATTCTTAAAATTAGTATTTTGTCACATTTCAAACTTTTCGTGATTTTCGGATGAGCCTTTTTCCCGTTGCCATGGAAACGGTAAATAAACACTATTTCGGATATTTCTTTAATTACAAATGTCGTATTCTTACGTTAATAACCCAATTGTCATGAAAAAATCCATTGTTATGGGTAGTCCCATTGAAACCGCGTTAGCTTGTTGCTACCACAATGCATTTCGAGCCCTTGTCCCATCATGCACTTAGGAACCACATGGCTGGGTCCGCCATCTTGGAAATTTGCTGAATCAGCAGAAGGTAGGAAATTGTTTTTTTTTCGCAAAAGAAGTCTCCTATTATCTTTTAATCGGTTTTTTAGTGTAGATTAAAGAATTTTATAGACCATTTGACATAAACATGTTATTTTAACAACATTTTAAGAACTTATCACGAACCAGTACCATCTGAATTAATAATGAGATTTGAAATAGAAAAATCGAATAATGTTACAGGAGCATGGAACTTGTATTTGTTTAAGAGATTTAAATCCAATTGTTTCAAAAGTAGAAAATTACCTCGTGTGATTTATACATTTAGGTTTTTTATTCCCATGGATGATGTAACGGTCAGGCAATGGCAGAGAAACAACCTTCTTCCTCAGTTCAACCATCGCATCCAAGAAAACGTCAGCAAGGTCAATCTCCAAACTGGGATAAATGTTTGTGTCACGTAGAAGATGAGTCAGGAACGTTAACTAACTTTTCTGGAAAAAGTTGGCTTACATTTCAAACGTGCGCAAAGAGACGGAGAGATGATATATGGTCCAAAATGAACGGTTTCTGGGAGGAAGGGCCAAAGGGCAAATACCACAGACGATGTTATCAAGTATACACTGATAAGGTCAAAGTCGAAAGGGCCGTTGAGAAGCAACGCAATATTCTCATCCAAGACCCTGTGGAAGATAATGATGATTCTATTACCGAGCCTCCGCCAGCAAAACGCATGTTAAGGTCCCAGGTTGATGCGTTTGACATAAACAAATGTGCTATTTGTCAACAACACAAAACAAAGCTTACAAAGAACAAAGGAGCAAGATCAAGAGAGCCGTTAAGTTTAAACAAGACAGCCACTGGCAGTGCATCACTACTTAAGGCCGCTGAGATTCGGGATGACAGACGCCTTTTATTACAATTACAAGGCAAAGACACAATAGCAATTGGAATAAAGTATCACAAATCCTGATACGTTCAATATGTGCGACCAGGAGCCCTTGCAAAATTGGAAGAGAAAAATTGCGAAGACGAGGACATAGCTAGCGAAAGCTATAACAGAGCGTTCAGCAGCATTAGAGAATTTGTTAAAGATGCAGTCCTCAAGGGGGAAAAGGCTGTGAAGATTTCAGAGTTGCTAGAACGTTTCGTTAGTAAGTTATCCGAAGAAGGAGTGTCTGCACCCAGTTACAGGTCCTCAAAGTTGAAAAATCGTTTAATCAAGTCTTTCGGGAACAGACTCTCGTACCACCAGCCTCAGGATCGATCCCAATCAGAGATAATTTACAGTTCCCGCGTGACAACCGGAGAAGTCGTAGAAACCATTGCAAGTACTAGTGGCGAGCAATGGAAAGATGAGGACGGGACAGAGGAAGTTCCTCCAGAAGCCAAAGCAAATGAAAAGTATTTTCACGTCTATCATGCAGCTAAGATGATTCGGAGTTTGCTGACAGAAATGAAACCAGTTATGTCATGGCCACCCACTGAAGATGATCTGGACTGCAGTGATAGTATAGTACCAGACATGTTGTACAATATGTTAGCCTGGATTTCCTCTTCCGATGTTGAATATTGTAACAAGAGAGTGTGTGGAGTCTCACCCGACGTTCACCGAATAGTCCTTTCGCTTGCACAAGATCTGATTCATTGTGTAAGTCGCGGTCGTATCAAGACGCCTAAGCATGTTACTTTACCTTTAACTGTCAAAAGCCTAACGGGTAATGCTGAACTTGTAACAATACTGAACAGGTTTGGCCATGCCCTTTCCTACTCTCAAATCGAGGAACTTGAGACTGCACTGGCTGAAAAGGAGATAGAAAAGGAACAGGATGGGATCGTAGTACCTGGTTCGTGCAGTATGGGAGTGCCAGCGGTGTTTTGTTGGGATAACAATGACCTGCTAGAAGAGACATTGTCGGGTACGCTTTAACGTTCTGCACTTGTTTTATTTTCAGAGGAAATTGTTTCTCTCAACGTACAGTTAACTTATTTTGCTAGCATACCTCTATCTTACAGATACCTTTCTACAGTACACATAACTATACTATCTGTGTCTTTGTTTGTTATTAAATCATGGACTCTTTCTTTAGGGAAGGGGACTACCCATTGCACGAATGGAATAGTGATCCAGAGAAAGTCCCTTACTTGCGCGCCACCCACTGAAATGGCTGCCAAAGAGTCTCGTCCTAAACGGAACCGCACCTTGACATACATCCCTACAGACGTACTGCCCTTCCACTCCGGTCCCCGACAAGGCCCCAGTCAATTTCACATTGGTGTGCAAGATGTGATCATGACTAATCCCGATACTCGTGCATATGCAAGATCAATCGACTTTGGATGGATGCTGTGCCGACAACCCATTGATAATAGTATCTTCACATTGGCAAATGATCGAAGCCAAGTGATCCCAGCATGGACAGCTTTCAACATTAAACTCAAGCAGAAAGATGTTCCTCGTGAAAGTTCTATAGGCTACTGCCAAGTTATTGATGCAAGCCCTACTGAGATGCCAACAGTGTACAATCTTTTTCAGAGATCATTGCAAATTGCTGATCAGCTTGGCCAGCAAAATGTTATCATTGTCCTTGATCAGGCTATTTACGCTAAAGCTCTTGAAGTCATCTGGCAAAACCAAGAAACATTTCAGCGCATCGTTGTTAGGATGGGCTCTTTTCACACAATTTGCTCTTTCTTGGCGGCGATCGGCAAGCGATTTGGAGATGCAGGTCTTGGAGACATCCTGACGGAAAGTGGAATTGTTGGATCAGGATCTGTCTCGGCGGTGCTAGAGGGCCGCCACCACAATCGCGCAATACGTATGCACAAGGTAGGTTGTTAAGAAGTTCAATATTATTCAAAAGGTGACGTGCGCTACTTAGCAAATCTTATTTCACTTTTTCTAGCACAAGACTCGAAAGAGTTATGGCCCCATAACCAACAAAAGCTTGTTGTTCCGCCACTAAAAAACGGCCACTCGCAACATTGCAGCTTTTATATATATATTTTTACGTTTTACCGACAATTTTACGTTTGACACAAAACATCGACCATAAATATTTCTTAATATCGGGGCTTCATTGTAACAAATAGTTAATGACTAATCAACTCACGAGTTGTATGGCGTTCGGTAGCTGCTGAACATCAGACGAAAAAATAAGAGAGCAAATTTTGTTCGCTGTATCCTGGTGTTTGTGAGACATTTTGCAGCATGTAATAGGGCACTCAAGTAAATTTGATATTGTCTGTTTATCAGTTTAGATTGTATTTGAAGCACTGCAGCGGCTACAGTGGAAAGGATTCAAGTCGTGGCTTCAGGACAACGGTCACCCAACCATCTACTTAGAACTCACAAATGCTATAGTAGATATCAGAAAGGACTTTTTCGCTGAGAAATTTAATAGGCTTCTTGCGATGGCAGACTTCATCAAGATTCTAGATCTTTTCAAGTTATATGACGAGGAAGACAATGGTCCCCTAAAAATGTTCTGGAGATCCTACTTTGAAATGGTCTCGTTGCTGCTGACATTTATTAGAGCAACCAGAGAAGGCAATTGGCCCCTCCATCTTGAGTGCATCAGGGAAATGCTGCCATGGTATTTCGCCTACGACCATGTGAATTATGCTCGTTACCTTCCTGTTTACCTGATGCACATGATTCAGCTCCCAGAAACCCACCCTGAAGCTCAAATGATGTTAGAAAATGGAGATTTTGGCGTACAGAGGAACAGTGAACATGGATTTTCTCAACTGCCCGTTGACCAGACCATAGAGCAGACGTTAAACAGAAGTACAAAAACAAACGGTGGCATCGTTGGCTTCAGTCTCAAAAAGAATGCGGTACAGCGATGGCTCCTGACTGCGCATTCTCGTGCCCGTTTTGTTGACAAGTGTCGTATGATGACAAGCAAGAAAGAAGATAATCGACCTCACAAGGAAGCTGGGAAGTCTTGAATGAAACGCGATGAAGAAGATGTAAGTAAAGTAATGGAGGTTGTCAGCAATTGGACGGATCCATTTGAACCATCAGAGGAACTTGCCAGTCTTAGTTCTGGTTGTGTAGTGACAGAAACCATCAAGTTAGATTTGCTGGCCGCCAAAGACAAAGGAACAGTAGCTCTCACCGCGTTTGTTGAGGACAGACTGCTGAGTGATTCTGTGGGTTTCTTAGTTAAAGCTTGGAACGTTCCGTGACCTTCAAAAGAAGACAACTGTGTCAAAGGAAGGAAAGACTGTCATTCTAAGAACAGACAGAAATCTTTTTGCACGATTACTCGTTATTGGCCAAAGCAGGCAAATGGATCTACGACAGTTGCTAGTCCACGAGCTGGGCCCACTTCCATGGTCGCTGGCGCTGTTTGATGGCGCGCTGGTGAAAACCGACAAAGCAGCTCTACCTAAACTTCTAGAGGATGGCGTAGAGTGTCTTCATCGCATGCCAGCTCAAACAACTGCAGTCATCATCGATGCAATGGCAATGCTTCAAACGATGAAGAAGATACCAGAGAGATTCTCCGACTTGGCAGTTATGATTTTCAAGAGAATGCTGATGCAGGCAGGGCAAGCAAGAAGAGTTGACTTTGTGGGAGATCAGTACCCAGTCATCTCCTTCAAGAACACAGAGAGGGAAAGAAGGAGCAATACCGGTCAACTAGCCGTCTCCATTACTAGCTCCCAGCAGTTCTGTCCACGCCAGTGGAAGAAGTACTTGTCATGTGGTAGAAACAAAGGGCGTCTTCTAGAGTTCCTGTCTCAGGAGTGGTCGAAGCAAGAATATGTAGAAAGGATCGACAGCCGTGTTATGTATGTTACCCATGGCAACCATTGCAAAAAGCTTGTAGTCAAACATGGACGTATGACAGCAACTGACGAAACCGAACTGTACACGGACCAAGAGGAAGCAGATACACGAATGTTCCTCCATGCGTCCCACGCATCTTCACATGGACATCAAAGGGTCGCCATAGTCTCCTCGGATACAGATGTTGAAGTGTTGGCATGCCACCACCAATCAGCCATTCCTGCCGAACTGACTTTGATAAGTGGAACAAGAAACAGATCACGCTTAATAAGCGTTCCCCGACTGTGTGAGAAGCTGGGTCCTGGGGTATGCCGAGTCCTCCCTAGTTTGCATGCGTTAACAGGTTGTGACGCTGTGAGTTCATTTGCCGGCAGGGGCAAGAAAAAGGCGTTTGAAATGGTAAGAGATAACCAAGTCATAAGAGACAGTGTTGGAGTCCTTGGAGAGAGCCTTCCCCTGAGCGCGCACAGCATAACCAGGTTAGAAGAGGTGGTTTGCAGGTTATACAATGATAATCTATGCAAGCAGGTCAATGACCTACGCTACAAAATGTTCTGCAAAGGAAAAAATGTGCAATCTCATCAACTCCCGCCAACAAGCGCTGCTCTCCACTACCACCTAAAGCGAGCTAACTACCAAGTTTTTCTGTGGAAGAAAGCATTACAGCCAAGAATTGAACAAGAACCGGTAAACTATGGATGGCAACTGAACGAAGGACGCCTTGAGATCGTTTGGACAGACCTGGCCCCAGCTCCACAGGCTGTGATGGAATTAGTTTGCTGTGGGTGCCGCGGCAATTGCCAAACGAGGCGGTGCTCATGTGTCGGTAATGGCTTGCCTTGCACAGAAGCTTGTACGTGCTCTGAAGACTGCACAAACAGTGCAACAGACCTTAAAGATGGAGATGACGATGTTGTTGACAACGACGAGGATGAAAATGATTAGTTAAGCACTGGACTCGGGCTATGGCTAAAACAGACTTTTGCATGAAGTTAAATCCGTTTCCAGACGAATATCGGTGTTGTCGTTTTCTTGTTGTTGTAAAATACTGACATTTGCAATCTGTTTGTTGTAATATTCTTTATTTCTTCAACATTAAGTGATGTCGTGCTGAATTGTTATCGAGAAAATGTATTGCTAAATAACAGAGCAACACGCAGTTATCTAGAGACTCAGCTTAACGTATTTTGACTTCTCTAGCTTGAGTGTAGCCTTATTTGTTATTACATGCATTCTATTGTTTTTGCTTACTTAGTACATGATGAAACAAAGATTTTTGACATTCGTTGTTGTACAAATAAACAAATGAAATTACAAGGAGAAAACAAAAGAATATTTTTTCGTGATAACTGGGTTGTAATCATGATAAACAGCATTTGTAATTAACGAGATACAGAACAATAAGAAATATACATGGTTTCCATGGCAACGGCTACAAAAGGCTGGTTTTAAAATCATGAAAAGTGTGAGATATGACAAAATACTTATTTAAAGCATATTTGTAAAAGATTTAATCATTTTTGGGCTAGTATTTTGTGAGTTGTATCAACGTTTTTTCATCACTTGTATTTACAAGGTAAAAAGCATCCCTACCACCCCCTCGAAAAAACCTTGCCCTATCTCCCTTATGCACCAGTTACCATCCTGGTAATTGATACCTGATTCACTAGGTATTAAGGGGGGTGCTACAAAAATCCATTTTTTGGGACTTGGCTCATGGACTAAAGCTGTTAGAGCATATTGTTAACAGCACATTAAGGAAACACCTCTTTAAGCACTCGGCTATTCACAGAGATCAGCATGGATTTCAACGCGGTTTACCATGCGAAACTCAATTAACAACAACAGTGCATGAATGGGCCAAAACACTCGACCAGCAAGGCCAGACTGATATAATATTCCTGGACTTTTCCAAGGCTTTCGATAGCGTGCCCCATAGAAAACTGTTGGCAAAACTAAGTCACTATGGGATACGGGGTAATCTACTGCGTTGGATGGAAGCATTTCTGACAAACCAAAAACAACGTGTCGTGGTCACCGGTACTGAATCTAAGTGGTCTCCTGTGTTATATGGAGTGCTACAGGGCACCGTTCTGGGACCACTGATGTTCCTCCTTTACATCAACGACTTTCCCTTTGGCATTGACTCGACTGTCAAGTTATTTGCAGATGATAGTGTTCTATACAGAAAAATTGAAAGCCCAACCGACAACTATAAACTGCAGTTGGAGTTGGATCTACAAAAACTGGAGGACCGGGAAAAAGCAGCGCAAATGAGATTCGAACCGACAAAGTGCTTCAAACTAGCTGTAACATTAGAAAGGGATGTTGCTGAGTGCACCTACTTCTTGAGTGGAACTGCCCTTTCACACGTCTCTTATCATAAATATCTTGGAGTTACCATCACAGAAACTTTGTCTTGGTCGAAACACTGTGATGAACTTCGCGCAAAGGCAAACAGAGCGCTTGGTATCCTCAGACGAAACCTTTCGACATGTAACCCATCGACTAAAGAGCGTGCATATACATCACTTGTTCGTCCATTAGTTAACTATATTACAACAGCCTCGTCTCCACCCCTTAAGAGTGATGTAGCAGCGATTGAATCCATACAGAGAAAAGCTGCAAGATTTATGATGAATGACTACAGCCGCTCCAGTAGCGTCACTGCGTCGCAGCGTCACAGCGTCACTCAAACAACTAAACTGGATTTCGCTGGAAAAACACTTAAAAATGACCTTGTTTTCTTCTATAAGGTTCAACACAAACTAGTCAGTGTCGATTTCCCAGATGATCTCGAACCATATTATAGATCAGAACGTCTCCACCATCAACTCAATTATCGACAAGTGTCTGCTAGAATAAATGGATATAAAAACTCGTTTTTTATTAAAACTATTCCAGTATGGAATCAATTACCAGCCTGCGTTAATTGTGAATGCACAACATGTATCAAGTTTTAAAGAGCAGGCCACACTTCTTATTACTTGCATGTAACAAAGACATAGACTGCCTATACATTTTTAGTATTTTGTATTTTTGTCAACATTCTGCTTGTAAAATTATGACCCACTCATTAATACACCGCTAGACCGCCAGTGCTAGGATTAGCTATGCTAAATTAAGCACTAAATAAACTGAAACTGAAACTGAATACGGTGCAAAAGTTTGAAGGAGAATTGTCTCAGCCTGTTATCTTTAGTTGTTTTGTATGTTTTATTTATACTTCTTTTCCAATTTTCTGCAATCACTTCAGTTTTCTGATCATGTTTTTTTTTTGCGGTCAGTAACTTGTCTTTTTTTTCAAGGAATAATTGGTAGTAGTGCCTGCATCACATTTTAGGAAGGATTAACACTTTGACTTTTGAAAGCTGAAACAAATTATTATCCTGTTTGGAAAGTCGTCGTGTAATGGGAGATCGCGAAGCCTCATTTCCTAGACATACTGGTATTGCGGAGATGATTTGCTGATATCGCAAAAAATTGGTTTTTATTTTGTATTTGTCATTGAGTTCAGATAGCGAGAGGAAATTGCCGTTCTTGTATAGAAGATCTTGGACAAAGTGAATATCTTCATCAAACCAAGCTTTCCAAAAGATAGATCTTCCTTCAATTGTTATCTCCTTATTATTCCACAAAATAAGTGTTTTTTGGCGCATATCCTCGAAATTATTTCGCAGATCAGCGAAATAGTCTAGTAGCTCTCTATAGAAAATGGGTAATTTCTCACTAAGTTTAATCGCGTTGTAGTTACATTTTAGAATAAAAGGAAGCATGCCAAGCAGGGAGGGGGGGGGGGAAGCAACTTCCCATACATTCTCTTAAATGAAATCTAAACGATGTTCTCACAACTTGCAAAGCAATCTGTGAGGTTCTAGTCAGCGGATATGCCTCCTGCGCGTGCGCAGATGTTGCATCCTCCAACGGAACTCGGACACTGAAGGGAAAAAATTATGGCGGCCAAAGGCGGCGGATTCGGTTTTGTCCTTTCCTTTAGGTAATTGACGAATGGATCTTATTTTACACTTTTATCATGTTTTCGTGCTTTTTGCTTTTTATGAAGATAAAAGTTTACTCTTGGAGTTGCTTAGTCGCAAAGTAGAACAGTAGCGCTTCGATCAATTCAGTCTGCGCTGATCGACTGTATAGAATCAGATAGAATTGTCTGAAGTTGGGTTAAAAACTGGGATCGGGTTCAAAGTCCTGAACTGTGAAATGATCTTGTTAACACATAACTGGATTATTGATAATAAAAGTCGTATTTTGTGCGTAGGTATTGTTTCCATTAGGTTATTAGCAGCTTTGATTGAACTTATTTCCATCGATGTTTTTTGGCACATTTCTCGTAGCAATTTATTTAGACCACGCTGGAGGAGAACATGCAAACCCAGTACAGCCATAACTGTCTCATCTCATGCTATCAATTCGTTACAGAATGAGATGCAAAAAGAAACACTGACAGTATTTCTATTTATCACATGCATCAGTTCAGTGGTAGACAAAGACCAAAATTACCTCGCGGAGTACAAGAAATAAAATCCTGAATAGTTCAAGCGCTTTGTCTCGGTGAGAATTTTATTTACGTTGAATTATCTAATTCTAGCATTCAACTTTCGTCGCATTCAACGTTTGTCGCAAACCTGTTCTCCAAGTATAAACAAGCGAAACGTGACTGCCGTACAGCTCGCAGCTGATCCACGCGCCAAGACAGTGCGAAAGTAGAAGTGTCTTCATCGATGTCGATTCCATCAAATATATTCTCTTGTCCGAAACTGACAGTAAGTTCCATGAGAGATTAGCCGCTCGCTGCTTACTTACCCCCGACAAAATACACCTAAATTTTAAAAACTATTCCAAATAAGTTGATCGCTATGTCGATCCGTGTCAATCGGAAAAATTTATTATTACGAACACCGCTGTCCACGTTTTGACTGGACCACTTTGCAAGTTGTGAGAACATCGTTTCTCGGTCCCAAGCCTCGCTTCTATCCCCCCCCCCCCGCCGATGCCACGTTTGTTAAAGTAAGAGTTTGGAATTGCTTTCCATGATTTATCTGACCTGAGTAAGAATCTACTGATCCAACTTAATCGTAGTGCTTTTACCATTGTACCAGTACCAAAGCATGGAAACTTTAAGCCTCCTATTGACAGTGGTAGATAGAGCACCTTTCGTTTGATCTTATCCTTTTTGTTTTTCCACAAAAACGAGAAAAGTTTACTTTGGACTTGCTGAATGATTGACTCCGGAACAGAGAGCATTGAGGCCGAGTAAATCAGCTGAGATATTTCTGGCGACTTGGGAAGTAATGTTCTGCCATAAAGAGTCAGATCCTACAAGCAAAGTTCTTCACAGCTTCTGGTCAAAGGATGGTAAGATACTTGTGAAAACTTCGCCTCAGGGAAATCCTACAAGGATCTTCAGTGAACGTGATCTTTATAACTTGTAATTACATCAATTCTGAACTTTTACTTTGTCAGCATTAATTTGTTAATATCAACGGAAAGCAAGGATAAAAAAGCAATAACAATTCGATCTCCGGGTTCGGAATCACGCAGACGACATCTTGGAAGCCCTCGATATGGCCGAAGGCGTTATGCCTAAAATTGAATTGATTTTGTCCAAGTTGGCAATTCTAGAGGACAAAATGGACGGAATAAAGAAACACATGTGTAATGTTGACGAAACAGTGAGCCGACTACAGGAGAAAGTCTCAACTCTTGAATTATGTTTGAACGGGCACGGTGAGTTAGTGAGGTCAGTTGAAGCGAAAGTTACCAGCTACATTGCAGACGCTGACAAGATGAAGAGTGATATTTCTACTCTAAACAAGAATGTAAAGTCCGCGGAAGAAAAGATTCTAGCCTGCGAGCAGGCTCTCTATTCGGGGGGGGCAACGTGAATTATTTTCTTTGAGAGCGCCGAAGGCGCGAGTTTCGGCGAACGAAGTGAAGGCGAGCGAAGCGAGCCCGCGGTGAAAAACGAGAGCCTGCACGTGAGTCATTGAATTTCAATTCCGGCCCCTCGAAATGTGACAACTTGTTGACAACTCGCCGCGCTTCCGGTGTCAAATAACTAGCCAATAGGGAACGAGAAAAATATAAACAAACATGACAGAAAGATGCACGTGGAAGTTTTCCCGGGATTTCGTCTAGATCTTTGTGGCTCTTCATGGAAGGATCGGAAGAACGCGTTTTAACTCCGAAAAAAGTTGTCAACAAAGCAAGTGGACATTGCCGTATCTGCAGTTGTAGTTTTTTGGTGAAATATGGAACTGGAAAATCGGGTCGAATGTCCACGGAAAATCTATTTGAAGTTTCAAATCGCGATGGAAGTCGCGGACAAGAATTGGCGACGATGTGCGAAAACATTGGTATTTATTTCGTAAAATTGTCTTCTTTGTCGAGCCGTATGTGTAATTCTTGCGCCCGAAAAATTAGGAACTTATGCAGGCTCTTCGAGGAAATCAGAAGTGCAACGAATTTCGAGTCATCAGTTGAGACTGGCAGCTCTCCTGCGCGACAACTTTTAACAACTGTTTCGACGCCGGACAGGAGTCCGACCAACTCATATTAATTGAGCCTGTCATTTTTGACCAATCAGAGTGCTGCGTTCGTGGACGACCGCGCCGGATTCAAAATTCAATGGGATACGTGCAGGCTCTCAATTTTCACCGCGGGCTCGCTTCGCTCGCCGAAACTCGCGCCTTCGGCGCTCTCGAAGAAAATAATTCACGTAAGAAAATAATTCACGTTGCGTTGCCCCCCGAATAGAGAGCCTGCTTGCAGGCTAAAAAGATTCTTAACTACGAAGCAGACGTGGCAAAAACGAACGGTGAAATGGCATCTTTACGCAAACAATTGTAATATATGGAAACGTACCAGAGAAGGGAAAATCTACGGTTCTATGGCATACCCGAGCAGTCTGAGTGTAAATAAAATCCACGCGAAGTTCTGGTAGACTTTTTCAAAAACAACCTAGGCATTGATGATGCCGAAAGTATCGAATTACAGCGTGTGCATAGGATCGGGAAATACGACTCCGAACAGACGAAACCGCGGCAGATGATCGCGAGATTTCTCCGATATCCGGAAAGGGAGGAGGTCTTCTCAAAAGCGGGGAGGCTAAAAGGAACGGAACTTGGAATACCTGCAGATTTGCCCAAATCTATTGTTGAAGCAAGGAAGAAATTGATCAATAAATTCAAAGCGGCGAAAAAAGACGGGAAGACCGCGTTTTTCAGCAGAGCGGAGCCAGACAAACTTTACATTGATGGTGTTCTAATTTCTCCTTAAGCTTAGATCTACTTACTTTAGGCGTAAATAATAGTTACTAATCAAATCTTTACCTTCTGTTTAATCAGTATGTCTGCATATCTAGACGTTAAGATTATTTATTGATGAAATCATGCCTTCGGACTCCAGTCTCCAGTCGAATCCAGTCGAATATTTTTTGTATTTTCGGAGGCATGCGTTATGCAAATTTTGCTAACCGTTGTAAGACCAAGACTATATGCAGCGTTATTTTAACAGCTTTTGCTGGGTGCTTTCTTAAGATCTTTACTTGTTCTTTTGTGTGAATGTTCTTCGTTGTGTTAATTGATAATTGTAGTTGGATGCTTGACAAGTGCAGTAATTTTGGGCATAAATTACCTATCATTGTCATTGAAAATCAAGCGTGTAGGTTGTACGGCAGCACCAATAGTTGTCATGAAATCACGGGAATGGATCTCGATGTGATGTTCTTTTTAGGCACTTTTTTTTATTTCTCTCGATGGAGGGTAATAATCTCCAATTTAAACTGCTTTCCCTGAACGTTAGAGGTATTCGCACCTTTGAAAAAAGAAAATGCATATTTAATTGGCTAGGAAAACAAAATGCAGATATCTATTTTCTTCAGGAAACTTATAGCACAGAGGAGTTAGAGAACCAATGGAGGAAAAAATGGACAGGAGACTTGTTCTTTGCTCATGGAACCTCGCATAGCAAAGGTACTCTTATTTTGATTAGAGAGGGTTTGGATTTTCTAATTAATTCAGTGCAAAGAGATGAAATGGGAACTTTTATAATCCTAGATGCCTTGATCCAAGATTCCCCTTTTTTGCTGGTTAATATGTATTCACCTTCAAAGCCGTGTGAACAGATCCAATTTTTTGATAAAATTGCATGTCTCATAGAAGAGAAAATGTCGCAATCAGATTATCAGATCATACTAGGTGGGGACTTCAATGTTACTTTTGAACCCAACTTGGACTGCTCAGGAGGGAAACCTTCCGTAAAGAATTCTGTTAAGAGTCTCGAAGACATCATATTGAAATTTGACTTGACTGACATTTGGAGAGTAAGAAATCCGACCAAAAAACGTTTCACCTGGAGACAGAAAAACCCATTAATCCAAAGAAGACCAGATTTCTGGTTAATTAGCGACTCCCTACAGGATGACACAAATACGGCAGACATTGTAACTGCAATTAAGACTGATCACTCCGCAATAACACTAGACATTGATAGTATAAGTGACACAAGTCACGGTCCCTCTTTTTGGAAGTTTTTTTATTTTATTTTTTATTTTATTTTTTATTTACAAATCAATTGCTTACATGACAACTACTCACGGTACAGTTACTTACATTACTTACAGAAGGAAAAAAAAACCTACTTACAAATCAATTACTTGCACTTCTTACGGGACAGTTACTTACATAACTTACAGAAACAAAGACTAATTACAAATCAATGCTTACACTACTAACGGTACAGTTATTTATATTACTAAATGAAATTATAATTTGTTTAAGAGAAGGAGAAGAAACTAACACTACTTACATTAAGTCTATAGGATCGAAAAACAAAAAAGAGAAATTGAAAACGATGCTATTTTACAAAATAAAAGAGGAGCTTAATAGTTTAAGTTTAGATGTCATTGTTTCAGATTTTCCACTTTGTATTTAAGATTGAGTTTGTTGCTAAAATCAGTCAGACAAAGTAAATTGTTATTTAGTTTACTTGCATACATATAGTATTTCATGAAGAGGAGGGTGTAATTGACTTTTCTCTCTAGCACCGGGTTGTTTGGGTATTTACAGGAAGAAAAAAGCATTTCCTTCGTATCCGGTTGGAAACTAGAGCCATTTTGAACATTAAACCAATCAATGACATTACGAGCGAAGGTTCGAGTAAATGTGCAATTAATGAAAGTATGATCTATAGAATCTGGTTCACTACAATATGTACAATCACTGTCTGCGTGGATCCCATATTTGAAGAGTTCTTTCTTCGTGACGACAATCCTATGGATGAATTTGAACTGAAATTCTTTCAACTTATTTTCCTTGCATAGTTTTGGATTTGCGCTGAAGATTTCTTTCCAGTCTTCTGTATCCATTGATAAATCGGTGCCCCAGTAGGGGGCAGTAGGGAGTGATTGATGTTTCTTGGCAAGAAGTAGATGATAATAGTCTCTTGCTTTAAACTTCTCCAAATTTATTTCGGTGTTTTGGTTTAGTAGAAACGATGTATAATTTTCGCTCTAGTTAAGCATCGGATTTTGTCCTAGCGTTCGCGCTTTTTCTTTCAAAAAGCCAGGAATTGCGCTCAAGATTTGATAAAACTGGAGAAAGTTTGTTTTGCAATGATATTTCATCTGGAAATCTTGGAAGGTTAGATATTGACCATTTTCGTTCAAGAGCTCTTGAATAGTATGGATGCCTTTATTAAACCATTCCCTAATAAATATAGGCTTTCCATCCACTAAAATATCCTTATTGTTGAAAAGGATAATGTCGTTTCCTTGATCATAGTTGTACAAAGTTTTAATTTCGTCAAAGGCAATAAGTATGTCTCTGTAAAATTCTGGAAAATGTCCAAGGTATTTGGTATCGTAGTTACACCGGAGTAGGAAGTTGAGGCCACCATGTTTTTTAAAGAAGTGGTCCGGAACGTTTTTCCAGTTGCCTTTGTTTCCAAAAATAAGTCTTTGAATCCATGCTAATCGTAATGATCTTATTGTAAGTTCTATATCAACCATCCGTAACCCCCCATTGCTAAAGTCCTGATAAAGACTTGTCCGCTTTATTTTGTCCTTTTTATTTTTCCAAAAGAAACGAAACATTTTATCTTTTACCGTTGAAACTATCTCCTTAGGAACGTTTGTGTTCGAAATTGAATATATTAAGTTAGATAGCCCCAAAGATTTGATTATTAGCACCTTTCCATATAGCGTTAACCCTCTCGAATTCCACATATCTAGATTCGTTTGTAATTTTTGCACTTTCAGGTTGAAATTCATCTGGTTGTTACCTTTCTCATCATAGGAGGCAAAAATTCCTAGGAATTTTGTTGGACTATTTACCCATTTCATCCCTAACGGTTTGGTTTTATTTTTTGACCGTTTTCCTAGCCAGATGGCTTTTGTTTTCTCTACGTTGAGCATCAATCCGGAGAATTTACCAAAAACGTTCACTATGTCAAGAGCTTGTTCGACCGATGCCAAATCACCACAGAATAAATTCGTGTCATCTGCAAACTGACTTAGTTTGACCTCAGAGCCAAATAGACGAATTCCCTTGACGGTCGGGTTTTGTCTTATTTTATTTGATAAAACTTCTGCCGTTAAGATAAACAAAAAAGGCGAGAGTGGACATCCTTGTCTTACTCCTCTAGAAGGCTTAAACCAATCCGTAGCGAAGCCGTTGTTCAAGGCTGCACTTTCAATATCCGTATAGAATATTTTGATCCATTTCCTTAGGCTATCCCCAAAGTTGAATTTTTGGAGAGTGCTCTGAATACATGACCATTCCAGCGAGTCAAAGGCTTTTTTGAAATCAACTGATATGAGTATACCTGGGATGTTATTTACTTTTGTTTGTTCCATTATATCGAATATTAGCCTTATATTTTCCCCGATATACCTTCCCTTTACGAAGCCGGTTTGGTCCGGGTGCACAAGATTTGGCAACATTGGCTCAATTCTCATTGCTATGGCTTTTGATGCAATTTTGTAGTCTACGTTGAGTAGAGTAATGGGTCGCCAGTTTTGCAAGAGCATTAAGTCTGCGTCTTCTTTAGGTAAAAGAGTAATTATACCCCGGCGCTGGGATATTGATAACCTCCCAAGTTCGTATGCTCTGTTTAGACTAGCTAAAAGATCTAATCCTATCAAATCAAAAAAGTGTTTATAGAATTCTACGGTTAAGCCGTCTACTCCTGGTGATTTACCGTTTTGAAACGCTTCCAATGATTTTTTGCATTCTTCGTATGTCAAGGGACCGTCTAGTTCATCCCTTTCCTTGTCATCGAGTTTAGGGATCTCCAGGTTTTCTATAAATGTTTCGAAGTTATCCTGTGTCTCAGTTGTTGTGAAATTATACAGGTCATCATAATACATTTTAATCATTGACAAGATTTGCTTTTCATCTGTGGTTGTTTCCTCATTGTCTAATTTAATTTCATTTATGGTTTTCCGATTGTAATTTCTTTTCTCTAAGTTAAAGAAATATTTTGTAGCTTTCTCTCCTTCTTCGACCCATCGACATTTAGACCTGAAAATTGCAGCTTTGCCTTTATTGTCATAGTGTTGTTGGAGTTCCTTTTTGAGGTCATCATATTGTTTAAGGGTATCATTGATATTATCAAGATTTTGGCTATTGCATATTTTTTTATCCAGTTCATCCAGTTGTTCTTTAATTACTGTCTCGCGTTTCTTAATTGTTTGTGCCTTTCCCTTAGCGAATGAAATGGTCACGGTTCTTATTTCCATTTTCATCAGTTCCCAAAAAAGCTGTTGATCTTTTACATCGGAGTACTTTTTGCGAAGTTCAGGATATAATTCTCGAATTTTGGATGTGTACTCCTCGTCGTCTAATAAGGTGTTGTTGAATTTCCAAAATCCCGGTCCACGGGGATGCTCATCTGGCCACGATAATAACAAGCAAATTGTATTGTGATCAAGCGCTATTGATGTTTGGATGTCCACTTTTTTTTACAAATTTTGTTAAGTGTTTAGCAACTAGAAAAAAGTCTATCCTTGATTTGACACCTAATGCCTTAGACAATAGGAGAACGCATTGAGCTTTGGATGGCGTGTTCTTTGAATATCAACAAGATCAAGACTATCCATTGTAATTTTGACTAAATTCCTATACGCTGTGGGTCTCCAGGGGACACCCCCTTTTTTGTCTTTCTTTTCCAAGGTACAATTCCAATCACCCCCTACTATTAGAGTTACAATTTCGGCTTTATCAATTAAGAGGCAATTGAGTTCCTGAATAAAGCCTAATTGTTGTGTGTGGTCGTTTGGCGCGTATATATTGCAAAGTGATAATTTCAAGCCATTGTACGTAATGTTAATTAGGATTATTCTGCCAGAGGTGTCACTGGATGTGCATGTCACCTTTTCCTTTACCGCTCGATTGATCAAAACACAAACACCTTTACTGTGACATGTGCCATGAGAAAAGTAAATTGGACCTCCCCATTCATTTCTTCAAATTGCTTCGTCGCTTGCTTTGGAAAAAGTTTCTTGAAGGAAACAAAAATCGGCTTTCTGATCCTTTAAGTACATAAAAATGCTCCTTCTTTTAGAAGTATCTCTTAGACCCCTAACGTTTAAAGAAATTACCGAACATTTATGTGATTTATGCATTAAGTGTAGTTCTCTGATGAAATATTATGTTTACGCTCTCCTTCAGTAATAATAAGTAGTAAGCGACAACAAAAGCGAAACAAAACAAAATTAACGAACACCAAATTTTTAAAAACAAACCTATTTTAAGAGTTCCTTCTCTCAGCAATCCAGTCCGTTATCCCTTCATTTGTTCAGTAGACTATTGATTTTCAAAGATCTTGTATAAAGTCCTCCTCACCGTATATTCTAATCGGTGCTCCGTCTGGCGATGTCTTTACGAAAAGCTTGCCATCAATTGTCCAAGCGCTGATAATCATGTTGTCCTTTTTCTTCTGATTTGCTTTCCAAAACAACTCTCGCCTGTAATCCGTCAGATTCTCGTTTATATATATACGCTGCTCTTGAAGAGAAGCGTTGGCGTAACTTGGAAAAATGTCAGACACTTTCAGGCCCTTTAGCTTGGTTCTCGCTTTATAAAGTCGCGTCTTCACTTTGTGGCTTAAGAATTTTAAGATAACAGGCTTACTGTTCTTTCTTCTCAGCTTGTGAGATATCTCAATGTCTTCTGGTTTGATGGTGATGTTGACAGCCTCTCCAATACGGATTGCGACCTCTTCCGTGGATTCGTAAGCGCTTTCGGGCACTCCGACAATTTCTAGCGAATTCTTACGCGAATATTGCTCCAGGTCATCATAGATTTCATCTAGCCTGTTAGTCCCTTCGATTTGTTCTTTAAGCTTGTGCCTTGTTTGTTTCAACTCATTATGCAATGTGTCGTTTGCTTTTTCTGCTTTTGTCAACTGTATTTTAAGTTTCTCAGTTTCCCTCTTGTTGTTGTTCAGGGCGGCCTTTAGTTCCTTTATTTCTTCTTTTAGTTGTTAATTGTCCTGAAGTATCGCTGTCACTGTAGTTTTAATATCCACGAGCATCTCTTTAATGTCGCTGAGGCTCGGTTCAGAAGAAGAGGCGTCCAACTCTTCCACCTCTTCGCAATCCGCCATATTGGAACGCTTCGCAACGTTGGTTTCTTCTTCTATTGAACCTCTTGCGCCCCTTTTATTCTTGCGATTATTCGATTCCATTGAAGTAATCGATATACTGCATCGCTCTTAGATTACTTGACGGTCAAAAATACCAGGGGAAGTTAGGAAAATGAAGGGAGATAAGGCTCCGCTCAATAAACACGTCCGATCATGCCGGACTCGTGCATGCTCTCTCCTCTTTTTGGAAGTTTAATAATAGCCTTTTGGATGATAAAGCATATTTAAAATTAATAACAGACCGAATTCCTTTTTGGCTTACCGAGATTAGCTATAATCAAGACGTTAGAGTTCAGTGGGACTGGATAAAATATAACATACGGAAAGAGACTATTCAGTATAGCAAGGTAAAAGCAAAGCAACGCAGGGAAAGAATGATTATGATCGAGAACAAATTGAAACTAGCGGAGGAAAAAGTAGCTGAAATTCCAACTATAGCAAACCAAAATGAACTTGAAAATTTAAAGATTGAGTATGAAAAGGAATATGAATACATAACTAAAGGGGCGATCACCCGTTCACGTGCATCCTGGTACGAAAAAAGGGAGAAAAATAATAAGTACTTTCTAAACCTTGAAAGAAATAACAAGAGAAAAAGCATGATCAGGAAAGTCGAATTCGCTGATGGTAATATAACGACATACCCTAAAAAAATCATGGATGAGTCAGTATATTCTTTCTACTCAGACCTTTACAGCGAGACAAATCAATCGGAAATCAACCAGTCTTGTCCTTTCCTGGATTCCGAAAGCATACCAAGACTATCTCCAGAAATGCAACAGCTTTGTGAAGGTGAACTGTCTGTTGCCGAGTGTTATCAACTTTTCAAAATAACAAGACACCTGGAAACGATGGTCTCACTATCGAATTCTACAGGAGCTTCTGGCCAGTTCTTGGTGAGATGTTAGTAAAAAGCCTAAATTATTCCTACAAACATGGAGAGCTTTCATCCTCACAAAAAGAAGCAGTTATTGTCCTCATACAGAAAAAAGATCGAGATCGACGGCAAATAAAAAACTGGAGACCAATTTCTCTAATTAATATTGGCGTTAAAATTGCAACTAAAGCAATTGCTAAGAGACTGGAAAAGGTGTTACCAGAAATTATACAGCACAACCAGAATGCTTACGTCAAAGGAAGAACAATTTTTGATGCAGTGCGTACGATTGACGATATTATTTCTCTAACAGCTTTAAAGGACATAAGCTCCCTATTAGTAGCAATTGACTTTGAGAAAGCTTTTGATTCTGTCAATTGGAATTATCTCAAAAAAAAAACCCTCGAGAAATTCAACTTCGGACCATCTTTTATTGCCTGGATTACTACTTTTTACTCGGATATATCTAGCAGTGTCATGAGCTTCGCAACCCAGCCCTTCAAACTCTCTCGAGGGGTTCGTCAAAGTGATCCTCTCTCTCCTTATCTCTTTATTCTTGTACTAGAAACACTAGCCATCAATATCAGAAATGATATAAAGATAGGAGGCATCAAAATTGACAATCAAGAATTGAAATTGGTCATCTTTGCAGATGATTTAACGGTCTTTCTTAAAGACAAGGAATCTTTTTATCAGCTTTCCAATACTTTACACATATTTGGTGTGTACTCCGGCTTGAAAATGAACAAACAAAAGACAGAAGTTATGAATCTCGGTTCTTCGAGAGTCACTGCAGAGGATTTAAGTGTGGAACACATCCCTAAAACAGTCAAAATCTTGGGGATACATTTCACCTATGATTATGCGCTTTTCCAAAGATTAAACTTGGACTCCATCGTTAAATCCTTAAAAAAGACACTAAACAGTTGGAGCTGGAAAGGTCTCACACTACTAGGTAAAATACAGGTAATTAAAACCTTTGCTATCCCAAAAATTCTATATCGTATGAGTCTCATCTGCTCCAAAAAAAATTATCAAAGATATAAATCAAATTTTATTTAACTTTATTTGGAAAGGTAAAGACAAAGTGAAACGTGCTACCCTGATAAATGATATCAATGAAGGAGGCTTAAAGATGCCTCATATCGAATCTATGATTGAAGCACAAAGAAACATGTGCATACAAATCACTACATCAACAAAGTTAGAGGTAGACTGTTATTTCATTGCAACTTCGAAAACTCAAAATTACCTATAGATTTACCAAAATACTACAAGGAATGCTTGATAGCTTGGTCTCTCTTGAAAAACTCCAAACCTTCTTCTCTGGACGAAATATTCAACCAGCCAATTTGGAACAATAGGTTTATATGTATTGACAACAAATCTGTATTCAGTAGGAAACTCTTCTCTGCAGGACTTTGTAAAGTCGGAGATTTATGTGAGTTTATTTGCATCAAGCCGCACAAACCGAATCTCTGTTAAACGTGCTTGACTTATTTTAAAATGTCTTTATCATTCCCTTCCACCGGAATGGAAAAAAGAAATGAGCAGCAATGTGACTCAGGCAGCAAACAAAACGACACCGTTTCATATTTTCGCTCAAGAAGAACTATCCTCGAAGAAGATTTATAATCTTCTCATCTCAAACATATCTAAACCACCAACGGAAAACAAGCTCGTGCTTATCAGGAAAATTAACGGGGCAGTGAAAGGGAGATTCGGTTTCATTTTCTAATACCCTTCCAGTTTGAAAGTATCCATTTCCTTAATTATCTTTTTTTCTTTTGGCTGATTAGTAATACTTTCAAGACTCCCAGTAACTATTTTTGCGCTTGTGTTTGTGTTTATGTGTTTCTGCTTTGTTTCTGTTATTATGATTGTAATTGATTCTCATTGTAATTGTGTAACACAACAATCTTTTGTTTTTTAGATATGGTTTACCACAGGTAGCCCAAGCTTACTACGCTGGAGGGGCTCATATATTAACCTGTTCTTTTTTGCATATATTATGAGTCGGCAAAATATGAGTTTGTGTGGAAAATGCAACAAAGACGCTTTAAATGCCACAAATGCGAACTAATTGAATTCATAATATAAATGGTCCACCTTGTTTCTGTGTTCTATTATTTGCTATTTAATGGCCTTTTAGGGCGATTTGAAGCGTTTTAAGCGAGAATAAGCGTCCTTGATTATCTGCACCAAAGACTTAATAAGCGAAGCGAAAGGTAACACACTGTAAGCCGACACGTGACCGATTCAAAGTTATTTATTTGCTGTAAATCTCGAATTATTAGCACGTCTCTCAAAAATTCTTCAAGACACCAATGGCTTTATATCGTAACAAAAAAGACATACCAAAACGTCCAACATTTGCGTCCTTTCCCTTCTCAATATCGCAATTTTCAATCTCTCCACCATATCGAACCATCCGTGTGACGAACTGCTCGCGAATGCAAATTTCTGTTCTCTTTTCATTGGAAGACTTGCACAATAGGTGCTCAAGACAACAATATCGCGTGTAGGGGAGGTGTATTTGACAATTTACTTGTGAAGTTTGAAAATCGAACGTGAAGCGTACAAAATGCAGAACTTGTAATTTACGACAGTTTTAGCGTCAAGGCGTTACCGGGAAAAACCGCACGTGGTTAAATAGATTCAGCAACAAAAAACACATTTACTATTGTAACTTTTTTCTTGAACACCCTCTGATAGTATTGAAGGTTGATATTCGAAATGTCACTATGTGTAGCACGCAAGTAATTTTGAATTTTTTTTCCCGGAATTATCAGCAAGGGTGTTTTTTTTTTAAGACCACACTTCATGGCGACTTTCAAATTGTGCATGTAATTTGTCAAATACACCACCCATACACGGGATATTTTTGTCCTGAGCGCCTGTTGTGCAAGTCTTCCAATGAAAGGAGATCGGAAATTTGCATTCGCGAACAGTTCGTCACACGAATGGTTCGATAGATTGAAAGATTGAAAATTGCTATTTTGATAAGGGAAAGGACGCGAATGTTGGACGTTTTTGTATGTCTTTTTTGTTACGATATAGAGCTATCGGCGTCTTGAAGAATTTTGGAGAGAGGTGCCAAAATTCGAGATTTACAGGCAAATAAATAAGTTTGAATCGGTCATGTGACGGCTCACAGTGTGTTACCTTTCGCTTCGCTCATTGTTAGGTGCAAATAATCAAGGACGCCTATTCTCGCTCGAACCGCTTCAAATCACCCTAAAAGGCCATTAAATAACCATTTACACAACACAGAAACAAAGTGAATCATTTATAATATGAACTATTTCGCATTTATAGCAATTAAAGCGTATTGATTGCCTTTTTCATACAAACTCTTATACTTTGCTGACTCAAAATGTATGCAAAAAGGAACAGGCTAATATATGCGCTCCTCTCAAAGTGAGCTTGGGTTACCTGTGGATTTACTAAAATGTTTTAGTTCTGTCACTTAAGGCCGCGGGTGACAAGCTACTCATGAATAAATTTATAAGGCAAAATTTTGGTGGAGGTCTCACGTTTTTGGAAGCCAATTCCGTTGAAACTTAACAGAGAGCTTGGGGAATGGTGGAAGTGCAGCAAGGTTGTTTTTTATTTGATAGACTGCACTTCTTTGTGATGCTTTGAGCTTCCAAGGTTAAGATTTTGTAAAACACGACTCCGTGTCCAAGAATTCTTCACGTGGAGAAGACAACGCTTTTTGGTTTTACCACTCACTGATCAGTTGAAACCTCTATGGTGTCACAACAGAAGCCGATTTTGGGATTTCGACGTCAACTGAAAGTTGTAGGCTTTTAAATGAGTAAAATCGTCCTAGTTTAAATTTGAAGCCTTCAATATTCTGTTAAAAAGCCTGTTTGAAAAAATTGCTTCTGTTGTGACAATCTACAATACACCTAGTTTATCTGCCTGTGGTGTCAGTTCAGGAAATTTTATAACCACGCTGTATTTTTGGACACAAAATTGGTGGTTTTAGGGCTTCCGAAGAGTCACCGAATAAACATGCACGAATGTCTAAAAGAATTCGTCATTATGCTAATTATGGAAATTAAATTCTAGCAGCTATTGTTCACTATCCAGAAAAGAATATAAGCGTTTCCAAAGCTCTACGTTGGCTATAAGGAGAATTGTTTTAGTTTTAATCGTTTTGTTTTGTTGGAAAACTTCTACAAAAAGTTTCTATTAACGTTTCAGGGTAGAAAAAAGCCGGACTTCGACAGTATTTTTAATTTACAAATGCTTAAAAGACACAAGATATCCGTGGCACACGATTTAACGCACGTGCAATTATTGATTCAGAAACTGAATGTTTTACTGAAGAGCCTATTCATGAATATTTCGCGCAATGTCGCTACCATTCGTCGCACTTCGTGCATACGTTTTAAATAAATGAATACTGATGACCTCAAGGCCGCGGGTGACAAGCTGCTCATGAATAAATTTATAAGGCAAAAGTTTGGTGGAGGTCTTATGCTAAAAACGTTATATCTTGTACGTTTGGGAGCCGATTCCGTTTAAACTTAACAGAGAGCTTGGTCAATGGTGGAAGTACAACAAGGTTGCTTTTGGTTTGATAGATTGCGCTTCTTTGCGATGCTATGAGCTCCCAAAGTTAAGATTTTGTAAAACGCGACTCCGTGTCCAAGTTTTCTCCTCGTGGAGAGGACAACACTTCTTCATTTTACCACTCATTGATCCTTTAAAACCTCTATTGTGTCACAACAGAAGCCGATTTTGTGATTTCAAGTTCCACTGAAAGTTATAAGCCTTTAAATCAGTAAAATCGTCCTTCTTTAAATTTCAAGCCTTCAACATTCTGTTAAAAAGCCTTTTTTAAAAAAGTACTTCTGTTGTGACAACCTACAACACACCTATTTTACCTCTCTGTTGTGTTAGTTCAGGAAATTCTATATCCGCGCTGTATTCTTGGACACAAAATTGGTGGTTTTAGGACCTCCGAAGGCTTACCGAATAAACACGAATGTTTAGGTAAGATTATGCTAATTATGGAAATTAAATTCTAGCAGCTATTGTTCACTGTCCAGAAAAGAACAATACGTTGCAATTTAGAGATCGCAAATAGTTGGATTGAATAATATAAGCGTTTCCGAAGCCCAGATTCCGAAGCTCTATGTTAGCTATAGGAAGCATTATTTTAGTTTTTGCTTTGTTTTTTGGAAAACTTCTCAAAAGCTTCTATTAACATTCGAACGTACAAAAAGCTGGACTTGACAATATTTGTTTAAAAATGCTCAAGAGTCACAACTCCGTAGCACACGATTTAACGCACGTGCAATTATTGATTCAGAAACTGAAAGTTTTACTGAAGAGCCTCTTCACGAATGTCGCACAATGTCGCTATCATTCGTCGCACTTCGTGCATACACTTTAAATAAATAAATGCTGATGACTTAGTTTCTCACCCGCGGCCTTAGTGTTCGGGATCAGATCAAACGTAGAGCTATATTAACATATTTCAAGCGACAAAAAGCTGACATCTATTGTTTACAGGAAGCGTTTTAAAACGAACTTGACGAAAAAAAATTGGCCAGCTGGATGGGGCGGTAAAGTTGCCTTCTCGCACTGTAGCCAACACTCCAGAGGCGTTTGCATGCTATTGGAACCTAATTCGCTTTTGTCCCTAATAAATTCATGTGCTGATCCGGATGGCAGATGCATAATTCCCGAGTTTGCTGTGGGAGATGAGATAATATGCATAACAACAATATATGCTCCGAATGAATGTCGTCAACAAAAAGCATTCATCCATTAATTATAACAGGTGATTGGAATGTAACACTGTACCCTTTAGATAAATGCGGCGGCCAACCATGGAAAGAAACCAGCTACTGAAATTCGATCATAAATCTTATGGAAGAACTAGGCCTCACTGATGCTTACAGGTTAAAACATCCAAAAACTAAAGCCTTTACTTACGAATCCAAACCACTAAAACTAAAATCTACAATCGATTTTTTTCTTAGTCGCACAGTCTTTTCAAAATAACATCAATTAAGCGGAAATCAGGATTTCGAATTCACCCGACCACAAAGCAATCTTTCTCAGCATTTCGATCAACGATGAATTTTTGAAAACCAGGTCCCGGGAACTGGAAATTTCAACCCGCTTATGCAAATTAGTCTGTGTTTACAAAACATTGCTTCCTGAACCAAACTATCACTTAAAACAGACAGAACAATCGACAAAAAGCTTTTCCAGCTAAAACTTTTATTCGAATAAGCAATACATTTACTTTTAGATGCAAAACACTTTCGATTTTCTTGTGTGCATGCACACATGCATGTACTTTTGGCAGACACTTCACATGACTTCATGGCAATCGGTTAAGCGCTTTGTGAACAAAAGCCTCCCACCAGTGTAGCCTGGGTTCGACTCCCGGTCCCGGCCTCACTTGTGGATTAAGTTTGTTGTTGGTTCTCGTCCTTGCTCCGAGAGGTTTTTCTCCGGGTACTTCGGTTTTCCCCTCTCCTCAAATTCCAAATTCCAATTCGATCTTGGAGGTGTCCTCAATTAGCATTCTGTGCTAAATACCGTTGACACCTAGTTAAAGTAATTTATTTTATTATTATTATTTTTATTTACCGTATTGTAGCGTTTACCCAGGTCTTGTAAAATCTATTTGAAGTCCTTGGTTCGGTTTTAATTTTTTTTAGCAAACTTTAGGTTATCTTTTGTAAATCAAAAGAATCGCAACACGAAATGGCTTTTCGTCGCTTTAACAGAGCTTCGTTACGCCTTGTTTGTCGTTCAATTGTTCCTCAGGGTGATTCCTTTCCATTTTCAGCTCTAAAAATAGAAGCGTCTTAACTTCAAGAGTAGAAAAATACATCTTGAAAATCTAGGACTGATCCGCCCGCGGTGCCATTTTCTTCGTTTGTACAATCCCATGCTCGTGACGACACTTGAATTACTTTATAGGAAGTAGGAAGGTTGCATTACATGACCGAGCGAGCGAGTCCAAATCAGGCCACTACAAGGACTCATTCATTGCATTCACGAGTTAAAAATGACGCCCAAAAATGTTCAAAACTTGGCAGTGAAACACCTGGCCTACGCCTTGTTGTCCCACTTGAGTTTTAAACATTTCATCACGTCAGTGTTATGGTCCATAATAGTGTAGCCATGAAAAAATAACGTCTATTTGTTAACTCAAGAACAACCTTTCTCCTCTGATCAGAGCCCTGACTATTTTGGTAGCTAAGACTTTATTGACAATTAACCACAATACAGATACGTCATAATTAAAACTACTTACAGTTCGTTAGAGTACAGTTTACATTATTACAGTTAACATTACAACATTGAACAAAATACTTACACTACAATATACTTTAATGTACGCCACTGTACAAAACTTTGAGTTTGCTCAAAATAACAGAAACTTACAGTGATATTGAGGAAAAATAAAAACTACAAAAATTAACGCGCAGATTTCACACATTTAGACTGAATGGGGAGGGTGGACGATAACCCTGGTCATACATTTCAAACAATTTAAGAAAAGTCCACCTTGATTATTGACTACTCTACTCTACGTTGATACTCATCTTTTTTTGGTCGTACAGTACTCATCTTTTAAACATACATTACAACAAATCAAAGAAAAGCCTACACTAATTATCATTGACTCTACTCTAGGGTGATAATTGCAAACTAGTTACTCATTTTTTGTCCTGAATAGAAGGCTCCTTTCTTTTGGTTTGTAACTTAGTTTTTACCACGGCTTTGTAGCCTACTTTTGGTTTTGAGCCTACGTAAAACGACATCAACATATTAATCAATAAATTTAAAGAGACGTAAACATACGAAACGTAACTTGAATGTTTAATAACAGAGATATATTTTGTCACAATTGTTGAATAGAGTGATTTTACTTAACCCTATTCTGCCTGGGCTTTTTTTGAGTTTCTGAGCCTGGGGGTGGGGGGGGGGGGGGCACAAAGTGCCTAGTGTCTAATAGTTTAGTATCTATTTCAAGTAAAATCACTCTAAATAAAGTTGTATAAATAATAATAATAATAATCATCATCATCATCATGATGATCTTCAAGGGAGGAAGCGCCCATCACGTATAAGGGAAGTCCTCCAAATATATTTTATATTTATATTTCATTTATTTTATAAAATCTACAAATAAACAACCATCATATGCACTTTCGTAATTTATAGGCAAACTTTATATATACAGAACTTTGCATACTTATCATCTAAACGTCTGACACTAGTGTATTGTCTCTCCCTCCCAAGAGTGCCATATGGTACTAGGTGCCATTATTGGGTCAATTTGTAAGGAATTTGGACACCAGAGAGTTCTAAGGGATCGGTACACTGGAAGCACAAAAGTTACCACCCTCCTACATAAGAATTGATTGATCGCCCCTACAGTTCTTGAATTTTTACCTCTTACACTTTCAAGATCAAGCCAAGATCTGGCAACAAACTAAGCACTGAGAACAACGAATAGTTTAGGGGTATACCACACACATAGGAGGAAAATCCTTTCAAAATGGTACATCATACTTGATCGCAGTGTTGGCAGTCACTATATGCAAAAACACGGCACTCTTGGCTCGAATGAAAACGTTAAATAACTTATTTAAGGCCTGAAAAACGAAAAATGTCTGTGAAGGGCCACTTGAGCTTGACAACATCCCCCAAAATTAGAACCATACATACGGCAGTTATCTCTTCATTCTCACATTCAGGGGAAAAAATACCCTAAAATCTAACGAGTATCCTTCACTAAAAAAAACAGCTAAACCTCCATTAAGAATCGATTTGACGTAACATTGTAATAACGAGTGGCAATGTATCATCAAGCTCCGAAACACTGTGGAACCAAGGTTAGCATGCGGCCACAAATCCGATGCGTTTAATCATTTCGAGTGCTTTGATCTTCCTAAAATATAAAACAGGAGTTTCTGAAATTATGTCAAACAGGCATAACAGCGTTTTAATGAGTAATTTCAACATTTAATAATTCCGGTTTTCCGTTGTCTGACAAGCCGCAAAAATAAAATCAGCATCATCATCTTTGGTGATCTCTGTGATGATCCAATGACAACAGCTGGGCACGGCGAATGACCTTTCACTTCCTCTCGCCCCCCCCCCCCCCACCCCACCCCACTTGAAAAAAGGAGTATTGCGATTGTCTTGATCGTAAACTTGACAGTCTATGCTTTTGAAAATCACTGTTCACTGTTCATATAATCGGCGGTTCGGTTACTTCCTCACATAGTAAAAGCGTTTCGTTGATTCCCGGGCAAAGGAAACCCGGCTATCTGATTGACAGTTCCTTCGACTAGACCTACAAAGATTATTCAGGGTAATGTTAATCTCCCTGGTTAAGTTTGTTTCAAATAGCCATCAAGCAGCACAAATGAAGCACGTAACATTTGAAACCGAAAGAATAAAGTTGAAGCTTTGCTACCATGTACCTATTAGGAAGGTTTGTGGAAACGCTCCACATCTCAGTGCAATTTATCCTTCAACAATCATGAGCTAGAACAAAAAGAAAGTCCACCGTAACGTGTTAATGAATGGCCATCATGCATCATCCTCATTTTCATCCATATCGTCAGGTATGTGTGGAAAGGCGATGTTAGACGGATTGAACCTGTCAAAGACATTCTGCAGCTTTTTGCAGCTGTAAACGATTCGAATCGCTTGATAGCCAATCACACCCTTGACTGTGAGTGCACGGCAGAATGACTTTTTGCTACCTCTTATGCCCCAGCAAGGGATACTGCGTTTCTCCTTGTCGTAAACTTGAAATTCTTTGTCATGGAAAACAATTTCATCGTTGACAAAGTTTATTCCCTTCAACGCCCAAGCATTGTTTAGAACAACTTTGGATTGCTGTTCACTGCGCATATAATCGGCTGATGGATACTTACTCATGTAGTCAGATCGTTTGGTTGATTCGTGTGCAATGGAAACACCGGCTATTTGATTGACAGTATCTTTGAAAAGACATTTCATACACTTCTCAACGAAGTCCTGTTCACAAGCCTTCAGAACCTCTTCTTTAGCAGCATCACCTGCACAGTCCTCTGAGATGTCTGCAAATGGAGAATGCAAAAGACTCGGGTTCTTTAGGACCATGTCAAAATGTGTGTCATTTATCAGAAGTGAACGGGCTCTTCTCATTGTCTCCTTGGCAAAACTTGGCCAATTAGATGTGACATCGTCACAAAGTTCATCTCTTTCCCTTTCTGATAGGGCTTTCACAGTCTTCTCCAAGCATGTTTGAAAAACACGCTGACCAAACAAGAGGCCCCTCGTAAAGGAACACTTACGCCACCTGCGATCATTTCCATCAAACTGATACATGAACTGGATGTCATCATCTATCGTCCAGTAGAGAGAAAACTTGAAGCATTCTGCTAGGCTTTTAATAATGGACCTGGTAACGCCAATTCCTCGTCCATTTTGAGGCAAAACAACATACTTTAACTTTATGATGCTTGCTGTCGGATACTGGACACTTTCTATAGTGCACTTCAAGGTTTGTAAATGTTGCTGTTCCACAACAAGGAAAATGTTCAAATCTGAAGGAATGTCTTCACCACTTTTTCCTTTCTTTTCTTCTTCTAATTGTTCAGCCATTAGTAAACCTTTACTCCAAGGATCTTCTTCAAGTAGGTAATTTCCTTGGAGGTCTGGAGTAGGACCAGGTCGGATTGTTGGGATGAATATTGGTGCCAGTTGTTGTGAAGGATCCCTAAATCTCTCACGAATGGCATCAAGTTCACCAGACATCTCTGACGTGACCAACACTTCAAGACTATTTTCTTCCTGTGTACTCTTTCTCAAATGAATTTCATTTTCAGGCAGCTGCTGCAAATTCACGATTTTACAGGTGGCAAAAGACTTCTGATAGGCAAAGAGACGTTTCCGGGCCAAACCAAGAAGTCTCTCCACGTTTGCATCATCATGGTCCAGGACCAGGTTTGGCTCAAGTTTGATATCAAAATGATCTGTGTCACTGAGTACATTAAGCAGAGCCTTTGCCCACAAAGCCTGATCATCACTCTGTGATTGTGGAAGTTTCAATTCTCCATGCTTCAACCTCAACCTCGTCTCCAGTTTGTGAATGACGTCCACTCCTTTTGCTCCCCGATACAGAAGCTCTGTCACTTCTTTAATGATTCCCTCGTGCTTACACTCTAACGGTGTTCTGATGTCTTCGTGAACATCAACCATTTTCTTGGGCAATGCAATTTCAACCTGCTCCTCCAAGCTAGGATGAGGGTTGATCTCATGAACGCAGTTGTTGCAAAACCTAACTACCGCACATAACTTCTCGTACAACAATTTCAAGCAGCCCGTTCTGCACGTGTCATCAGACGATCTGACAGCAAGGAGCGCCTGGATATCATTTTTAAGCTGACTGATTAAATGAAAATGAGATTTCATATACTGCTTATCACGAGTTTCTTTGAGAAGGGAAACTTTAAAACGGTGCAGAAGAATATGAAGATATTGATTGCACAGCTCTTTCTTTTCTTCAGCGTTGGCACTTGACCAACGCTTCTTTTCAGCAAGACCAAATGGGTAACGGTTCTTTCTTGTATCCAACAAATGAAGCAAGTAATCTGGCGCAGTGGTTTGACAGTAGTGCTGGACTCTGGTTCTGCACAATATCTCGATCAACTCTATGACATCTGAAGGGACATCTTGCAATGTGGACCAGTTGGCGTTCATGAAAGCGTTGACCAGGCGAATGGTAAAATTCTGAAGTGATTCCTTCAACATATTCAAGAGAAACATCCGTGTTTCGCTGGAAAGAAGAAAGTTGTTGTACAAGAAGTGATACATGCTTTCAACATCTGATTCCAGTGGAAGGTGTGTCCGCTCTGTGAAAGACGTGATCAGATTACTTGCTTCATTCATGTGATGAAGTATTTCAAACGCTGTTTCTCCCGCTTTAGCTTCAACATACTTTGTTACTCTTTTCTCTCGCTGGGGGCTACGTCCAATACCTGTTTTGAGCTTTTTGGCAGCGCTCTGAACGTTTTGGAGAAATGGGTGTATCATCGTCTTCACCTTTACACTCTGAACATGGTCACTGATCACTTTCTTCAAACATGCGAGAACACCAGGATTCTCTGGATGGAAATAAATCACGTCACTTTCGCTCGACATTTTTTCCAAAAGGGCTTCACCGATAAGCTGTGGAAGCTTGGCTCTGACGTCTCTGTAACGACTTACCATGGCCTCATCGTCTAAGCTTCCGGAGAAAAAGTTTGACCACGCTTTGTTGAGTTCTTCCTTCTTATTTTCGTACACGCTACAAAAATCCAATGAAGAAACACCTTGCGTCTCTCTGTTTTTGACTACCTGAACAAGTTTTGGTCGTGATGAAAACTCCCACTCTTCATGACTTCGAAATACCTGCGCAATATCTTCTGCTGAAACCGGTCTCCCGGATTGACCAAAGCTAAAAAATAACAGTACATCAGCCTTGCTTAGTTCCACATTGATGAACTTATTTCCTGTTGTATCACCGTACCCAGGCAAATCTATGAACTCCACATCGATGTCCCACTGCAGATGGCCTGGTCCTATCGTCGCCCTCTCTTTCAGGTAACCGAAAACTGGAAATGGTCCTTGAAGCTCCACGCATCTTACATTGCTTCCAATTTCCTGAACGTTCAGGGTAAGTGTGGCATTTACACGCGCCAAGGTGTCGTTACCCAGTTCTTCTTCAGCAAACCAAACAACAGGGAGTGCATCTGTTTCCACTTTGTGCAACAGTACCTGGACATTCTTAGCAAATTTTACGTAAATTGGAATGGGCGTTTGGCAGGGCCCAAACGCAGAAGGAAGGGGACCATTTCCTACCTTCTGTTCAATAGGCAAACCCCAGTTTAAAAGAGAATTGAGAAAAAAACTTTTACCAACTCCAAGTGGCCCAACTACAACAATTGAAATGGTTATATTACTTTCTTTAACAAGTATGCTGTGGAAGTTATCAATAGTTTCTCTTATTACCCTCTTGACGTTTCCTTGCTTTCTTGGTTCTTTCTCGTCATCATGCAACATGTACCAAGCTCCTTCCACTACATAGGAACAAAGACAAAGATTTTCCCACAAATCTGACTCCTGAGCAATCGTCGTGAAATTGAGGGCTGTTTCCTTTGCATAGGTTTCTAAGTCTGGAAGAACAGAAGAAAATTAGCAAAGTAATTTAAATGGCCAAGCTTTTATTCAGAGCTACGCATTTCGATCACGTAAGGGCTAACGCAGATCGACTGACATTACGTTTATTAATTCCAGTATAGAAAGGCGAATTCATTTATTGAACACAAACAAAGCTCAAATCAGTAACTTTTAAAGGTCGCTAGCAATTTTGCGCTTGCTCTTGTCGAAGATATTTGTACAAAATTTTTTAAGTCGATTTTTAAAAGCACGGCTTGAGCGACACGTAACTGCCAAAAAACGTTTATATTTACCTTTTGAATAGCCGAGCCAAAAACAAAATACACATCCTAGCCGACAAAGCTTTTGCTAACGATTGGTTTAACGAAACGCACCATCTTAATCTCAGTAAGCAGGACCTAGTCGATCTCCTAGAAGGGGCAACAAAAGATCGGCCAACTATATGAACAGACCGACGGGGTCGCCATGGGCTCCCCGCTTGGCCCCTACTCGCCAATGTCTTTATGTGCAGTATTGAAGAAACCCTGGATCGCGAAGGAAAGATGCCCAGCTACTACAGGAGGTATGTGGATGACACATTTACTATCATGCCTAACAAAACATCAGCCAACAACTTTCTGGAGACTCTTCACCAATGTCACTCCTCGATCAAGTTTACCATGGAGTTTGAAAATAATCGTATGCTTCCGTTACTCGGAACACGATTGCTCAACAAATCTACCCACGTTGAGACAAAGGTATATGTGAAGCCCACAAACTCCGGTCTAATGTTACACTACAAGAGTCATGTTGAAGATCGGTATAAACGCGGCCTACTGAACACTATGCTGGATCGTGCGTTTCGACTTTCTTCTAACTGGGCGTACTTCTCTGAAGAATGCGATCGTCTCAAGTTGTTGTTCTCCCGTCTTAAATACCCAGATAAGCTAATAAATTCCACCATTACACGCTTTATTGCCATCAAAGCCACTGAACAACCCTCACCAACGGAGAACAATAGTCTAGAGCCCGTTCGTGTTGTTCTACCGTTCAAAGACCAAGCCTCAGCTGATATTCTTCGCACCCAACTGAAAGACCTTAGCCAGAAAATTAACACCACCATCCAACCCGTTTTCGTCAGCCACAAAATTGAGCGAGACCTGAAATTACGTGAAGTCAAGCCGCCGGTCGTAAACCAACAGTGCCTAGTTTACCTTTTTAAATGTGACCTGTGCGATGCAGGTTATGTTGGTTTTACGTGCCGGCACTTGCATCAACGCGTCGAGGAGCACAAGAACGTGTCGTCGTCTATTGGCAAGCATTTTCGCTTGGAACATTCTCTGGCCCCTAAGGATCTTAACAAGAATTTTAAAATTCTAAACAAATGTAAAAACAAATTTGACTGCCTCATTTACGAAATGTTTTTTATCCATGAACTGAGACCAAGTCTCAATGTTCAGACCGTCTCAATTCGTGCGAAGGTTTTTAAATAATTAGTCTTTACATAGTAAGTTTTTTTTTAACAAATTCTTTTACACATACTTTTAGCTACTTTTACATATTTTTACTTCATACATTTTCCTTACATATTTTTGCCCCTTTGTCACTTTATATATCTATGCAAATTCATATTCTTAACATTTCGCTTGATAATGACCGAAGAGTGGTCGAAACGTCGTGAATTTTTACCGTTAGTTTTTATTGTCAATCATCATCATCATCATCATCATCATCATCATCATCATCATCATCATCATCATCATCATCATCATCATCATCTTCATCATCATCATCATCATCATCATCATCATCATCATCATCATCATCATCATCATCATTATTATTATTATTATAGAACGGGCGAAATCGGTGCTAGCGAAAGTTTACAAGACGGCAGAAAGGACCCTGGGAACATACGTTTAATGGACTAGTTCAACAAGCATTTGCATTCGTGCTTCTAATTGCGCACAAATTTACTTTTTGTGCCCAATCAGTGATCAGCATTCGTTACCTCTTACACAGAGCTTCTTTCCCCCATCAATCGTCAAACTTGTGTTGTTCACTTAACTGAGAAATATCTTGCAAGGAACTTTTAAAAATACGTGGGCACAAAGCCAAAGAAAATGCGAAATTTAGCATGGCCACAAGACAAACGCCTGTGAGGAAATTCAGCCTGTAAATCGATCGAGGTATCGTAAAATAAACATTGTCCAGCATGCAGTTTAGGCAGCTCAGCGATTGTCTCTATACGTTTTAATATCCTTTGCATGCTCCGTGAAAATAAGGGCTAGAAACATTGACATCAAATTGTAAATGCCTGTTAAATACAACACAGGAACGCGTGTCATGCACTATGACAAGCCACATATTTTCTACCACGAAACCTTTCTTGTGATTATCATCCGTTATCGTTATTGTCAGATGTGATTGCAAAAGTGTTAATCATGAAAACTGGCTGTAAATATTTACACCTCAATGAAATGTATAGGGTGTCAGTATTTCAAATAATAAATTTCCAGAAATGTTTTTGTTTACGCACTCAAAATTTACAACAAATCGGTGACTATTACTGTTTTAGAAAAATGTCACATTTAAATCCAAGTTTCCCAACAAACTGAATGAGGGTTGCCTTTCATGGGCCTTACGGATACATTTTTTTAATGCCCGATGAAGTAAGTTTTAATAATAAAAAAACATGAGAAAGTGCAGGCAAGAAAGAAACTTGAATCTGCAGTATATTGCATAACGTTCGTCTGGGAGGCATCAGTGTCACATCCAGGAGACTGGGAGAATTCCAGGGGTCAATTTAATAAACAAACTAGACTTGTAATTTTTACACGTGTAATTTACACGTGTTAGGTTCAACTTGTAAATACAAAAATTTGATAACAGAATTTTCTACTCTGGAACTTACACAAATTACAAGTGTAAGGGATTTAGAGGGATCACCTTACTGGAGAGAAGTTCCTGGTATAAGGAAACAACCTCTCACAACGCCGAAACAAACCTTGAACCACCAATGCTCTAATCGAAAGTCCCACCGAAAGTTTAAAGCATTAACCAAATAAAAACACCATTGTGCCTCCAAGTAAATATGTGAAATATTTATACTTAACCACATAGGACCGCAAGTTGAAATTAATTAGGTGCAAGGACAACCATTCGTCTTTATGGCCCACAAAATGGTGATGCTTCAAATTTCAAACAACCATTTTACTGCTATTGGGGGTTTAACAGTTGTCTTACCTAAGGTCTTCAAGACATTGGAAGCAATCTTCTGCGCTGTATCAGCTGTCATGTCATCAAAACTGGAGAGCGGGAACACAAATTGTGGGCGCTTCACTATCAATCCAAGCTCCTTGAAATCAGTGTCCAAGCCAACTGGTACAACAATGACTTGAACATTTCTAGAGTACAACATCTCCGATGCTGATACAAGAAGAGAATGATTATCCTCTTTGCTTTCTGCGGATGACAGCTGTCTCGTGCCAGCAGTTATCAGAACGACAAGCTGATTGTGGCTAGGACTTGAGCTGAAATTGCCTGCTGCTTCTGTTAGTGCCATATCCATTCTTCTGGATTTACTCTCAAACCGTTCATTCAGGTGGGCAGAATTTGGATGAAAGGGAACTGTTTTGGCGAAATCCCCATATACCACAAGAGCTCTTTTAGGGATTTTCAAAGATTCGGCTAAGTGAGTAACAAAGTCAAACTGTTTCTGAAAATTCCCATCTGACACACTTGAATCCAAAGCAAAAACAACTTCTGCATCGAATTGTCCATCGGAAGCTGCAAGAACACCATAAAGCAAGCAATTACTACATGTATGTACTACTACTATTGTCAGTCAGTCTCAGCATAACTCAGACAGTTCAGTGAATATATTCCCGGCCTGGGCAATCGATAAAAATCGATATCGGAAAGCAGTTCGATAAATCGATAACTATCGATATAAATCATGTAAACGTTATCGATTGTATCGATCAATCGATAAAAATCGATACTCACAACTCTTCTGGTAATGACAGTTATCGATGTCCTCGATTTCATCCATGGATGGCGATCGTATATGTTTTTAATTTCTGGCATTGATTTTGTTTTTAAGTGACGTTTAATCACAGTAAAATGCTTGCAGTGTCTTTGTTCACAAGTAAAAGTGTATTTGTATTTCAGTAAATGTGGTTTATTAAGCTGGTAGGATAACTGTGCTGTATCGACCCAAGTATCTGCCCGAAAGTGACCTGTCGAATTTATGGTATACTTAATATTATCATTTATAAGAAGGTTCTAGAATTCTTGTGTAGTATAATTTTTACAGCAGCTAAAGTTTCCCTGACGGACTGCATAGTAGAAACTCTAAACAAGGTAAATGTCAACTCGGGTGCACATGCCTAATGTGTAACCGAGCTCAACCCGCAGTTTCATGTAACAGATTAGGGAGCTTAAGGACCTTCATGAGCCATGGACGACAACCAGAAGTTGAATGTTTCCCTTTTACCACTATTTTCACTACTTCGCGACTTTTCTTTTCAAAACACCTCTGAGCACTTTGCAATACGCTTCCGTCAATCATACCTTATATGGGAAGTGTGTGATGTTACCGCAATTGAATTGAGCTCGAAGGAATAAGGATGGCGCCAAATTATCCCGTAAATTTGCGCTGGCGAGTCATATATTGACTAGTAAGAGGCTTTAGAGTCGTTGATGTTGCAAGAATACTTCACGTTTGGTAGATATTTGTAAAGAAATTTCGACATTTCTTCAGAATTAAATACCCGCTCGGTGGATTATCCTATGCGGCGGATGGTAAGCGTGCGTTTAAACTCGCGAATAAGCTAAACCAAAGTGTGAAGTAATAATTCCAGCTTTTCTGACCTGAAAATAGCACACAACATGTTATTCACCACGAGTATAAATCTGGCCACTACCTGCGCTTGTAACGTTTGTTGTTCTGCGTTTCGAGAATGTAAACATACAACGGGGTGACATGATAGGGAAATTGTTATTTCTACAAGCTAAGCGGGAACGGGGAATCGAGGAAAATATTTAAGCTTACTTTCAAGTTTACTTCTTCGTTATAACTCAAGACGATTGCCAAAGAACGTGATGAGGGAAACAGGACGATGTATTGTCGTAGGATCGCTGAATTTCACCGAGAACAGTTGCTATTTATAGATGAATCTGAGAAGTTCTGATTCATCTATAAATAGTAACTGTTCTCGGTGAAATTTAGCGATGACCCACGACGATACATCGCCCTATTTCGCTTATCACGTTCTTTGGTAATCACAGTAAGCTATAACGAAGAAGTTAACATGGAACTGTGCTTAAATATTTTCCTTGATATTTCCCCGTTCCCGCTTTAATTTTATAAAGAACGATTTTTCAGAATTTTCTTGCTAGCATGTCACAGCGTTAACATTCACGTAGAACAATAAACGTTATAAAGCGCTTATGCTTTGTTTTTCATTCCATTCCTCGGGTGATCCATTCCTTGGGTGATAGGTGACTAGAATTGGCATCGTTTCTTGCAAAAACAATCCAACAAGTCCTACGTACGTTTCTTCAGCTTTCTTCCCATTTTCTTCACGAATCGGTTGATCGCACGCCGATCATGATTCGTTTTCCCGTTGCATACTCTATCCACTCCTGAATTTCGTCCTCGTACACTTCGGGATATTGCCAGATTTATACTCGTGGTGAATAACATGTCGTATGATATTTCCAGGTCAGAAAAGCTAGAATTTTTACTTCACACTTCGGTTTAGCTTATTCACGAGATTAAACGCAAGCTTACCATCCACCGCATAGGATAATCCACCGAGCGGGTATTTAATTCTGAAGAAATGTC
Source organism: Siderastrea radians (assembly GCA_964017195.1). NCBI lineage: Eukaryota > Metazoa > Cnidaria > Anthozoa > Scleractinia > Rhizangiidae > Siderastrea > Siderastrea radians. The sequence goes on along the minus strand of OZ024891.1, from coordinate 7,076,762 downwards.
GAAATTTCTTTACAAATATCTGCCAAACGTGAAGTATCCTTGCAACATCAACGACTCTAAAGCCCCTTACTAGTCAATATATGACTCGCCGGCGCAAATTTACGGGATAATTTGGCGCTCTCTTTATTCCTTCGAGCTCGATTCAATATTGCGGTAACATCACACACTTTCCATATAAGGTATGATTGACGGAAGCGTATTGCAAAGTGCTCGCAGTGTTTTGAATAGAAAAGTCGCGTGGTAGTGAAAATAGTGGTAAGGTATTTTGACGCCATCACCTCTGTAATGGCAAGCAACTAGACAGCAAAACAAGAGTTTTTCATGCTTTGGTGAGGAGCAAAAACAAGCCAACAAAGGGTACTGCCGGTTGACGTCCGTTGTTTACGAACGTCTATGCGTAAGTTCCATGTTTTCTATTGTTCCCGTTTAGAATTCAAATCTTCCGTTGTTTTGTTTGATTTAGAGACTAACACATGTGCAGTGCTCGAAATTAGCGGTTATCCGGTCGTCCGAGACGACTTAAAGTGCGTTCGGTCAACCAGTTTTTAGGAAAAATATATGCCCGGTTGCCCGAGAAGAAAACCGCCGGACAACCCAGGAAAAATTGAAGTACTTACATTACTGTGATGCCCAACAGAATAAAGAAACGAATTATAAATTTGATACACGAAAATCGCTCTAAATAGCGCTCTTCTGAAAGATGGAGTCCACGAGAATTCTTAAAACCATGGAAATCGAAGGTTGTAACAGTAAAACGGACGTTTTTCGTCTCGTTCAATAAGCCAGGCTAGGAGAGCTTGCAGTCTTGTCTTGAACCCAGACCTCGTCAAAAGATTTTGGCACACTCCTACGCAGTTGATTGTGAGTGACGATAGAAAGTTGTATCATTAATAGAGGGAATCGCTTAGCTCCAACAGCATGTACAATAATGATCTAAAGCAAAAGTTGTTTGTGAAATCTCAAAACTAAGTTCAAAATATCGCGTATTGGTATATAAGTACAATGTATTGACTGTTGATAATTAACCTTAACACAGAATAACGTAAATGGATAGTAAGTTTATTAAAGTTATACTCACTTTGTTTCAACATTGTGGATTTATTATTTGCAGTACTTCGGGAGCTATGAAGATAGAGGCATAGGGGTATTTGTCTAGTCAAATCCTATAACTAGGCAAAAATCTCGAAAAAACATACAACAATTTAAGGACAACCAAGTCCTCATCAGGGCAACCAAAGTCAGGGGCTAGGTTGTCCGGCGTTTACCATAAGGACAACCTGAATTTTTTGCTAATTTCGAGCGCTGCATGTGTTTATCAAAGCGAATGTCATTTTTTCCGTTAGTCTGGAATCAGAACTTAGTATTGTTTTATGAGCTTAGAAAAGATTTAGAAGCGTTATCGTATAGCAATAAAATTGATAAAACTGGTTCTAGAAGTTGTCATTATAACTTTAGCTCACGTATTTCAACACAACAAATGTTACCGATAAAATCGATAAAAAATAATTGAAAAATCGATAAATATTGATTTCTCACAACAAATCCGTTTATTAATTTTTATCGATTTCCGATACAGTCAACTAATTTTATCGATTGTTATCGATTATATCGATTGCCCAGGCCAGGATATATTGCTTACAACAGCTAAGGGCCTTGTCACCATGATCAACAGATGATTAATCGAATATGTAGAAACTTTACCTTTATTTAATTCCTCCACAATTAAATATTACCTGAGTAAGTATCAAAGTTAATATTACCTTCACCCCTTCGTTTTTTTCCACTGTCAAAAAATGCTACTTAACCTTATCCAGACTACAGGGTGAGGCGGCTGCTTGTGACCATGTGAACAACACTTTAAACTCTCTCAGTATTCAAGGTAAATTTTCATGGCAACCATACCCACTGCTTCTAATTGCTTCTGAGCCAATTCTGATTTTCTAAACGTTTTGGAGAAATTGGGAAGTCCAAGATGGCAGCTTACAGGAAACCAAGGACAACAAATCCTGTTAGCTACTCTGATAGTTCAACTTTATATTTATTTACACATACAAACATTTTTAAATTCAAGACAGTCAAGTAACTTTGCAGGCAGGCATCTTTTCGCATTCTTGAAGCAATAAATATGCATAATGCTTGACCTGCACACTTTGTTCCTAGTTACCCACCATACCCAGCAACACTAGAAGAGATGATTTATTTTTAGGGTTATTATTTTTTATAAATGCAGCTTTAGCAAGTGACTCATGCTGAACCTCGTTTACAGTCACTTCATAATAACACGGTACAAATGGTTTGAACCCAGGAGTCATATCATAAGTCGGTAAAGTATGATCGTCCAGGTGAGTGTAGTCCTGAGAAGGACTGTTTGTGGTGACATTGATAAACGTTTCGACAATATGAGCAGAAGTCATCATCAGGATCAAGTAAATTGTGAACCGTCAGTAGGTGTTATGTCTCTGGTCTTTGTCCTGATTGGTCGACAAACTTGCGATGTTATTGGTCATCTGTCAGTTATTGGCTGCGAAGACTGTAAAATGTGATTGGTGCGTTTCAATCAGTCTTTTGTTAGTCAAATGTCCCTTAGTTTTATGTTAATAAAATTAGTTGGTTTGTCTATTGTTGGTTTGTCTTGTTGTTATCATCAGTAAGTCGTTTGTAAGGTGCAATTAGTTGTTGGCAACGGTTCAGCGGTGTTTGTTCTAAGTTAGCACACCGCTTTTCAGAGTGATTCGTGGATAGTAGTCTGTACGGTAGGTAATGCATTTGGCAGTCCATTCCACTGTTTGTTTGTAAATGGTGTCTGTACATGGTGTTCAACAATGTGTCTGATACAGTCTTGGATGTAATTGTTAACTCTTTAGCACAAAATAAAAAACTGGTAAATGGAATATGACAAGTTGAAAAGTACGACAAAGATATGGACAACTCTTTACTGTTTTAGTACATAAATTATTTGATGATTTCATAGAAAATCATTATCAATATCACCATTTCTAGTCACTCGTTTGTGTTCAGTCAGATAATATCAATATGATTGCGTTCGACGAAGGAGAACGCATTCCTAATTTTGTGTTGGGTGTCCTCTGTTTTACAAGGCAGAAAAATTTAAGATTTTCTCTGTAGTGCCAAATTAACCCCCCCCCGAAGATTTTTGCAGGGGCCTACGCTCGGCCGGAAACTGGTATGGACTTTGGCCTCGCTTTCATGACGCCTAGGCCCCAAACGGTCAATTTAGCGTGTAAACACACTGTCACCAGAGCAGGCAAATATTGATGGTGGTTTCAAGAACAAATTTGTTATTTTCTTCGAGTTTTTTTAGAAACGTTTTCGAGTTTGTCGACAAGGCACAGTTTCAATTCCCGTTATAAACACAAGCGGCGTACCTAGGATGTAAAGCGGTCCAGAAAACATCGATTATTCGTACGGACTCTTGATTTCTTCCGAGCAAGAAGCACAAAGGCTTTCACAAGACTTTTCCGGGAAAACTTTCAAGTTTGTTGACAAAACACAGTTTGAAGCCCACTTATAAAGATAAGCGGCGGTGGTAGGATATTCAGCGCTCGAGAAAACATCGATTATTTGTACGGAGATTTTGCTATTCCTTGTGGCCGACTTTAAAGAATTTTAAGAGTGATTTCTGCGGACCTTCAGAGCGAGAAACTGGTTATGTTGTTGTTACAAGCCATGAAGATGAAGACTGATAGGAAGGCTAAATATTACTTTAAATGCAGGATGAAAGTGAGCACTCCTGTCAAGACATTTGTCGAGACACGCAACAGCCTAACCTCTGTTATTTTTGACCCGAGGAATTTTAAGCGAGTGAATCAGCAGAGACATCAAAATGCTGCTTGATACTAATTATTAATCGTTCTTATGTAGTGCTTGAAATTTTCTTGTTAATCTGCAAACCTTGATGGTTATTTTAAAAACATACCACTGGCAAATTCGTTGATTTGTTTTGTTACAAATGTCTGATTATTTTTATCTTGTAAACGCGTTGAGGCTCTGCAAAATGCGTGTATAAAACTGTTATTATGTAAAGTCGTGCTCAAACCACCAAAGGGTTTATAGTTAAATTGATGCCAGTTATTTTGTATATTGAGGATTCCAGTTATTTTGTATGTTGAGATGCCTGCCTGTGACGTAGAGCCCAACTCACAAGGCCCCATGCACACCAGCAAATTTATTTTTCTGTGGCAAACCTTATTTTCTCTTGCAGATGAGAAAATTTTGTCAATTTGTTTTGTTACAAATGTCTTTGATTATTAAACTGGCATGTCAGTTTCATTTGTCATAGAAAATTTGTCGTGTGAATTTGCTCTTGTAAATAGGTAATTAAAGATTTCTGGAAATTTAGTTTCAGGCCCTTTGTTACATGTTTTGGAGCTTTTGTGCTGGCTAACCAACTAATAATAGCCGGGTTGGGCACTTGCTGTTCCACTGACTGAAACACATTGTCAGCACATATTCAAGGACATTTGTTGTCAGCAGAAAATTTGTTCACCGTGGTCAAATCTTTTCACAGCAATTCTCAGTCAAAACAATATGTAAACCCGAGCTCAGAGCCATGCTTTCATTTACGGGAAAGCAAAGGACTCAAAGGCTTTCATCTCCTTGGTGACAACTTGGGAACCAGAAGTGTTGTCTGTTTGATATAATGCAACCAGTCGAACACACTCCATTAATCTTTGATTACTACTAGTAAACTATTATGTCAAAACTAAGAATATTAATATCAGAATAATAATTTGTTGATTTACTTACTGTCACTGTCACTGTCAGCATTGCTTTGCTCTTCAGAAGATTCTGATTTGCTACGTTTACGATTAGGTTCAGCATCGTTTAGGACATCCAAATCACCTGAGACTTCACCTACACAAAGAGAACCATTCAGCTACAATTCACGCTGTTGCACCTGCGCCTGGTATATTTGTTGCAGTTAATTTTTGTTTTCAGTTTATTTTTAATCAAACTATAAAAAATTGTATTTCAAACAAATAAATTCTTTGCAGCAACATTATATTTTTTAAACCAGTTAATTTTTTAACTACACCCAAAAGCTCTCTGTCAACAAATTTTTCATTTCTGTTGTGAATTTGAGTAGATGTTAGTTAACCTTTTTTTTTCAAATAACTATGTAATATGCTATTTCATAACTTATTCAGATTTTTCAATTTTGTTAAATCCTGGTGGATCTGTTAAATAAACCATTATTATTATTATAGCAGTGCAAGACGTATATATGCTACCACCCTAAAAAGCATGCACAGGGCGCGAACGTAGCCTCTGCAGCTAATTTTCGAGGGAAAATTGTTATTGTTATTATTATTAATTTGATTTGAACTAGAATAGTAGTAAACATCTCACATGCTCAATTAAAGTGGCTCTGTTTGAGTTAGCTTTGACCTAAAACATTCTGCTTAATACAGCAAAGTTATACAGCCACACCAATGAAAAACTTGTGATCTCTTTCCCCAGGTTATCAAATGGCATTGGCATTAATTTTGGGGTGAGGTACTGACCTTAGGTTTTGTCTGAGCTATGATCCTACTAGTTTAACCGAGTCACTCTCTTTTGGTATCTAGTCCTATCCCTAATGTTGCTATATCTAGTCCTTATCCCTGATCCAAGTATTTTGGCTTGTTGTTAAGGAGAGTGCCTCTTTTTGTCACAGCGCATACGTCCTGCGCATCCCGGGATATTCAGGTTTCTTAAGGAATTAGCATAGTAAGACAACAACATTTTTGCACGGTTTAAGACTATGCGGTGGAGAAAGTAGATCAGAATCAGAATCTAAAAAGAAAATTGGGGGTAACCCTGCATTTTTCAGAGATAATTGACTTTAAATTTGGAAAGAAATTGCCATACATTCTTTGTATCTTAGCGCTTTTTAGTTCGCAGTTGCTATGGCAAGTGAGAACTATTGGGGCTGTCCTGGCGTAAACAGTCGTGTTAGTGTGTTAACGTTTTGGCAACAAGCCCACAAAGCCATTCAAAGTAGAGTCCTTCGAGGTGTAATAGACAAGTTTTGAGGGGCTCTTAACCAAGTAAGGACAAGTGAATTTTCACACAAACAAGCCTCAATAAAAAATGACATCTGGTACTACTGTGGAGAAACACGTGACTGAGGAGAGAGTCCTGAGGTCCGAGTTTTAACCGACAAAACATGACCCAAGTCTTACAGAAACGATGGTTTCTACATCAAATTACCGTTCAGCTTGTATTTTAGTGTGGCAACTTGAATTTGACAATTTATTTATGAAGTAGATCATCGCAAATGTGTCGCAAATTCGGATGCACTTCAAACCGTAGCATAGAACGTACCGCGGTACGCTGCTACTTTTGCCTTATACATACTTATCACCGAAGCCTGCAATGATTTCTGTAACTTTTCCCCGCTCAGTTACCATGGTAACATAACTTATAATAAAAGTGTTCGCTATAAATTGAATGAAACTTCTGAGAAAACGTGGAGAAAGTATCACTAACACCTTGCCAACGCATACTAATGTTTGGATAACCTGTGCACATTGAAACTATTACGCTACAAACATGAAATGTACTGAGGTATAGAAGAGGAAACTGGTCATTATACAAATCAAACCTATTACGTTACAAACACGCTCAATGAAGAAAAATTAAACTAGCCGTGAAATCTTGTGCCTTTCGTAACTTTAACAGGTGAAAATAAATAATAAATACAAGTAAAATTAATCGGCGGATTGTGCTCTCTTGTTCGCACGTTACGGTACGATGCTAGTGAGAAAAAAACTATGAGACAAAAGAAGGATGTAATGCTCGCCTAGTTTGCTATGATGCTAGTGGAGAAACATAGGACATGTCGTTCAATATTTGTCGATGTAGTCGTTTGTACGCTCTGTACCGTGCGGGGTTACGGGGCTACCACGGTACGCTGCTCTTACTTGTCGCTCTTACTGTGTGGGGGTACGGCGCTACCACGCTACGCTGCCATTATTTCCTACGTCACTGCATAAGTCGATCGTTCCATGTGGGGGTACGGGGCTACGACGGTACGCTGTTCCTTCATTACAGATTACGTTCACGCAGTGCTGCTTTATCGGCTAAAAATGACTGCAGTGAGCACAACGGAAAGGTTGCACGAACGCTCTTTTGATTGCGCTGCAGTAGTGTCAAAAAATGACTGCATGAGTGCTGCAGAAGCGACATTGGGAGCTGCTGGAACGCTGCAAGAGAGCTACTGCAAAATAGCAACATGAAGCTTTATGGTACATTAGCAGCGCATCACTATAACGTACAGAGAAACGTTGAGAAGATAAGACAAATACTGCACAAACGAACTGCCGTACAGAGAAACGTTGAGAAGATAAGACAAATACTGCACAAACGAACTAACATACGGAGAAACGCTGAGAAGACAAGACAAATACTGTACAAACGAACTAACGTACGGAGAAACGTTGAGAAGATAGGACAAATACTGTACAAACGAACTAACGTACAGAGAAACGTTGAGAAGCTAAGACAAATACTGTACAAACGAACTAACGTACGGAGAAACGCTGAGAAGATAAGACAAATACTGTACAAACGAACTAACGTTCGGAGAAACGTTGAAAAGATAAGACAAATACTGTTCAAACGAACTAACGTACGGAGAAACGTTGAAAAGGTAAGACAAATACTGTACAAACGAACTCACGTACGGAGAAACGCTGAGGAGATAAGACAAATACTGTACAAACGAACTAACGTATGGAGAAACGTCGAGAAGATAAGACAAATACTGTTCAAATTAAACGAACTAACGCACGGAGAAACGCTGAGAAGATAAGACAAATACTGTACAAACGAACTAACGTACGGAGAAACGCTGAGAAGATAAGACAAATACTGTACAAACGAACTAACGTACGGAGAAACGCTGAGAAGATAAGACAAATACTGTACAAACGAACTAACAAAACAAGAACGATTAATATAACAATAATACATGGGATGGGAACGTTCTACGATACGGAGAAACGTCGAGACAAGACTAATACCGTGCGAATTGACTAACGTACGGAGAAACGTGAAAAAGACAAGACTAATAGTTCTGCACAGACAAACTGAAGAACGGAGAAACGTCGAGAAGATAGGACAAATACTGTACAAACGAACTAACGTACGGAGAAACGTCGAGAAGATAGGACAAATACTGTACAAACGAACTAACGTACGGAGAAACGCTGAGAAGATAAGACAAATACTGTACAAACGAACTAACGTACGGAGAAACGCTGAGGAGATAAGACAAATACTGTACAAACGAACTACGTATGGAGAAACGTCGAGAAGATTCGTTGAACGTTTCTCCGTACGTTAGTTCGTTTAATTTGTACAAACGAACTAACGTATGGAGAAACGTCGAGAAGATAAGACAAATACTGTACAAATTAAACGAACTTACGTACGGAGAAACATTGAGAAGATAAGACAAATACTGTACAAACGAACTAACGTAGGGAGAAACGTGAAAAAGACAAGACTAATAGTTCTGTACAGACAAACTGAAGTACGGAGAAACGTTGAGGTTAGACTAATACTGTACAAACGAACTAACGCACCGAGAACGATTAATGTGACGACAGTAATATCGTGTGAACGTACTACGATCTGGAGAAACATGAGACGAGACTAATATACCATACGAACGGACTAACGTACGAACGGACTGAACTCAGAAGTACGGAGAAACGTTGAGAAGGTAAGACTAATACCGTACAAACGACGTAACGCACCGAGAACGATTGTGACGACAGTAACATCGTGCGAACGTACTACGATATGGAGAAACATGAGACGAGAGTAAAACAGGAGTACCCAACGAATTTTTTTCTAAAATTGACTGTTTGTTGCTCTAAGATGTTATTTAGTAATCACCGAGTTATTTGTGGCCCATAAATAACTGTGCTGGCAAAAATTTATCCGTTCTTCAGAGCCAGCAAGCTAAAGATTGAGAGTTTAATTTGCCAGCAAGCATCGCTCGAAGGATTCCGTTTTCCCAGCCAGCGGCACATTTGATAGCAATGCCAGCCAGGAAATTATTGCCTTCATAATTCGCCAGCCAGGACAGTTATTTCAAAACCTTGTGATCCCCCAGCTAATAACAGAAGGCCTTTAGATCTTCATTTGTTATTTTTTCAAGTTCCAAGTCTTTTTTTCCTTTATTATATATCACATCACTTGCATCACTTACCTTATCGAGGCGTCGAACTTGCCATTTACTGAGGAATTGCACAGATACTGTTACCTACTGATAACCTTTAAAGACGCTATGAGATTTGTATATATTTGCAGAAATTAAAATGTTGCTAAATTAAAGGTGTCAAACAGCAAGTTTTCAGTGATATATTGCCTACAATCTTTTAATGCTGTAAGGTGTGTACACGTCAAACAAATCTATTCTTTATCTTACTGCTTCCGGTTCATCTTTGCAGTGATGTCGCCAGGGCAACATGACAACATCGAGTTTCGCAGCAATAATCAAGTCAGGTTTCAATAGTCAATCACCTCAAAAGTTTCATTGCAAAGTCTCACGGCGTTAATGGCAATTTAAGTACCGTAGTACAAGTAAAGACTTAACAAATAGATTCCATTTGGCTATGTGTGTACTCTTATAACGCACAGATGACGTCAAAACGTGATGAGAACAAAGTACATGCAGGCGAGTAGCGTCTGCGTCACCGTTCTTGTCAGAGGACACTTCACCGCAAAAGTTTCACAAAATGAATTGCAAAGTTTTGCAGCAAAGGTCCGGTCTTGTCAGTGGACGCTTCACCGCAAAAGTTCACAAAATGAATTGCAAAGTTTCGCAGCAAAGGTCCGGTCTTGTCAGTGGATGGATGCTTCACCGCAAAAGTTTCACAAAATGAATAGCAAAGTTTCGCAGCAAAGGTTGGGTCTTGTCAGTGGACGCTTCACCGCAAAAGTTTCACAAAATGAATTGCAAAGTTTCGCAGCAAAGGTCCGGTCTTGTCAGTGGAGGACGCGTCACCGCAAAAGTTTCACAAAATGACTTGCAAAGTTTCGCAGCAAAGGTCCGGTCTTGTCAGTGGATGCTTCACCGCAAAAAAAATTTTTATGTTGAGACCCAGTCTGTGGGCATACACGCAATTCTAACACTGCTTAGCTTCACAATGCATCACTGGGCGATTGTCAAAGCACACTTGTACATTCGTTTTCAATTATCTGAACAGTTTGTCTGAGGCTATGTATATGTGGAGTGTATTGCAGCTAAACAAAACATGTCGAGCTGTATCAGTTGTTATTTGAATATGGTTCGAAGCAAATCGAATTGGTGAACGAGATCTTCAAGGGAAAAAGCTACGACGTTTTTCGTGTTCGGATATCACGTCAGACCATATGACAAAATTGGTCGGAAAATTTCGAAATTTGGTGGGACAATGTCTGATCACCGACTGTTACTTCCAGCACTGCTGCAGGATGGTACATTAATCAGTATTCATACTTTAAAGTGGCTTACTGTTTCATAAAGGACAGGTTTTTTTTTTCAGAACCCGGTCTTTTGCTTAAAAATAATTGAAGCACGGCGTTTCAGGACCATAATTTTTTTATGGCCCTGTCACTCTTTACCCGACCCGGTCATCCCCACAAATAATGAACCGTCCATAACGTGCCCCAGACTCTGACGATCTGCTCCAGTTCGTGTTTATCAGGCATCTACTGCTATGCTCGCTGTTTGTATTCACGGTCTAGGAAAAAGAGTTAATATTTCGTTGTCTCTGTGTAAGCATTCTTAGTTGTGGGCGAATTTATACCGACATACAACGTTTGAGTTGAATTTGCATCTTCAGCAGAATAAATAAAAGCGATAAGAAAGATAAGCTGAGTCATCAGAGTTTAAACATTACGTCATCCAGTAACGCTATAGTCAAAACATTGTGTCACACAGTCACACTTTTTGTCACGCCGGTTGGTATAAATACGGGATCGCGCTAACATTTGTTAAACCTGGGGGGTGGGGTGGGTCAGGACGGCCGGTGAAAATGCCCATTGGGCTGTCTCTTTCGTTTCTGAAAAACCAAACGCCTTCAATTCTTTCTTCGATGGAAGCTTCACGCAAGCGATTTCGCTCCATGTGCAAGTTGTTTTGAAGAGCACTTACTGATGCAAACTGAGTATGTTTTTCAAAACTTTTACGAAAACTGTAAGGAATACGAAGAATCCCTCAATTAATTAAGCTTAAAAAGCTATTTTGGTGCAAATTTACAATAATACGTGTAATTTACTCCACCGTAGACTCGTAGAAGTGCTAGAGCATTTCCCAGAAAGTCCGCAGCTCGAACAGTCTTTGGAGATGGAAGATTTTCCTTTGTTGTGACAAACGGCACTTCGTCCTCGAAAGATGTTTTCTTCGCTCTAAAAGCTCTAAATTCCATCACTTAACTTGTCGAGTGTTTGTTAGAGCTTCTTCTTTCGTTTTTTTAGTTTTAAAAGGTAATCCTTCGTTCCGAGAGTGAGCTATTGCCATTTTGAAAATTCATGCGTAAAGAGCACGGCAGCCATTTTGAATGAAATGTGATCTTCTCGGAGAGTGACAAGAAGTCTTTCCTTCTAGCCTTCAAATATCTGCGCAGTAGGTGAATTCTGATTGGTTGAACGTTCCTCAAAACAACTAGGACAAAAGGGGACTAAAGAAGCCTTTCTAGGGGAGGCTAGGGCCAAACCTCATTCAAGCGAACAGCCAATAATCCGACGAGATTGACAAGCCTTGACAGTTAAATGACAGGACATGGAAACATTTCAAAACCAAATATGTGCACAGGTTGAAGCCCGAAAAAAAAAAACAATAAATAAATAAAGCTGTGCTGTGGAATGACCTTTCGAGCTCGGATTCACAGAACAGATCCCCAAATTTAGTTTTAGTGTAAAAAAAGCGTGCAGTATTCAAAAATTTCAGAAGTGGCCTTGTTATTTCAAAGAATAGCTTTTACAACAAATAACATTGTATTTTTAGTTAAATCATATACTTCACATTAGCAGCTGGAAAAAACTGAGATCTGTTGCTGTGTGCTGCTCACTAGTTGATCTTTAAAAAAAAAATTTAAAAAAACTGGTCTGTTTGTCGTTAACTAGTGCGTCCATTTTGTCATAATAGTCTGCATTACATCCTTCTTTCATCTTATAGTTTTTTCTCATTAGCATCGTACCGTATCGTGCGAGCAAGAGAGTAGAATCCGGCGATTAATTTTACTTGTATTTATTATTTGTTTTCATCTGTTAAAGTTACGAAAGGCACAAGATTTCACGGCTAGTTTAATTTTTCTTCATTGAGCGTGTTTGTAACGTAATAGTTTTGATTTTTACAATGACCAGTTTCCCCTTCTATACCTCAGTACATCTCCGTACACTCATCATGTTTGTAGCGTAATAGTTTCAATGTGCACAGGTTATCCAAACGTTAGTATACATTGGCAAGGCGTTAGTGATACCTTCCCCGCGTTTTCTCAGAAGTTTCATTCAATTTATAGCGAACACTTTTATTATAAGTTATGTTACCATGGTAACTGAGTGACGAAAAGTTATAGAAATCATCGCATGCTTGGGTGATAAGTATGTATAAGGCAAGAGTAGCAGCGTACCGCGGTACGTTCAATGCTACGGTTTGAAGTGCATCCGATTTTGCGACAGCTATAGATAATCCCAACTAACCTCACCCACTGCCAGACAACATCTCCACAGCTCGACGCGACTTGACCAACGCAACAACCCTCGATAATGTATAACTAATGTATGTAGTTGATAAACACTAATTATGACAGGGATCTCTTCTCCTATAACATTAACATAAAGGAGGCCAATTGATTTTCTTTAAGGGAGAACAAAACGTTGTCAGTTTTTCTGGGTCATTTTTTTTTTACGAATAAGTGAATTTTCAAACATTAGCCCAGTTTTTCAGGGTCATTTATTGCAATAAAGTAAAGACAAGTGAATTTTCACACATTAGCCTAATTTCTTCTAGCTTCTTATATCAAGCCCCGAAATTTCTCACATTATTCTTTAAGAAGTTAGGCTTTTGTTAGCATATCGAAATGTTAAAGACATGATCTTTTAGTCAACTTCAGTTCCAACTTAAGGTACATGAAAAAAGGGTGGCGAGTAAAGCTGTTCCCATTTTGGTGTACGAAAGTATGATGTTTGTCTTCCAGTACAGGAAGCGCTTCCCAAATGCCAGGAAATTATTTTGAGGTTTTGAATAACAAAATACATGTGCATAGAAAAACGCAAGTGATAAACTGAAAAAAGCACGGCAAATACGCATAGAAAACGCTCCTGCGTTCAACAAAGTAAAAAAAATTTCGGTGCTAATCAACAAGAGGCCCTCGTGACAGAAATGAAAATCTCACTTGCTAGAAAAATCGTTACTCGACCTTCTTAAGGTGGTCTTATACTCAAAAAAGGTGATGTTAGGTTGCAAAAGGCACTTTTTTTAAATGGCAAAATTGTAAACATTAAACACTTGGGAATGCTGTCTTGAAATAATGTCACTCGATTTCCAGCATTAAAGCAGCGAGATTTAAGAAATCTAATCAGCCGTATGCGACTTTTTCCATAGCAACGGCCATAGCAACAATTGTTTACATTTATTAAATGCGCACAAACAAGCCTCAATAAAAAATGACATCTGGTACTACTGTGGAGAAACACGTGACTGAGGAGAGAGTCCTGAGGTCCGAGTTTTAACCGACAAAACATGACCCAAATCTTACAGAAACGATGGTTTCTACATCAAATTACCGTTCAGCTTGTATTTTAGTGTGGCAACTTGAATTTGACAATAGTTTTAGGATAATGAGCAACGGATAAGCTGTCTAGAAACCGTTCCTTTATCTTTGAGACTGTTTTTCTCCAATAAAAGAATTTCTCGAACTGAATGAACTTTTGAGCACGATATCTCCGGGACATTGTAACCTAGTGTTCTGAAATTTTCAGCAAGATTAAAGGACTTAATTTCCTAGGTCGTAAACCTAAAAAATGCTCACGATCTTGAACTGCTTCTCAGTAAGTGAATCCTTGCCCTCTTTTTTATTTCCTTCTACCTTACTTTCTGGAAAAAAAGAATAAAAATAAATTCGAAAGAGGCCAAGCTGCTTAATTTTCGAGGTTTAGCCCCTGAAGAATTCATCTGTGGACAGATCTAAGTTGATTTCGTAGTTATCCAACCGTGCATTAGTTAGATATCGTGCTTACAATGAACCTCCTATTTTTTTACTGAGAAGGCTGGTTAATCATTAACTATTATGTCATGTGACCTGAAAAGACTCAGTTTGAAGTCAGGGCGTGAATCCCTATAAAATGATGGTAAAAGACTCCTGCAAAGTTCTTTTCTAAAGAAATTTACTTTTTGGGTATAAGACCACCTTAAAAACACAACTTCACTTAGGATCGAAAATGCAATAACCAGATTGGCTAATTTGAATTAGCGAATAGAAATCCTTCAATTTCGATCCGCTCCACGAGTACTTAAACGGTAGCACACCTCATTTTCAACGAAATGAGAACAGCTTCCACTACCATTCCTCAAAACCTTAACATAGTAGCAACTGAAGAGATTCACTGAAAGAATCGAAACTGCAGTCTTGCTTGAGACAAACCAGGGAGGAAAAAAGCATCTTAAATCAAGACGGATTAATTTGCCTGTCCAGATTGACATACACAAACACGCGGTCGTCAGACTTGCTAAAAACAGGAGGAAAGATATAAAGCTCCTAGATGCGAAACTCTCAATTTCAAGAGGGGCTTACTCACACATGTTTGACTGAAGCAGAGTTCAGCCACCTACTACATGTTGCATAGCTAGAAAGAAGCTACAACTTCAGATTCATGACGAAAAGGGTCTATTGATCACACTCCGTGATGCGAAAGACAACATCCTGCAACATAATTATACAAATAAGCCGGGCCCGGCGTTACAAACATCAGCAGGGAAATTAACTGAAGAATAATATTTCAGATCCTTTATTGTCACAAATACAAAGATGAGAGGCTGAAAAAACTCTATCAAGTTCCTAAACGAGCCAGATTCAACGTACCTAATATGCCGAAAGCGGCAGAGAAACCACATTTAGTCGCTTAACAAACGATCAGAGGTCAAATTTAACTGAGAATAACAAACAGTGCGCTTGAGCCACAAGAATCCACCGGTTATTAGAAAATTGATCAGATATGACCTAGAGATCAAAGTTTTAAAAAATGCGACGCCTAAGTTGTAACGGCTCAATTTAGTCACCACAGAAAAATCCTCCAAACTAAACCCACTACAGAAACACGAGAAGCAAAATTGGTCAAAAGACCGAGCTAATTTAAAGCCGTACTCGTTAGAGCAAAGCTTTGAAGGTCAACGTTTTATCGATCTTGACCAACAGGAGTCGTGTTTGGCCTGTCAAGTTTTTGTAGCATCAAGGGGAAGCGAGCTGGTTCATTACTGGGGAAGATAGGTGAGGGGGGTCATTACTGGGGAGGAGTAGGTGAGAGGAGTTTTGTCAAAGATGGCGGATAGTCCGATCAAACAAACAGGGAGAGATCAGTAATGAAATTTATAATACAGTCGGCATTGCGAAAACTAAACAGAAAAATAAGGTGTTTGGATGTGGAGAACACACGATGGAAGTCGTGCTTAAAGTTGTGGCGTTGGTCGAGCTCGTCGCGCTGGTGAACCCGTTGTCTGTCGGTCGAGTTGTTCCGTCCTGTGGTGGAACGAAGGTAAATGATAATAGAAAAATGTCAAGTGGATACAGTAGCAAATCGCAACACAACACAACGCAACACAACAGGGAAAAGACAAGAACAATACACACAGCAAATCGCAACACAACACAACTCAACACAACAGGGAAAAGACAAGAACACAACACACAGCAAATCGCAACACAACACAACACAACGCGACACAACTGGAAGAACACAACATGACAAAACTCAAGACAGATATGCAAAGGACCGTCGAGCTGGTCGATCGACCAAAAACTCCACGGAAAAATTTGGTCAAAAAACGCTGCACATTTGACAAACCTTTGGGATAATGTTTTCAATGCATTTGTTTAAAGCTTCTTATTAAAGCTTATTAATCAAAAGCAGCACGACTAACTTTCTCCAGTAAAAGTTTCCTCAAAAACTTCTGAAGCTGTCCTTTTTGAAGACTGTGATGCTTTCCTGATTTCTCCTGATCTCTCACTAACAGAAGTGGTCTCATGATTCACAGTACGACTAGCTCCTGCAAAAAGACCATTACAAGTTACTCAGAAGCCAAATGTTGGAATGTACTCCCCGATGACTACAGCCTGACTGCTGTAGAGTTTTAAAATTACTTCTGTAAAATAAATTATCTCATAATAGTATTAACTTTTATATATTGTCACCTTGAGGAATCCTGGAAATTTATTTTGCAATGTCATTTAGTTATTAACTTCACCCGAAGACAATAGAATTGTATCCATGCTACTCTTAAATTCAAGTTTAATAAACTTTAAACATGTGCGTAAGTAATTGTCACAAGGAAGTTCATTTCAACAAGCAATTAAAATTTAATTTTCAGACAACAGAACTTTTGACATACTTAGGGGGATGATTGACTTGACGTAAAAATAAACATGTATCCAGAAATTCAAGTATTTAAAAGTTCTAATTAAATCATAGACAATTCTGAGAGATAAGGATTTCCTTCAAGCAGAAAGAAGCAGAAAAAATGACAAAATTGCTTGCTATTGGCACTATTTTGCAAGGTTAACAATTAATCACATTCACAAGCCATGTAGAGAGATGGCTGTTATGATGAGATTTCAATAAGGATAACTGGACAAACATTGGCAGTATTTGTATTCATGAGTTGGCTCATGTGAGCCTTTCACTATAGAAACAAGATGCACTGTTAACCTTCACTTGATGAAGAGTCCTCAGAAGCTGTCCTTTTTGATGGGGGTCGTCCTTTTCTAGTGACTCTAGAACTGTTGCTTACAGAACTTAAATCATGAAGTGCAGAAGTGCTAGGACCTACATGTACAAAGACCAGTAAGAATCAGGAGTTACTTAATAGTAAACTGTTGTTTATTCAAAAAACTATTAACTAAGTCTTGAATTGCCTTGAGCTGAAGTACTTCTAAGCAAGGCGTAATGCAAACTGTTTCATATGATATATTTTGCCATTTGTGTGAGCCTAAGAACTCACTTTGAAATGAAAAGCTGTGCTCCATGCCTCGTCTTGATAAAGGAGCTAAATGTAATTTGGAAATGGCTTATCCAATCTTTGAGGTTAAAGAACTGTCTGCGGTTAACCCATCTTCAAGGTTAAAGAACTGTCTCTGGTTAAAACTAAAACAATCTTGAATTCATACAAATTGACGGATCTATGCAAGTACATATAACCTGATACAAATGGTCATTTCTCCATTAATATCATGGGTGACAAATTACTCCTTAATTTTGGCGTGAAATTTCAGCATTAATTTATAATTTCACATGTGAAATTACAAATTTGCCATGGCAACGGGTCTATAGCTCAGCGCCAAGATGGCGTTGAGGTTAATGATGAAGTGTTTTGTGCAGAACTACAGCAATTCTGGAAATATTCATTGAGGACACAATTGGTAATCTGTAAATTTTGACTTTTAATTGACTGAATTTCTCAGAAATCACCTGCGAGTTAAAAAGAAGAGATTATTTTTGATAGTGTGACAGCGAAAATTTTTTAACGGCGAGCCAGTTGCTCGCAATAAACAATCGATAAACTTGTTTATTGATGCAATAAACAAGTCAAAACCCCACGATCGTGAGTGTAATTTGTCACCCAAGATATAGATAGATAGATATTAATATAGATAGATATTAATTAGAATTTTGACAAAACCCGCGTGAAATTATTTCCTAATTTCACGAGAATACCATTTGATTACACATACTAATACAGTCACGCCACTCAACAATGGCTACCCTCACACTGGTTGACAGGCCATTGTAGAGAGGTGGCTGTTGTGAACAGGTTTTAATAAGGATAACTGGATGAACGTATTGGCAGTATTAGCATTTACAAGTTGGCTCATGTGAGCCTTTGATAAAAGAAACAAGATGCACTGCTAACCTTCACTTGAGGAGGATCCCTTCAAGGCTTTTGAAGCTGTCCTCCTTTTTGAAGGGGGTCGCCCTTTTCTAGTGACTCTAGAACTGTTCCTTACAGAAGTAGAATCATACTGTGCAGAAGTGCTCCGACCTACAAAGACCAGTCAGAATCAGGAGTTACTTCATAGTTGCCCTACTTTTGCTGCTCAGTCAGTTCAAGTACATTTCTGGACATTCAGTCAAACCTGTATCAAGCAGTCACCCTTGGCGAATAGGTAGCTGACTGCTTAATACAGGTTGACCATTTAATACAGCCTAGAAATAGCCTAGAAAGGAAATAAAGGGAAGCAAACTTTAAAGTCGAGAAAGACCAGCATAAGACGAATTGTCCACAAAGCATTTTATACATATTCCTTGTGACAGAAGTAAAGAAACTACAGAGTATGTTTACTAGCAGGCCACACAGGAATGCATTTTCTGCATACTACTAAAACTTCCCTTAACAAAGTGACTGTTTTATACAGGTGAACATGATTAAAAATAAAAAACTTGCTGGGACCTTGGAAAGGGTGACCACGACCACTTAATAAAGGGTGACTGTTAAATACATATTCCCTTAATACAGGCTGGACTGTAATTATACAATTTACAGGCATTTTTGCAATCTCATTTTCAAAGCTATGAATGTGTATTATCATAATAATAAAGATATTTTATCCGGGACCCCACATCACAAATGTGGTTTTCAGTGGGGCCCTGTATGAAATAAATTACAAATATACAAAAATGCCTAAAAAGTGAAATCTAAAAATTTGACAACTGTTAAAAATTTAAGAAATGATCATAAAGAGTTTAAAAATTTAAAAATACTCTTAATACGTCTTTTAAAAGTTAAGATGTCGGAAATGCTTTTAACTTAGATAAAATGTTCCAGTCATTTGCGGCTTTATAAATAAAACGATTTTGGCCCCAGGAGCAATGTGATTGGGGCCTACAAAATTAATGTTACTTCTACTTCAAGTGTTGCAATTATGAATGTCTTTAAAACTATGAAATTTAAAATCCCAATCAATCAAGCCTTTAATGCCTTGAAAAACAAAATCAATCTAAGAAATCTTCTCTTCGCCAAGTTATCCCAGCCGAGCTGATCGAGCTTGCTCTGTGTTTTTAAACACATGCTAAAAGGAAAAATTCCACCTTTCCTGGTGCCATTTTACATGTTCAAAAAGTACTAGAAACTTTTGGGATTACATGTATGTTTTCATTGTGTTTGTTAAGGTGATTCCACTCTGCGCATCCTTTCTGCACATCATTTTTTGCGTGATAAGTGCGTGCACGCTAGGAACTTGATAGGTTTTCTATGAAAACTAAGCTGTTGAGAGAAATGAATTGTTTTCTCCAAAACGAACTCGGTGACCCCACTTTTTTATTCCATTTGTTTGAAGAAAATATGACTCTGCATGATATATCCAAATTTGAAGAATTTTTCATTATTCAATTTTCAAATATTCAGATTAATTGACCATTACAATCTGATTTAAGATGTTTCATCTGGAAGCGTGCAAATGCTCGATTTGCCTGTTATTTCATTACTTTCATTTTACAGCAACTCTAATGTGATTTACTGTAACATTGTTTTGCTATCACAAGAATAAGGCTTATACTTCATTGCTAGTAACAACTTTGTTAAAGTAGTGGGTGTCTCTGGTACAAGGATAGGTTTTTTAATATTGCTGTTGATAGCTAGCAAGGCACCTATAATTATACAGCCCCGTAGCGTGAAATCAGACACTGTGACCCCCACTTTTTATTTAATTTTTTCAGTGTACTAGGTGTAATAAATAACTGTGCAGAGTTTCAACAAATTCTCATTACAACTTCTTTTTCGATAGAATCACCTTAAGCTTATTAATTAATCAGTACAACTAACTTTCACTGGTTAAAGTTCCCTAAAAAACTTCTGAAGCTGTACATTTTGAAGACTGTGCTGCTTTCCTGATTTCTCCTGATCTCTCACTAATAGAAGTGGTATCATGATTCACAGTACCACTAGCTCTTGCAAAAAGACCATTACAAGTTACTTAGAAGCCATAATTATGCTGGAATATACTCCCCGATGACTACAGCCTGACCACTGTTAGAGTATAATTGCTTCTGTAAGTTATCTCATAATAGTATTTTATATCTTGCCATCTTGAGGAATCCTGAAAATTTATTTTGCAATGTTGTTTAGTTATTAAGTTCATTGCAAGACAATGGAATTGTATCCATGCTATTTTTAATTCAATTAAGTCTAAATAAACTTTATACATGTGTGCAAGTAATTGTCACAAGGAGGGTCATTTCAACAAACAAATCAAAATTTAATTTTAACACACAGTAACAGAACTTTTGACATACTTAAGGAGGATGATTGACTTAATAATTGGTGTCAAAATAAGCAGGTATCTAGAAATTCAAGTATTTAAAAGTTCTTCTATGTATTAACTAAAGGTCATTTGTGCCCAAAATCTTCCCACGTTCAGATTGTTTCCAAACTTTTGCTGTAGTTAGATAATGACCAACTCATGCCAAAAAAGCCAAAAAAATTGGGGAGTCACCGTGCTCATTTGGGAGATAAAGCATATTTGACATGTTGTGTTTTTAGAAGTTCACTAGGTTATGTAAGGTGAAATCAGCTTTCTCGCTACAAGAAATAAAAATTAATAAGTTACATGGAAGACGCTAGATAATGCTGATTTATTTATTTATTTCATCCCAAATAGGCCTATATAGTACATTTTTGCAAGTAATATCGTTTCTTTAGTGAAAATTAGCCTTGCCAAAGGATATTGTAAGTCATACATGTATATACCTGCATTTACAGAAAAATTTGGTCGTACAAAATTTTTTATTTTTGGACAAAATGCAGAGAGCCAGTAAAGGATGTGATTTTTCGAAAAAAAAAAAAGGAATGGGGTCTGTGTTAAGCATGTTTATAGATACAAAAAATACCACCACCACTGTATCTGTTTATATTTCTTACTCAGCACGTGCTCTCAATGCATGACATGGCATGACATTGCAACATGAATTACGTGCCCAGTAAGGATGCACACAAACGATTAGCGCAAACATCCTTAAATCATAGACAACTCTGAGAGATGAGGATTTCCCTCAAGCAGCAAGAAGAAGAAAAAAAAAAGACAAAATTGGTTGCTATCGGCACTTGTTTGCAAGGTTAACAATATTAAACACATTCACAAGCCATTGTAGAGAGATGGCTGTTATGAAGAGATTTCAATAAGGATTACTGGACAAACATAATTATTGGCAGTATTTGTATCAATCAGTGGGCTCACATGAGCCTTTCACTGTAGAAACAAGTTGCACTGTTAACCTTCACTTGATAAAGAGTCCTTCAAGACTTCAGAAGCTGTCCTTTTTGATGGGAGTTGTCCTTTTCTAGTGACTCTAGAACCGTTGCTTACAGAACTTGAATCATGAAGTGCAGAAGTGCTACCACCCACAAAGACCATTAAGAATCAGGAGTTCCTTATTAGTTTTTTATTCAAACAACTGTTAACTAAGTCTTGAATTACCTTAAGCTGAGCTACTTCTAAGCAAGGCATAACACAAACCTTTTCGTATGAAATATTTTGCCATTTACACGAGCCTAAGAACGCATTTGAAAAGCTGTACTCTCCACACCTTGTCTTCATAAAGGAAATGGCTCATCCAATCTTTAAGGTTAAAGAACTGTCTATGGTTAAAGCTAAAACATCCATCATATAAATTGACAGTACATGTACACATAAAATATAAATGGCTGTTTCGCCATTAATACAGTCAAGCCACTCTACAATGGCTACCCTCACACTGGTTGACAGGCCATTGTAGAAAGATAGCTGTTGTGAACAGGTTTCAATAAGGATAACTGGACAAACAGATTCAATTGGCAGTATTTGCATACAAGAGTTGGCTCAAGTGAGCCCTTGATAAAAGAAACAAGATGCACTGCTAACCTTCACTTGAGGAAGATCCCTTCAAGGCTTTTGAAGCTGTCCTTTTTGAAGGGGGTCGCCCTTTTCTAGTGACGCTAGAACTGTTGCTTACAGAAGTCGAATCATGATGTGTAGAAGTGCTAGGACCTGCCAAGACCATCAAGAGTTGGGAGTAACTTAATAGTTCTAATGTTGTCACTCAGTTCAAGTACTGAGATACTTTTGCAATTATACAATTTACAGGCATTTTTGAATGTGTATATCCTTGCTCGGTTTTTCTAAACATGCCCTACAGTGTAAAAGGAAAATTCGCTGTTCACACAATTGATAATAACTAAGATTACTCCATTAGGAAATAATTTGCTAAGTACTTTGAAAAAAAAAAATAGTTACACAGAAAATTAGACTGACTTTTCTTGTTAAGTAAAACCACCTTTTACCACAAAACGGCTCCCTCTCACAGTCACGGCAGCTAGCTATATAAAATTATGTTTCATATGTTTTTACACAAGTGCACCAAGAATGCAACACTATTGGCAACAGGTCGTTTTCAAGAAGGTCCAGAAACCTTTGGGATTATGTTTATATATATATAACAATTATAACAATTATTGTTAATGAAAAGTAGCACGACTAACTTTCACTGGTTAAAGTTCCCTCAAAAACGTCTGAAGCTGTCCTTTTTGAAGACTGTGATGCTTTCTGGATTTCTTCGGATCTCTCACTAACAACAGCGGCATCATGATTCACAGTACCACTAGCTCCTGCAAAAAGACCCGAGTATAAATATTTATTTAAATAGCAGCCAAATGCTGGAACGCACTCCCTAATGACTACAGCCTGACCACTGTAGAGTTTATTTCTGCAAATTATGTCTCATACTAGAATTTTTATAAATTGTCATCTTGAGAAATCCTGGTAATTTATGTTGTAATGTTGTTCAGTTATTAAGTTCACTGCAAGACAATAGAATTGTATCCATGCAACTCTTAACTTTGAGTCTAAACTTTAAGTTTATGTATGTGTACCTATCACAAGGAGGGTCATTTCAACAAACAAACAAAAAAGACAACAGAACTGTTGACATTACTTAAGGTGGATGGTTGACTTAACATCAACATAAACATGTACCCAGAAATAACTGAAAGCTTTTTTAAATTATAGACAGTTCTGAGAGATGAGGATTTCTTTCAAGCACCAAGAAGCAGAGAAAATGAATGACAAAATCGGTTGTTATCTGCACTATTTTGCAAGGATAATTGCAATGTGTTATCATTGTTTGCACATTGAAAGTAATGTAGCAATTATTCATATTTTGACTTGCAATCTTAACCCATTCGCTTCTGGAAATTTTGCCGAAAAGTGCCTTTTGAAGCGAGTCAAGCCGTTGTTAAATCACTGTCTAGCCAAAAAGAATCAAAACTGTTTGCTTCAATAAAGTAAACCGATTGAGTTTTCATAAAACAAGCAGTAAATTTAACTAATGGACTCACATCACAAATTTGCATAACTTGCAGTCTTGCATGTGGAATTTGAAACCTGTCGCTAACAAACAATACAATCCAAAATCAAGAACTTTCGAAAGAATTTTTATTCACTATAAGACTCGATTTTATCAATTCAAAACATATATAGCACAGAAAGTTGACGAGCCCTTTGTTGACAAAGCAACGAAGTGTACACTTCAAAGGATGTTACTAAAACGGGGATTGGGGAATGGGGAATGGGGAATGGGGAATGGGGAATGAGAAATAGTGGTCAGCGGTAATACCTAAAAAATTAAGTTGGAGTTTGCACAGTACGGCAAAGAGACGAGGACTGCACGTGGCAAGCGAAAGATGGAAGGTAAGAATGTTTATCGGTCAGTTTTTCCTGAGATTTTGGAATTATTGAGTTTCTGTTTATTAAAATTAACCAAAACCATTGAATTGCAGGTACATGTAATGAGAGTGACAATAATGTCCAGGATCACGAGGACATCATTATCGACGGGTTGGTGTAAAAAGATTCGTATCACTTTGAGTACAGTCGCTTCAAGTGTAACTTACATGTTCTCTGTATTTTGATGTTTTAGCGATGAACCAGTGACAGAGGATAATTCTATGTTTGAACTGGCGAGAATGATTCTTTGTTTAAGGTACGAAAACGTACAGTACGGCCTGAAAATTTAAACCAACCACTGCTTAACTATTAGAGCACTTGCCATCGAATTTTGAATTTTGAATTGACTTTAATGACATTCATATTTGAGTTACAATCTAGATTCGTTTATGGTTTGCAGAAAGAACTGAGTGAAGTGACTGCAATATTAAGCTGTTCTTCAATTAAAAAGAAAATACCCCAGAGAAGAAGCATGAAGAATAGCTAAATGTTCTAGTCACTTCACTCAGTTCATTCTCTCTCAAACCATTAATGAATCTACATTGTAACTCAAACATGAACGCCATTAAATTAAAATCAATTCAAAATTTGATGGTAAGTGCTAAAAATAATTCAGCGTGGTCAGTTTAAATTTTCAAGGCTTATTGATATTCTACGTTTTCATACCTTAAACAAAGATTCATTCTCACCATTTGCAAACATAGAATCATTTTCTGTCACTGGTTCGTCACTAAAACGTCAAAATACACAGAACATTTACTCTTGGTTTTGATAATACACTAGAAGTGACTGTACTCAGAGTGATACGAATCTTTTTACACCAACCTGTCGATAACAATATAAACCTCGTGATCCTTAACATCATAGTCGCTGAACATGACCTGCAAAACAACAGTTTTGGTTAATTTTGATAAACAGAAACTCAATAATTCCAAAACTCTGGAAAAACTGACAGATAAATATTCTTACCTTCCATCTTTCGCTTACCATGTCCAGTCATCGTCTCTTTGCTGTACTGTGCAAACTCCAACTTATTTTTTTAGATATTACCGCTGACCATTATTTCTTATTCCCCATTCCCCATTCCCGATTCCCCATTCCTCGTTTTAGTAACATCCACACTTCGAATCGAATTTGGGAGTGATGGCTCCGCTTGCGCTGCAAACACACTGCTCCAGATTTAGACAAGTCTTTGTCTCCTGCAAGCCAGTGAATATTCTCCTCCTTAGCGCAGGGTTGTCAAAAATATTTTCGGTAACAGCATCACAAACAAACGTTTAATTTTTGGTTGGAGTCGTTTCATCCTCCATTCGATTCCACATCCCAGCGCGATGCAAACTTTTCACTGAAAAGTAAGTTTGACAGATCTGCCCACAAGTCACACAACTGACATACATGTAAGACCCAAAACAGTTCGCGCCAAAATGATGTCACTTGATGCGATTTTACTGCAAGGGAAACAAGTCAAGCTCCCGCTTGCTCGCGCTTAATCTTTTTGGTGTTTGGCGCTTCCAAAAAAACAACTTGTTGTATGATGTTTGATATTATAAAGAACCTTTACAATCAAATATTTTCAAATCAACAAAGTGCACTTGCATGCTTTTTTATACATCAGTTCATGAGTTTGCTCATTCATTTAAGTTCAACAGAACACATACCTTAATATACCACCATTTAAAATGTCAACAAATAGGGAAGAATAAAAGCAATAAAAAAATTCTGGACATTCTTTTACTATTAACATATAACTGACAGTTAATATACAGTATTTAACTCTTTCACTCCCAGAGTCAGTTATGGAGACATTAAGGTGATTCTAACTTCTGAGTGTGTGGACAAAATCCTATGGTGTGACCATTCAAATGAAACCTTGTCAACGGTACTTTCACAGGGTACTACATGTATTATATTTAAGTTTTTCAAAATGAAATTTGAGATTTGTCTTGAATTTTGATTTTAGACACTCTTGGGAATGAAAGGGTTAACCACAATTTTGTCACCTACTGGGTTTGTTGAATATAATCGGTCATGTCTTATCCAAAGAAACATTATAGTGATCAATTAAGCACTGAAATAAAGCGCTTCATTCTTATTTTCTCAGCGTAAAACACAACTAAAACTACACTTTCTAATCAAAAGAAAAAACTCAGAGAGTTCAAGTTGATGTGGAAAGAATCTAGCCAATGTGACTGTACATCTGTACATAAATGTAGTACAAATTTGAACAGTGAGACTTACTGCAGTATATTTACATGTATGTGCTATAAGAAACGGTTCCAGGTTCCAAGGCCTGTTGTTTGTTTTTACTTGAAGTATAAAACATTTCTCAGATCAACACTTCTCCTGGTTTTAAGGACTGGCGATAAACTTTAAGGGTTTTGTAGACCATGAAACCTCTGCTGATGCAAGCACTGCATTGACAGAGTCTGTGGTTGACAGAGAGTCTTAAACATAACCAATGCTCAACTGGCCATCCACTAATTACCCAGCTCCAAAGATGGAACTTTAAATTCTGTTCAGCTGCAGGCTGTCACAATTCCTTTTAAGAACTGGTCTTTCTCATGGGTTTGCAGACAGTAAAATCATACCACACAAAAATACATGTAAACACTCCTTAGGTATACAAGGGACTTTAAGACAATAACCAGACAGTTCAAATTAACCAACTTCAATTGATCTGTTGACTATTAACTTTTCATCACTGAAATGAGGAGGTTATAACACTAATAAGAATGATCCTAGCAGTACCTTTTGTTTGCCAGTCAGCTAGCAGATCAAGTGTTGCCTTCTCCACACCAGTACTCAGTCCCAGACATCTTACCAATGTCTGCAATGTATCAAAGCACTTACTAAAGAAGGTTTCAGTCCATTCAGTAGGATCAAAATGGCCCCACTTATTTCTGACATTTTTCCTGACATCATCAGCACAGTTCTGAGTGAGGATGGAGAAAGCAGCAATAGGCTTGTAGTCAGAAAATGCCAACAAGTTTAAAATTGTATTCATGTCCAATGAGTGATCAAAGGCTGAGAACATAGCAAGATGACTTGGCAGATATAGCTTGGCCAAATCTACTGTACTGTTGACTTTAAAGTTGTAGCAGCTTCTTTTGTTGCCAAGACTGTCATTGTTGTTAATATTCTGGAATTTCAGGTTCCTAAGGATGGAATCCTCTTTGACTCGATGGTAAGTCAGTGTCTTGAGAGTACAGAATGGGGTAAGGTAGTTGTCAAGGTTGTTATAATGAGTGTCCATTCCTTTTTTGATGAAATCTCGTAAAACAGGAGCAACAACCTTTGTCATAGCAATGCCCACGACTATCCATCTGCTCTCCTCATCGGAGACCATAATCTGCGGTAGAAAACTGGGTGAAGCTTTCCTGACTTCTCCTGATCTCTCACTAACAGAAGTGTCATCATGATTCACCGTACGACTAGCTCCTGCAAAAAGACCATGCATCACAAGTAATTATCACAAGCAGGGTCATTTCAACAAAAAAACTAAACTTTTTATTTATTTGTCTATTTATTTTTTTCTAAACAATATTTAATTCAACATTTGCTCTTAAGGGCACAAAGTGCTCATAATGAGAGCTTTATTTAACCCTTTTACCCTGATATAAAAATGCATAATCTCCTTACCGTTTTCCATACATTTCTTATGGAACTAGTGAGAAGAATTTGTCTAAATATCAAGACATCTTATCCTTGGTGATCACTTCCTTTATTCTCTTCACTTGAATGTTTGAACAAGTAGTGATAATGTGAAGAGAAATTTCATTTTCGTCACTGTTAAACTTAAAGGGTTAAAGACAACAGAACTGGTTGATGTAACGTCAAAATAAACATTTTACCCAAAATTCAAGTATTTCAAAGTTATTTTTTAATTACAGACAATTCCAAGAGACAAGGATTTCTTTCAAGCAAGAAGCAGAGAAAATGAAATAAAGTGCTTCATTCTCATTTTCCAGCACAAAACACCGCCTAAGCTACGCTCTCTAACAGAAAAATACTTAGAGAGTTCGAGTTGATGTGGAAAGAATCTAAGTGTAGCCAATGTAATGCATACATAAATGTAGTACAAAATTTGAACAGTGAGACTTTAACTGCAGTTTGTTGACATGTATGTGCTGCAATAAATGGTTTCACATAACCATACATGTACAGTGGAATACACTGTACCGATTTCTCAAACCTCCAAGGGAAATGAAAATTGGTTCAAGAAATCCAGAATTCGAAAAATTGAAGATGGTATCAAATGAATGAGTGAGTGAGTGAGTGAGTGAGTGAGTGAGTGTGATTTGCATTTCGTGCAAACAATTTCCTAAAATTTCCATATTGTCAGTTATCGCCTCGACTTAGTGAGGCGGGAAAATAAGGTCAGGTGACATTAGGTGACAAGAATTTAAAAGAACAAGTTTCACTTCTTTAAGGGACACATTTCGTTGTTTAGTCGCCGATGTGGGATTTCAAGGATTTATGGAAAACAAATTGTAAGTTGAGAACTGTTTGCCATTTCAATAGTGAATGATGTAAATAGCAACTTGTTTTCTAATTGATTTCAGTTGACTACGATTGTAACAACGGACGCTTCCCGAACTGATCGATGAAGGAACAAAGCCGTAAAGTCTAGTGCAAAATAAAATCTTCAAAACCTTCAAATCCCTGGCTAATCTTCTACACAAGTAACACCTTCACGCATAGGTGCGAATCAGTCAAAATTTATCCTCGAAGATTACGCCGAATCGAGTTATTGACAACCTCCAAACTTCGTATCACAAGTTGAGCTGCCACAGATTACACTGAATCATCGCGCCCTCAACTTACGCTGAACCTTCATCACGATTACGCCGAATTGTATTTGCGAAGGAAAAGTAAGGACATTTGATTTGTTTGACGTTTTCATTTTTATCTTTGTTGCTGGATTGTCAAAATCAAAGACTTCGAAGCCCGCTGGTAGTAACATCGCATGAAATCGAGGCTGGAGTTAAAGCATATTTACGTAAAGTGAATTCCATTCAAAATGCCGCCTAAAGTAGATGTCAAAACCCTCGCAGGAAAAATGGAAAACGCTGTAAACATCCTCTACGAGTTATTGGAGGAATTTGAAACAATTTTCTCAGTAAAACCAGAACTCAAAACACTTGAAGCAGCATTCACTCAAGTAGAGACGAGATATACACTGTAGGCAAATCAAAAAGCAGCAAGAAACGATTTCAGACAAACTGGTTGATGAAGGTGCTGCCACAGACGAGGGACCCTTTTTAATGACCAGAAAACTTGGAGACAAGGCCAAGGTGGATTTTCTTCAAATTGCTTTGAAATTTGCTGCTTATCAAAAGGAACAAAATTCTTCTGAAGCGTCTCGTAAGGACTCTGAAACCCTGGAGGCTCTGACATCATCAATGTCATCAATAACATCAGCAGTAGCAAAAATGGCGGACACCTTAGGATCAAAACCAAACTTAAGTGGTCTACAAAGACTACCAGTACCAACATGGGATGGAGGTCGCAGATCTTACGCCACGTGGAAAAAGGAATTCAATCATTGGATGACGAAATATGGTCAAGATAAAGATGAACAATTGCAACGTTTCCGAAACGTATTGCCAAAGGGTTCGTTGTGGACTGACCAGGTTAAAACCTGTAAAACCATTGACAGCGCTTGGAACATCTTGGATACCGAGTTCGCAGACAGACAAAAATTAATGGATGAATTGCTGTCTGAAATGAACAATCTTAAATCAGTCAGATGAGATTCCAAGTCCTTTACACACTTCGCCACAACAGTGTCTTGCTACGTAAACGATATGGAAGATAATGGGTGCCCTGTGCTAGAGTCTTCAGAAGCACCATTCCTCATGTCCCAACTTTTGTCCAAACTCGATCCAAACGACAATTCTCATTTTGGTAGAGAGATGAAAAGAGAAGGGAAACAAGAAACCGTTAGCAACCTCATCACCTGGTTACATCAGGAAGCAAGCATTCGTTCCCGAGGCAAAAGGAGCTCCGTCTCTGAGGAAAGGAATGAAAGTCGCCGGGACAAGGGTCCTAAGAAGACAGAAAATAATGCCGCAAATGGCGAAGAAACTGATGATGAAGCATGTCCACTTGGCTGTAAAACCAAACATCATCTGGCTGCCTGTCCTACGTTCCAGCTTTTAACAGTCAATCAAAGGTGGGAGATTGTTAAGCAACATTGGCGATGTCGCAAGTGTCTAAGAGCGCATCACACAAACGATTGCAAGAAACCAGATGGCTCAACCTGTGACAAATGCACAAAAAACCACCACCGGTCTCTACATAATGACAGGACTGGCGAAACAAACATAAATCTAAATCCAAAAGCAGCACCATTCGAAAGTCAATTCCAAGGCCCCTCAACTACGTCGAATGGCAACATCCAAGGAAATGCTGTGTACCAGAAAGCAAAGTTAAAACCTGTCACTGGTTTGTGCCCTGTTCAAAAAGTTAAACTCATGAACAGAAATGGAAACTTTGTCGAAGATCTTGC
This sequence comes from Siderastrea radians, assembly GCA_964017195.1. Classification (NCBI taxonomy): domain Eukaryota; kingdom Metazoa; phylum Cnidaria; class Anthozoa; order Scleractinia; family Rhizangiidae; genus Siderastrea; species Siderastrea radians. The sequence continues at coordinate 7,046,288 of OZ024891.1, read as the reverse complement.
AATGTTAGACTCTCGACCTAACACCAGCCTACTCTCCAAAAATACAGCTAGACGACTTGGCTTAAATGGAACAGCGACGCATCTCACTATGAATTTGGCTGGGGGGGAAGAAGAAAAACGAATCTTCACAGATAATCGATATCACGCTTGCCTCACCTACTGACGAAGATATTACGAAGACCCTTCAAGTGTACACTGTTACAAGACCTTGCAGTAATGCCAAAACAATTTCTAAAGAATTAGTGGGACAATACACCCATTTGAAGAACGTTTCTGATAAGCCGCATCTTTTGGGTGGTGCCATAGATATCCTTATCGGCACAGACTTCGTAGAAGCTTTCGTTGATATTCACACGGTGTCCGGAGAACCAGGAGAACCTATCGCGAAAAGAAAATATTTTGGATGGTACGTTCTGGGACAGTTTGAGTCAAACAGCTCTACCACATCTCAAATTCAGTCAATAGAAGTCGGGACAGTAAGTATCGTGGAGGATATCAAGAAACTCCTTCACCAAGACCTCCTTGGCGTCAAACCAACCAAACCCTGTACATGCAGTGAAAATGTGTTACGTGAAAGCAAGTTCATAAAGTCCCTCGCAGCTTCAACTACCTTAGTTGATGGGAGAATACAAGTGAGGATACCTGGAAGGAAGCAGGACCCCCCAAACAGAGTAACTACGACATCGCTCTGAAAAGGATGTTTTCTGCTGAAAAGTCGTTCCAGAAAAAGGGTTGCTTTAAGTTGTTGACGAAGAAGTTCAAAAGTTATTGGATCAGGACTTTGTGAAAAAGGTTCCACCTGAACAAATCGATCATGGTAAACCTGAATGGTACCTACCACTGCAAGCCGTGTTCACGCCAGAAAGGACCACAAAAGTTCGATTTGTCTTTGACTCATCTTCGAAAGGTCACGATGGTCTTTCGCTTAACGATTATCTCGAGAAAGGTCCTAACTTCATCAACAGCCTCTTCGATGTACTGGCAGCATGGCGATGGAACAAAGTGGCATTCACTGGTGATGTGCACAAAATGTTTAATCAAATCTTGGCGCATCCCGAGGATCAAGTTTATCACAGGTTCCTGTGGGGAAGTACGACAAATGATTCACCAACTGTGTATCAATGGCTCAGATTGAACTTTGGTGATAAACCAGCTCCCGACATAGCAACTAACGCCATCAATACTCTGGCAAAGTTATCGCAAGCTGAGTTCCAAGAAGCTGCAAAGGAACTTCAAGACCATGGTACGTGGATGATATCAGTGGGTCCAGAGCAACTACAGCAAAAGCTGAGTAGATTATCAACGACATTGACGCCATCCTCGAGAAAGGCCACTTCCAGATTAAAACTTGGCATTCTAACCAGACAGAAATCGACCAATCTAATGATGAATGGTCAACGGATCTACTAGGTCTACGATGGGATAAACAGACGGACAAGTTTACCCTAAAAAAGAACGACCTTGGCCTGACCGATGTCCTGACAAAGAGACGATGCTTAGGTCTTGTAGATTATCAACGACATTGATGCCATCCTCGAGAAAGGCCACTTCCAGATTAAAACTTGGCATTCTAACCAGACAGAAATCGACCAATCTAATGATGAATGGTCAATGGATCTACTTGGTCTACGATGGGATAAACAGACGGACAACTTTACCCTAAAAAAGAACGACCTTGGCCTGACTGATGTCCTGACAAAGAGACGATGCTTAGGTCTTGTTGGCAAATTATGGGACCCCACTGGTCTTGTGTTACCCGTAGCAATTAAGTTTAGAATCGACTTACAAGAACTGTGGAGTTCAGGCTATAGCTGGGACGAGATCCTGCCAGCGAGCATTCAAAGCAAGTGGATGGAAAATGCGCAAACCATGAATCATCTCCTTGCGTTCGAATTCGATCGAAAGTTGAAACCAAGTCATGCAGTTGGGGTACCACAAGTCCATGGATTCTGTGATGGCGGCGAGAAAGCGTACGGTGCAGTCATTTTCCTCCGATGGAAGTTAAAGAATGGAAGTTACAAGTGCGTCCCTGTGCTGATCAAGTCCTTCGTTGCCCCGTTGAAAAAGAAGACGATCCCAAGACTGGAGCTCATGGGTTGTTTAACACTTGCAAGGATGTATGATACTTGCAGAACGTCACTGCAGTTCGCAAACATCCAAGATTGCAAAAGAATCTTCTGGGTGGACTCCTCTACCGTCTTGTCTTGGATAAGGACCCCACCACGGCAATTTAAACCTTTCGTATTAGCGAGAGTAGCAGAGATCCACGAAACTGTCGGAGTGGATGACTTCCGTTACATAAGGTCGAAGAGTAATCCCGCTGACATTCTTACCATAGGGGGCAATTTTGCACCTTTTCATAGAAATACACCCTTTCGGTTGTAGATAGAGATCTTTATTTAGAAACAAAAAGTATTGTAGTTAAAAAAAATAATACAAATTGCAGAACACAGGCTGTAGTTCTGCATTTAGTTGGACATTGAGATTTGAAGAAGGGATAAACTGGACGCTTTGCAAAGACAATCTTTTACTTTTTGAGGGCTGATGAGACAGGTTCATGTGCTGCTATCCTCAAATGGAAAGCTGTCAACCTTGGGGATGGTGAATGCAAGTGCCCTGCATTCTTCACTTCAAGGGGACAACACAATTCATCACCGATTACAACAACAGCTTCAAAAAAGAAAAACAACTAAACAATGGAACTTTTGATCTGAAATCCACAGCAATCGATTCTGCAGTTAAGCAACATTACATTTCTAGTAACAGATGACAGATTTGTCACTTGCTGCGTATGAAAATAGAACATACAATTTGTCCAAAAGTGTTTATTTGCTTCAAGGCACAAACGTAGCTGAAATCAGCACTGAGTGGTTTCTAAATTTTCAAAGGTTTGAGTTATCAAGGGTTAATTTTTCCCACAAGAACCGACAATTGGTTCAAGTTTGCGAGTGTTTTGACCAATCGAGGGTACGAGAAATCGGTGGTAAAATTACAGTGTTAGAGTTAAGCAAATCCAAGGGAAACAACAATTTGTTTGAGTTATTGAGAGGTTCGAGAAACCACGGTTTTGAGAATTGGGATACTACTGTAGGTAATCCGTTATCCTTTCCTGTAAATATGGGGTATAAAGAAGAGCTTTCTGTTTGGTATCGCCTGTCACTTGAATTAACTACAACAGGCATTAACTGTTAGAATGCCACTTTTCTAGTCAGATTTCAATTTTTGATATTAACCTAGTACATTGTGTATGTCTTTATTGGCTGCAGAAGACAATGGTTCCTTTGTTCATGGTCTAGAGGTGATTGGAATTGGAAAAGTCTATTGATAAACATTAATTTAAAGGGGCAGTATCACAGGGATTTTGCTTGCATTTTGTCAAAACTTTGTTTAAATTATGATTAAATGCCTTCTCTCACCCAAAATATGAGGGAGATATCACCAACAGAAATACACCAAGAGGGAGAAATCAAGTGAGTGCAAACCACTGGTATTCCTGAAGGGACATACTCTAAACTTAATCCAACAACCACATAGTTCAAATTAATCTTAAACTGTTGTGTTGACTACTAACGTCTCACATTGAAATGGAGGTTATAGAACTAATGAGAATGATCCTAGCAGTACCTTTTGTTTGCCAGTCAGCTAGCAGATCAAGTGTTGCCTTCTCCACACTAGTACTCAGTCCCAGACTTCTTACCAATGTCTGCAATGTATCAAAGCACTTGCTAAAGAAGGTTTCAGTCCATTCAGTAGGATCAAAATGGCTCCACTTATTTCTGATGTTTTTCCTAACATCATCAGCAGAGTTCCGAGTGAGGGTGGAGAAAGGAGCAGTAGGCTTGTAGTCGGAAAATGTCAACAAGTTTAAAATTGCATTCATGTCCAATGAGTGATCAAAGGTTGAGAACATAGCAAGATGACTTGGCAGATATAGCTTGGCCAAATCTACTGTACTGTTGACATTGAAGTTGTAGCAGCTTCTTTTGTTGCCAAGACTGTCATTGTTGTTAATATTCTGGAATTTCAGGTTCCTAAGGATGGAATCCTCTTTGACTCGATGGTAAGTCAGTGTCTTGAGAGTACAGGATGGGGTAAGGTAGTTGTCAAGGTTGTTATAATGAGTGTCCATTTCTTTTTTGATGAAATCTCGTAAAACAGGAATAACAAGCTTGGTCATAGAAATGCCCATGATTATCCATCTCCTCTCCGCATCAGAGACCATCATCTGTAGACAAAAAATGGGTAAAGAAAGAAAGTGAATGACCACACATTTGAAGCAGAGTCATGTTGCTTATGGTACATTGTATTCCTCATTTAAGTTATTAATCACATTTAAATCTTAAAATAAGTCATCGGCAAAATTTACCTCCAAAATGTCCGTTTGTTTAAAACTGGCTTACAGTTTCTTTTGCTTACAGTGCGACCAATATTGTTACTGTCCATTAATGCCCAGGTGTTGAAGATGAGCAGCAAAATGCAATTTGTGTGGTTATGCTTTAAGCTGACCTTAACAAACAATGTGCTGCCAAAAAGCAAGAACATTACACTTGTGACCCCTTGAACTGTTGCCCAAAAAATGTAGGGTACCCATGATGCTTTGTGCACTCACAAAGCACGACACTGTGTTCAGTTCTCTTTGACCTCAAAACAGGATATTCCCGAAAGGGATTTACTACTGTCCTTCCAGTCCACAAAAAGACAATAGGAGTGATTACTACAGTGGAAATGTGCAAAAATGCCCTCACTTTCAATAAAATGCCAGCTTTGACCCTTTTACTCCCAAAAGTGCCTAAAATAGAAATTCAAGACAAATCTCAAATTTCATTTTGTAAAATACTGAAATATAAATAGTACCACTTGAAAGTACCGCTGGAGAGGTTTCACTTGGATGGTCACACCATGGGATTTCATCCACAGATGCAGAAACGTGCTAAAAATATTTTGCTATACAAAGAAAACTTCAAGTGATTGCCGCGTGGAAATATACACCAGTCATGTGGAAATCTACACAGTCATTTGCTGTTGGTTGTTTAAACGAAAAACTCTGTTTAGGCATTCGTGTACAGTTTGAAAAGAGAGAGGCTTTTTGTGGAGGCTGTGTTCCCTGAGAGAAAGCAGCGTGTGTGTGTGTGTTTTTTCAGATATTCTGAACTGATTACGACTGCAATCTTTTCCCAGCTGTTTTGTAACAAATTGTCTGAACAAAGCAATTTATTTCTTTTTGAAATGGTTTTTCACAGCTTGGTACAAATTACAGCTCTATGGCATACAATGACAAACTGATCATTCTGTTCAACAAAGAGGGTGATAAAGTAGTTAAATTGAGGGTGGTTATGTTGTTTTCCCCTTTGTCTCAAATTGATTACCATACTGTAATCCGGAATAATGGAAATGAAAATCAACCTGGTTTAAAAATTTTCAAACCAAGAACAAAAATCAAAACTACAAACATACATGAATATGTTTACACAAATCCTTACCAGAAAAAAAGCCTTCAAACTGGCACAAACAAAAAATCCCAGCAAAGTGCATTTAGCAAGCTGTTCAACTGAAGAAGGCACATATAAGTCGGTAAAGTATGATCACCCATCATCATCCAGTTGAGTGTAGTCCTGAGAATGACTGTTTGTGGTGGCATTGACTGACATTTCGTCCGAAGTCATCATCAGATGATGACTTTGATTATAATCAATGATCAGTACACCCCTTCCACCCCTACTTAAAAGTGTTCTAACAATTCCCCACAGGATTGAGGAAAACAAAAACAACACATTAGCTTGTTGCCTTATGTAAAGGGGCAAGTAACTGATGAAAAGAGGTCCAAATCTGTGAGCAGGGGTCTGCATTCACCAGTGGATTTAGACAGGGGGTCCAAATCCGCTGTGACAGAGCACCAAGGGCCCTCCAGCAACTTCATCATGTTTCGAATTACGAGAAAAGTATTCGAGTAAGGAAGTATTCATGTTAAGACTTGTTAGAAAACGAAAAAAGCTATCATCAGGAAAAATTAAACCTAAGCTTATCGCGGGTTACTGGCAGTCTCGATTCAGATAAGGTTCCAGAATTACACTTTTGACTTACACTTTTAAGGTTGACTTAACAAAAGTCAAGTTCAGTTTCACTTAATCTTCGCAACTGTTTACAATCACGTACAGCAAACTTGTTTTTGTTTAGGATATAAAAAGTCGAGATGGAGTTCGACTCAGGTGTCTCAGATCATTTTGTAGACTTGCTTCACCGTCTTTTGACGGTGTAGAGAAGTTTACGGTGGATCAAAGAAAGAGCAAAATATAGTTACCTTCTCAAATTTCTCCAAATTATCTCTTTGAATCCAAAGCGTGAGCCAAGCATGTACACTATTTCGGTAACTCTCTTCCCCGCTTAGTGCAGGCGTCCTCCAGGCTAATGGCGGCCAGATGCAAGCTTCGTGACCTGGCCTGTGAAGTAGGCCTCAGTGGGGAGAGGTAAGGAGGACGAAAAAGAGAACACAGTCGCCAGACCTTACCCCCAAAAAGAGTTTCAAAGAGTTGAAAGAGTTATTCATTAACAAGAGCGAAATTCTATGTTGTAAATCCGTCAAACCTTGCAAAAATCGAAAAAGCCCACGGGAGTATTATCTTTATCTTTAATCGTGATAATTACCACTAGCGTTACAAATAATGCTAATCCGGCAATTGATTACGCCAGAACGAGAGATAAATCCGGTTCAGATTCCCCACCCTTCGAAGGCTATATTCAAATTCCCCCCTTCCCGGGCACAATACATAGTCAAATGCCCGGGGTATGCCCGGGTTGGGGGGGGGGAGGGGTTGTTGAGGTTTCGAATTGATCAGCACATAACAACGTCGACTTCGACTTCCCCTTCTTCTGTTAAGTTTAAGAAAACAAACAAGAATGTTGGAAAATCATTAAATTGCCCTTCTCGAGATAGATGTTTGAAACATTCGCGACCCTAGAGTGCAGGGGACAGACCCATTCAATAGGAACAGGGGATCAGTCAATGTCCACGATGGTCACAGATCGGCGAACACGGAGAGCAAAGATTCAATCAACCGGAGCGAGCGCATTTATTATTTATCTAAGTGGTTATACCTGACAGAATCCGACTGCTCATCCATGTTTTCCTGTAGTTCACTCCCGGGGCTTGCACCGAGAGGAAACGGAAAAATCTCCGACCGCGGATCCACGCTTGAAATCCTCGCCGCAGATTCACTCAGTGGCGGGGTCTGGCATAGGAGACGAACGTGCCTATTTTTGAACGCATTCTCTGCTTCCTGTCCGCGGATTTCTCGAACGCCGCACCGTTCCGCATAACGCAGTCTTTGATCAATATATCCTTGAGGTCGCCGGCTTGGAAATTCAGCGAGCACTCTTCGTCCATAGAAAACCATTCATCACGGTTAAAACATGACAAACTGGCTGCTATCTTGATTCTTCAGTGGTGGCGTACGGGGGCGAACTCGCCGTTGAAATCGGTGGCGTCGGCGGAAATGAAAAATTCTTCCAAATGTATTGAGTGCTAGCATTTAATGATGCATTTCTTGCCAAGAAGTATTTAATCAGTTATACATGAAGTAAAATTTATGTTTTTCTTCAGGTCATCATAGCTTTTGACTACAATGATATGTTCTTATCCATCCTGTTATGTTCTTGGTTAAGTAAGAAGGCAGAGAGTGGCAGCCAAAAAAGTCACTAGAGTTCAATTTAAATATTTATTCTATTTGTTATTCCAATTGATTTTAAGAAATTTCAAATGTCTGTTTACCCTACACTCTTTGACTGTATAAGATTCTTCATTGATACTGAAACAGTCTAGTGGAGTTGAGTTTGCTGATGTTTTGAGGTTTGATCTCTATGTAAGAGTTCTGCCTTGAGACAACTTATAATGCTATTGAAAAAAAAGATGACATGAAAAACCAGCATGTATAAAGAGTTGGGAAATAAACAGCACATTTTTGCCTTTCTTCCAACTTGCAAGTCATCTTACATTAATTTTGTAGCCAGCCGTTTTTTAGAAGGAAGTGGTAATCTTGAAAGCAGTGTGAGAGAAGCATGAATGATGATCATGACCCTTTTTTAAGTCTTACCTTTCGTCTGTCTGTAATTTTCAGATACTACTTGTTTGGAGCGTTTAACATTGATCAATGCCCTGTTTGCTGCTAATTAGAGGACTTAGTTTTGAGGCAACATACCTCAGTGTTTTATGCTTCTATACAATTCTGTTTTTTTTTTCTTAATATTAATTCAAAGTTAAATCTGTGCGTTATCATTTTGATTATTTGTTTAATATACTACTCCACAATAATTCTTTTTGCATTACAGTCAAGTTCTTTCATTAATTACCATTGGCTAAGATGAACCAAAAGTTGCTGCATTTGTTTCATCTGACAACTGTCAACCTAATCCAAAAAAGGTATTACACCTGTCTCCTGTTGGAATATAAATGAAGGGTTTGGCATAAGCTTACATCTGATACATTCCTAAGTGGTGTTTTCCATTAATGATTAACTAATGAGAGTTCTTCATGACCCACTTCTATAGTGTTACAAGCTTAATAAGGTGGCTGCAGAAACAACGAGTTGGCAAGGAAATGCACTTTGCTTTTGTTATACTAACAATTTTGTTGCTAAGGGGGAACTGTACCTTGTGTCTGAAAGATACTTAATTAAGTTAAATGAGAATACACATTATCCCTGTAGTCAGTAGTCCCGTTTCTGTGTATCGTAAGTAATGTGATGTGCCGCGTAGCACATCACATTACTTACGATACACAGATTTCCATTGCCGCGACTTTAATATCTTAATTTCCGCGTCCTGTTTCCAGCTTGGCCTCTTAGCTCAGTTGGTAGAACGATGATCTAATCCGGAGGTCGCGGGTTCAAATCCCGCCGGGCTCAAAGATTTTTCTTTGACCCTGATTCTTATTTCTAATTTCTTCTTTTAGGCCTACGGCCGGGGGGAAATCATGTAGGGCAGTATTGCTCATTTCTAGCACTCTTACATACACTTTACATGTTTATTTTTTGTCCTGTTTCTGTCCTGTTGAAACGATTTTTCAACCAATCAGCTGTTTTTGAGACCTGTCCCCCAGTACAGGGGCGGGGGTGGGGTTGGGTGGATTTGCACCCCTTGAGGGGTACAACTTTTAAAGATTTTACTTTTAGATAGCCCACGTACTTTACAAGTTGGGGTTGATACTACGGGTTGAGGCAGCATTTTACTCCTTTGTCACCCAAAAAGGTCAAAAACACACATTTTTATTTTTGAAAAAAAGGGCTTGACAGGGGGTGGCTCCATCGCTATCTTCAGTGGATGTCTACAAAGTGAAAAAGGCCTTGACCTTATTATTTTCTTCTTGTTCCTTATTACAATGTAAGTTAGGGTTGTAGTGTGAGTTAAAGTTAGGCCATTTCCGGTTTCTCTTCATAGGCCTGAAAGAGACAGAATTTCAGACTAATACCGTGGAAACCAAACATATTCCCGTGAGCCATATTCTTTTTGTTCACAAAGGTTAATCAGGCTAAGAGAAAATGACAATTAATTTTTCTCAAAGTTTTTCCAAGAATTGGAATGAAGTTTTGAAGACTTCTTAAAATAGAACAAAACTCAGTCTCACGGGGGGCCCAAAGAGCATGTATCTAGAACTCAGCCTAAATAAGATCAATGCCGAGAGGGGCGTTCCTGCCTTTACGCGAAATACGCAAGTGCGTACTAGAATTTCCCGCCCTTAATTAATATGATTTTTCTTTATTTGACGAAGTATAATACAGAAGAAACGGAAACTAAAAATCCATACAGTGAGGAGATAAGGTAAAGTTGTACAATTTCAAAATCAATAGTCTCTTCAACACTGTCGAGGAAGAATGCACCTGGGTGTGTTGTGTTATCTCTTTTAGTTCAAGGAACCGCTTTATTGCCTTTGCAATATGTTCCAATCGGTTTTAAGACTATGACTAACTGTTAGTGAAAAGAAAATTCATTGGAAACCGATTAGAAATTCAAAATCACAAAATTTCCGCTGCTGGGATAAGTATCAACAACCTTTTCTGTCTGCACTAACAGTTACTAGTATTTCCAGAAAAAATCTACAACAAGATAACACGATGAAAAGCAAAAAATACGGCAAGGAGGAATTCGGCTTTTTATTCAACTGGTTCTTAGTCACAGGTATCTCCATGCCCATTCTCTTTACTTTCATCCTTTACCTTGATTCTCAACTATTTAGCACTCTTCTTAGTCGAATTACTTTGTACCCAAATATAACAACAGTTCTCAATATTCTTCTAACAAAGCCCGTGTCTACTGCGACGTCAGAGCGAGTTTTTTCCGACCATCACTAAGCATTTGGCTGGTTGATCCGCAGTTGCGTACGCATTGGCGCCTATTGTTCTTTGCAAACAATAAAATCACGCCAAACAACACGTAACGGATCAAAATTCTCTGCTTTTAATTGGTCCCTCAATTAACATGACGCGCACGCTGAACTATATAAACAGCAACTCTGTGATCATTTGGCCACACCAGCTCACACTCACGTGAGCACCAAAGCAACTGAAGAAGGAAACCACTCAGATTTCCGAAACCGGTCTTGCTAAGCATTCTTCTTATCAAGTCGAGCACTATGGCCATACTCGCACTGAAAACTGAGAAATAAAACTTTCTCTTACACTAATACTGTCGCTTATAAGAGGGACCAATCGCTCAAAGACTCTCTAGTCAGAGCCATAATTCATTCCCTCAATTTGAACAACAGTGGCGGAGTTATATACGGTAAGGAGGGTGACAATATTACAATCATTTGCTTTACAAAAACTACACCGCCACCGTACGAAGCAGACTCCACTATCTGGCTAACAGAATTAAACTTTTAGCCGCTAAAATTGTTCGTATTCTGCGACATCAGTGCTAAATAGGTTTTTTTTTTGCGAGTTTTTTTCGACCATCACTAAGCATTTTGCTGGTTGATCCGCAGTCGCATACGCATTGGCGTCTGTTGTTCTTTGCAAACAATAAAACCACGCCAAACAACGCGTAACGGATCAAAATTCTCTGCTTTTAATTGGTCACTCAATTAACATGACGCGCACACTGAACTATGTAAACAGCGACTCTGTGATCATTTGGCCACACCAGCTCAGTTACACTCACTTGAGTACCAAAGCAACTGAAGAAGGAAACCACTCAGATTTCCGAAATCGGTCTTGCTATTTTGATAAGCATTCTTCTTATCAAGTCGAGCACTCATGGCCATACTCGCACTGAAAACTGAAAAATAAAACTTTCTCTTACGCTAATACTGTCGCTTATAAGAGGGACAAATCGCTCAAAGACTCTCTAGTCAGAGCCATAATTCATTCCCTCAATTTGAAAAACAGTGGCGGAGATATATACGGTAAGGAGGGTGACAATATTGCAATCACTTGTGCAGAGTCATGCACGTGTTCAACTCCGAGAACTGAGCAGCTCTCTCTTCTGTAGAGCTTATGCATGCTTATAGAGACACGCCGATTGACAATGAAAGTGTATTACGGGAATTTTGCGCTAGGAAGTATAGAAGGTTACCTTTTGAATTGTAAGTCCTTCGTATGTATAATTGTCTTGAGTTACCTGGAGATAAGAGAACATAACACTGGCGTTGCGGAAAAGACTACTGTAAACCAAAAATCAAGAAAAATCGTTCCGATCGCAATGCCAAAGACGTCATAACTCGTGCGTTCTTGCATCCATAAGCAGACACTAGAGGATCATACAATGGTCCCATCAGAAGTACTGTAAACTGACTGCAGTGCGGGTAACTGGAAAGCGCAATTAGCATAAGTTGATATATGTGAGCACGAGATACGATTGAAAAAAAAAATGCGGTATTTCTGACCGCAATCATCATGTTTGTCTCCCTTCGGCTAAGTACCAACCTGAATTTGTGCCTACTGCCAAAAAACGTCTAGGAACGCACCTGAATGAAGCTAAACTTTTAGTATCAACTTTGTGACCTAAATTTGAGGCAAATCGGCTGACCCCTATTTTCGGGCCTGCCCCACTCTCTCAGGCACAAGCTCTTAAAACTTGATGGGCATTTGAGAAAAACTGCCCAGTAGGCGCGAATCGGATGTTGCTTTTGTTTTATTGTTACTTTCCGCAGCGAGTAGATGTTCCTGGAAATATGCGCAAGCAGAGGTTTGGCTATCTTTAGTATGGATACACAAAATCATTAAAAGGGAACAGTTTAGGCGTTAGGAATACAAGATACTTGGAACATAAATGTCTTGTTCTGCTTTCATAGATTGTTTCAGAGCTTTTCTTAAAGGCATATATTTTGTGTAAGTTAAGACAGGTTGATCTGTTTGGCGTTTTTAGCTGAGAATGTAGGCCGCAGAAAATTTTAGGAAACGGAATCCTATCCGCCGAATTTCCGAGCTGCTAGTGTCTTTCCGAAAATGCTGACTGACATATTTGTCCATCGGAAAACAATCCATATCGAGACTAATCAGTCCTCCTGCTGCGAAAGTCTGAGGCGATGTTTCGCCAAAGAAAGCTCTAGTTTTCACTTTACTTAAATCCGAACAGCTAAGGCAATTTTGGCCTGCCGAACAGAACATGTAACAGATATTCCGCCGACACGAACAGTTGGGTGTCCCTAAATGATATAATATTAAAATATACATGCCTAAGAAAAGAAGTGGCTCGGCAATTTCGGCGTTGCTCTCTAATGATGCAGCATTCGGTGAGTAGTTTGCTTGTTTGGTAGACTCTTCGATGTAATTTTGCTTATGACATTGTTTTGGTAAAATCCGACGATTTGTTATTTAGGGCCTGTGCGATTTAACAAACAGTTATAGTGCGGAAGATAATTCGCAATGGGCCGGATTTTTACATTGGCTAGATTTCTTGGCAGAGATTTCAAAATACCCAGCCACTTATTCGTGTCCTTGAAAAACTCAAAGGCGCCCTTGGGCGACTCTCGCGTCAAATTTATTACAACTAATTATTCCTAAATCTTTAATAAATGTAAAAACTTTGAATGCAGGGAACCACACAACGCAAAATAAAACTCAGCCGGTACTTCTTACTGCCGGATGCTGACCGTTTTTTTAAGGCTGGCACTACGGCAAAAGGGCACTTTTAATCAGGCCAATATTTCAATTAGTCTGCACTAAAAAAAGGCTTCCCCATAGATGGAGGTAGAATTTTATCATCGAACAGTTTAAACCGTCGTAATGAACACTGACCATGTATCTCTGTAATAACCTTTTTGTTTACACGCAATATATATTAGTCTATCAGCACCGTTTGTCACATTATCGTTATCCATTTGGCCTTGCTGGAAAGAAGCATTGGTCAAGTGCTAATGTTGACGAAAACAAAGAGCTGTGCCATCGATATCTTCATATTCTTCTTCAACGCGTTGAAGTTTCCCTTCTGAGAGAAACTCGTGACAAGCAATATGCGAAATCTCATTTTCAGTTGATCGATGGGCTTAAAGAAGATGTCAAGGAACTCCTTGCTGTCAAATCTTTCGATAGGATGGACCCATTAAGATGTTGTACGGCAAGTTACAGGTAGTAGTCAACTTTTGCAACATGTGAATTCGTGAAATTAACCCTCATCCCAGCTTAGATCAGCAGGCTGACATTGCATTGCCTGAGACAATGGTTGATGTCCACGACGACAGCAAAATTCCATCACAATCCACTCAAGAGGAAATCATAAAAAAGATGACAAACTTTTTACATCGGGAAGGAAAGGGTGTGGACGTCGTTCGCAAAATTGAGAACAAATTGAAGTTGAAGAAAGGAGAATTGAAACTTCCACATTCACTCAGTGTCGATCATCTTTTGTGGGCTGAGACTTTAGTTAATGTACTCAGTGACAAGGGTCATTTTGATATCGAAGTCTAGTCCTGGACAGTGATGATGCAAACGTTAAGAAACTTCTGACTTTGGCCTGGAAACTTCTGTTTGCCCATCGGAAGTCTTCTGTCACCTGTAAAATTGTTAATGGACAGCAACTTTCTGAAGATGAAATTCACGTGAGAAGGAGTGTTCAAGGAGAAAATTGCCTTAAAGTATTAGTCTCCCCAGTGATGTCTGACAAACTTGAAACTATTCGTAAAGAATTTAAGGATCCTTCGCAGCACCTAGCACCTGTATTTATCCCGACAATCCGACCTGGTCAAACATCAGACCTCCAAGGGAATTACCTTCTTGAAGAAGATCCCTGGAGAATAAGAAAAACAATGGATGACCAATTAGAGCAAGAAAAGAGTGAAGAAAGTCCCTCAGATTTAAACATCTTCCTTGTCGTCGAACAGCAACACCTATAAACCTTGAAGTGCACTCTACGTGGTGTCTGGTATCGAACAGCAAACAATGTCAAGTTGAAGTATGTTGTGTTGCCTCAACAAGGACGAGGAATTGGAGTAACAAGGGTAATCATCAAAATCTTAGCAGAGCACTTCAACTTTTCTCTCTACTGGATCATAGATGACGACATCCAGTTCATGTATCAGTTTGATGGAAATGATCGCACGGTGGCGTAAGTGTTCAGTTGCCAGGGCCTTTTGTTTGGTCAGCGGGTTTTTCAAGACTGTAAAAGCCCTATCAGATGATGAAAGAAACTCTTTTTGATGACATCACATCTGAATGGCCAACGTTTGCAAAGAAGACAAAGAGAAGCGCCTGTGCCCTTCTGGTAGATAGCAAATATTTTGCTGACGTCCAAAAGAATCCAGGCCTTTTATATTCTCTATTAACAAAAATCTCAGAGGGCTATGGTGGTGATTCCGCTAAAGGAGAGGTGTTGAAAGCTTGTGTTCAAGATCTAGTCTTAAGGGTTCACTGTTTTTAGGCAAGGAAACCTATTAGATTTAAGAGTATTTTTGCCCCTTCGTGTGGAAAATCAAGGGACGACTGCCGTATGTATGGTTCTGCTTTTGAGAAATGTTATCATGCTCAAGTGGCCCATCGCAGTCGTTTTTTCTTGTATTTTTTTTAGGTAAGCGTCGGAACTGAAGATGACGAGTACCGGTAAACAAAGCTCGGCGTACATACAAGCTAACTTATGAAGTAGGAAAATGCATATAAAGGTAGTTTATTTGTACATATTTTACACATTTCATGCTTGATATATAATTTTATACTATGTATCGAGAACTTGTTAACGTTTCTAATGTAAATTTTGTAATATTGGAGGACCTCCCTGAAAACCACGTTTATACTTAACAGGCGCTTCCTCCCTTTAAAGACTATCATATACATTCCCCAAAATCGATGACAGCAGACATTATGGCTCCAAAGACGTTTTTGGTCGATATTTTTTTGCCCGCCTTGTTGGCATATTGCTTAAATAAACAAGTTTTCAAATTATGATTTTAACTGATGGAACTCGAAAAATAATGTCTTTCTTGAAAAGGTACTGTTCCGCGAACTTTACTGTTTTGTTCCTCTTATCGCTTTAGGAACACCTCTGAATACACCTAAAGGAACTTTTATTTAGGACGAAATCAAAAATAAGAACAACCATTTCTGAATTCGGAACAAAGGGTTCCTTTTGACATAAATGTGAACACGAAGTTCCTTTTTTATTTAGAATAAAGGGAACTCTTTGTTCCGTTTTGATCTTTTTAGGAACAAATGGTCCTTTTTAAATGGTTCCGATTTTATCGAGTGTTCTCCTTCAAACAATTTGTTCCTTTTAACCAGTACATTAAGTTCCGGAGTTCAATAATGAGGAATGATTGTTCCGCTTAAGTATTTTCTTATGAACAATTAGGAACGTGCTGTTCCTAATCGTGGCTTGTCGTTCCCAAATGTATTAAGTGGTTCCTTTCCAAAGCAATTTTTTTCCTAAGTAAGTTGTTCCTTTTCCTGCTGAAAGGGAACAATTGTTCCGTTTCCAGACTGGAGCTTATAAGATCCGCTTAAAGTTACAAAGGAACTAGAATTCCCTTTTCACTTGGTTCACTAAATGGAACGCAAGTTCTGATTTTAGTTTGTCAGTCTAACATGCTCAAGGGCAAATTTAATTTTAGCCTTGGCTTGCCTGATACATGTTTAATCACATTAGGGCAGGTTTGAACAAGATGAGACTTGTCCCTTTGTTCCTTTGTCTGTTCCTTTGTTTGGTTTTATTGTGTAGAAAACGGGCCAGATATCGAGTGGATACCAAGTCAGCTATTTGGTATAAATACAGTAGTCTCGTGAGAAACTTCACAATATCAGATCTTAAATGATGAGTAAAAGAGGAGTGGAAATCGACTGGTCAAAACTACCAAACGCGTCACCTAAACCCAAAAGGCTTCACTTAGAAGAAGACGACTCTGATGGTCTTTTTCACTGCCCAGTGCAAGGCTGTAAGCATGATGGATTTACCACACAAAGAGGCTGCAGAAAACACGCCAAGAACAAACACCGTTGGTACTTTTATTTCGACGAAAAGCCAAACATTACTCAGACTGAAGCATGCCAACAACAAAGCAACAAAAATGACGCCAATGATGACAAGCCTTCACTTAAAATCAGACGAGCTCTTTCTTTTGGCATGTCAAGCAAAATCGCTCAAGATTTCTTGTCCTGGCTTACCGGCAGTGGTGGTGGTTGTAAAAGCGATCGGCAAGCACACCAAATTGTCAGCAGGTGTTTGAAATTTCTTAAATTCTGTTGCGAAGACGACGAGGATCTCACATTTGAAATCGTTGACTTTAGTCTATGTTCGCCTAATCCTCTTTTCAAATTCGTTGACATGATGCAAGATGAGTGGAATCTCGGGCATGCAGGGCGCATAGGCTACTTGGACGCCATTGCAGAATTGGGGGATTTCAGAAAAGTTAATGGAGTTTCGGAATCGGTATTAAAAGGGTTAACTTGTACAGAACTGTACTTGAAAAAAGTGCGCAAAACCGTCTCCAAGATGATGCGATTACAATGGACGAGCGAACTCGATATCGCCGCCTTAGAAGCCAAGGGACACTGGGCCACGCTCGAAGAGCTCTTGGAAGTCGTGGGGCGATACTTGCCGCGCTACGAAAGCGTGCTGAAGTCATGCAAGGATAATCCAGGTTCGATATCCCCATTTGACTTATCATTTGCTGCCAAATTTCTCGCCGTATATTTGTTCATCAAGGTTAAAGGTTCGCGCCCGATGACATATCAGTATTTAACTGTTGAAATGGTGAACAAAGCTAAAACTAACGGTGATTTATTGACCAGAAAATGTCCAAACCAGCAGGAAAATATGGCTTTGACTCTCTTTACCTGACCGAGACTAGCATGCAAGTGTGAGATGGCTACATCGAGCACATTCGCCCTCTGCTCAAGCCGAACTGAGATTATGTTTTAGTGACGAGAAATGGAGGACAACACAACAAGCTAGGAGAGCTAATGAGTAAACTGGTCTTCGATGCAACTGGCAAGTACGTTCATCCGACTCGCTATCGACAAATAGTCGAGATGGCAAGTACTAGACATCTTAGCAGCAGTGCGCAAAGCACAGTTTCCAAAGACCAGAAACACAGCTCTGTCGTGGCAAAGGTTCACTATCAAAAACAACGATCGCGCGAGGTCGCTAGTAAAGCGCACAAATGTTTGGAAAAAGTACACGGCGACAAGGGGACAGAGCTAGAAATGGAAGTGCGCTCGAGACTTTCAGACAAGTCAACTTCTTCACAAGAGCACAGTGCTTGCAAGTTCTCTAACCGACGAAGACGAAACGATCACTAAAACACAATACGCTAGACAAACAGAAATTGGCGCGAGAAGAAAAAATGTAATGTTCACTCCAGAGGAAGACAAATATCTACAAGCTGGACTTAAGCGATACGGCTTCGGTCAGTGGAAAGCGATTCTGAGGGACCCAGATTTTCATTTTCACGGGAGAAGAACACCAAACTCTCTCCTGAGCAGGGCAGCAAGAAAATTTGGATCCTATTCTAAAAGATAGAGTATTATCCCAAGTTAGCAGTGATTGGTTATGGCCTGCCAATCACATACCTTTTTCGGTTCCAAGAGCATGCTTGGAAATGTTTCTTCGCTACAAATTCGGACGACATAGAGCATTTTGCCTCTTTCTCTGCTGTGCCGAATGAGTAAGATGGACAGGATTGCAGAAAAACATCCCACCCTGTCCCACCCTGTCTAAAATTTGCTGGGGAATATTTGGAAGAAATTTGTGCCTGTGACTACCCGAAAGAAACGGCTTTGTTGGCGGAAAGTCTACTTTGGCGACACTTGAACAAAACTTCAAACAGGAAAAGGTCTACATTTAGAGAGCTGATCCTGGCCTGTCTTTTTATCGCCATAAAACTGGAGGATCGCGATATTGCGAGAAATAGCCTATTTCTAGACACGATCTCGTCGCCGGTTCAACGATCGGACATTCTTCGAGAAGAACTTGATGTGCTACAATCGGTGAACTGGAAGCCCTTGGAACATTGCCACATGATCGCGAAAGATTGTCCTTAGCAATTCAATTCTACCGATGTGAACACTGAGGCTTATAAGACCATACGTTTGCTGCACACTTGACGTTTATTAATTACCGTAGAACATAACATAGGTATACATATTTCAATAGAAAATGTAACGGTCCTACCCATGAAATAGCCTTGTTGCCTTCTTTACAATTCAATTGACTTACATAAATGCCTGTTTCTACTCGTTTTTATTGAAATCTGATCTACAACAATACAAATGGGCTGGATTCACAGCTGCGAGCTAAAGAACTTCGTAATCTTTATCTGACGATTCGGCTGCTGGGAGAGAGTATTCTTGCGCTTTTTTCCTCTACCCTTGTGAACCAGGAATGGACGCTGTTCGGGCTCGTCCTGCATGCGTTGTGAAGAGGGTACTTGCGTGATAAATATTTGCCGTTCATCTTCCTCTTCTCGGCCACTCTCCCTAACACAGCAGCTTTCGGGAGTGCTCTCGACGCCCGCGCCCTCATTTGCGTCGTCACTGTCACTAGCTGGGACGTTTGCGTCTTCGGCAGGCCAGTCCTTCATTGTAGGGCCTCGTAAACTGTTTGTATGTTTCGCGCCTCTGCGGGACTGGCAAGTCCCAATTTCACACAGGCCAGTCGTCTTGCTTTCACAGCAAAGTCTCACAGGGTGCCAGAATCCTCGTGCAGTGTTTTTAATGCTTCCTGCAGCACCTCGATGCGGTATTTTACTGCCATTTGGTCAATCCGAGGATCTTACCCTTCCACGAACACCTTTTGCAGCTCACGCATCTCTTTCTCTCGTTCCAGTATACGCTCGTCTTCAAACATCCTTCTTACAGCCAACCTTTGCTCTCTCTCTTTTCTCTCTTCCTCTTCTCTGCGACGAGTCGACAAAACTTATCGCAGTCTTTCGACGAGGTCCTCCGGGAGGGCCCAAGGATTGACCATGATACGTGCCCGATCGTCTTCTGAGAGCTCACCAACTACCCTTTCTAAACTGCAAATTACGAAAAAAAAAGATACATTTCAGGTGACGCTATGGCAAGGCGTTTTTACACACTGTATGTATTGTATATTGTAAGCGCTGTTCCATTCTTTTCTTAGAGATCGCATCGTCCCATGTTATATAATCATGGCAACGTTTTTCTGGTGCTCTTGTAATGGGTAGATTGTGCTAATGTGCCTTACTAAATGTGTTTAACGAAAGATACCTTTCAAACGCCTTTTCCGCAGAATCCTTCAGCCACATCTCTCTTGCGCTATCCCTTGTTTGGAGGAGTGCCGTCAGCTGACGTGATTCTAGGCTGCCTTCTCGAGTGTGCTCAAGGTGTTGCTCCAACGATTCCATGTCACATGAAACATACTGCGATGTCTGTCGCAGTGGACTAGCAGGAGTTTCGTCAACCAGATCTTCGCTCAAGTTAAATTGAAAAAGTTCTTTGATCTCGTCATCGTTAAGCTCTCCAGCTAAGGTCGTTGATGTCTCACCACCGGTTGAATTTGGTTGACTGGCCATTTGAATTGTCGCCCAGTGGATACAATCCATGGGATGCTTTTCTAACCACCCAATTGCTGCTGGGTTCACGCTTGGTAACGTTTTGAAGATGTACTTATTGAGTCTGGAATCCACGGCAGCCTGGTGATCTTTTCCAAAGTCCATTGGCGTCTGGCATGTAATCAGCATTGGGATTCTGTTCATAAACCCCTTTGGCGACTTGTACTTGCAATCGTTTGCCGTCCATCCTCCTTGAGTTGCCACCTGTAATGTAACAAAACCAGAGAACAAAACTAGTTTTCTATTAGCTGAGTGACCGTATTGAGCGTTGAAATCTTAAACTGTGTTGTGCTTGTCAAAAAATTGTCTCTTAATACCTCTCATTTACAAGCGATCTGAAATATCTAATGTTAAGTGTAAATATTTTTGGCATGTGCGCATTTCTGAACGTAATCTGTTAAGTTACCAGAGAAAGGAAATTACCTTCCAGTCGTCGACGTCCATGAGATCAGCTGTTGCTTCGTCGAGGAACATTACTTCGCAATCTTTGTTCATCATTGATTTGTTAAAGTGTCGCTGTTTGGTTATCTTGCCAAAGCGGTGTGTAGGGACAATTCCTCTTATTGGCGCGAAAAGGCTTGTTTTGCCGCTATCGGCGCTTCTAATGAGACAAGGAAACTATAAAGGAATAGCATTGCCATATATTACTTTTGCGGTTCTTATTGCTAAGGTTTTCATTCTTACTTAGCTAACGACAAAACGCGTAAGCAATTTATCTAATGATGGGGTGAGATCTAAACCACTGTAAATATTCACAGCACGAAAATGGAGTTTTACGGAATATTAAAAGTTGCTTAAATCTCCTTAAAGTTGGTTATCCACATTTAAGCTATCAATTAAATGTTCTTAAAGGCCGTTAAACCTGAAGTTGGCATTTAAGAAACTTTATACTTTACACCACAGTAAGTTATGTTTTCATACTTTGAATACACATGTATACTGTACCTTTTGCTTGTGCGTTTTCTGGTTAAATCTGAGGAGGTTGATAAAGTCGTGGCAGAAAAGCTGTATTTCGTGCTTCTCTAGGCTGTTCTGTAGAATTTGTTTAAAGTAGCGCGGATTTGGTCCGTTGAAATGGTCGTACTCCACAAAGGCTCTAGGAGAGACTTTCCCAAATTCACTCTGTTCAATGGCATCTTGAATGAATGTTTTTGAATTAATCGAAAAACACCAACCATCTTTTACTTCGATTAAGTCGAAATTTACGATTAGCTGTCTAATCGTTTGGCTCTCGGGTCTTGATAGCCGTTCTCTCACTTGATCCCCGTGCTTGATAAGGTCTTACCAAAAATTTTCATTGCCCTCAAGCGCCCCAACCAATCCACCACACTACATTTATATCTGTAGGTGTATTGTGATTCTTTTACTTTCTTGTACATTGAGCCTCGATACAGCTTGTAGCCCAGACTTTCCATAGCCCTCTCTAGTTTTCCAAATAGCACAACTTTTGGATGACTTGTGATGCACTTGTCTGGTGTGTTGGTTGTCAGCAGTTCGTTTGAATCGGCGTCAAAAATGTCCACGCGAAGACCGGCCTTTTTCATTGCCTCCAACGCATTGGTGATGTGGTTCTTCTTTTTTGATGATGCGTTCATGTGACAAAATACCACTTTTTCCGTTGAGCGGTTTGTCGACGATGAAAGCGGATCTTGACAGGACAGTTGGTCTGCAAAATCTCTCATAGTTGCTTGAAAAGAAGCTTCAATCAGCTCAATCACATAAGATGAGCTGTGATCCTTTAAGACGGGAAATAAAGACTTGATGGATTTCTCCACCGTCTTTTGAATCTGGACATTAATTTCCAGCTCACAGGAAAGGAGCACTTTTTTGATTGGAAGCAATGAAACAGGAGCTCCTGTAGAACTTGTGAACACCATCCAAAACGAAAACGAGGGAAACCGTTTCTTCTCGGCCGTCATTGCAAAGCTTCTCTCAGTTGCCTGAGATATTTGCGAGCTTTCTGAGACTCTGCTGTTTTCATTTTCATCACCATCTTCATCGTCGTTACACTCTTCAGAATTGCTCTTCTCTTTATCTGTTTTGGGGGTTCTTTAACTCCTATTACCGAAAAAAAGAATTCTAAGCCTTCGAGGGTCAACAAGGACCGATTACATTCTTCTCTCTTCTTGCAAACTAGCTTCCACGCCTCTGTCAGATCTTTTCTTTGGACTCTCCATACACATGTTGCAGTCACGACGGATAAACGACTTCGTATTATGGGGGACGAGAAACACGATGCAGCGTCTTTGATTGGTTTGCTGTTAAGCTGTCGAGCAGGATTTCTTGCTGATCTATACATCTCCCTGTCTTGCACGTAACTGAGGCAGAGACACGATTTCGTTTTTCTTTTATAGTTATCCGGGCACATTCCTCATACATATCGGCGCACCCACGCGCGAACGCACGCACGGAATTGTGCAATTAACTTGCTGATTACACAATTGTGTTACGTAACTATCGAATTCCAACCTTGTGACAGAAATAGCTGTACAATTAACTTGCTGATTAAACAATTGTGTTACGAAACCATCGAATTTCAACCTTGTGACAGAAATAGTTGTTTCATTAGCTAAGGCTAGGAGAGACGTGGTTCTCAAAGTTGAAGAATTCTATTGTCCAGAACACTACAAATAAAATGTCATTTGCACGATCTCGTTCAAGAAGAATGCACTCTCATCAATACAAATTCAAGCAATAAGAACATTGTTTCCATAACAATCTTCTAGCTTGATGATGGCATTGTCTTCTTGAAAATTCGCTGTAATTAAAAATGTGTCAATCCGTTCTCTCTGGAGTCGAAAGTTGACAATAAAGCTTTGTTGGGTTTATTACGTAAAGAATAATGGGGAATCCGTCAGTCCGCCGATTCGTCATGTCAAAGAATTTATTTTATTCCGTCACTCTGAAATATAAAATGCTTATTCCTTGTCGATTTAACTGTATCTATTTTTAAGACTGGAAGTACTGTCTCCGTGGATCCACTTATCCGTCCAGGTAATAAACTTTTATCGGGGCTAGGTTGGTAATCAGATTTTTTTTCAGATGGACGGAACCACGGATTCAAATAAACACTCATCTCTCTCCGTTCACAAGAACTATCATGTACTGATGGTGCAATCAACTAATATTGCATCATCATACTAGTACCAATTCCTTCTCTTCCTAGCCCACGCCGGCAAAACGCAACTGTCCTTTTTGTCCGCTGCGAAATACAAGTTAGCCAATCAGAAACCTTACAATCCACTTCGCGAACCACCCCTCCCCCCCCCATAAAACGCCAAGGGAAACCGCCTCTCACGCAGCACAATATTACACCGCTCCTATACAAAACGCAACTTTCAAAGCAAATCACATTCACAGAAGCGTGATGTGCTCCCGACATTCACAAATCCTTCTGACTCCTACATTTTTACACCCCTCAAAATGTCAATCCCAATAAAACAACTCCTGCGCTAGAAAAAATTTCACCATAACCACTAACTAGATCAGACAACACAGCCAATTTCGCATTCAATCCTATTAGCTCCTTTACTCAATTGCGCATGCGTTATACAAGACAAATACAAAAGACCCCAAACTTAACAACTCTTCGCCGTTCATATCTTAAATACTGTAAATTAAAAGACAAAAACATAGGAAGGTAACATTCAGAAGACTAATATGCGCATGCGTCTTATATAAGACAGTACTGCTCTTGAGTACCCGTACCACAAGCTTTACAGCACTTTCTTCGTATGTTAAGCCAACTTGGTTTCACGAAAAACCGTGTTCATTTTATAAATCGGCGGTCGCCATGGCGACGGCCGGTTAATTAAAGTTCGTTCTCTGAAACCATATAGAAATCTAAGTCCTTCCCTTACTATAACAAGTTCTTAAAAGAGCGAGCAATATTGAAGCTGTGCGATAAAACGACTTTCTGCATACGCTTCAGTGCATGCTAAGTTCGTTCTCCTACTAACTCCTCCATCTTCGCGTTAAGGTCTTCAGACCATCCACCCAGTACATCAATAATGACATTGCACTGTTTCACCTCATATCCGCGATACTGTTGCTTAAGCTCCCATCGCAGAGCAGCGTACTTGGTAGTCTTCTCTTTGTCTTTCGCCACCCTATTGTCCATCCAGGGGCAGCTCATCTCCACAGCTAACACTCTTTTCCTCTGTTTCTCAATTACTCTTGCATCAATTCGTTATTATTATCATTATTATTATTATTATTATTAGGGTAAAGTAATTCTTTGATACATAATTAAACGAAGAGCTAGAAAGAAACTTGGACTATTCAGAAAAAGGTAAATGATAAACTAGTCTGAAAGTAGCAATCTAGAGTAGAATAGTTTATAATAAGTCTAAACTTTTCGTTTGTTCTTTGAAATGTAATTTAATGTGAGCTGGGATTAATGGACCAAAGAAAATTAATCATGATAATTACCAGAAAAATATTCAGCGAATTGCTGAGTGAAATGTGGAATGTAAGAAGGTAGGTTATGTCCAATTGACGAAAAATAGCTATACCTATTGTAATATCTATGATATACCTATTATAAAATTATAGTAATACTATAATAGAAATTGTTGCTTTACTCTACCCGCCTAGATAGGCCTTTTCTTTTTGCGGTAAGAGCAGTATGTATGTAAATTTTATTCAATGCTGTCGTTGAATAAACGTGAATGTATTCCGAAATGTATTCCGAAATGTATTTGAGTTTAAGGTTATTCTCGATAACTTGATTAACAATAAGTGTTCGATACGGATTTTACATAAACCATAATTTTAATGTAATGGAGTTGACAACTGTTTGCTTTGGAAAAAATTTAATAGTCGATGCCGTTTTGTAAGTAAAGTCCTGATTGTGTCTGTTTTATTGTGCTTTTGTGAAAGTGTGCTTTGGTATTACAGTCCCATTTTTTTTATTTACGGGCGAGGTGACCAACAATCCAAAAATCTGTAAACGTTTTTGATCTCGTATTTCAAAGTCAGCAGTTCAATTTTCTTTTAGGAAAAATAGCGTTCTCGGTTCTCTCATAAATTCAGTGTGAAAAACTGACAACTGTAATCAGTCATTTGGGATAAAGGAATTATAATAGTATTTGTTATGGGGACCGTCTGTCATTATTGCACGTTTTCTGTTGCAAACGTTTAATATAGAAGCTTAATTTTGTACAATTCGTGATTTCGCCTTTCCCCAAAGCCCCGAAAAGCCATTAGTAAAAATATAAACCACTCATTCTACAACGCTGTTTTTTTTTCACCTTTGCTTTAAGATAAAGAAATGTTTAGCTTACAGCAAAGTTTCATGCTTAAAAACTTCCTTGTTTACAAGATAATTCTTTGTTCACAAGAAACGCCGGCCAGACGTGGGTTTCTCGAAAGCCCCAAAACTAATTCATAACAAAGTTTCATGCTAAGCAACGTCTTTGTTTACAAGATAGAGTGTGATTTATCGTGCCCGAAATCGACCTGAAAAGTTTCGGTGCTTTTGAGAAACGCACACCAGACCCGAGATGCGCAGAACGTATGCGCAGTAACAAAAGGAGGCACCGTCCTTAAAATTACTTAAATTTAAACACGACCCCACAAGCTTTTTGGTAACTATTGCGTTTTAATAAAGTTGGTACTACAGCATCGGCATAACCACTGCTGGCAAGATGTACTGTTTCAATTCCACTTGCTTGTTTCAGTAACCGCAATAAACGATTTGTGCGGCAGTACCATAGTCCATTTAGCTACCTTACTCTTAAAGATATAGGTGTGCAAAGCCGATGACGTTTTGTTTCACAATACTGCCTGATGCTCTCAGTGTAACTAACGTTACTTCAGAAAATGAAAAGTAAGCTGCAGTTGGCCATTTTATTTTCGTACTTCTACAAGTGAATTTTCCAAAACGTTTTCAGGGCTCATGGACGGTCAACTTTAATTAGCTTCCGTTCCGCATGATTTACGTGACACGCCTGACCGCATCACACTTTGTTTGAATTTCTCGGCTTTCGTTTCACCACCTACGATCTTCGTATAGAAACTATTATCTGTGTGGTGAAACAGAATTTACGAGAGAGAGGCAAATTGTGGACCGCAAGAGGTAAAAAATGTTTCCATGGAGCTGCAAGACATGTTCTCCATTTCCTTAACAGAACAAGACATGCTCCAAAACATGTTCCACATTTCCTTACTAGGACAAAGCTAAGCAGCAAATTTTTATAGGTCAAACGAGCAAAATTTGAACACCACCACATAGTCAATTGTTTGATTTCTCAGTTGTATAACCAAAGCTTCGTGGAGCAAAACGTTCTGCTCATTCTCTATTCCTGGTTAAGCGACTTAATTTCTCTCGGTGTCAGATTTTAGACTCTCCGTGTTCAGGTTGCAGCCACGGAGGTACACATCCGGTGCAAATTCATCGGAGGAAGTTTGAGAGCGTACCATAAACGTCGAAACCGCAGATCGCGTTTTGCACGTGGTATGTGCCTAAAAATTCTTTTCTTTTCAATATATCACACTTTTCCGCTTTCAGCGCTATCAGCGACGAACGATGCGATGATGAAGGTGAGTGCAACCTATTTAATGAAAGCCAAATTTTATTATAGACTAGATATTTAACGTTTACTTTTTCTTGTTGTGACACTTGAAAATTTGTTTCAAATGGTACTAGCGCCCCCGAAACAAAAATTTGTAATCTGATTCGGATCACTTAAAGAGCGTTTTCAAGCTCTTATGTAAAACCTGAAGGATGGATGGTAAAAAAAGAGAGCACAATCTCTTAAAAAAGTGTGTGAAAAGTATACTTTTAAGATTATTTAATTATGAAATTTTTACAGTAGTTACGTATAGCACGGATCCAAAGGCCAAGGCGGAAAAGTTGACCGAAAAAAAGAAAGATATTTAAAAAGCCAGTTGACAAATGAACTGAACCTCCGATTTCAAAGGAAAGAAGAGTTTTAAAGAGAAGATTGCGAAATAAAAACATCGGCTCGCTTGGCTTGTAGAAATTATTTCGGAACAATTAAATGTAGTTCAGTTAGTTCTTAGAACCGAAAGAATGGAGAAACCATAAAGGGAAAAATTGTTTCATACCCATAAAAGATTTCTTTTTAAAGCAGTTAAAGGCAAAAATAACCTCGGCTTTGATATTGAAGTGAGGATGCCTGTTTCGTTTTTTCACTTTTTTGGTAGTCTGGCTGACTTACGTATTCAGGCAGATTAAGGCAGAGCAAGGCATTCATTTACCCCATCAAGCCATTAATAAAAGCCACTGAAAAATTATGGCGATTTTCCTTTTCTATGGTGCCAAGCATTCTAACAAAGAAGGCTCACTGGGCTATTTTTTAACAAATAAAGAGGGAAAACCTATAAATATTGTCTCAAAACTTGATGGGCATTTGAGAATAAGCGTAGTAGGCACGAATCAGATGTTGCCTTTGTTTTCAGTATTATTATTTTCCGCAACGAGTAGATGTTCATTGAACTATCCACAAGAAGAGGTTTGACTATCTTTATTATGGATACACAAAATGACTAAAAGGAAGTAGTTTAGACGTTAGGAATACTAGATACAGTAAAAATCGCATCCCTCTAACTTGTACTGAGTGAATGGCTGACTAAATGTTGTAATTACGATACGTACATCAGTTTATTTATACGGTTAAACTATCCATAAAATTATAATTATAACGCGTGAAGAAATGACCGAGGGTACCCAAGGAGAAAATGTACTTTAAAATACCTTTATGCTTTTATATTTGTGTAAGCTAACACAGGTTGATCTGTTTGGCGTTTTCAGCTGAGAATCTAAGCCGAAGAAAAGTTTAGGAAACGGAATCCTATCAGCCGAATTTCCGAGTGGCTAATGCCTTTCCAAAAATGCCAGCTGACAAATTTGTCCATCCGAAAACAGGAGAGATTTTAAAATCAGTCTTCCTTTTGCCAAATTCTGAGGCGACATTTCACCTATATTTCACTTTAATTAAATCCGAATAGCTAAGGCGATTTTGGCCTACCGAACAGGTATTCCGCCGACAAGACTCGTTGGGTGTCCCTAAACGGATATAATATTAAAATTACGAAAAGAAGTGGCCCGGCAATTTCAGCGTTGTTCTCTTAAGATGCATCATTCGGTGAGTAGTTTGCTTGTTTGGTAAACTCTTCGATGTAATTTTGCTTATAACATTGTTTTGTTATGAGTAATAGATATTTGAAATTTAGACGATTTGTTATTTAGGGCCTGCGCGATTTAGCAAGCAGTTCTAGCATGAAAGATAATTCGCAATCGGCCTGATTTTTACATTGGCTAGATTTCAGAACACCCAGCCACTTATTCGCGAAATTATTGAAAAAAAAAACAATCACAAATGAATAAATTCTTTTCTTAGTAGTGCTAAGCCGGAAAAGAACACTTTATTTTTATGCAAAAATCATTCCATGATAAGCTACAATCGTGGTCAATAGTCTTGGGAACATTTTATCAATTCTCGCCCCTTTAGCGGCCACGACAAATCAGGGATGCGCGCGCGACTCCAATACGACAAGTCGGCCGATTCAGGAAAATCTTTGACTGATTCACAGATTTTCGCGTGTCGGGCCCGATTTTAAGAACGAAAACGCAACATGCAAAAGAATGGGCACGAAACAAATTATATCTGCGGTATTTAAGCTAAAAACAAACTAACTTGTTACCACCTACCATTTTGTTTTCCAAAACCGTTCATAAAAAAGTTTTGACTATAAAAGTTGCATGTGCAGTGCTTGCACTGTACATAAACCGATTTGCTTCCCAATTATTCTTGGCCGACAAATCGCAGCGTGTAAATTAGCCTTTAGTGATCTTGATATTTATGTTGCCCTTTTTGGGATTAGAATTATTATTATTATTAATATTGTTATTATTATTATTATGATCATCATCGTCATCATCATCATTATTGTTGCTGTTGTTGTTGTTGTTGTTAATTTCTCGACTACAAAACACTAGCATTTCATTGGAATGCTTAACCTGATAATGGATAGATGGATAGTTTAATACGAAAATATTTACAATACACCAAGTGTTACGTTCAAAACATAACTATAAACTATTAATAATACACTGTTAACTTTAAAAGCAAGCATACACTGGAACTTTGAAGGCTGAGCAAGAAGGCTAATTATTCAATATACCGTATATAGTTTTGTTTCTACAAAGAGTTATTTTTTCCCTTATTAGTGTTCTTGGCCTTTTTTGGGTTAGAAAACCTTTTGGTAGACTTATTTTGGGGAGAAAGATTTTGGGAGGACTTTTTCAGGTTGACAAAGAGAGAGCATACCTCAGAGCTCTCAGTTAACTTATGTCAAAGAATTGTATCAGTTTCATTGGGTTTACCTAAAATCCGGAATGACTTCTCTTTAAAAACAAAAATCCATTTTCGAGATGTAAAACTTCATCGAAAATGTTATGGCTGGTTGGGTTACCCTGGCAAAACAAAGTTACTTACTCACTTACCAATCGTAAGATTGCGTTCATCTTTATTGTCATTCACCACTTCGCATTCTTAGCTGGAAAAAAGATGATGGCCTCTATTTTTGCATGAACGGGAAAGAAATTTGTTTCTTATTCGTGAAGCGTGAAAAGCCCAACCTTTTTGCGTGAATGGATTTTGCAAAGGGGTATGGGGGACCCTGTACGCAGCTTTCGATTATGTCAGCGCTTCCCATTGATTGGTTCTGATTTTTTTGATAATTTACAATTATGGTTGACAGCTTTTCAGTTTACAAAGTGTTTCTGCTTTGCAGCAGAACACAAAAATGTAAATAAAATGATAAACACATTGCAGAACGTTGATTGTTAGCATAAGAAAATACGTGTAGTGCTGAAAGCAACCAATTTTTTCATTCATTTTCTCCGCCTCTTTCTCCAAAGAAATCGTCATAATTACTAGGCACATGTTTATTTTGACCTTAAGTCATCCGCCTACCTTAATTATAATTTATAACATTATGTCAACAGTTCTTTTGTCTTTGAATAAAAATTTTAATATGTTTGTTAAAATGAACGTCTTTGTGATAATTACAGGAGCTAGTAGCACTGTGAAACACGGTACCACTTCTGTTAGTGAGAGATCAGGAGAAATCATGACAGAGTCACAGTCTTCGAAAAGGACAGCCTCAGAAGCTTTTGTGGGAGCTTTAACCAGTAAAAGTCAGTTATGCTACTTTTGATTAACAATAAGATTAACCCCAGTAAACACAATCAAAACATAATTCTTAAGGTTTCTGGTGCTCAGTGTACATGTGAAGTGGCGCATGAAAATGACCTGTTGCCATTAGAGTTGCATTGCATGCCATTAGTGATGCACTCGGGGCGTGTTCTTTTGGGACTATTCCGGAATAGGAATTCTCGGAATAGACGGTACATGTGTTCTTTTGGAAGCTGTTCCGTTTTCGGAATGAACAGAATATCTTTCGGCTCATTCTGCTCCCGAAAGCAGAATGAACAGAATGAAAGGAATACGATTTACTAGGGAAAGTCAGAATAACCGTTCTTTAGGGAAATGTTTAGCTCGAAATCCTACTCGGCCGCAGACATAGTAGTAGTTTTCAGGTCACCTCCGCCAAGGGTACCGGTATTCCGTTTTCAGAGGAAGCGTTCTTTTCAAAGTTGAAGTTCCGTATATTCTGTTATTCCTAAACCGGAACAAGAATAGCCAGAATAGTCTCAAAAGAATGCACCCTTGGAGTATAAACATGTAAAACATTTGGTATATAGTTCTAGCTGTGACTGTGAGTCTGAGAAGGAGCATGTCAAATGTTTACTACTATTCTAGTTCAAATCAAATTTGTTTAGAAAGAGCTCTTGGGTATAATTTATCAGTTAGAAAAACAAATTAAATGCTTTGAATTTTAGCAAATCTTAGCTCAATGGTTCACATCATATAGGTGAGGTCTCAGGTGACGTGGATGTCCTTGACGATGCTCAACCTATTCGTAAACGTGGCAAATCAGAATCTACTGAAGAACAAAGCAATGCTGACAGTAAGTTAATCTAATAAATTTCATCTTGATTTTAATATTCTTATTCTTTTGAAAGTAAGAGTTTTTGATATTGATATTATTTAATAGTCATATAATGTATGTCCTAAAACAAAGAAGAATTGTTCATGTCTTTGTCTTACTTTTAAACTTTCTATTTTCCATTTACTAGATCATCATTCTGTGGTACAGAATGACTGACATTTTTTTCAGTAGAACTTACTATGAAGTGATTGTGAGGAAGGGTAAAGTTTCCGGATGGGCTACTCACTGGGGCTTCATTTAATACATGTAGAAAGTAAATTATGATTATGCGAGCATCCACCACTAAAACCTATCTTTGACAAATTGTCACTGACCGGGCATAACTAATCGATGATCAGTAACATCAATGGGTAATCAGTGGGTGACCAATGAGGAATCAACTGGTTACTCATTAATTACCCATTGATTACATCGATGGCATCAATTTGTTATGCCTGGAAATGAACACAAATAGGTGGTGAAGTTACCATCAACTTTGACACTTGCTCAGGTATAAATATGGAGGAATTAGATTAACAGTAAACTTTCTGAATATGAATATATGAAATAATCATATATTTGATAGTAAACTTGATAGTAAACTTGATAGTAAACTTGATAGTAAACTTGATAGTAAACTTGATAGTAAACTTGATAGTAAACTTTGATAGTAAACTTTCTACACGTTTGATTAATCATCTGTTCATGGTCTTGTTGTTAACTGAACTGAATCAGTTATTATAAGACTGAGTGACAAAAGTAGTACTCCTACATACTAGTAA
The DNA here is from genome assembly GCA_964017195.1 of Siderastrea radians. Classification (NCBI taxonomy): domain Eukaryota; kingdom Metazoa; phylum Cnidaria; class Anthozoa; order Scleractinia; family Rhizangiidae; genus Siderastrea; species Siderastrea radians. The sequence goes on along the minus strand of OZ024891.1, from coordinate 7,014,497 downwards.
TTGCATGTTTAATGGTGTTCTTGCAGCTTGTGATGAAGAATTCAACGCTGAAGTTGTTTTTGCTTTGGATTCAAGTGTGACAGATGAGAATTTTCAGAAACAGTTTGACTTCGCTACTCACTTGGCCGAATCTTTGAAAATCCCCAAAAGAGCTCTCGTGGTGTATGGGGATTTCGCCAAAACAGTTCCCTTTGATCCGAATTCCGCCCACCTGAATGAACGGTTTGAGAGTAAATACAGAAGAATGGATTTGGCACTAACAGAGGCAGCAGGCAATTTCAGCTCAAGTCCTAGCCACAATCAGCTTGTCGTTCTGATAACTGCTGGCAGACAGTTGTCAGGCACAGAAAGCAAACAGGATGATCATTCTCTTCTTGCATCAGCATCGGAGATGTTGTACTCTAGAAATGTTCGAGTCATTGTTGTGCCAGTTGGCTTGGACACTGATTTCAGGGAGCTTGGATTGATAGTGAAGCGGCCACAGTTCGTGTTCCCATTCTCCAGTTTTGATGACATGACACCTGATACAACGCAGAAGATTGCTTCCAATGTCTTGAAGACTATAGGTGAGATAACTGTTGAACCCCCTGTATTAGCAAAATGGTGGTTTGAAATTTAAACTGGAAACAGGTGAATGTGATCACCATTTTGCATGTGGTCCTAAATAGTTCAGGATAAATATTTCACGTATTTACTTGGTGGCACGATGGTGGTGTTTTTATTTGGTCAATGCTTTGGACTTTCGGTGGGACTTTCGATTATAGGATTGGTGGTTCAAGGCTTCTCTCGGCTTTGGGAGAGGTTTTTCCTTATACGAGGAACTTCTCTCCATGTTGTATATCTCTACTTGGGTGTATAGTAAACATGTACCAGAAAATTGTTAGAAACAACCTTATAACATGCTAAGGGCTGACACTTCGATGGACCAGCTTCCTATTCAGAAACTGGACCCAGGGTCCTTTCCGCCTGTCTTGTGAACTTTCACTCGCACCGATTTCGCCCGCTTTATAATAGCAATAATAATAATAATAATAATAAATAAAAACAATATTATAATTATAATAAGAACCTTCTCAGCATTCTTTGCACCTGAAAAATTTTCAATGCTAAATAACTTAGTTAACTTGTGGTCGAAGAGGATGCTGTACCATGTGTCATTTACAATCATGTGAAACTTACCCCTCATATTAATGTGAGGGTGGTAGCGTGATTAGTCACGTGACTATGGAAAAAGTTTCAATAATCATGGAGAAAGGAGAAAAATTATGAGAGCGTATTGCAATGTCGTATTCTGGTTTCCAATCACTTATTGAATAAAGCATTTTTATAAAATGCTTAAAATGTTTAAGTTTACATTACCTACAACAGCGGCTTATTTGAAATTTATAAAAAAAGGGTTCCTATTTGATTAGACGTGTATAACTAATAATTAACTAATAATTATAATATTGTTTTCCGGTCTCACTTGTAATAATAATAATAATAATATTTATTTAGTTATTTATATAGCGCTATTTCCGAAAATGTGATAAAAGTTAAGAAACCACAGTGAAACTATCCACGCAAAACTCATCATTCATACTTTTCAAGGTCAAAATCAGGACGTAATTTGAAGCCACCCGTATTCGCCAAAAATGAAGAAAGTATTTTTTGTTTTGTCACTTTACTACATGATGTATTAAAGTATACGTGTCACACAAGACGTGACTTTTGTTTTTCAGCAACCACATTAGCAGTTGTATCTATAATAGCATAACTTATTTATAGTCACTCAAGTTGGCGCTCCTCCCATGTCCGCATGCATGCAGACCGTTTATTTTTCCTACTTTTTTTGTAGACCGACAAACCTTTGCCCGTCCGGTTTGCGTCGCGTGGGCTCTTGTCTTGAATGACGCTAATAAGGTGTGGGGAACGACGGTCAGGTGTAATGCCCTTAGGGCTTTTCCGGTTTTTGGCTCGGCTATTCAAAAGTAAAGCAATACAAACGTTGTTTCGGCAGTTTCGTATCGCTCAATCCATGTTTTTAAAAATCGGCGTAGAAAATTACAACGAATTCTATTGTGTAAAGATATCTTCGACGACAGCAAGGGCGAAATTGCCAGCGAGCTTTAAATTTACCTATTTGAGCTTTGTTTGTGTCCAATAAATTAATTCGCCTTTTGATACTGGAATTAATAAACGTAATATCAGCTGATCTGGGGAAGCCCTTTGCTCGCGTCTTCTCACTTTGAATATTTAATTTGTCACGGTATTCTGAATAACAAAAGCTTGGGAATTAAAATTACTTTGTTACTTTTCTTCTGTTCTTCCAGAAATAGAAACCTATGCAAAGGAAACAGCTCTCAATTTCTCGACGATCACTCAGGAGTCAGATTTGTGGGAAAATCTTAGACTTTGTTCCTATGTAGTGGAAGGAGCGTGGTACATGTTGCACGATGACGAGAAAGAACCAAGAAAGCAAGGAAACGTCAAGAGATTAATACGAGAAATTATTGATAACTTCCATAGCATACTTATTACAGAAAGTAATATAACCATTTCAATTGCTGTAGTTGGGCCACTTGGGGTTGGGAAAAGCTTTTTTCTCAACTCTCTTTTAAATTGGGGTTTGCCTATTGAACAGAAGGTAGGAAATGGGCCCCTTCCTTCTGCGTTTGGACCCTGCCAAACGCCCATTCCAATTCACGTAAAATTTGCTAAGAATGTCCAGGTACTGTTGCACACAGTGGAAACAGATGCACTCCCTGTTGTTTGGTTTGCTGAAGAAGAACTGGGTAACGACACCTTGGCCCGTGTAAATGCCACACTTACCATGAACTTTCAGGAAATTGGAAGCAATGTAAGATGCGTGGAGCTTCAAGGCCCATTTCCAGTTTTCGGTTACCTGAAGGAGAGGGTTACGACAGGGTCAGGCCATCTGCAGTGGGACGTTGATGTGGAGTTCATAGATTTGCCTGGGTACGGTGATACAACAGGAAATAAGTTCATCAATGTGGAACTAAGCAGGGCTGATGTACTGTTGTTTTTTAGCTTTGGTCAAGCTGGGAGACCAGTTTCAGCAGTAGATATTGCCCAGGTATTTCGAAGTCATGAGGAGTGGGAGTTTACATCACGACCAAAACTTGTTCAGGTAGTTAAAAACAGAGAGACGCAAGGTGTTTCTTCATTGGATTTTTGTAGCGTGTACGAAAATAAGAAGATTGAACTCAACAAAGCGTGGTTAAACTTTTTCACCAGAAGTTTAGAAGGTGAGGCCATGGTAAGTTGGTACAGAGACGTAAGAGCCAAGCTTCCCCAGCTTACTGGAGAAGCCCTTTTGGAAAAAATGTCCAGCGAAAGTGACGTGATTTATTTCCATCCAGAGAATCCTGGTGTTCTTGCATGTTTGAAAAAAGTGATCAATGACCATGTTCAGAGTGTAAAGGCGAAGAAGATGATACAACCATTTCTGCAAAACGTTCAATGCGCTGCTAAAAAGCTTAAAAAACGTATTGGACGTAGCCCCCAGGGAGAGAAAAGGGTAACAAGGTATGCTGAAGCTAAAGCGGGAGAAACAACGTTTGAAACACTCCCTAACATGAATGAAGCAAGTAATCTGATCACGTCTTTCATAGAGCGGACACATCTTCCACTGGAATCAGATGTTAAGAGTATGTATCACGTCTTGTACAACAGTTTTCTTCTTTCCAGCGAAACGCGAATGTTTCTTTTAAATATGCTGAAGGAATCACTTGAGAATTTTACCATCCGCCTGATCAACGCTTTCATGAATGCCAACTGGTCCACATTGCAAGATGTGCCTTCAGATGTCATAGAGTTGATCGAGATATTGTGCAGAACCAGAGTCCAGCACTACTGCCAAACCACTGCGCCAGATTACTTGCTTCATATGTTGGACTTAGCAAAGAACCGTTACCCATTTGGTCTTGCTGAAAAGAAGCGTTGGTCAAGTGCTAACACTGAAGAAAAGAAAGAACTGTGCCATCAATATCTTCATATTCATCTGCACCGTTTTGAAGTTTCCCTTATGAAAGAAACTCGTGACAAGCAGTATATGAAGTCTCATTTTCAGTTAATCAGTCAGCTTAAAAAAGATATCCAGGCGCTCCTTGCTGTCAGATCTTCTGATGATACTTACAGGACGGACGGTTTGAAATTGTTGTACGAGAAGTTATGTGCGGTAGTTAGGGTTTGCGACGACTGCATTCGTGAGATTAACCCTCATCCTAGCTTGGAGGAGAAGGTTGAAATTGCATTGCCCGAGAACATGGCTGATGTTCACGAAGACACCAGAACACCGTTACAGTCTAAGCATTCCAAGTATAAGGGAATAATTAAAGAAGTGACAGAACTTCTGCGTAGGGGAGCAAAGAGAGGGGACATCATCCACAAACTGGAGACGAGGTTGAAGTTGAAGCATGGAGAATTGAAACTTCCACAATCACAGAGTGATGATCAGGTTTTGTGGGCAAAGGCTCTGCTTAATATACTCAGTGACAAGGATCATTTTGATATCAAACTTGAGCCAGACCTGTTCCTGGACAATGATGATGCAAACGTAGGGAGACTTCTTGGTTTGGCCCGGAAACGTCTCTTTGCCCACCAGAAGTCGTTTGTCACCTGTAAGATCGTGAATTTGCAGCAACTGCCTGAAAATGAAATTCGATTGAGAAAAAGTACTCATGAAGAAAACACTCTAGAAGTGTTTGTCTCATCAGAGATGTCTGATAAACTAGATGCTATTCGTGAGAAATTTAAAGATCCTTCGCAGCAACTGGCACCAATATTCATCCCAACAATCCGACCTGGTCCTACTCCAGACCTCCAAGGTAATTACCTACTTGAAGAAGATCCTTGGGGTAAAGGTTTACTAATGGGTGAAGAATTAGAAGAAGAAAAGAAAGGAAAAAGTGGTGAAGACAGTCCTTCAGATTTGAACATTTTTCTTGTCGTGGAACAGCAACATTTACAAACCTTGAAGTGCACTATAGAAAGTGTCCAGAATCCAACAGCAAGCATCATTAAGTTGAACTATGTTGTTTTGCCTCAAAATGGACGAGGAATTGGCGTTACCAGGTCCATTATTAAAAGCCTAGCAGAATGCTTCGAGTTTTCTCTCTACTGGACGATAGATGATGACATTCAGTTCATGTATCAGTTTGATGGAAATGATCACAAGTGGCGTAAATGTTCCTTTACGAGAGGCCTCTTGTTTGGTCAGCTTGTTTTTCAAGCATGCCTGGAAAAGACTGTAAAAGCCCTATCAGATAGGGAAAGATGTGATCTTTTTGACGATATCACATCTGATTGGCCACGTTTTGCCAAACAGACCATGAGAAGCGCCTGTTCACTTCTGATAGATAGCAAGTACTTTGACAAGGTCCAAAGGGACCCAAGTCTTTTGCATTCTCCATTTGCAAAAATCTCAGAAGAGTGTGCAGGTGATACCGCTAAAGAAGAGGTCCTGAAGGCTTGTGTGCAGGACTACGTTGAGAAGTGTACGAAATTTCTTTTCAAAGATACTGTCAATCAAATAGCCGGTGTTTCCATTGCACACGAATCAACCAAACGATCTGAGTACATGACTAAGTATCGATCTGCCGATTATATGCGCAGTGACCAGCGATCCCAAGTAGTACTAAACCATGCTAGGGCGTTAAAGGGAATGAACTTTGTTAACGATGAAATTATTTTCCATGAAGATGAATTCCAAGTTTACGATAAAGAGAAACGCAAGATCCCTTTCTGGGGCATAGGAGGTAGCACTAGGTCATTCTGCCGTGCACTTACAGTCAGTGGTGTGATTGGATATAAAGTTATTCGAATCGTTTACAGCACCAAAAAGTTGCGGAATGTCTTTGACAGGGTTAATCCGTCATGTATCTTGTTGCCGCACATACCTGAAGATAATGATGAAAATGAGGATGATGCATGATGTTGGCATAAACTGGCCGTTCGCTAACACGTAACGGTTGACTTTCTTTTTGTTCTAGCTCATGATTGTTCAAAGATGAGATGAGATGTGGAGCGTTTCAACAGAATCTCCTAATAGGTACATGGTAGCAAAGCTTCAACTTCATTCTTCGGTTTGAAATGTTGCGTGGTTGATTTGTGCTGCATGTTGACCCTCTATGGCTGTTTGAACCAAACTAAACTACTGAGATTTCCGTTGCCCTAACTGACCTTTGTAGGTTTAAACTTGCTGTTCAATTTTTTTATTCTGTGATTGTTGTTTGTCTGTTTGCTTTGTCGACGTCATGGCTTGACGTCACGGTCCTGTCCAAGTTTAATATTTTAAAACAGTTACTTGTAGACACAGTGGTATTGTATTTATTTTTGGTTACTGCTTTGGATGCTTGATAGCAGTTACGGCAGTTACGTCCAGGCCTTGTCTCTGCATTTTTTCCTTAAACACGAAACCTCACTCCATTTTGTTTCTCTCTACTTGGGTGTATAAACTGGTACGAGCAAAGTGTTACCTAAAACCTGACAACTTGCTGTCGGGTAATGCTGTGATGGACCAGCAGTGGGGAGTAATATTGCTTCTAGCTGCTTCATGCTACAGAAACTGGGCCAGGCACTTGCCTTGGTGAGCCATGTTGCTACGCTCCTGAAGTTGTGAACCACTAAGCTCAAGTAATTGTATGCCTTTTTCACTTATAAATATCTTGCGTGTGATGTGCCATTTTTAGCCCGTTGTCGCCGTATTTCTAGCAAGGTACTAATCAAGGCTGATGTTCGACATTGCATGTAAACTTCCGGTTTACGTCGCGTGGACTTTTCTTCTTTTCCATAGGTGACTCTCCCTGGAATTCCAGTTTTCGCAAATTAAGCCAAACAAACAGGTTAAGGGTTTTTGGTATTTTCAGATGGCTTCACCTAAAGTTTTGCGAAATCAGGTGTCTCCTTCAGGTCTCTCTCCAGGTCTCTCCTCAGTTTTGCTGGTCTAATAAATTTTTTTTTGGGGGGGGGGAAAGGAGGACGTTTCACCGGCATGCTTTGCGCGCTCAGTCAATTATGCGAATTTGTGTTCAAAATGGCGTTCGCGAAGTTGCCCTCCCGCCATTTTTGGTCCGTTTTCTCAGGTAAGAATCTCGCTTCAATGAACCGCTACTACAATACCTTTTCAATTTTTGAAAACTTTAGTCTTTGTTCGTTATTTTAGCCGCGACAAAGACGTATTTGTTCGGGAAGAGAGCTCGTAATTGTTTCACAAACATATATTACATGGATCGCTAGGTCTTTCGTTTTGCATTCGGAATGATTGGTCGGCTTACGTTTTGCTCCATTGTTCCGTTTTCCCTTAAGACCTAAAAACAAAACTCGCCTTTATGCAAAGTTAGATCATTGAACGTTCTTCAAACGCTTAGGTCGCCTAAGGTCTCCAGGTTTTAGAAAGTTACGGCGGTTTGAAATTGTGCTCGAAATAGGCGCCATTTTCACATTTTCACCGAGGAAATGCTACGATTTGAAACCTTGTAAAACCTTTGCAAAGTCATTACAGGCTGTAGCCTACATATTACCGAACCAGGGATGCTTAATAAACATTAAAAAGACATTTAGCGTGTCAAAAACTCGAGCTACTACGAAGGAAAGTTACAGAATCTAAATTTCGAACTCAGCTGGTTCACGAACACATCGCGACATTTGCCGCATATTTGACTCTGAAAACGAGAAAACGTTGAACAAGAGAACGGAAACTTGACTTACCTCAAAGAAACAACTTGCTTTCACTCTACAAACAATCGGGGATCTCTTGTTTTCTAAGCAATCCCTGATTTCCTTTGTGTAAAGAAACAACACAAGCCGTCTTGAGCGAAGATCTGACGGGAAACTCACGTGTCCAAGCACGCTTATTAGGTTTAGAGAAGCTACTCCACTAAAGGAATATTCGAATTGAACGTTTAAATCAATACAGTGGACATAAAGCAAGTCTGCTGTAGAGAAAGGAACGCAATTTCCATCAACAATTTCCGTCGCCTCGAAGAACTCTCCACTCGCAATTGCAACAAATGAGAAGGTCACGTGATAGACGCTTTGATAATATGCTTTGACTAGGCGCGCAAAGCATGCCGGTGAAACGTCCTCCTTTGGGGGGGGGTAATGTCTTAAGGTGCCTGGTAGATGCCTTGTATGCCTAGTACATTAAGGACCTCGAGGAGCCTACACTTTCTTAGATTTATCACTTTGCATATCGGGGAATAGATTATTAAGCTTGGTCGTGCTTCCAAATTTGCGTGTGGTGATGTAGTGAAAAGATTACAAATTGGCAAGGTTTATTCAAGAGTGCGGCATTCTTACGATTACAAATATATTGGTGCACAAAGTTGCACAAACCCGTCAAAGAAAGTACGCAACGTAAATTGAAAGTTGAATGTGAGAATAAAATGAGGCTTTGCACAATCTGTGATCAGTCTTTTTCTACTTGTCCTCGCATTAAAGTTCATAATTAAGTCCCTTAAATGACGGTTGAACAAATTTGCGACTGTATTTTTCCTTTTCATTAGCAGTCCGAAAACTTTTTTCTGGAGAATGGTAGGAGAAAAAATACCCCTTTAATTTTTTATTCTTTTTGAGAATTGGCTTTATTATCAGCGTGGAAGGCTAGAATGACTGAAAACGTAGACCGTAAATATTTAAAAGTTCATTAATTTGCGGTTTAAGAAACTTTACTTTACCTTGGGGCTCAAAGAAAACCCCTGAAAAAATTAACATTTTGATGTGTGGTTGTGTAACATGCACTGTGCAGACAGTCTCGGCATTACTTTATTGTTTTCCTCAGACTCAGAAGCCTTTGCAGAGGAAACGTTTTTCAAATTTTCAGCGATTTGTCAGAAGTCAGGTTTGTGGGAAAACGTTAGCCTCTGCTCTGATGCAGTGGAAGGAGCTTGATACCTGTTGTACGATGATAAGAAAAAACCAAGAGAGCATGAGAAGATCAAGAGATTGATAAGAGAAAGTATTGACAACTTCCATACCACACTTGTTACAGAAAGTAAGATACACATTTCGCTTGTTGTATGTGGGCCACTTGGGTGTGGTAAAAGTTTTTTTCTCAACTTTCTTCTAAATTGGGGTTTACCCTGTGCACATAGGGTGGAAAATGGGCCCCTACCCTCTGCTTTTGGAGGCAGTCAGACACCTGTTCCAATTCACGTTAAATATGGTAGCAATGTCCAGGTATTGTTTCACAAACAGAGTAAAGATACAAGCCCTGATGTTTGGTTTCCCGAAGAGAAACTGAGTAATGACACCTTAGAACGCGTCAAGGTCTTACTCAAAACAAAGTTTCAAGAAAGGGAACGCTTGAGTGGTGCAAGATGCTTAGAGCTTCAGGGCCCATTTCCAGTTTTTCGTTATCTTAAAGAAAGGAAGATGACGGTACCAGGTCAGCTTGAGTTGGGCGTTGATGTTGAGTTTGTAGATTTGCCCGGATACGGTGATGATACTGGAGATAAGTCCATCAACTTGGTACTAAGCAAGGCCGATATCGTGTTATTTTTTGGCTTTGGTCGATCGGGGAGACCAGTTTCATCATTCGACACTGCACAGATATTTCGTAGACATGAAGAGTTGAAGTTAACATCCCGTCCCAAGCTTGTTCATATAGTCAACAACTTAAACGATCCGTCACGTGCAGCCTCACGTGATTTTGATCTCTTGTACAAAGAGCAGAAGGAAAACCTGCACAAAGCATGGTCAAGCTTTTTGTCCACTAGCTCAGACGATGAAGCAGACCTAGGGTGTTACAGGGACGTACGAATGAGGCTTCCTCAGCTTACTGGAGAGGCCCTCTTGGAGGCACTGTGTAACGAGAGTGACGTGATATATTTTCATATGGAAAATTCTGTCTTGCTTCTGTCTTTAAGGAGTGTGATTTATAATCATGTTCAGAGTGTCAAGTTGGAGGAGTTGATCCTCCCATTTTTACAGAACATCTACTGGGCTGCCAACAGGCTCAAAAAACGAATTGTACACAGCCTTCGTGGAGAGAAAAACAAAATAAACCTTGTTCAAGTTAAATCGGGAGAAACACCTTTCGAAATCCTTTCCAGCGTGAATGAAGCAAGTGATCTTATCACAACCTTTATAGAAGAAACAAACCTTCCACAAGAATCAGACGTTACGGGCCTGTATCGCTTTTTGTTCAAACACTTCCTGCTTTCTAGTGAAACACAGGCTCTTCTTTTGGAAATTCTGAAGGAATCACTTGAGAATTTTACCAGCAGATTGATTAATGCTTTTATGAATGCGAACTGGTCCTCACTGCAAGATGCCCCTTCAGATCTCATAGACCTGGTTGACATGCTGTGCAGAACAAGAGTCCAGCAGTATTGTGCAAACACTGCACCATCCTACTTGCTGCATGTTTTGGACATGGGAAAGAATCGAAACCCGTTTCGTCAAGCTGAAAAGAAGCGCTGGTCAAGTGCCAATACGGAAGAAAGGAAAGAGCTGTGTCATGAATTTCTTCGTGTTCTTTTGAGTCGCACCGAAGTTTCACTAATGAAAGAAACTCGTGACAAGCAATACAAGAAGTCTCATTTTCATTTAATCCACCAACTGAAAATAGTTCTTAAGGAGCTTCTTGCTGTCAGATCTTTTAATGGTGCTCATCAGATCTGTTTGAAGTCGATGCACGAGAAAGGACAGGCAATAACTAAGTTTTGCCGCAATTCCATTCGCAAAATAAACCCTCATCCTCGCTTGGATGTCCAGGCTAATCTTCCTTTGCCTGAGAAAATGGTTGATGCTCAAGAGGACAGCATACTACCACAGTCCAGTCATGAAAAAATCATTAAAGAAATTTCAGAGCATCTGCTTAGGCCTCATGAGGGAGGTAATCACATTCAAAGACTAGAGAGAATGTTGAAATTTAAGTATCGCGGCCTGGAACTTACACAATCACAAAATGTGGACAAGCGTTTGTTGACATTGGCTCTGCTTAATGTACTCGGTGACAAGGACCATTTTGATATCGAACTTGACCCAAGCTTAGTCCTAGATCACAATGATGCAGAGGTGAAGAGACTCCTGACTTTGGCTCGGAAGCTCCTGTTTGCTCATCAGAAGTCCTCTGTTTTCTGTAAAGTTGTTAGTGAACAGTCATTGCCTGGAAATGAGATTCACTTGAGAAAGAGTCTGCTAGAAGAAAACTGTCTTGAAGTATTGATCTCTTCGGAAATGTCTGAAAAGGTTGATGCTATTCGTAAGGAATTTAAGGATCGTTCACAGCATCTGGCACCGATTTTCGTGCCGACGACTCGACCTGGTCCAACGCCAGATATTCAAGGAAATTACTTTCTTGAGGAGGATCCGTGGAGTAAAGGGTTACTTCTGGATGATAGCTCAGAGGAGAAAATTGAAAGGGAAGGCGAAGTAAAACAGCACGATGAACAGAGAAGCGGTTTGTGTTTGAACATTTTTCTTGTTGTGGAGCCGCAACACTTGTCAACTGTCCACACTACTATAAACGGTCTCCAGCACTCAACAATAAGCGACATGAACTTGACCTATGTTGTTTTACCTCAGAGTGGCAGAGGAATTGGCGTAACAAGAGCAATCATCAAAATCTTAGCAGAGTGCATCAATTTTTCTCTCTACTGGACCATAGATGATGACATCCAGTTCATGTATCAGTTTGATGCTAGCGATCGCAGATGGCGTAAGTGCTCTTTTACCAAGGGCCTCTTGTTTGGTCAACGTGTTTTTCAAACGTGCCTGGAGAAGAACGTAAGAGAACTATCAAATGAAGAGAGGTTTCATCTTTATAAAGATGTCACAAAGAATTGGCCAAGTTTTGCCTTGCATACAGCAGCAAGTTCCTGTGCACTTCTCATAGATGAAGAATCTTTTGTGGAGATCCAAAAGAATCCAAGCCTTCTTCATTCTCCGTTCTGGTGGTGATGCCGTTAAAGAAGAGATGTTGAAGGCTTATGAACGAGACTATGTTAAAGAATGTAGGAAACGTATATTTAAAGACACTGTCAATCAAATAGCGGGCGTTTCCTTGTCGCATGAATCAACCAAACGCTTCGACTACATGAGCAAGTATCCAACCGCCGATTATATGCGCAGTGAACAGCGATACAAAGTGGTTTTACACAATGCTTGTGCTTTGGAGGGAAGGAACTTTGTCGCCGACGAGATGATTTTTCGTGACCAAGAATTTCAAGTTTGTGATGAAGAGAAGCGCTGTACTCCTTATTACGGCATAAGAGGCAACGAAACGTCATTCTGTCGTGCACTCACAGTCAGTGGTGTGATTGGCTATCAAGTTATTCGAATTGTTTACTCTCGCAAGAAACTTGTGGATGGGGATGATCTTCGATGCAAAAAGGGGTCCTTCTTACCCTTATCCCAGTCACCGCACAGATCCGAGGATAAGGATGCCTGTAATAGCCTGTAATAGCAATCTGTAGGGAAACGGAACTTGTCAAAACGTTTGTCAAAATTTCTGTTTTCGTTTTTCTCTAGATTCAGGAAAGAACAACAGGCAGAAAAGCTGTATTGCAGGCCTAAGAGACATACGTTTGTCAAGAAAGGTGTTAACACAAATTCCAAATTCAAAACTTGTACTGTGTATGCCTAATCAATTACAATAAAGCCTTTTGGCACTTGCATAATTTTTAGAGAGGAAGTTGTTTCGTTTCTACAGATCAGTTGTGCGCAAACGGCAAGAAGAACGTTTCCCGAGCTGATTTATTTTCTCACTTTCTACCAATGCTCAATTAGTAAACATCTTGTTATGACTGAAACCCAGCCTCAAGTTTTAATTTGTGCTAATAAAGGGATGACCGCCATACTTACGAAACAATTTTTTGCGAAATGTTGCCAAGCTCAAGTGGTGCTTCACAGAGTTTGTTGATTTAGGAATCCTTAAAAACGTGGTCTTGGGTGTTGTGATTATCCTTTCGTCGCCATCTTGCGATATTCAAAGTAGAAAGTAGATAATATTTAATTTGGGATGATAAGGCTGATGGAATAATCAACATCAAACCTATAAAACTCAGTAGTAATGCAAAAGGAATGAGTGATTTATAGAGGAAATCGGATACATGAGTATAATATTCCCAAAGTGATTTGCTCTGCCAAGGTGGTTATTTTCTACTAGTGTATACCAAACCAGTGGATATTATTTTTCGCGCGCTCTGATTGGCTACTCAAACTCGGGTAGTATTCGCTATTCGCCTCCCGGCATCGCTCTGGATTTCGCGCGCGAATTTTTTCTCATTTCTCAGAAGCAGAGTAACTATTTGGTGCTGGCTATCCACTGGTTTGGTATATACTTAAACATTTTTCATCTCAATGTCGGTGAAGAGTGGTAGATATTTTCCTTGCCGCTTTGCGTTCGGCATGTATTCAACACTATTTCACCTCCACTTCGGAGAGTAATTGACAATTATATTTAATTAATTAACAATTATTCCGCGAGAGCGAGTTGAATATGAGGTGATAAAGTACGCGCCTGGTTGGTTCTAACCACCTCATGTTCAACCATTTCGAATTGCTTTTAGCCTCCCTATCAAAGCGAGGCTAGGTGCACAACCTTTCATATGAAAATGAGTTTTCATGCACATGCAAATAGAACCAATTTTCATATAAAAGGATGAGCACCTAGCCTCGTTTTGAAAGGGAGGCTCAAGACAATTCGGAATGGCTCATGGCTCAAGTTGGTAGTCGTTGCTTAAATTTTTCGCCATTTTTTTGGACAAACGTTTCAGCACCTGACAGGACGCACAGTTTCTCTGTAAGGCAAAAAGCAATTCGCTGATAAATGTAAGCGGTAAACCAGTGAGAAAGTTAGAAATTCAATAACGAACATCGTTAATTGAAATATTAAAGGCTTAGATGCACTCACTTAATAATTGTTACACAAATATCGTGTCCTTGTGTTTCAACACGGTTATTCATTCTGTATGTTACTAAAAACTATTTATGGTTTAGTTAAGTGTAGTTTAGCTTAATAATCGACATGTTGTTACTCTAGCAAGTTCAAAACGTTTTTGGCGATAACACAGTATTTCAATAATTTGCAAACGTGCGCGATAAAGTTGAATGTCTCAAAACAGCAAATCTAGTATAGCTGTTTTAAATGAGATTGAAAAGCCTAAAGTACAAACTAAAATAAGCGACAATAAACGTCTTAAGAAAAAAAAATTAGTAGAAAGGCTTTACGTAGATACCAACCTAGAGGGCCATACGGAAAAAAACGATTGAGGATAGAGTAGAGATCGTATAAATGTAGGGATTTAGTTTTTATGGTGCGCGAATGATTAGATTTCACTGATGCATGCATGAATTTACACATTATTGTTAAGGAAAACGTAAGGATTTAAGGAAAATTAAAGAGAGAGAAAAGACAGTGAGTTCAAAATTTTCACTTTTATATCTTTTAATAATAACTAATATTAACTAGTAATGGTTAAGTTATCATGGTTATACTGTGGAAACGTATTTGAATATAGTTTTAAGCACGTTTAAGCAAGTTTTAAGTTAGAGAAAAATAACTTGTAGCTATATAAGTAGTATAACTGTACTCTTAGGCGTAACAGGACGTTCCAACGAGTACTTTATCGTGGCACAGGATGGACACAGTAGTTTCATATTAAGAGTAATCGCCATTTGTAATTTTTTATACCTATAGTTATAAAATGTGTTTTCATGGATTGAATAAAATTGTGTAATTTTTGAAACTTGCCTGATGGATAGAGGAATCAATGACGACCCATCGGACAGAATGCCGCGTTACATCCGGGTGTTTTATGCGCGGTTCGCGTGCAAATTCAACGTCAATAAGGATGCCAGAGGGTCAGACAATGAAGAATATGACCTGGAAACGGACAACAGCGAGTGTATGAGTTTACGTAAGTTTCGTAATAGTTACCATAGGGTTTTGGAAGGTAATAAGCATGTGAGAAAGAACTAAATATTCATCGTTCGTAAACAAACAAAACCATTTGCCGTGTGATCATTCTGTGGATGAACAGGCTTGATAAGCAGGCTTTTTCGATAACCCAAACTGTCAGTCTAAAAAACCGTTACAATTAAACAGAGTTTGAATAATCTTCCATTTTCTTGATCAATCCATGATTAGTCCGTTTGTTTAGATTTGTTTGCTCGCTGAAAAAAAAAAGAACTGACAAAATCAATCCGTATTTGTTTACACTTTGAAGTAACGCGTGCTGTATGGGTTAAAGGAGCTAAGTCAGTTTTAAGCGATTTGTTCAAGAAACGATGGAAGAACTTGAAAAACTGATTGGTGCAATTTCTTCAAGTTTTAATCCATTTCCATCCTAGTCATCCGCAACCAGATGCTCTTATTTCTACTTTCAGAAAACTAATAGAGTCGCAATCTGAGATTGAATCGTTCAGACTGCAATGTGGATGTAACGTAAAATAAAAGTTTGGTTCGCAAAATCCGGATTAGCCGGATTGGCTAAAAGAAACTTAACCTAAATTAACTTCACCCGAAAGGGTGCCTTTTTGTGCTTTCTTGTGTTGGTTTTTTGAAAGGATAGGGAAATTTCTCTTTATATAATTGTGTGAAAGGGCCGCCGAAATTCATCTTAACGAGACAGCAGCTACTAGTAAGTTTAAACACTACAAAAGTCAGTAAACTTTTGGCAGAAATGACAATCCAAAAATTTTCGAAAGCTTGCAATGATCTACTGTTTTTGACTTTTGCCTGTTTTGAGGCACAAAGAGATACCCCTCCCCCCATGACTTTCTTGGATTCAATTAACCATAATTAAGAAGTCCGAGTCTACCTGGATTCGAGCTAGCGAGACTGTACTGCGCTTTGTTATTAAGTACAGAGCTTTTTCATTCAGTACAGATAGGTCCAACTTCCTGAGGGACGTGCAAACGTTTAACCTCTTTTATGTAATTTACATTCTTTCGTGAGATTGATTATCTAATTAGAATTCGAGGATTGCTCTTAGAAAAGCAACTCAAGTTCACTTGTGCCGTTGAGTTGGTTTGGTTTCATGGAAACTATTTATGAATTCTGATTGGATATCACACAGCTTAGTACCCAGGCGTTCTCTTCCTCTCATTAGACTTGGCGCGAAATGTGATGTCTTCACCGACTGGGATGCGGTATGTTATTTGGTGACGTCATGAAATTTCGTCAAGTGAGCGTGAAGGGGCGCTGGGTACCAGGCTAGATCTCGCACGAGTGTGTGACTTAATACTAGACTTAATAACCATTTCGGAGTTGTCTCGTGCCTCTTCTCCAAAGCGAGGCCTCGTGCACAAATCAGTTATATTGGCATGTGAATGAAAAACTCATATGTGCACCAAGACTCTCTTTGAAAAAGAAGTACAAGACAACTTGGAAATGGCCTATTAGAAATGGTGACACTTTTGGGCGCCTGGCAGTAGATTGGTCCGATGTGGTAAAATCAGCCCTGCTATTATATTTACTTTGCTTTCCCCACCCCTCCCCTGTGGCTGTTAACAGAATTATCTGCTGTGTTGCTGTTGTTTGAAGTTTCCTTGCTGTGTTAGTTGTTTAGCTTACGTTGGTTGTCGTTTTCCAACATTGACTTGTTGGGTTTGGCTTTGTATACGCCGTAAAACCTCTCAGTATCGAGAAATACAATCATTAATATGTTGTCACAGTTCACTGCGTGAAAGTAAGTTCCTGTTTCACAAGCTAAGCTCAGTTTTAGAAATGGAATGTTGAAGTCCCCTCCCTCATTTTCCATTTCCAAATCGCAAAATTTGATCCCATTCTCCCCATAAATTGCAATTTGCAGAATGAATAATACTCCAGCAAAAATTTATGCCACGCGGAAGAAATGCCAGCTATTTATGAATCAAATTTCATTCCTCTTTTTATGCTTTCATTGCATTTTTAAACAAACTGATAGTTTTGTCTCTTTTTGCTGCACCCGTTTGGTCACCTCGTTCAACATTGTTCAACAAAGTTTTATTCAACACTGTTGGATGGTGTTGAAGCCGCCTCGTAACTTTTCTTTTCAACGACGAATCGCAATAATAACATGTCTCATACTTTGATAATACTCACCCATTACTGTCTTGGGAACGCTAAAAGTGCAATACCCCAAAAGTCCGATGAAGAGAATTTGCCATTATAAAATCCAAATTTCTGAACTGGGGGTGGTTCACAATCATGAAATTTTATCTTTCTCGTGGCTGAGTAATATTCTCTCTGTGTCCGGCTAAGAAAACATCACGCAGCGGACAAAGACGTATTGACAGAATTTTAAAAAGTTTGTTGAACACAACGCTTCAGCAATGACTTTCTAGTTAGACGTATGCTTCAATATCACTAATCTCTTTACAGTGCACTTCTCCAAATGTTATCTATTGCAAACGATGCACTTTATGCAAAAAGATATACATCGGCGAAACGGGGAGGAGACTGCGGTAGGCAACCACTTCCGGCGAACACCCACGAGACGTCGAAAGAAATGACAAAGACGCATCCAAACCAGTCGCTCGACATTTCAGTCTCCCTGATCATTTTAGCCATGCCGGTCTGTGCCCTTTCCCTACATCAGGCATGTCAGGGTAACAGGGAAAGCTGTAAATATTTAGAGCAAAAATAACTTTTTCAAATCCGCATGCTTAATCCCCACGGTATCAAGGAACGCTTTTCATTCAAGTAATTTTTTCGTTCTCTACGTTGCTATGTTTCCACCAATAGCATAGATTCACCTTTTCACACAAACTGTACTCAACCCACCATTTTCTTGATTCGCTCTGACAAAGGGCTAACGCATACAACGTCACTTTCCTTGCGGTGGCCAATTTACCTTATCAACTCAGTGGATAAATCCAAGTTTTTGTGTATTGTATTGAATGCTGGCATTATTCTCAGAGGACAAAAAATTTTATGGCTCGTTCTTCAAAGTGCTACAATACGTGAAGGTGAGGTGGATCAAAGTGCGGGTTCTGCATGTATTCTGTAATTGCTTCTCTATTCTGAATTTTCAGGAGAAACATCTAAAATTCCATTTCCTAGCACGTTCTCGAAAACGCAAAAGCAATTTTCAAACCAGTTATGCTTTCCCTTTCCCTTGCAATGCCAGTCATCCCCCAAACCCACCGGAAAGGAATTGTTTTGGTCCTCCGGCTGGTTGTTGCGTTTTTGCTCGCGTAGCTAGGAAAAAAACCAGGCTTAGGAGCTGTTGTGGAAGGGAAAACGACTGGTGAGGTACAGCTCATTTTAAGGGGATAACATAAAACGGGTATTCTACACGCGGAGGTGGGGGGCGAGGGGTAGTAGTAGGGAGCTGAGGAACCGGGGATACGAACTGAATTGTTTCTGCCATCTCCCCGGCACCCTAATCATGTCTGGTTGTGCATACCTCGATTCACGTTATGAGCAGTGACTTCTACCAGCGTCAATAGCCACATAAAAATAATTTTATTTCCCTAAACAGAGAGGTTTTTATCTTATAATCGAAACGTAAAGCATTTTTTCCTAAAGACCTTACATAACAGGGCAACTTTTTACACACGACAATCTGTGTGGCTTTGGCCAAGGAGAAGGAGAGAAAAGTACATATTGGCTCAAGGCTTACTCAAGCTGGCGATTGCTTCACGCAAAGGTGAAACCTTTGAGTTGAATTTCAAAGGCGCCGTGTTTCATTAACATACTAGTTTTACTATACAAACAACATACTACCTGTACACTAACCCGATAACGTCCTAAAAACTAAACAAGTTAAACTTTGATCTAGAAATAACAAACTACAGTGTTTCATCGACATACTAGTTCTACTAAACAAACGACATACTATCTCTACACTAACCCGGTAACGTCCTAAATCCTAAATTAAAAGGTTAAAATGTAGTCAAAATTAAAACTACGATTTGGAAATAACAAACTACAGTGTTTCAACAACATGCTAGTTCTACTAAACAAACAACATACTACCTCTACACTAACCTGGTAACGTCCTAAAAACTAAATTAAAAAGTTGAAATGTAGTCAAAATTGAAAACTATGAACTGGAACAAACTGCAATGACCTCTTAAAATGGTCTAAGACACAACGCCCATTGTGCCGTTTTTGTTTTGTTTTGTTTTGTTTTGTTTTTACTTTGTAAAAGGTAGTAAAAACATTCCAAAACATACTCGGGAGAATACCTCACTTCGTATGCTACAATACTTTTTTAAGTTAAATGTAATAAAATGTTAAATAAAATACTAGAAAATAAACTTTCGATTACTGATTAGAAACAAAAGAGCACAGTTACACAAACAGTGGCGCCGCGTGACTATGCATTTGTAATGCTCATCAGTAGTCGAAGGTGTATTTCTGACATTTTATCGAAGGTGACTTTACATTTAACTTGATAATGGTGTAGCCTCGGTGTCAAGAAGACACCGAATCTCTGTTTTATATGGTTAATTTTTCTCGTCTTCGATCAAAACGTTATTGATCAAAATGCAAAAAAAGTACTGTAGTATACTTAGTGAAGTATTTTCCCGATGGCTTGTACAAACAGTTTGGCGCCAAACTGCTTGTGTAGCTAAGCTTTTCTAATACTAATCCCCGGGGGGGGACTCCCATATGAAAGTGACGGGGATGCTCGTCGGAAAATTAGAATTAACACCCTAAAGGAGACCAATCTGGGCGTAACTCCGGCTTTATTTAACCCCTAAGGGAGACCATACAAAAACAGACAACTAAATAAGAGCTATAGAGATGTTAATTGCGCTAAAGATGTTGCAATCGAATGCTGTCCTCTATGAGTAAATTTTAACAACGGCGATTTCTGTACTGCTCTAGACCACTAACACAGTATAATATAGATATTCCTCGACACACAACCCTAAGCGATACCTGTGTGGGTAAAAATATTGGCTTTCCGAACTCAACAACCTAAGTGAGACCAAAACCTGCAATTTACAACCCTAAGCGAGACGACGAGCATCCCCGTCACTTTTATATGGGAGTCCCCCCCCCCCGGGTACTAATCAGTAGTCGAACGTTGATTTGACATTTTATCGGTTACTTTACTTTTAACTAGATAACGGTGTCATGAAGCTAAGACACCGAAACCTGAAAGATAGTAAACTGCATTACAAAAAAATAGAGAGACTACGTCACTACGTATGCTACAATACTTTTTCATGCTTGATCAATAGAATTTTACTAATGCAAATACAAGCAAAACATTAACGACATTAAACGACACCTAAACTTCATTTTATATAGTTAATTTTTGCTTGTCTTCATCGTTCTTGGTTTGTTTGTTTTTGGCTGGGGTGGTACTTTCTTTTTTCTCAGTTTAAATTCATTGCTATATTCGCGTATGTTATTCACATTGCGTATTACAAATTGGTGGAAAAGAGCCTACAGATCTACAATATCAATCTTTATTTTTTCTGTACCTTATACTGTATTGAGTTTACTTACTTGTATGTGCTAAAATAGACTATAATGTCTAATTTCAAGCTCGCAAAAACAACAAAAATTAA
Organism: Siderastrea radians; assembly: GCA_964017195.1. Classification (NCBI taxonomy): domain Eukaryota; kingdom Metazoa; phylum Cnidaria; class Anthozoa; order Scleractinia; family Rhizangiidae; genus Siderastrea; species Siderastrea radians. The sequence goes on along the minus strand of OZ024891.1, from coordinate 6,994,034 downwards.
TCACATTAGCTAGAGTAATTTTACGTAACCCTCAAAATAGAAATTAGAGAAAGGGCCTTAGCCTCACTAGAGACATTAGTATAGGCACAAGCATAGCGTAAACAGCAACGGCACAGAACAAATATAAGTGCAAGCATAATTTGAACACAGACCGGTTCTCGTGACCATGTTGTCCTCACTAGAAATTAATGCGATATAAACAAAACTCAAGCACTAGCGAAACAAACAAGTCCGTTTTCCTTTTCTTTGTCGGCTCATATGCTTATTTCGTGTAAATTCCAATTTAATTGACAATGAGGACGATTGAGGACAACATGCTTCGTTAAAACGTCAAAGTGCCACGAGGTATGCAAGATTGCATTCTTCAGCATTGAAGACTAGGCATTGGAAGAGATTTGACGTTTTGCACATTTGTGCATCCTTTGTGTCCCATCTGAGATCAGTGTACTCTAATCTGAATTCCGCAGAACAGACTGGAAAAGAAACCCTCTCTTACACTAGTAACCTATTCCCTTACATACCTAAGTTTTCAAGGCTTCACAAGCCGCAGTTTCTTTGTTGGGCCACAGGTGGTTGGTAAAGTTTTTGGTGTAAAATTGATCTATATATACATACGGTAGTCACTCACTCTGGAACTATCAGATTTATTTTGATTTCCCTGGATTTATTATTACAGATGGCCAAAGTTCCAGATGGGGGTAAATGTTCTCACTCTCTGTCAACACCCAAGAAAACTAAGAATATGTTGTAATAAAGATCTACCTTGCTCTCTCGTTGTACTGCCAGCACACTAATAATTGATGAAATTACGGTAATCAAAATTGATTCACTTTTGTCCGTTGCTAGACTTGTTTGAGCATTACCTTTCTCAAACTCATTAATAAGTCATAAAGAGAAAACAAAGGAAATCACTACCGTGACGGAGGTTTGGAAACCGGATCTTAATTAGCATAAAATTTTGCAAACGTTTGCTTTGAATTTCTCCAAGAATTATGAATGGTTTGCGAAGCCATATCAAAAACTCGAAAGAGTGTTTCATCAGGTATCCAAACACCTCAAACTCGGTTAAAAAGACTCGGCTGAAAATGGTAGCTTCCTTGACTTACCTCGTTTCAACGAATACCTTCTGGTACAAAACGATCATGAAAATGTTTCACAACGAATGAACAACAAGTTGACATTTTGCTCACAAATATACGGCGGTTTGTTAAACTTTCTTATCACAGCTAGTGCGTCTCGTCATGTCTCGTTTGTGTACGAACAGTCTTCCACGTCAACATCTTCATCTTCAGATCTGTAAGGCGATTGAGAAGCCAGATAAGAAGGACCTACTCTGTCGAACACATTCGTCAGCTTCTTGTGACTATGAACGATTCGAATCACTTGATAGCCAATCACACCACTGACTGTGAGTGCACGACAGAATGACTTGTCGCTACCTCTTATGCCGTAATAAGGAGTATTGCGTTTGTCTTTATCGCGAACTTGAAATTCTTCATTACAGAAAATCATCTCGTCGGTGACAAAGTTCCTTCCCTTCAACGCACAAGTATTGTTTAGAACTACTTGGTAACGCTGCTCACTGCACATGTAATCATCCTTTGGATACTTACTCATGTAGTCATATTTCTTGGTTGACTCATGGGCAAGGGAAACACCGGCTATGTGATAAACAGTGTCTTCAAATAGACGTTTCCTGCATTCTTCAACAAAGTATTCTTCATAGTCCTTCAATTGCTTTTCTTTGTCGGGATCTCCACCGCAATCTTCTGAGAGTTGAGCAAATGGAGAATGGAGAAGGGCTGGGTTTTTCTGGACCTCTTCAAAAAGAGTATCATTTATTAGAAGACTACGAACAGCACGCTTTAAATTTCTGCAGGGAAATTTCGGCCACCTGCTAGGGGAAGTAACGTCGTCAAAAAGATCATCTCTTTCCTCCTTTGACAGTTCTCTCACGGTCTTCTCCAGGCACGTTTGAAAAACACGCTGACCAAACAAGAGGCCTCTGGTAAGTGAGCACTTATGCCACCTGCGATCATTTTCATCAAATTGGTACATAAATCGAATGTCATCATCTACCGTCCAGTAGAGATCAAACTTGAAACATTCTGCCAAGATTTTGATAATTGCCCTGGTGACGCCAATTCCGCGTCCTCTTTGAGGTAAAACAATGTAATTCAAGTTAACAATGCTTGCCCTTAGATCCCCGAGAGCAGCTATGGTGGTTTGGCATGTTTTCAAGTCTTGAGGCTCCACAACAAGAAAAATGTTTAACTCCAACTTGCTCTCTGTACTGCCTTCATCTTTCTTTTCTTCCACGATCCTGTAACCTTCTTCCTCCAATCTCTCATCTAAAAGTACACCTCTACTCCAGGGATCTTCTTCAAGAAAATAATTTCCTTGATTGTCAGGTGTTGGACCTGGCCGAATTGTCGGAATGAATATGGGTGCCAGTTGTTGACTTTCGCGAATAGCATCAAGCTTTTCAGACATCCTGGAGGAGATCTTAACTTCAAGACAGTTTTCTTCGTCAACACTCTTCATCAAACGAATTTCATTGCCAGGCACTGACTGTAAATTAACAATTTTACAGAAAGCAGAGGACTTCTGATGGGCAAACAGACGTTTTCGGGCCAGACTAAGAAGTCGATTTATTTCTTCATCCTGATGGTCTAGGACTAAGGTGGGATCAAGTTGTAAGTCAAAATGATCCTTGTCACAAAGCACGTTAAGCAGAACTTTTGCCCACAAATGCTGATCCACACTCTGGGAATGCCGAAGTTCCAAACCATTCTTCCCGAAATTTAACTTCTTTTCCAATTCGCGGATGGCATTCGCTCCCTTTGAGGAAGGTTTTAGCAGGAGCTGTTCCACACTTTTTATTATTTTGTCATGACTGGATTGGAATTGAATTTTGTTGTCTTCATTGGCAGCTTTCATTTTTTGGGGAATTGAGATATCATCCTTGACATCCAGGCAAGGATGGGGGTTTATCTCACGAATGGATTTGTTACAGAATTCGATTACACACTTTAGCCTCTTGAACAACAATTCCAAAATGGCCGTTCTGCTTGCATTATCATCATCAAAAGACCTGACAGCAAGGAGGTCCTTAACATCTTCTCTTAGCTGGTTAACTAACTGGAAATGGGGGTTCTTCTGTCGTGTGCTGCGAGTTTCCTTCTTCGCAAAGAAAGTAATCAGGACTTTAACAAGAAATTCTTCACATAAGCCTTTCTTTGCTTCAGCATTGGCACGTGACCACTTCTTCTTTTCCGAAGCAGAAAGTTTTCGGCTCCTTCCCTCGTCCAGAACACTACGTAAGTAAGCCGGTGCACTGTATGCACAAAATTCCTGAACCCTGCTTTGACACAAAATTTCAACAACGTCTATGAGATCTGTGGAAACATCTTGCGATGTGGGGCAGTTAGTATTTATAAAAGCATATATCAGCCTGTTTTTGAAGATCTCAAGAGATTCTTGAAGCATATTCTTAAGGAAGGGAAGTGTTCGTCCGTAACGCACGAAGTCATCGTACAAGACGTGCTGCATTTCTTCAATGTCTTGTTGGAATGGAAACTTTGCTTGGTCTAGGTAGGATGTGACAATGTCAGTTGCTTCGTTGATGTTTGGACGTATGTCAAAATTTACTTTTACGTCCTTGACCTCTGGAGCTTTACCTCTCTTTTTCTCTGTACTAATGCTGCTGCCTATTCGGGTTTTGAGCTTCTTGGCAGCCAAATGAACATTTTGCAGAAATGGGTGGATTGTTTGTTTGATTTTTACACATTGAACGTGATCATCGATCACTTTCTTCAAGGAATTGAGAATGCCAGAATTTTCTGAATGGAAATAAATCACTTCGCTTTCCTCCGCCAACTTCTCCAAAAGAGCCTCGCCATTAAGCTGAGGAAGCTTTTCTTTTACGTCTTCATAGCACCCAGGCACTTCCTTATCCTCTAAGCTACTGGAGAGAAAGCTTGACCATGCTTCGCCCAGCTCTTCCTTCTTCTTTTCGCACAAGCGATCAAAATTGCACGACGATGCATGTGACACTTGACTTCGATCGTTAAACACATGAACAAGTTTGGGACGGGAGGTAAATTCAAACTCTTCATGCCTACGAAATACCTGTGCAATATCTTCTGATGAAACTGGTCTGCCCGATTTACCCCAATCAAAAAACAAAACTACATCAGCCTTGCTTAGTTCGACAGTGATGAATTCGTTTCCATTTGCATCACCGCAACCAGGCAAATCTACAAACTCCACATCAACTTCCAACTCCAGGTGGCCTGAGCTTGTCATTGCCCTCTTTTTCAAATGACGGAAGACTGGAAATGGTCCCTGAACCTCTACAGATCTTGCATCTCTGAAACCTTCACCTTCTTGAAACTTCTCTTTAAGTAAGCTATTTATACGTGCCAGCGTGTCTTCCCCCAGTTCTGGTTCGGAAAACAATGTCTCATAATCAGTGCTTACTCCATCCTTCTGTTTGCATACAGATACCAGAACATTCTTACCAAATTTTACATAAATTGGAACAGGTGTCTGATTTCCTCCAAAAGCAGAGGGAAGAGGCCCATTTTCCAGCCTATGTTCATTACGTAAACCCCAGTTTATAAGATAATTGACGAAAAAACTCTTACCAGCCCCAAGTGGCCCAAACACAGCAAGTGAAATACAAATCTTACTTTCTGTAACAAGTGTGCTATGAAAGCTGTCAATACTTTCTCTAATAAACTTTTTGACTGTCTCTGACCTTTTAGGTTCCTTATGGTTATCGTACAACTGGTACCAAGCTCCCTCCAAGACATCAGAGCAGAGACTAATGTTTTCCCACAATCCTGAACTCTGCGGAATAACTGAGCTGTAGAACTTTTTCCTTGCATATTTTTCTATGTCTGAAGAAGGAGAGGCAAACGATTTAAAAAAGATGTGATGAAAGAGCATTTTCACATCAAATGTTACTACACTTCATGCAATTGCGTCCCTTTCTGTAACACTCTCTGTGAATTCCCTTATTTCAAGATTAAATGGGGACTGGGTAATCTGCGAGTTGTAAGTTGCAAGTTGCAGTTGTTCGTGTGTCAATTTATCGAACTCTTAACTTGTAAAACAACACCAAATAAAGTGTAAATAATAAACTTGCAACTCCAACTGTTAACGCACAACTACAACCAATGCAACTTGCAACTCGCAACTAAAACTTACAATTCCCCAACTCGCATTCTTCCAAAACCCATTAAATTCCATGCCTCGAATAAACGCCGCTTATTTTAAACTGAACCACTATATAACTGAGTTGGTAGGGCGATGCAGTGATAAAGTTGAGGTAATGGGTTCGATTCCTGTTGTAGCCTTGAAACTTTCTTCAGGCTCAGCAAGCAACTGCTTCAGTTGCTTATACATTGTCAAAATAAATTCCATTCACTTTATTTCGGGCACGCAAAGACCTTCCTGTACACAACTTTAAGATGAGATTTAGAAGAGTCCCCTCTTAACCACTCCTGTATAAACGGATTCAAACCCAGGTGACATGCGACATACCCCTGATCAAGGGCTATTAAATTTCAAGTTTGGTTATGGGGTTTCAGTTTTGCAACATGCTCTAGTAGTACAGACTCGTACCCAGTCGCTATGTATGATTCTGGGGGAAGGGGGAGAGAAGATTGGATTCTATTGAGGCGCACGGGGTGGCATGGGAAGGGGGCGAAGGAAAAATAGCGACTGGCAGATTTCGTACGGTAGAGCCGTGCAGTTTCCATGGAGCCGTAAAGTTCCTTTTTTAACGGAAACGGCACTGAAGTCTGAAGATACTTGGATTCCTCGTTTCAGGAGATGGAAGATATAATCTCTCCACGAAGAGCGGGGAGACGTTACCGGCCCTATTTCAATCGCGAACAGGAGTAAGTGGTCGTAATTCAGGATAAGAAGCTTTCAAGAAGATCTAACGTCTGTTTACATTAAAGGTGCAAATATATATAGTGGCTTGTCGCTGGCACTTTTCAAATAAATGGAACCTACACATCAGGGTATCGATTTAGAAATTTCTTGGTATTTGAGAAAATTATTTTAAGTTTGAAGAAAGATTTCAGCTAATGATTTGTGAAATTTATAATAGTTGACGAAAGGTACATTGTACGTCATCAGAAAAGCTCAGCTCAGTAGGTTATAAGCTTACTGTGTAGAAACGCAAAATACCGTTCGCTTTATTAAAAACACTATTAATACAACTGCGATGTGAGCAAGCTAATTTACCTTCATTTATGGCATTATCTACCTCGCGTGGAAAAGAACTTCCTTCGCGAGCGCCCGCCATATTGATACGAAATCTGCCAGTCGCTATTTATCCTTCGCCCCCTCCCATGTCACCACGCGCGCCTCAATAGAATCCAATCTTCTCTCCCTTTGCCCCGGATTCATACATAGCGACTAGGTACGAGTCTGCTAGTAGTATGTACGTCAAGATCACGGTTTCGGTCTTCACGATTTTTTTTTCGACACCCACCCGCTCTATCTTATAATTATTCAAAGATAGAGGTGGCAGAGAGGTTTATTTTCCATTAGCCTATTTTCTTTTATACAGCTGGGGGCTAGGAAATTTTATATTTCAATATGAAATGAAAAATGAAATAAAACCCTGAATCGTGTTCAACGAGATATAACTGGCTCTAGGCCACCGATATCCCTAGTTGTTGCTTCAGCTGAATTTTAGCATTTCTCTTGTTCAAATAACTGCAAAACAACATATTCATATTGGTTCATAATAGTTAAGTTCCGAAGCAGAGTTCCGAAAACTAGACCATGATGCACTTCTTCTCAGGTAACGAAAAAACTAAAAAATAGATGACTACTTCACAGAATAAAACAAATTGAAAATCACTCTTACCTGAAGTTGACATAATGTTGGATGCAATATTCTGAGCAGCATCAGGCGTCATGTCGTCAAAACTGTAGAGTGGATACAAAGACTGTGGCCGCTTCACAATCAATCCAAGCTCCCTGAAATCCGTTTCCAACCCAACTGGTACAATGACAATTTTAACATTTCTTGAGGACAGTTCCTTAGATGCTGATACAAGTAGGTCCTGATCCTGATCATCATCTTTGTTTTCTGCATTTGATATTTGTTTGCCAGTCGTTACCAAAACAACAAGCTGATGTTGACTGGAACTTGCAGTGAAATGGCGAGCTGCCTCAATTAATCCCAAATCCATTCTTCTTGTCTTTGTTTCACGCCATACTTTGCTTCTCGGTTCACTTAACTGCTTAGAAAACAAGTTTCCACCTGGATTGGATGGCACCGTTTTAGCACTACGCCCATACACAACAAGACCTTTCACATGTACGGAACCCTCCCGGGAGGCACATGTCCAAACTTCCGCCAACTGTTTAACAAAGTTTAACTCTTTTTGAAATTCTTCTTGCGACACACTTGAAGAATAGTCCAAGGCAAAGACAACATCCATGTCAAACTCTCCATCTGAAACTACAAAACAGGAAAAGAAATTGACCGCTGTTCACAAGTCTGTCAAGTGAGATCACCTAATATTTAGATGGCAGAGCAAAAAGGCCTGAAAAATTGGCAGACTGATTTTGCTTTGTTTTCTTTTTCTTCACCAAACTTGATACATTAGCTGGAACTGTTGTTCCACTCACTTTGTTAGCAAGATTAACGCGTACAAAGTAATCAAATTATGACGTTGCACAAAGCAATAACAAATTGTGACGTTGCAGCTGACGATGTCACTGATATGCCTGACACAAAGTTTTTAACTTCAAAAATGCCATCTGAAAGACCATGAATATAGCATTTTTTGCTATGATGAATTATGCTATACCACAAGTCAAAAAACAGTTTTGCTACCCCCAGAAATCAACCCAACTATACTCTTTCTCGGAAATCAAACCTTTCAGACTAATATATGTTTTTCTAGTGGGGGGAGAGAAATTCTAGCCGAAATAAAAGCTTAATATTGTCAAATCATATGGCTTTAGTATTATTATTTTTGGCTTTGCAACAACGACATATGAGCGATGAAAAATTTGATCACAGCACTTGAATCTCTAAGATGTCTCAAAACTTGTTTTCAGGGAGTATCAGTACCATGTACTTTGTAGTCAACCTCTTACAAAACTGGATCAGTAACAAGCAAAAAAATCAGTCCAGATGCCGACTTGGGATAAGCGTAAAGTTTTGTGGCTTTAAAAATGTTCTGGTAATATTATAGATACAAAATACTGTGATGGCTATTTAAAAAAGTGAGAAAGTACAGCTTTTAATTGTTCACGAATGCCAAAACATTTCGACACATTACGAGCGTGATGGGACAAGTTCGTTGACATGTGGTCGTGCTTACTCAAACGTAATTAGGGGCCGACCATTTAACTCTTGAGGGGGGGGGGGGGGGTGGATGATTTCGAAAAAAAATTTCCTGCAAGCCCTTGTCGGAAGAAAAAAATTGCATGCAGCACAAATGAAATAGAAAAAAAATTCTTGCACTGCTGCAAGCAAGAAAAAAAAATGTTGCAAAGCTATTTCATCATTCCAGGGGGACTTTACAAAATCCCAGCAAAACTGCAACCATTCTTCCCTTGCTCCCTTTAAACTCTGGAGTTGGTTATGCTTCAGAATGTACAAATGCATTCTTAGCTTTATAGGGTCCGACAATCTGTGAGCCAGCGAGCCACTCCAGTTAGCCTAAATCACACTCTGGTTTAGCCAAAACAACATTCCGGTTAGCCTACAGTTATTAGCTTTAATAGGTAGCTTGCGGTTAGCCCTATATAATGGGATATAAAGGGATTTCTGGCTTGCACGGTTCACAAGGCTCGCGAGTCATAGGAGTCATGCAAGCCATTATGGTTAGCCTAAATTACACATTGGCTAACCTAGTTAGCACTGCAGTTAGCCTACAGTTCCTTTATAGGTAGCTTGCGGTTAGCCTTTTTATTGGGATTAGGGATTCTGGCTCGCTGGCTCGTACTGTATCCAAACTCGTTAGCTTTATAATATCACAAGCAGTAATGGAGGTAAATTTTTCTATTTAAAGAATCAAGTTTTATTAGACAAAGAAAAATAATTTGTTCATTTTTAATCTTTTTAACTGAAACATTTTCATGTAACATAACATTTATAACATATAACATTTTTGCCATTTTTGATTTTTGCGATGTTTTAGTAATGCACCTATCAATGTCTAGCCCCAATGGGGGGAGTGCAGGCATACCCAAGGGCTATAATGATTGACATTTTCAAATATTTTGGGTCACTAAAATTTTTAAATTCCCCACCCTCTGCCATTTCAAACCTTGGTTAAATCCTTAATTCTTGTTATGAAACTATTCTATGATTCTTGTTGTCAACCGTAAAGAACATGTATTTATATTTTTCTATGTTTAAATATTTGTAAATAAGATGTATCTCTATTATAACATATTCAGTATAATAAGAAACAGATCCAAACCTTTCTTGTTGTCAACTGTAAATAAATAACAGTAACATGTATCTATATTTTCTATGTTTTTATATTTTTAAATAAGATATATCTTTATTATAATATATATTCAGTATAAAAAGAAACAGATCCAAACCTTTCTTGTTGTCAACTATAAATAAATATTAAATAAGTAAACAGTAACATGTATCTATATTTTCAATGTTTTTATATTTAAAATGAGATATATAATTATGCCATAAAAAATTTTTCCCGGACCCCCCTGAAGCGCGAAAATAAAAACCAGGAAGGCCTTTATAGAAGCCTGGCATAATGAGAGTAACCAGGCCTAAAGATCCAACCCACTTGAGGATACACTGGGAACAAGCCTACAGTGCTCGGTAGTAATGGGAACCACGAAGAACATTAAAATAGCTTGAATTTTTGTAGTTTTAACTTAATAAATGGACAGTTGTAGCTCTAAAAAAATAAATAACTGTTATGTCACAAAATGGCACTATTATGCCGGCATTATGCTCCATGCTCCACCTGTAGTATTATGCTCGAAATTATGCCGGCATAATATGTCAAACCCTAATTAGTAAGCTCATACAAAAGAATAGTGTAAGTGATTTTCATAATCCCATGAAACAAACTCAAGCCCATGCATTTCACTTATGATTTATCTATTTTTTTGTCTTGCCTGTGAACAAAGCTCCAGCTGGAATTGAAAACTAATGTAAGAACTCTTTTTTTTTTGGAGGAAAAAAAATCCTGCAGAGAAATGAAGAGGAAAAAAAAATATCCTGCAGAGCATTTACAAGGAAAAAAAATATCCTGCCCACCAGGTTGCTAGAAAAAAAAAAGCTTGCTGACCAGAGATCATCCACCCCCCCCTCAAAAGTTAAATAGTCGGCCCCTTAAGTGAAATTTCGACAACTCGAACCCTAGCATCTTGAAAATCTCGCTAACTCAAATCAAACAGCATTTGAGCCGAACATATTATCATACCCACTCTACGTAAGCTTCTTAGCTCGTGTCAGCATTTTCAGAAATCAAGAGAAACAGAACCGTATATCTTTCCAAGAATTCTTTGATCAGCGGTTTTGTTGCCTAGACACTACAACGCTGACCAAACACCCTGAGGTTTCTGAAAACCACACCCTTCCATTCACCTTCCGCCCTGAATAAACCTGGCTACCCACCCCCATGAAAACCGCATCCCCCACTTACTCTAGGCTCAGGAACCCGTACCGTATCGTACTGACTACCGTACTCAAATAGACAAAAAAAGTTGAAAGTCGCTGACAAAGATGGGGAAGAATAGGTCCGTACTGCGTCCGCACAATAGACAAATGATGTGCTGTCTCCTTCTTGAAATCAAACTCAAGATTCTGTTACCAGTGACATGAAAATGATTGGTACCTTGTCACATTCACTAGTCAAGTTTGGTGGGGAAAACGATGCTCAAAATTGGAAAACAAAATAACTTTAAGTTGTGTAAAAAGGACGAGTTTACAGACAACAATTCACTGGTGGACTTTGTGCATGCCCCTACTATGGTCCTTTTTGGAGTTGAGTATAGATAGGGTCAAAAATTATTATAACCCACTGATAAATTATCACACTTTCTCATTGGACAAAACACATTGTATGGTACAAAATCGGATGGGGGTATCAGATGAAACATCCCCTCTGATATCATATCTGATATTTGATTTATTGATGAGAACACAAAGAGTAAGTTACATATCAGATCTTTATTTTTTCAACTTGATAACTAATTACCTTGACATTATTTAGCCTCATGTACCATGTGTGACTATCACTGGCTGTTTACTTTTTACCTCAAGAACGCACATTGTATAAATTAAATGAAGCATTATCACATCAATGATGAGTTTATTGGTGTAATGCCCCTGGTGTAAGATTGTCCTGAAAAATTACCAGTTGCCCTCAAAGCCTTGCTTCGAGGGCAGACAAACTTGTAGAATTGAACATTATGCTCCGATATACTAGCCACCTTAAGGGTTTTACAGACTAAATCTCCATCATTAACTGTACGATACACTATTCCCATGACTCTGCAGGGGACTTCCACTCAGGTTGTAAAACGTAGCAGCCTGAACATCCTTTTAAGATCTTAAGGTGTCACAACGTCAAGAGTCATACCTATTTTGTTAGTGCTACCTGTACCATAACTTTGCATCAACACAATGTTTCTACTAGTTGAAATGCACAAATCTTTCTTCAAAAGCAAAATCACAGATCCATATAAGTTGTATTTACCTTCACTATCACTCTGTTCTCCAATGGCTTCTGATCTGCTTCGTTTATGAGCAACTTGAGAATCTTCGTCAGAATCGGACGTGCCTGCAGCTACATCTAATTGATAACAAGAAAATGCTCATCAGCTATAATCAAGGACACTTCTTCTCACTCCCCTTATGGAAATGCTAAAAGGGGAAGCTTCTGTGACCCTCCCACCCTCTCCCTAATACGCTGCATATTGGTTTAAAAGTCTAACATGTTGGCTGACTATAACAACCTTCAAATGTTGCAACAATAAGTTCAAAACAGAGGAGTGGCGTTCTCTCACAACTTCACCCACAAGGAGAGACTAACCTAAAAAATGTTTGCTATTTTCTCTCTCATTACAGGAGGAGACCTAACCTGGCTAAATTGTCCACATTTGGCATTAATGCCAAGAGCAACAAATGTTGTCCGATACACATTTCTTTTAACAGAAACAAAGCGCACTACTAACCTTCATGATAAGTTGATGAAGAGCCCTCAAAGGTTTTTAAAGCTGTCCTTTCTGGAGGGGGTGGTTCTTTTCTAGTAACCCTAGAAGTGTTACTTAAGGAAGTCGAATCATCATGTGTAGAGGTGCTAGCACCTACAAATTAGAGACCATTCAGAATGGCGAGTTAGTCAATTGATAGTTGTTCATTTAAAAACAATCATTAGGCAAATTTTGAATTGCCTTTAGCCTTTATTCAAGGCAGGCAAATTGCACAACTTTGCACATGAAAATTTGTTTTATTTACATGAGACCAAAAATTCATATTCATATGAAATAATGTCTTGAAGCCTAATAACTTGGCAGATACATCTGCACATTACATACAGATGGTTGTACTTCTCGGGATACAGTCAAGCCACTCCACAATGGCCACCCTCACACAGATTCACTGGCTATCGTATAGAGATGGCTGTTATGAAGACGTTTCAATAAGTGTAATTGGTTGAACAGATTGGCAGTCGAGACACCACTGCCAATCTAACAGTTGGCAATGGCGGCTACCATCAAAGTACTGGAAATGGTAAATGAGCCACTGGAATTAGATAATTATTTGACTTTCGCTCACTGATAACAAGTACCGGACTTTATATCTTTTATTTCCTGCAAAGTGTGACACGCCCTTTTTGCTCAAAACGATTTTTTGTCAGCCCTGTGTATCAGCTGCGTTTGCATTGTTCATCAACGAAAACGAGTGCCATATACTAGCCACCTGAAGGGTTTTATAGACTAAATCTCCACCATTAACTGTACGACACTATTCCCATGACTCTGCAGGGAACTTTAACGCAGGTTGTCAAAACGTAGTAGCCCGGATTTTGTTAGTGCTACATGTACCATAACTTTGCATCAACACAATGTTTCTACTAGTTGAAATGCACACATCTTTCTTCAAAGCAAAATCACATATCCATATAAGTTCTATTTACCTTCACTATCAATGGCTCCAATGGCTTTTGTTCTGCTTCGTTTATGAGCAACTTGATAATCTTCGTCACAATCTGACGTGCCTGGAGCTACATCTAATTGATAACGAGAAAATGCTCATCATTAAGACTGTAGGAACGTTTGAATTTAAGACGTTGAAAACACCATTTTAATGTTAAAACACCTGTGATATCCTTTTATTTTACGTTGCCGAAAACTAGCAGCTGCAGTAATTTCTTTTCTCTATTTTTTCTCTTTTCTTTTTCTTAAAAACTAATTAGTAATTTTCTCTTAAAAACACATCCATTTTAGGTACAGACTCATTTCCCCACCCGCTTGTCCTTATATCTGGTCTTTTTCTCTGAGCTATGGAAGGGGGCATATTTCTCGATTTACCTCAATCTCATAGCCCACATTCCCCTTGACCAGCGGGAACTGGGTTGGTACTTTTACAAGGACACACCGTCGGACACACTTTCATAGGGGTACATAAAATGCTAACCCACTAGTGAAGGGAACCTGAATTCTGGGAAAGACAATGATTGAATTTATGTTGCCTTATCAAAATACTTACTGTTTTGACAATGGTCTGGTAAAATCTTTTAAAGTGCGCGGGGGCATGACTGCAAATTTGGCAAGTAGCATCGAAACACATTAACTTACCATAAGTTAACCCACCTCTTGACTCTGGATGCTCGCTTGACTCTGCATCTGAGGAATCTGACGATATTACAATAATACCTGAAATATAAGGTTTAGTATTTTACTTTTCCCCTCACAAATCAAGTTTTCAGCGTACATATCTTTCCGAATAACATGAAAACTATATGATTTTCTTAAGAAAGATGGAATATTCAGTTTTTCACGAGCGTGGGACAAAGAAAAAACTGAGTCCCCAACGGGAATCGAACCCATGACCTCCCGTACACCGGTCGGACACTCTAACCACTGAGCTACTGGGAGACTCGTGGCGAGCGAGGTCATATTTACTGAATTCGTTGCGACACACGTCCTGCATACTGCTAGGATCAGCAATGTCGAAAGCACTGTGTGTGATAGTAAAGAAAGAAAGATGGTAAATTTTAAGCTTGGAAAGAAATAAGAAAGACGGAATATTCAGTATGTCATTTTCTTGCTTGATAGAATTGCATTCTTCCACTGTTACCATCTTTATGAAAGGAAACCAAGGGAACGATATCATGTTTGACCACGTGACCATTTTTGCAGGAATATGAACCACCTAAAGGTAAGTAGTCACACGTGCAGTTTTATTTGTTTTATAACTGCATGATTTCTTAAAACCGACAAATCGGTTTTGGAGAAATTATTTTAATAATGTGCAGCACTGACAGCACCTACAAGCAGACCATTTAGAACAAGACATTAATTGACTGGCTCCAATTAAGGTCAAAACAATGCAAACGAGCAAAAACAATACCTTTTTTTTAAAGGACCAATTTCTTTCTGTTCTGGAACTTTTTCTGATTCTAAGTACCCTTCCTTATATGAAATTCTGAATGCAATACACGGTCTCTTAGTAATAGCACGATGCACAACTAACCTTCACTCATTGAAGTGCCCTCAAAGGTTTCTGAAGATGTTTTTTTAGCTGTGTTTGACCCTTTGTTAATCTTTTTCATGACTCCGGAACTGCTGCTTAAATTAGTCGACTTCTGATGTGCAATAATGAAAGCACCTACAAGAAGATCATTTAGAACGAGAAATTATTTGACTAGCTTCAACTACATTTAAAAAAGAGTAGTAAAACTTTAAAGAATGAAAAGTTGACTACTACGATATTGATTTCATCACTCGTTTCAATAAATACGTTTTTCAATGAAAAATGAAATATTCAAAGTAAAAACTTCATTGCTCCGATACTCGAATTTTTGCTTGTGTTAATTCGTAAGTGCAACAGTCACCCTGGAATTAAATGCCAGGTTTACCAGTTTGCATAACGTCTCCTAAACCTGTTTTCTTAGTGCAATCAACTCTTTTCATTCCCATCAGAATGCTTAAACGTTTTTTCACGTTCTGATTTCATTGGAAAAGCTGGTAGATGAGAGAAAACAGGAGAAAGATTGGAACGGATTGGGCCTGGACGGGGTACTGACTAAGCTTTTGTACGGGGCTCCGCCCCGAGATTCTACCCTATGCTTTAATAAAATTAATATGCTTATAAGGAAGGACCCTTCCTTATAAGAAGTTCTGTAATCAACACACACTCATTGGATAGTAACAGGATGCATAGCTAACCTGCACTTGTTGAAGAGTCCCTAAAGGCTTCTGAAGATGTCTTTTTAGCTGTGTGTGGCCTTTTTTTAGTCTTTTTAGTGACTCCAGAACTGCTGCTTGAAAAAGTCGACTTCTGGTCTGCAGTACTAAAAACACTTACAAGCAGATCATCTGGAACAAGAAATTAATTGATTGGCTTCAATTATGGTGAAAACAATGCAAACGAGCGAAAACAATAGCTTAATTTGGCTCAAATTGTTTCAAAGGACCAATTTTTTTTCTGTTCTAGAACTTTTTGTTATTCCAAGGACCCTTCCTTGTAAGAAATTCTGAATTCAATACACACTCTCTAAGTAATAACACGATGCAAGACTAACCTTCACTTGATGAAGTGCCCTCAAAGGCTTCTGAAGATGTCCTTTTAACTGTGATTGTCCCTTTTTTAGTCTTTTTAATGACTCCGGAACTGCTGCTTAAAGAAGTCGACTTCTGATGTGCAGTACTGGAAACACCTACAAGTAGATCATTTAGAACAAGACATTCAGTGCTTTCAATAAGCACCGACGGCCGACGAAAAGCGTCGGCTATTTCGTTCAGAGAAATCGGCTACTTTTCCCCTAAATTGAAGTAATTACAGGAAGTTTCTTTCAAAGCCCTCGTTGACATAGTCGGTTACTCTTCTCAAACCGGCTGCCTACTTCAAATTTTATTGATACCCCAGGACATTAATTGATTGGCTTCAATTACGGTCAAAACAATGATCAAAAACATATAGCTTTTGCTCAAATGCAGCTAAAAGAGGAAGACCTTCAAGAACTAGAAATTAATTCATTGGCTTCAATAAAGGTAAGAAAAAGAGTAACCTCAAATAATAAAAAGCAAAGTTGACAATTACAATATTGATTGTATTATTCATTTCAGTAAATACACTATTTAATTGAAGGACGAAAAACTCAATGTATAACTAAAGTGCTCTGATACTTGAATTTTGATTGTATTAATTTGTGCCTCCAACAGGCACATTGGAATTTAAATTGCCAGGTTTGCAAGTTTGCATAACATATCTCCTAACACAATTGTACCAATGCTCAATTTTTTATTGTTTTCTTAGTACAATCAACTCTTTCATTCGCATCACAATGCTAAAATGTTTTTCGTGCTCTGGTTTCATTGGAAAAGCTGTTAGCGGAGAGAAAACATATAGATTGGACCGGCTTGGGCCCGGGGAGGGTACTCAGTAAAGTTTTGTACAGAGAGGTTCTGCCCCAAGGTTCTACCCTAACCCTTATATATATGCCAATTTTTGTCGAAATGATATTCCTTCCATATACTAGAACTAAAATTACAAATTTTGTACCTCAGAAATAAGGCAAAATAATCGATCAGGTTGGATTTTGGTAGTTTGAAGGCTCCAAGCGTTCGCATATTTTATTGCAAACATTTCCTTAGACTTTGCTGGCATATCTCTTTCAGTTTACGATGAATTTGATGACCCTTTAACTTGAGAAACCACTTCAAGGAGAATCCCTACCCAATATTAATGTTATTGATTAGTCCAGTTCATGCAATGAGGGTAGTTAAGTATCATAAATTATAATACATTTACCTAAGCGACTCTCCTCATCACCAAAATTCTCTTCTTCATCAGTGTCCATTAATACACATTTACCTAGGCAACCCTCTTCATCACTAAAATTCTCTTCTTCGTCAGTGTCCATGACTGACTGAGCTACACCGTTGATGCCTAAAACTTTAGAAACAATGAAAAATCGATAAATTATCTGAAGTTAATAACACAAGTCATAGCTGTATTTGTCCTGTTACTTTAGCACATATCTCAATTCCAGTCTTGTAAAATGACGGCCATTTGGCTGAAGTTTGACTTGCAGCATTTCTGAACCCTTTTGACAGTCACATGACAGGTATCTTACAGCATTTAGCAATAAACGGCCCGCGCATAGCGGGCATGTGCGGACAGCTGAAACTGATAAATAAATGTTTTGAATCGGTGTTTAGCCGACTGTTACCCCAACGTGTTACCGCGATTTGCTTATCATAATTCGACTCGTGATCGAGCAATGGAAAGTGAAACTCGCTTTTAAAATGAGTTTAAAAGGGTGCCCCTTAGTCAATTCAAGTTAGTTAAAAAACGCATTACCTAATGAAAAAGGTTTAAGTTCAAAATGAGTTACCCATGTAAAAAATTAATGAAGCAAATTTGAAATAAAAATAAATTCTGACCACGCTAGACGGAAAGAAAACCACTGCATTGAGTCAATGCTTTGTGTGACTGAAAGGTGACAGCCTGTTAGATCTGTCAAAAATGATTGCGTGATTTTATTCACGCGAACGTGCTGTAGGTAATTCATTTTTCCTTTTTCGTCGCTAGTAAAAATGTTGAGCTTCCAAACAGCATAGTGTCGTTTCTTCATAAATAGTTAGAGTACGTTCTTAACTAACTTTAGTTGGATTACTGAACGTAAGCGGAAAACTGACGTCCCTCGCGAAGCGCACGAATCATCACCACATAATGGCATGATGCCAATTTTGACATTCATGTTCGTGTTAAGTTCAATTTCCTCATTTTCCGATATGAAAAAGTAATGAGTTAATTGCTCTTACCAAAAATCAAAGCTTCTTTAATTTGTTTCATTTTGGTTGGTGATTTATTTGGTGCTTTCGGAAATTAAGCCCCTTTCCAATTAATGATGAACATGAAACGTGCCATACAAAGTTTCAACCTCGTTCCCAGGGTCTCTCTCTCCCCGCCCCCAGAGCGGGGAGAGAGAGACCCTGGGAACGAGGTTGACAAAGTTTTTGAAACAATAATACGCACCGATACAATTGCATCAACAACGAGCGAAACATGTCATAATCAGAACTTAAGACGATACAGTCGCATGATTAACAGCACGCAATCTTACGCTCACACAGCCAAATTGGCCAGCAGTTTTATAATCAAACAACCAAATATACGGCCGTTTCAAAACCTGGATCGGATCGGATCGGATCGGGCTAACAAAACCCGGATTGGATCGGGCTGGAGCGAAAAAACCCGGATCTGATGGAGCATTAGGAGCACTTCAAATTCTCATTAAAAATGGTGAAGTGCTGTCTCTGGGTCAAGATGATGGAGAGAGATCAAGAAAGTGATTGTCAATGCACTGTTTTTGCTTTTTCTTCTCCATTCTGTCGTGAAGACTTATTGTTTATTGTTATGCATTTTAACTACTTCATTAAACTACTACATAACTTTTTTCCCTAGAGGGAGGGATCTCAGCAGAATAATGAAGAGAAAAGGAACTGAAAGTGTGTGCCAAAGCATGTACAATTAAGTCAGTACCAAATGGGGCCTAAAGTAACAATGATATCGAGATTACTCGCGTCTTACCGTTCTTTACTTGCAATTTGAACCATGCATAAATGATTGTAAGGTTTTTAGAGTAAAACTACAAGTCAATAAACGGAAGTAAAAGTTCTTAGAATAGCCATATACCAAGGATACCTTCTTCTGTTTTCTCTCCCGATTTTAGAAGATTTGCATTGTCAATTACCATAGCCATTCACACAGCGGTACAGTGTCTATAAGCTAGCCAGCATGGCAAAAATGGTGTTTAGATTTAGTAAAAGTCTTGATTTCATCTTATCAAAACTGAAAAAATGTGTTCTACTAGGGTAATAAGTTATGCAATAATGCAAGTCACTGTATAAGAAACTAATAGTTTGTTTTCTGACGTAATCGTAGGTTTCTTTATATTATATTGTTTTCTGGAAAACCCCTTTCAAGCAATAACAGCATTATACTCGAAGATTCCTTTCAAATGACAGTCGTGTTCATTCAGGGCATTTAAGTTTCATTTCTAATATCCACATGTGACTAATCAACTGTATTAGCTTTACATACAAAATTGTTCCAAAGACGTTATAATTACCACAAATACCCACCCACTTTTTATACAAGAATAATTCAGCCACTTTCTGGTTCATTTCAACAATGTGACTTAGGTTAAACCAAAGAAAACACACAGTTTAGATGCAAAATTTCATTAGTTGTTACAATTGACAAAGCAGGACCTCAAACTGAAATATTTTTTCTCTTACTAATCGTATTTTTGTCACTGATTTTTGAAAGGGGTATTAATCGTTCAGTCACATGACCAATTTCTACAGATATTATTGTATTTAAATCCATCTTCATCGTATATTTTCATGTTTGAGATAGAAAACTTTAGCGACGAATAGTTTACAGATCTATCGATACACTAAAACTTCAAATAAAGCACCATAAAGACGGAAAATTAATCTTGATATCATTGTTACTTTAGGCTCCATTCGGTACCGACTTTATTGTACATACTTTGACACAGTGCACTGCTATCTTACCTTTCCTTTTTGTGTTTCTGCTTGGATCTATCCTTGCAGAAAAAAAATAATCGTTTAATGAAGTAGTTTAAATGCATAACAAAGAAAAATAAGTCTTCACGACAGAATGAAGAAGGAAAAAGCAAAAACAGTGCAGTGACAATTTCTTGATCTCTCTCTGTCATCTTGATCCAGAGATACCAAGTGACCATTTTTGTTGGGAATTTAAGGCACTCTTTCTTTCACCGATCAGATCCAGGCTTTTTTCAATCCGATCCGATCCAAGTTTTGGGGTCCGATCCGGTCCGATCCAGGTTTTGTCAGTCCGGTCCGATTCGGTCCGATCCGGTCCGATCCAGATTTTGTCAATGGCCGAAATATACGTTGAAAATCAAACCAGAATACTGAGCAAACAAAAATTAAATAAGAAAACCATTATTTCATTTATTTATTATTAACATTTATAGTAAACATGAAGCAGAAACAGGAGATCGTACTCACACTACATAAGCTGCTTAGCTTGTGTCAGCAGATCGTGTCAACATTTTCAGGAAGACAAACAGAACCCTACAGCTCTTCAAGAATTCTTTCATCAGTGGTTTCGTTACCATGGCACTACACCGCTGACAAAAAAGCCTAAGGTTTGTGAAAACCACACCCTTCCTTACACTTCCCTCTGAATGAACCCTTCCCCCACCCAAGAAAACCACTGCCCTAATTTACTGTTGACTCAGGAACCCGTACCAAACTCAAAAAAAAAAACAAACAAAGGTTGTTTACCATTTACAACAACTTTCCGGAAATTCCTGTTGGAAAGTAAATGGTACATGACTTTTCGGGTCGTTCCAGTGGAAAATTTCTGGGAGCAACGCAACGACTGTAAAAGTAGTCCTGTTTTTCCAGACGGAATGTTCCAAACGGAAATTCATGTACCATTTGTTCAAACCTTATCTTTGACACCAGTTTCAGGCTCTCATGGCCATTTTCTGTCTCAACAACAATTAATTAGGGAGCTTAACGGGAATGAAAATGTCACTTTTAAAATCACTTCGCAATCTTTGAAACTTCTTGGCGATTATTCCAACTTGTTTAACCTGTCTAATGCAGTCGAATTATCCAGGAGCTGAATTTGTAAGGACGGCGTATCAGTTCAGGAAGAACTTATTTGGAAAATTATTAGAAAATAGCTGTGTCCCCAATTAGCGCCCTGTCTTTACAGGGTGCTAGATCACTTGACACGTGAATAAAGTTATTACTATTATATTATTATTATTATAAAAACGAAAATTCACCGTAGGGTGTTTGCGTTCTACACAAAATGTAGAATTTGGTCATTTCCCGTTGTAATTGTGCACAGAATGGCAAAGAAATATTCCAAAAATAACGCATGTGCAGAGTCGTTGTTTTGTTAATCAAAGCTTTTGTTTTGCGACCTCTTCGTTATGCACCTGACTCATCGGCTTCCCCGAGGGGGGGGGGGGGGCCCGGGCTGATGTGGGGAAATATGGGGACGTTATGGGGAATTTGCAAGTTTAAGCAAGTTTAGAATTCCCCTGTGTATATATTATTGTTAGAGGTCATTGTTAGAGGTCAACAGGTTCTAATTATAAGTTCTTCACTAATATTTGCCGATACATCTACATTTGTCATTAGTCAGGACAGATTTAGAGTAGCTTGCGAATAATTAAGGATAGAAAAAAGTTGAAATATTCACAAGAATGGTTATTGTCTCAAGCATTAACCGTCGGGGAAGCCGATGGCAAGTGCATTAGCCGTCGCCGTCGTGCAAATTTTTTGGTAAATGGTAGGGATTTCTGCAAATGGTAAGCGCCAGTCCCGAACGGAATTTTCCCAATACGGAAATTTGCTTGCCATTTACCCAAACCGACCCAAACGGTAAACCGAGCGGTTTACCCGTGTAAATGGTAAACAACCAAAGTCTGAAAGACGATGACACAGATGCGGTCACATGCGTTCTGCGTACTGCCTCCGCACAAAAACTGCAGGCTGCTGTTTGTTTGCGCAGTCATATCAAACTCGCTTCCCTTTGGGATGGACATTTACTCCGATTCAACCACACAACCTAACGAAAGGTCGAAATGATGCTTTAACCAAACAAAATTAAGAAAAGATAGGAATAAATTAAATTACAGACTAAATCGAGATACGAAAGACCACTGAAAGTGAATTTTGAAGATTTCGCTACAGAAAACAGGACAGAAAAACAAACAGGACAGACATGTCACGCAAGGTCAGGAAAACTTAGATGATGAACTGTTTTCAGTCAGAACATGTAACAGACTCAAAAATACTCTATTGTCAAATATTGACTCACAGCTTCCCAAGGAACTGGTCTTGGACAGCGATGACTTTCTACATGAAGTTTTCTTCCTCGATTGGCCTCAAACTGAATAATTAATGAGAAGAATGCTTTCGCCGCGAAGAGAAACTTCAGTGCCAATTTGACGGGAAAGAATCTTCGCAAATCCTGACAAATTGGGAGTCAAAATTCTCCAAATTCATTGTAGATTTTGAAACCGGAGGTAACTTGAGGGTTACTTTTTGATGTCCCGGATAATCGGCCTCATTCTCCTGAATACTCGAATTTTGCGCGGAATTTCCTTGTAAAATCGACCCCAAGGGTCCTAAAATGCGTGTATATTAGGGTCATTCATTTTTTCGCAAAACTGAAAATTGAAAAATGAAAAGAGTCAGCTCAATTTCATTTTTTAAACCTCTTTAGAAAACGAAAAACGAATTTCGTATAATTCATTTTTTAATTTTCATTTTTTCTGAAGCTCGAAAAATGAAAAATGAATTTAGTGTTTGTTTAATATCATTTTTTAGGTCTTCAAAAAAGGAAAAACAAATTCCGTGTGGTTCATTTTCCAAATTTCATTTTTTCTGGAAAGTTGAAAAATGAAAAATGAATAGAGTTTTTGCTTAATTTTTTTTTTTATTTTTTGTGAAAAAAATTGGAAAATGAAAAACAGACAGAAATTCATTTTTCTAAAAAATAAAGTGTCACTCTATACGTGTTTTTAGAATCAGGTAATTCACGCGTTTCGCCCGCACTTTTTCGCTAAGTTGAAGAGCGAAATGGCTGAACTCTCTTTGGGTCTGGGAAATTCAGACGAATTTATCACATTGTCAAGAGGACATGGTGAGGGCAGGGTGGATCGAAAGCTGAAGAAAACTTAAGTAAACACGGAGCGACTGTCAATTATGTTTGGGGTAAGTTAACTGATGCGAAATCAACGCTTCTATTCATGAAACATGCAGCAGTCAATTGAACGCCATTTTAGTGAAGCTTATCGTAGGTCTTATTAAGGCTGGTTTTCACTAGCGACGGAGTCGGAGTCGGAGTCGTAAGCGGAGTCGTAAGAGCGCTTATGACCTAGTGAAAATCGAAAATCGGAGTCGTAAGCGGAGTCATAAGCTCGACGGAATCGGAGTCGGAAGAATCAGAACGTTTCCATTTTCTTCCAACTCCGCTTACGATTCCGTCGCTTACGATCAAGTGAAAACCAGATTGTCGGAGTCGGAAGCAGAAGCCGAAGGGTAAACCAATCACAGTGCTCGCTCCCACGCTCTGTGATTGGTTTAGCTCTTCCGCTTCTGCTTCCGACTCCGACAAGCTAGTTTTCACTAGATCGTAAGCGACGGAATCGTAAGCGCAATCGGAATTTCTGCTTGCGACTCCGTTGCTTGATTTTCACTAGATCATAACGTTCTATGCTTCTGACTATGACTCCGGCTCCGACTCCGCCGCTAGTGAAAACCAGCCTTTACAGAAGTTGAGAAGACACCGGCTACAGGGTGAAGCACCTAAACTTGAAACGTAATCTCGTCAGCTTCGTCCACAAGAGATCTGGGTACGGCGTACCTTATTATAGGAACATAACAAAGCATTTTAACAACGCCAAGAAAAGCTACCCTTTACAAAATTAACACGAATTTTCGAAAAGTTTACATCTATTTAATTAACGCGAATTTCCGTGGGGCATATGTTTACGTGCATACAAGAGGTGACGTCAAATCTATAAGATACTACCCTGCGAGCAGAGGCCCTTCGATCTTCCTAGATAAGTCGGGAAGAGGAAGGGACCTCTGCCAGCTGCCTCGACTTTCTTTGATTTGCCACTCATCCACCGAAACGGTGAGTCAGTCCGGTTTGAAACCAGTTTTTCCCGTTTTTGCTGAGTGCGCATGTGCTTTGTTAGAAATTACTGACTCAATACACGCCCACGGTACGTTCGGTACGCTCGTGAAGTTCACAACAGCGGACGCTTCTCTTTCAAAGGATGTCTTTGATAAAGCCGTGAAAAGTGCACTGGGAAGAGTGAATACTCATGGAATAAGCAATCTCACACAACACCAGTCGAAGGCCTTGCTCAATTTTCTGTGTGGTAAAGATTCTTTTGTCTACTTGCCAACCGGCCATGGCAAATCGCTAATTTACCAACTGGAACAAAAGATCACAATAGGGGTAAAATTTAACTTCTGGTTTGAGTGGGAATCGATGCGAAGGGCTACGCGAATGTGCACTTTAACGCTTATTTTTATGGCGAAATGGCATTTATTTTGGTCAACGGCGAGAAAAGCAAACGGCAAGAGAAACAATTATTTGCCGACTGGCGGCCGCTAATTTTGAAGACGAAACAGTCTCAGTGCAAAATATAATTTACCGCATGTGCGTGACGGCCGAGAAGTTTGAATTCGAAACAAACTTCACACAAATGTGTTTTGTTGAATGAAAGCCGAGAATGTTGAGGACGAAAGAGACTCAACACGAAAATACTTCTGAATGACGGGGACAAAAAGAAGGACAAAATAAAATAAATATCTCGAAGATCAAGGGGCTGTTTACATGGAGGGAGGAAGATCCTAGCACTAGGAAGATCCTAGAAGGCTAAAAAAATTTTTCGTTTGGTTTACATGCAGAAATTTCGGTCGGGGTGGTTGTTGGAAATCAAACGAAACTTCGGCCTTTAGCAGCTGAACGCCCGGCCGCCGCCATATTTGTTTTTCTGTCCCTAGAACTAGGATCTTCCTAGCGAAGGTAGTTTAATTAATTAGCATTAAATTGGTTCGTAATATACCCGGGAAAGATGAAGATGAAATTATGAATATATATCTTTCCCGGGTATATTACGAACCAATTTAATGACCAGCTCCCAGTTGGCTTGATAGCTCAATTGGTTAGAGCGCTGCACCGGTATCGTAGAGGTCAGGGTTCGAATCCCGACAAGCCTGATTTTTTCAGGCTTTCTTTTCGCAACTGCATAAGTTGCATTAATAACTGCGAGGATCTTCTTTACATTTATTTCTTCATTCCGCAGTTCTAATATATGAATCTCATATATTCATAATTACACCAAAAATTGGAAGAAACTGCTGCCAGAGTCGTTGTATCAAATTTGTCTTTTCAATAACCTTTTTGAATAACCGCAGGTAATAAAATCCAAATTTGTAAACCAAGGATGATTAAAAAACATCTAACTTGTTGGTGTCCAAGAGCTATCTACCAGGATAACAGAAAAAGATGCTCTCTCGTCTACATTTTCGTGATCAAAGTGACTCGTGAATAGAGTAAACTAATGGACCGAAAAATTATTCTAATTCCCCGTGTCCGAATACTGATTCATTGTTGACAATGGTGGTTTTCAATACGTATTTAATTTAGGAGGTGGGTTCTGTTGGTCGTGGAAACCAACCTCCAATATAGCTTACATGCATGCTACACATTACCCTCCAGCATTAAGCTATAGACATAACGAAAACGGAAAAAGAAATGGATATTCGTCTGTTACTAGAATTTCTTTTACGTTTATACTAGATCGAGAGGCTCTGTTGAGTCTATTTATACTTCCCTTTGATTACATCTCTACGTTAAACTTATGAACCGTGAAATTATTTTACTTTCCCAACGTTCTAGTACTTTTAAAATTGTCGACCGTACATTTTTTGCCATACATTATGCATTTAGCCTATGACACACGTTTGAGGTTTTGTTGTTCAACAAATGTTGCAAAATTTCGTGACTTCATGACGACAATTTGTTTGGTGTTTTCTTTTGACGTTCATCATCGCTGAACAGAATTACCATCCTTTGTCTGTGTGGTCTGTGTGATTGTGTCTGTTATCAAGTGAACCTTGCTGAAGGCGACCGCCGTTTATGTATATTAAAGGCAGCCACATCAGTAGTTCTGATAACTTGTAAGGGCGATTTTCGACTGCTACCGTTTGCCTTGGTTTTGTTATACATCGAGGTTTAAACCAAAACAAACTGTCTTTGTCGAAGACGTGCCGTGTAAAGCAAGGTTGAATTAGGGACAAAACAGTCGCGGGAACAAGTGCCACTTGATGACGAAATCTTTTCTCCGATAAAAGACTGAGCCCACGATTTTCGGCATTTGGCCAGTGGGCTATTCAGATGTGAATCCTCGAGGTCTCGATCACCTCGAGTGAAATATTCAAAGAACTCTGTTTAATTAACTAACTTGAAGGCCAGTTTATTGTTACTTCGAAAAACGGATAACTCTCGACTTGGAAAAAAAGCAGAGTGTTTGAAAATATTTATCAGGACAAACTACGTGCTCGCTATTAGAGTTGGGTGACATCTACTTTGTTAGTGACGGACCGCACAGGTAAAAGCCAGTATTAAAATGAAGTCCACAAGTCGACTGGATGAGTGGTCTCTGAAATATCTTGAGCATGGAATGGATGGGGAAACAAAACTACCACTCAACGAACACTGATTGCTACCGAACAACAACGATTTTGCCGTCGTGCTGTCACTAGATCCGTGCGTAATCCATTGTTAGGACCGAACTGATTCATAAGCTCACGCAGACTTACGGATTTAGATTCGCGGTATTCTTATTCTTGACAATTTTTCACTTGATCACTATTTTAGTCTTGATAATGATATCAGCGATATCGAAAGATTGTCTTGCTTTAATTTTTGTATTTATAGAAAAATGCTTGAGCAAATGAGCAGCAGTTTGTCTTGAAACTGAAGAATTATGGGCTGGAACCGTATTATAATACTTCAGTTTCAGGTCGGAATTTCTGGATTTCTTGTCGCTGTTCAACGTGAATTTCTTCTGAGCTTGAACAATAAAGAATTACAGATCTGTTTGTCTTGGAAGGCGTTTCTCTGTGGGTCATAAACGTCATAAACGAAGTCAGTAATACTAATAAACACTTGAGAATTATTGACGAGAAGAATCAATACAACATGCGGACCGCTGAGAAAACAACAAGTTTAGCTCATGTTTCTTGTTCAAGTTAAAAAGACTCGTTATTTTAGCAGTGTTTTCTGGTGTAAAATTAACCTGGATCAGTATAGTGGTCATTGGGAATAACGCATAATCTAAATAAGGCTTTTAAAGCTTTGAAAATGGAGAATTGCTTTGTTCTCTAGCCGACAAGTGCAAGAAAGATTTCATGCAATCAGCTGTTTCCGCCCCGTAAGTCAACTTTTTCTTCAGTTTAATGCATGAATGTGAATAAGGACGGGGAAAATGTTTAACTTGTGCAGGATACTCGCCTCTCTTCCGTGAAGAATACTCGCTTCCCCACAGTAATGCAGCGAGGTGTAAATACAGTTCGAAGCACTATTAATATAAGCTTAATTATTTCTTTTCTCGCGCCTTCGTAGAAAGCTGTCTTGAATCATGTCAAAACCACGAGTGAACCGCGTTTAACCCGAGTTTAACTGCCTTACCTAAGATCAGGTAACCTTCTTTTCTGTCGGATCTTTTAACGTGCTTTGAGCAACGCTATATTTCAGCCTTGGAACGCCATATAAAAACCAATTGTAAATGGTTTTGCAATTTAGTATTGCGCCACGGCGAGATAAATGAAGAACAATCTGGATATGTAAACCAATAAAGCTTCAACAGGCTATCTTTAACCATTATTCAACAGTAAGGTATAAATTTTAGAATCTCCAACAGCCAAACTTCTCGCTGACACTGCCAAAGCATGACTGGAACTAAGCTTATGGCCTCCAGATTCCTCCGTGCTAGGGACGCCATGTTTAAACTTGAAAACATTCTGTTTCATTTTTCGGCGCGAGTTCGTAGTTCTTTCTGATTGGACAATATAAATCGGAGATTTTTCGGCCCCCTTCGGGCTTCTTCGGGCATAGATACGAAAATTGACCAAGAGAAGTACTTTTCCCCCCGACTGAAAAGAAAGCGCAATGTCAAAAGTAAAGGTAAAGTTCCAAAAACAAAGGCACGCAACGCGTGCAGAAAGCGATCATACTTTCTAGCATAGGATAAATTGCCAACGGCTTAAATAAAAGAGTTTCAATGCATAATTATGGGTTTTGTGGGAAACTAAATTGCGAATAATAAAATAAGACCACTAATTTATCTCCAGTTGCAGCAAGGACAGTTTTCCCACCCTGTCACCTGGGGGGACTTAAAATGAGGGTGTGTGAGATTTTTTAGGTCAGAAATTCTTGATCGAGGTATTCTGGGGTTTTCTTTCATTTTTGTTTTGGCAATCTACCATTGAAATTTTTAATTTTTAGAAGGGTTATATTATTATTTTGTTGTCTTGTCTATCCTATAATTAATAAATTTAATAAAAAATATCAAGCCAAAACAAAATTGAATTTTGCAAGCTGTTACTACTAGTCAGTCTAACTACTTCAAGATGGCTCTTTTAGAAAGAGACAAGATACATGAAATGAAATGTTCATGACAGGAGCTGACAACTGAATTTTAAAAACTGAAAACAAGGTGTTCTTTTTTTTTAAGCTGGAAATATAATTCGGGTGCTTGAAAGAAGTTTCCTTGAAGCATTTTTCTTTTAAAGTAATCAAGAATGACATCAAGAAGTTTATGTTACAACAGCAAGCAATGCTATAGGTACATGTATTCGAGATGGGTGTTGCTTCACATTTTTGGCTTCCATCTTTTTTTTTGCGTAGCACGTTGGACTACATTTGAAGGTTGGTGGTTCCAGGCTTGGTCCCCGCCATTGTCATCCTAAATTTTTGTCAGTTGTGTGTGAGCAGAGCAAACTGACTATCTTGATGGACTAAAAAAAGAAAAGAAAAACAAACAAGGACTGGTTATGATTCGTCTCTAATCGTCGAGTGATGAAGGAAATTTGCATGCCATCTCCTTTTTATGCGGTAGTAGTGGATTGGGAGGTGGGTGGTTTGAGGCCGGATGGAAAACAGCTGTAGCTGTTTTTGAGGAATCTACATAGCAGGAAGGTCGCGGATACATTTCCACGACATTAGCGAGACGAATCAAAAGTGGACTGTCGAAACGATACAAGCCAAGCAGATTTGTGCAAACCAAAGCTTTTTGTAATAACTGATTTGCCACGCGTGAACAACATTTCTTAAAGCTAGAAGATACACAGCTTCTAAATAAAATAGATATGATAACATAGGCCAGAATTTTCCCTTAACACGATGTGAAAATTCGTTGGCTTTAAGATACAAATTATGCTACCCCACAGCGGCTCTGTATTGCATTAAAGATGCCATAACGAATAATAAGCACGTAATCTGACTGGCCCCAAGGAAAACAGTGAGTTTTTTTTTCCCTGAGACCCCCAAGGAACATTGAAACTAAATTCGACTGAGTCATGTAGAGCAAAGGACACTGGTCAGGATCTTTACAAGATGACCCCACTACGTGTTATCAGGTCTCGTGCTGGAGTTCACAAATTAGTTTTTTACCATGGCAACCACATTTTGACAGGCCTTTTCTCAGAATTTGCAAATATCACTCTTTTTAAGGAGAAATTACAACTTTCTTGGGGTACATTTTACATATTTAGATAATTTTTGTGTTCTCTGTTGATTTTGGTTACTTTTTGGTCAATTTTGGTGCATTTTGGAGGATTTGGCAAAGCCTCGAAATTCATAATGGCCGCTGTTTGAGAACAGTACGCAATTCTGGCTTACGTCATATAATACCTCCGTACCACAGATACCTCCATAATACTGACAGACATCAACCTGTCCCGTCGTGTGTCCGTGATAGAGGTTTGAATGTACCGAATGCCGCTGCTAGACTTCTCTGAATTACTGGAAGATACGTTCACATCACACCAATTTTAGGAGAGTTTCGTTAACTGCTCCTCAGAGAACGAGTGAACTATTGACTTATAAGGCGTTGAACGACTTAGCACCTTGAGGTTCTTACTTAAAACATTTCCTCAAAAGCTATATATAGTCCAACTAGGTGTTTGACCATCCAAAAATATGAACAAGAGAGCTGCGGACAAGTTAGCTATGTATACTCTTATGTTGCATTTTTTGTAAGCTTTTTTAGTGTGTTTGTTGTTGTTGTTGTTGTTAAAAACGTTTTTGTATTTTAGAAGCTTCTAATCGTGATTGCGCATAGTTTCTTTTTTGTTTCCTTTAAATTATATATTGTAAAGCGTCACTGGACTTTTAGGATTTTGGTGTTCTACAAATCAGGTATTATTATTAGGTATTTGTGGACGCAGAGGGATCCGTAATTCAGTGACAGCATGGCGTAAGTATGCTGTCACGCGGTCTATATTAGTCCTGAGAAGTAAAACGCTGCTTTGAAAGGCAATAAGCATGTGAGAAAGAACTTAATATTCATCTTTCACTTTTGGGGGTACGTTGTCAAAACTCCCAGAGGCAGTTAAGCCCGAAATAATGTTGCACATCTCTTTAGGTTTTCGTGCTCGAAATGTCTCCCGGAGGGGCCCGAAATGTTTCTGGGACAGTCCTGAAATGTCTCCGGGAGTGGTCCGAAATGTTTTTGGGAGAGTTCCGAAATGTCTCCGGGAGTGGCCCGAAATGTTTCTGGGAAAGTCCCGAAATGTCTTCGGGATGCTAGAGTTACACTTTCCTGGACCACGTCTTCCAAAAGCCTATTGATGAAAATAGTGGCGCTAAGAGAGAAAATGGACGATCAAAACAATTGAAGTTACAAGCCCCGTTACAGTACCGCTAGCCCAACCGCTACCACTAGATAAAAAGTTGTGATCAGTTCTTGACAACTTTTTAACGGCTTCCGTTTTAACTGACCAATCACGTTCAAGAACTCTGAGAGGAGGAAGCCTGCGTGCAGACGTCTCCTATGTCCTTTGCTTCACGCAGAAGCAAAGGAAATAGACGTCTGCACGCAGGCTAGGAGGAGGAGGAGTCGCGAGTGTGAACGTAAAATTGACAGCTCCACCTCTCCCAGTTGACATGGAAGCCATCAGATGTTGTCAAAATGATGGCAAACAAAGTTGTCAAAAACGTTTGTACAAGCGGAAACAGTTCGGCGCCAAGCATTATAAACACCGACTTCGACAGTGAAATGCCTAAATAGTCAGCTACAAAATAATTTTTATTCGTTGAACCTTACCACTTACAACGTACAGATATAAACGTAAGACTAAAACTCAGTTTACAAACAACGTATCTATCAGTAGTCGAAGGAACTTAATAAGGCAACTCTTTAAACGCGACAATCTGCAGGATAAAATCAAAAGGGAGTAATGGGGTGGGGTGGGGAAGAGTAGATGTTTGGACAAGACCACTTCCGACAAGATCCGTACGACGAACATTTGAAAAGCTGCTACCTCGGATTGAAAAGCTGCTTCACTTGAAAAAAAAAAAGTTAATAACAACTCTAAGTACATACAACATACCATAAAACTACTACAAAAAATAATTTTTTTTAAGGATGCTTCATCCTGTAACTTACTAAGCTATTCAAAAAAAATAAAATTTCTTTATCTCAACACTGTTCGCCAAAAGAGAACAAACAAGCTAAACATGAAAATCAACTTTGTCATATAGACCACTTTTAGCCGAGATCAAGAGTTACTCTTTTTCATTTCGCTTAGCAATCATCACACACTACGGAAAAGCGACTGTAATATTGCAAGAGCAAACACGGGCACTTACAAATTAAGTCCCATATCATGAACCACAACTATTAAAACTATTGTAAAAAAATATTATCTATGTTGTGGTTCAATTTTATCCTTGGTTGAATTTTTATTTTCCTTTGTTTTTGTATGTGGTAATGTATGATAATGAGTATAAAACAAAGAAAAAAGAAAAATTGAACCAAGGATAAAATTGAACCACAACATCTATTATCTACTACTATTAATTATTAATTATCTTTTAATATTATCCATTATTGTCTAATACCATGTATTACATTAATCTTATATTATCAATACAAATGATGTGCCATTCCACTACATATATTTTACAGCAACAGTCTAAGTATTTCTCTCCTATGTACCCATACACTAAAAGAATATCAAAATGTAAACATTCTCAGCGTTTTCCATTTGTATGTAAAAACGGGTGGGCTTTTTCCCGCCAAAGCAGATCGTGTATCCGATCAAGGAGCACGGTACAAGTGTTATTACGCAAATGGTACAGTTATGTTCTGCTAATTCTGATAAAAACGAGAAGGCAGGAATACCTCTGGAGTTATTCCCTTTTTCAAGTGAAATGGACCGCTCTATTTGATTTCTCACAGGAACAACCGGTTCTTCCATACACATGGAAAGCGCTTACTTTGTTTCTTTGTTTTTTTTTTTTTTTTGGTCCTTGCTTTTTTTTCTCTTCTAAGTTGACTTTTACTACAAGACTAGTGACGTATCTAGGAAAAACGTAAGTTTGGTTTTGCATCTTTCTCTAGCTGTGCGTTGAAACGACTAATAAAACCAAAGTCACACACGTACTTACTAAAGTCAAGTAAAAAGTGCAGGACATGCACCCACCTAGGCACAGAATTATTTTAGTTGCTGGCCTATTACTTCTAACTGACAAGAATCAATATCTGTAATGACATAAAATAGTCACTACAATGTAGGTATTATAATGGTTATAGAATACCATATTATCACCCCGCTCGTACTGGGGAGGTGTCACGAGGCTCGGTAGCAACATGTTTCAAGTGTTTTGTCTTTTTACTCCTTTTTACATCATTTGTGCATCGTCGGTGCACTGGAGTTTTGAAGAAAAGACACAATTTCGTTGAACAGACTTGCCTACCCAGCAACACCTTCTCTTTATACACCTTCGTTTTCAAGGTGAAATGCTATAAATG
This sequence comes from Siderastrea radians, assembly GCA_964017195.1. Lineage (NCBI taxonomy): Eukaryota > Metazoa > Cnidaria > Anthozoa > Scleractinia > Rhizangiidae > Siderastrea > Siderastrea radians. The sequence continues at coordinate 6,961,188 of OZ024891.1, read as the reverse complement.
CTGTGATGGGTCACAAGGAATTGGTATCATTTAAGCCAAAACATCATCAGTCTCGCATTTCCCGTACACATTCAAGACTACAATAGGAAACATTTCACCGTTTACGTACCCTTGGAACGATGAATTCATACAAATACCAACTGTGATTAAGTTGTTCTGTGTCTCCGAATATTCCCCTTTGCATGTACAAGCGAGGAAACTAACAAGTGGTAAACACATAGGATCGTACGCTCGCCAACAGAAGAACAAAGCTACAAGATAACAAAAAAGCGTTTGGTCCTCTGAATTTTTAGATTCTTTTATCCCTGGCTTACCTTACGCACGACGCTTCACTTTTGACCAAATGAATTGGTGCTACCTTGTACATCTAGCCGAGAAAGCGAAAGCAAAGTCTTACTGGTAAAGATTATTCAGGGCTGCAGTAGTCTCTGGATGTGAACAATATCAGACTTCAGCAAACGCATAACTGCAAACTCGTACCAACTCATTTGTTGTCATCCATATCCTCGGAACTGTGCTCTGCCTGAGATGGCACGAAAGAGGTACTTACCATTTCAAAGACACTCCTTAGCCGCTTCTTCTGGCTGTAAAAGACTTGAATCGCTTGATAGCTGATCACACCGCCGACTGTGAGAGCGCTGCTGAATGACTTCTCACTTCCCTTGATTCCCCAGTGAGGGGTGGAGCATTTATCGTCATCGCGAACTTGAAATTCCTCGTCAATTAAAAGCATTTCATCTGTGACGAAATTCCTTCCCTTTAGGGCATAAGCATGGTTAAGAACTACTTGGGATCGCTGTTCACTGCGCATGTAATGGGCCTTTGGATACTTGCTCATGAAATCAGATTTTTTGGTGTTTTCATGGGCAATAGAAACGCTGGCTATGTGATTAATTGTGTGTTTGAATAGGCGTTCCCTGCATTTATCGACAAATGCTCGTTCAAAAGCCTTTAACTCCTCTTCTTTTTGGGAATCTCCACCACAGTCATCAGGGATGTTTGAGAATGGTTGATGTAGCAGGTTAGGGTTCTTTTGGACATCAGCTAGACTTTGTCTGTCCATCAAAAGCTGGCAAGCAGCTGCCTTCGTCTTTTCAGCAAAGCTTGGCCAATTGGAAGTGATCTCCGTAAACAGTTTAAACCCTTCAAAATATGGGAATTCCTTGACAGTCTCCTCCAAGCACGTTTGAAAAACACGCTGACCAAACAAGAGGCCCCTGGTAATTGAACACTTACGCCACCTGTGATCATTCCCATCATACTGATACATGAACTGGATGTCATCATCTATGGTCCAGTAGAGAGAAAACTTGAAGCATTCTGCTAAGAGCTTGATAATTGACCTCATCACTCCAATTCCTCGTCCATTCTGTGGTAAGACGACGTACATCAAGTTGACGTTCCTTGTCTTTGTATGGCGGCGTCTGTCAATAGTTGCTTGGAGAGTGTGTAAGTGTTGTGGCTCTACAACAAGAAAAAGGTTTAAAACACTGCTCTGACTGTTTTCCACTCTTGTTTCCTCCATTCCCTCACCTTCCTCTTCTACTATGCCGCTTCTACTCCAGGGATCTTCTTCGAGGAAGAAGTTTCCTTGAATGTCTGGAGTTGGACCAGGGCGGACGGTCGGGATAAATATCGGCACCAGGTGCTTCCAAGGATCTATAGATTCCTTACGAATAGTATCAAGCTTCTCAGACATCACTGGGGAGACCAATACTTCAAGGCAGTTTTCTTCTTGTTTACTTTTCTGCAGACGAATTATCGGTACTTCCGCTGACAGTGAGTCCACACTGACAACTTTACAGGTAACATGGGACTTCTGATAGGCAAACAGCCGTTCACGGGCCAGACTCAGAAGTCTCTCCACTTCCGTGTTAGGCGGATGGTCCAGAACCAGACTTGGGTCAAGATGAACATCAAAGTGATCCTTGTCACTGAGTACATTAACCAGAGCCAATTCCCACAGACGCTGATCCACATTCCGCGACTGCTGAAGTTCCAATACTTTATGCTTAAGTTTCAACTTTGTCTCCAGTTGATAAATGACTTCCTTAGAACGACGCTTTCCTTTCCCTCTTTAAGACGCTTAAGCAGATCTGTTACCTCTTCAATGATTTTCTTGTGACTGGACTGCAATGGTATTTTTTCGTCTTTATGAGCATTCATCATTTTCTCGGGCAGCGAGATTTTAGACTGGACATCCAAGCTAGGATGAGGGTTTATCTCACGAATCGAGTCGATGCAGAAGTTGATTACCTTTGTTAAATTCACGTTCAGTTGCTCCAACATGGAAGCCCTTATGGCGTTATCTGCACAGCTGATGGCAATTAAGTCCCTGGCATCTTGTGTGAGCTGCTGAATAAGCTCATAACCTGATTTCTTTTTTTGCTTCCCACGAGTTCCTTTTGCAAGGGAATCTCTAGTGCGTTCCAGAAGCCTTTGAAGGAACCCGCGCAATAGGGACTTTCTTTCTACATCACTACCACTTGACCAATCGGTCTTTTCCTGTTTGCTAGGACTGTGGATTTGGGTCTTTCCCTTGTCCAGAACTTGACGCAAGTAACCTGGCGCAGTGTTTTCACAGAATTCCTGGACTCTGCCCTTGACCAGCATCTCACACAACTCATCGGAAGGGATATCCTGCAACCTAGACTTGCTAGATATCTCAAAGATCAGTTTGCTGGTGAAGACTTCAAGTGATTCCTTCAACATTTCCAAAACAAAACCTATCGTGTAGCTGGAATATAAGAACTTGTTGTACAAGAAGAAGTACATGCTCTCTAGGTCTGAATGTAGTGTCAACTCTGTTTGGTCCATGAAGAAAGTGGTAAGATCGCTTGCTGTATCCCTATTTAATTCCAATTCAAAACTTGTTTCTGGTGGGTCAATGTAATCACTTCTTTTCTTCTCAGTGTAGCGGATGTCCTTGTATCGTGCTTTGAGCTTTTTGGCAGCCCAGTAAATATCTTGTAAGAATGGGTGGATTATCTTTTTGACCATCACACTGTGGACATGATCATTAACTACTCTCTCTAAGGATGCTAGAAAGCGAGGATTTTCAGCATGGAAATAAATCAAGTCACTTTCGCCTTTCAATTTTTCCAAAAGAGCCTCTGCATTAAGCTGAGGAAGCTTTGACCTTACAGAATCATCTTCGGAGCTACTGGACAAAAAGCATGACCACGCTTTTTCCAGATCTTCCTTCTTTTCTTTTTCTTGTTCTTCAAAACTAGAAGATGATTTAGTCGACTTTTCTTCATCATTAACTACGTGAACAAGTTTTGGTCGAGACTCAAACTCAAAGCCCTTATGCCTACGGAAAATTTGTGCAATGCACTCTGAAGAAACTGGTCTCCCCGATCTGAGATCGGCACTGTTAAAGAACAACACTATGTTAGCCACACTTAGATGGTCACTGATTGTTTCATCTCCAACTTCGGCACCGCAACCTGGAAGATCGACGAACTCCACATCAACAAGGTGGCTTGAGGCTGTCGTTGCCCTCTCATTCAAGTGCCTCAAAACTGGAAACGGCCCCTCAACCTCTACACAACTTGCATCACTTAATCTTTCAACTTCCTCGAATTTTGCCTCCAGTGCGTTTTTCAGATGAGTAATAGTACCACCACCTAGTTCCTCTTCCGAAACCCAAACGACGGGATTTGCATCTGGGTCATTTTTACGTAACAATACCCGAACATTCTTTCCATACCTTACATAAACTGGAACAGGTGTCTTGCTTCTCCCAATTCCAGACGGAAGGGGCCCTATTTCAGCCTTGTGTACGTCGGGTAACTCAGGCAAGGTATCAGGTAACAAATTTAACAAAAAGTTGAGCATAAGACTTTTACCTTTCCCTTGGTTCCCAAACACAGCAAGGGAAATGGTTATCTTACTATCGCTAACAAGTGTGCGTTGGAAATTGTCAATACTTTCTCTGATCAAATTTTTAACTTTCTGTGGCCTTTGCTTCTTCTTGTCGTCATACAGCCAGTACCATGCCCCCTCCAAGACATCCGAACAAAGACTAATCTTTTCCCACAAATCTGACTCTTGGGGAATTCCCGAAACTGAGAAGCTCCTATATTGTTCCTTTGTATATGCTTCTATGTCTAGAAGAGTGAAGGAAAGTATAATTGAGATTCAATAAGGGGCCGATTACCGCTGGCCCGCTTAGACGGGCTGGCTCGGTTTGCCGGGATCTCGGCACGTCTGTGAAACACACTAGAAATCAACTTCGCGATTACATGGAAAAATTTCAGCCCAGCTAGCTGGGATGAAAATTTACCATGTAATCATGATTGCCAGGCCAACACTTTCGCGTCACTAAATTTCGCTTCAGAGCAAAATGGCCCACCAGAAGATCGATATTTCTCTTTCTATATAACACATGAAGGTTCGTCAGACCATAAAGCTACATAAAACTGAAAATGATACGCCAAAATAATGGATTAGCGAAAATAGAAACACTTGATTCATTCTCTTAGATGTAGCCATCTTTTCACACGACAGCTTATAAATTTAGCCGCAGGCGGGCTGGCCCGCCTCATGTAATACCGGGCTGAACAGTCATCTCGGCAGACCAAGCCAGCCCTTCTACTGAGCCAGCCCAGCTCATGTAGTCGGCCCATAAGAATATCAATTGCGAACCAACAGAAAATAATAGTCGCAAATCACTTCTCTGCCACTTTCAAATGTTATGATGTTATCTGTTCGCAGTGTCTTAGATCACTAAACTTTTGGACAACAACCAGTCTCGCCACCCTAGACAACACCATCACCCTTCTGATAATGTTGATAAACAACATAACGCCAGAGGTAGTGATAGCGCATAGGTATCTTTGGTTGGTGAGGTGGTATTTTTGGCAAATGAAGGTGGTTTTTGGTGTCAATGGTACCATTACGAGAACACTGACTTCCCATACATCACAAATTGGGACTGGAACTCGTTTTATTTCCCTTTTGCATGATCTTACCTCGACACGTTTACCCTCAGAATCAAAACAAGAGCTTTCCTATTTGTGTTAGGAAGGAAAAGATCGCCAGAAAAGGAAACCCCAGGAAACAGTAAAAGAAACGTTCATGGAGGTGATGACTACACAAGTGACAACATTTACATGTTTGGGAGAGAAGTCGGTGAGTACGACAAGCCAAATATAGGCTGGATGCACTAGGAGTTGAAGATAAAAGGGAGAATGACCAGTTGGGCGTATTAAGAGACTTTAAGGGAAACGTGATGAGTAAGAAGATGCCAGATACAAGGTGACATCTAACTCCAACAAACAGCGAAGCAGAAAGGAAGTTGAGTGCAAGATCATTTGGCGGAAGGGACAGAGGAAATTGTGCCTGAAAAGCCAACTGGTGACCGCATCTTAGTTGTTAGGGAAAGCGTAAACTCAACTCCTCTGGCCAACAATGTTCAGAAATGCATGTACATAGGTCCACCATTGCAACCTCTCTTGTGGGACATTTGGATTAGAGCAAGCATGTGAACCACCTTCTATTTAACAATTAGATTATGAGCTCGAGATTTCTATCGCGTGATATTTCTATCACGCATAGAAATCGAGAGCGAATAATCTAATTATTTTAGTATAAATCTACTAGACGTTCCAAACTTAACAGCGGACACTACATGTTTTTATTGAAAAATGATATAAATAGGTCACACCGCGCCCGGAAAACACTCTGCTCACTATCTACAACAGAATAGATAGTGAGTAGCGTAGCCAATCAGAGAACAGCATTAGTGATAGAACGTTAGTAGATTTATACTAATTGCAGATATATAGAAAGAGTGTTTACAGATTAGCATCAAGGAGGAAGATAGAGATGCATCCCCCTCCCCAATTTAGAGGTATTTTTGCAAAGGTTAAGACTTTGAGAGGAAAGCAGAAGGGTTATTAGAATCTAAAAAGAAAAACGTGGGTAACCACGCATTTTTCAGAGATAAATATGCAACCATAATTCTAAAAGCGCTTTAAAATACAAAGAATGGACGGCATTTTCTTTCCAAATTTAAGCTCAATTATCTCTGAAAAATGTGTGGTTACCCCCAATTTTCCTTTTGGACTTTGATAGCGCCTGATCTTAAAGATCTGATTTTTCCACGCAGTCATAAGCCACGCAAAAAACCCGTTGCATTAGTAAAAAAATTCCTAAAGAAACCCACATATCTCGGACCAGCAGCGGAACGTTTCTCGAAAGTCCCGAGAAGTTTTCCACCCCGAAGAGGCATTTGTAAAGATGTGAAGAGCTCATTCTACAAAGCTGTGTCTAAGGTAAGAAATATTTAACTTGTAGTAAAGTTTCATGCAAACTTTTTTGTTTACAAGATGCAGTGTTTTATTGTGCCCGAAATTGGCCTGAAAAAGCTTCGAGGCTTTCGAGAAATGGCACGCCTCACCCGATATGCGCAGATCATATACACAGTAACAAAAGGAGGCACCGGCCTTAAACGTAAACGGTAAAGAACACCTGCAGTTCACTAGTGTACCCTCTGGGGGAGAGTGAAGTCCGTCCCTATTAGGTGCCCCAGCAATGAAGTGAACAAAACTACAAAATGACAAAATATAGTAATCTCACCTAAGGTCTTCCTGATGTTGGATGCAACATAGTTGGCTTTTTCAGGCGTCATGTCATCAAAACTGAATAATGGGTAAAACGACTGTGGCCGTTTCACTATCAAACCAAGCTCCTTGAAATCAGTGTCCAATCCAACTGCCACAACGACCACTTTGATATTTCTTTCGGACAGGGCCTCAGATGCTGTTTTGAGGCGATCACGTTCATCGTCTCTGCTTTCTGTACCTGACACCTGTCTGCCAGCTGTTATCAGAACGACAAGTTGATCGTTGTTGGACTTTGTTCCAAAACTGCCAGCAGCCTCTGTAAGTGCCAAATCCATTCGCCTGCACGTATTATCAAACTGTGGTTTGGCACCATCCAGGTGAAACGGTATAGCTTTATCCCCATAAAGAAAAAGAGTGTCTAGGGGAATGTGCCAAGATTCAGCTATTTGTTTCGAAAAGTTTAACTCCTTTTCAAAGTCCTTCTCGGAAACACTTGACGAACAGTCCAAGGCAAAGACGACATCATGATCTAGAGGCACGGCTGCATAAACAAGACAAGACAAACAGTCACTTTCTAAGTATTTACTAGTCAGGTTGTCTTGTGCCATCGTGTAGGTGAGAGTTGCCCTCAATCAAAGTACCTGTTGGTCTACTGTAATTTGTGAAAGACCCTCACTCAATGTGCTTCGGGGCTCAACCTTTTCTCCAGACACTTAAGTTTTCATTTTGCACCAAAATGCTTGAATTCGCTGTCTCAAACTATTTTTGTTGACAAGTCATTCATTGTCAAATGGCAGTGTTGACCAAACAATAGAATAAAGGGGAACCTACTTTTTACCATGCTAAAACTTGTTCAAAAAGATGACAACAAAATACAGTGCATGTATTCTGAACTACAAAAATAAAAATAAATAACTGCTGCTTTTAGAGATAGAGAAAAGAAGAACGAGGGGTGAGGAGACAGAGAAAGGAAGGAATGAAGGAAGGAAGAAAGGAAGAAAGGAAGGAAGGAAGGAAATAAGGAAGGAAGGAAATAAGGAAGAGAGGGAGGGAGGAAGGAAGGAAGGAAGGAAGGAAGGAAGGAGGGAGGGAGGTAAGGAAGGAAGGAAGGAAGGAAGGAAGGGAAGGAAGGTGGGAAGGAAGGAAGGGAGGGAGGGAGGGAGGAAGGAAGGAAGGGAGGGAGGGAGGGAGGAAGGAGGGGATGGAGGGAGGGAGGGTGGAAGGAAGGAAGGGAGGGAGGAAGGGAGGGAGGGAGGGAGGAAGGAACGAAGGAAGGAACGAAGGAAGGAAGGGAGGAAGGGAGGGAGGGAGGAAGGAAGGAAGAAAAGAAGGAAGGGAGGGAGGGTGGGAAGAAGGAAGGAAGGAAGGGAGGGAGGAAGGAAGGAAGGGAGGGAGGGAGGGAGGAAGGAGGGGATGGAGGGAGGGAGGAAGGAAGGGAGGGAGGAAGGAAGGGAGGGAGGGAGGGAGGGAGGAACGAACGAAGGAAGGAACGAAGGAAGGAAGGGAGGAAGGGAGGGAGGGAGGGAGGAAGGAAGGAAGGAAAGAAGGAAGGGAGGGAGGGTGGGAAGAAGGAAGGAAGGAAGGGAGGGAAGAAGGAAGGAAGGAAGGGAGGGAGGAAGGAAGGAAGGAAGGGAGGGAGGGAGGGAGGAAGGAAAGGAGGGAGGGAGGAAGGAAGGAAGGAAGGAAGGAAGGAAGGAAGGAAGGAAGGAAGGAAGGGAGGGAGGGAGGGAGGGAGGGAGAAGGAAGGAAGGAAGGAAGGAAGGAAGGAAGGAAGGAAGGAAGGAAGGAAGGAAGGAAGGAAGGAAGGAAGGAAGGGAGGAAGGGAGGGAGGAAAGGAGTGAGACAGACAAAACACAAGCAACCAAGCAAGTAAGCAAACAAACAAGAAAGAACCAATTCACCACATCCGTATCGGTTCTCTTTACCTTCTTTCCCCTCTTGGTCTACGATGGCTTCTGGCTTTACACGTTTTGGGGTAGATTCACCTCCATGAACATCAATACCACCTGTAGCTACAGCTGTTAAAGGAACGGAAAACTTTCATCAGCAACAATGTGTAAGAAAATTATCATTACAGAAAATACTGTTTTGTTAAATGTTTTCCTATGTTTTAATTACTACAAATGCTTCTTTGGATAATTCTCTCTCTCTCTTCTGTCCTCGTCTTTTGGTCTTATTCTGGTGTGACAGTTCAAGGTTTCCTGGAAGGCCAGACTCGAGGATTGAGGATAAAGGATTGGGGATCTTGACTCTTTTTAAACATATGCAAAAAACTGGCAATGTATTTGGCATGATGTCTAAGGTAATTTGTTTTTCTGTGTTAAGTTTACAAAGCACCACTTAAACCAGCTTTGCTGAACTGGGCCTCTCTGAATAAATACGTTGTACTGCTTAGTAGTAGTACACTGCTTATACATATAAATAAAAGAAACAAATAAATAGGCAAGTAAATACCCCAGTAAATAAATTTTAAAAATAATCGTCAACTGCAATGCATTAAAAGCATTGCCCTTAAATCATTTTAATCTAGTATATTATTTTTATTTACCGTCGTCTTCACTTTGGTTTACACAGGTTTCTGATTTTTTGCGTTTCAGGCCAGATTCAACATTTTTGGGAACATCCATGGCACCTGTAGCAACATTAAGTAGAAGAAAGGAAACTTTTCATCAGCGACATCCATAGATAACAGGGTTGGACATTGGCGCTCGCCCAGGCGAGTGTAAAAATTGTCTGGCGAGTACAAATCACGGATCACTCGCCCGGTTTGGCGCGTATGATTTTCACCTCCAGAATATATTATTCAAAACAAGCGTAACTTTTGACTTCCCACTTCAAAATAATCTCACTGTCCACAAGCGAATAGCTTACCAACAATTTGAAATCTCCAACAAACCTGGTTCGTAAACGGACAAAAATGGGTTCCGCTTGGTGATTGCTACATTGTGGATGTACTTGTACAAAGTAATACCTCTGGTGATTAAATACGCTTAGTCGTCCACTGAGCCGCAAATGGCGGCAAGATGGCTATTTCCGGCCGCTTTTACTGTACAATTACGACACTTTGCTTGCAAACTACAGGAATTAAGGAATATGTATCAATAAAACTGCGTTTCAACTTTTGAAGTAAGTGTGTTCGTTTTTTCATTGTGGAGTTAAGGTCTGTTTTACGGGATTTTTTATTGAAGAAATAAATTACGGTGTGGATCGCGATCGACCACCACGACGGCACAGTAAGTGAACTCCATTCACTGAGTTCAGAGTCTGAGATGTCCGAAGAATCTCTGCTAAAATACCTTGAAAATGAACTATAGAGAAACTCGACACAGATACAGTAGATGAACAGTTTAAACTACTGGGAACCTTGGTAAACTTCCTTAAATTAGCTAAGCTTAAAGAATAAACAAAGGAACAGTATCAAACGTGATTAAAAATTAAAGTTGTACATTTTATTATTCGTGGTCGGGAGGAGTGGGGGGGAACCTATATATATATATATATATATATATATATATAGATTTTTTTTTTTTATGGAGGAGACTGGGCGGGTGAAAACTGATCTGGGTGAGTGCAATTTGAAGGTCACTCGCCTAGATTGCGAGTGCTCCAAAATTTTAGTTTCCAACCCTGAGAAGAGCAAAAAGAAGAGCAAAAGATTTATATTCGTCTCCTGATACTTGATGCCCTGTTAAGTCTTACAATGAATGTAACCACCCAAAGGTAAGTAAAATCAAAAGACTCTGAGACAATAATTGTGTTTGTAAAAAAAAGAACATATATTGTTTTGCACTCGTTAGGGACAAGCATTTCAGGGAATGTCAATAAATGAATGAACGAACGAATGAGTGAATCAAAATATCAATCAATGAATCAATCAATCAATATCTGTAACAGTTCTCTTTACCTTCTTTTCCCCGTTGGTCCCCAGTGGCTTCTAATTTTATGCGTTTATGGGTAGATTCATCTTCGTGAACATCAGTGGCACCTGCAGCTTCATCTGTCCAAGGAAGAGAAACTTTTTTATCAGCTAAGAAAATTGAGAAAATTTTAAAAACATTGCAGAAAAGTGTGTTTTGCTACCCCCTCAGTGACTACTGTCTATTTCAATGCTCCTGTACCTCTACAATTCTCCCTTTTATTATTGTGCAATGGCATTAATATATCCCAACAGCATTAGTTTTGGCGAGGACAGGGCAACATAAACAGCAATAATCGACACAACCGCTTGGAAAGAAAAAATATACAAGACGCTGTGTACTATAAAGTTCCAAAAGTAACAAGGGTACTTACCTTGTCATTCTACAATTTTTTTAGGGGATGGTATCTAAAAATCTGTATTGCACTGGTTGGGGAAAGCCAAACAGAAAGGTTTTAAATTTGTCAACTGTGTTGATAAGGTAAATTGGCCACTGTAAAGAAATTCCCGTTTTGAGTGAGCTGGTATGTCCACAGCCGTTGACTGGTGCCACTGGATTTCACGGTGAGAATAGGGGCTGAGAGGCCACTTAGCCCATCACACAAATTATTGCAAATTTGAAATATGACTATCTTTGTCAAAAGCTGCAAAAATCTAAAAATCCCATAAACGTGTTGGCAACACTCTCTGGCATCATGGGCAAATGGCAAAAGGGAGGTGCTCACAGACGTTTAGCAATTCCCTATGTGGGGGCACGGTGGGGTAGTGGTAAGTGTGTTGGACTTCAGATCTGAAGGTTGGTGGTTCGACACCCAGTCCCTGCCATCGTGTTGTTTCCTTAGACAAGAAACTTTACCCCACATCGTCTCTTTCCACCCAGGTGTATAAATGGATACCGGCGACATACTGCTGGGGGAAACCCTGGGATGGACTAGCATCCCATTCAGGGGAGGAGTAGCAATACTCTCAGTTGCTTCATGCTACAGAAACCGGGATAAGCTCTGGCCGTGTGAGCCTCCTTGGCTCTTGTGCAACTTTACCACGTGAGAGGCTTTTTCATCTAAAATGTGCTGCAGGTTACACAGCTGACCTTTGCTTTTCAAATTGCTCTGAAAAGCTGAAGCAAATGCCACACAAGTTTGATAAATATGCTGTGTAGCACTTTGTGTAACATTTGTAAAACAAAAATGGTGTTTGTTAAAAAGTGCCAAGTTCAGTTTTGGACGCGACGTTTCGGGAATAACCCCTTCATGAGTTGTCGCAAATATCAGCCATTAGGCCAGAATCCAGGATTATTTATTTCCTTGTGTAAATCTATTTCTGCCAATTCCCTCTAAGAGAAAAATCAGTGTAGATTTTTCAATTTTAAAAATAACCGCCTCTCAGAGAGGATCTCACGGTTGTTGCACAGGGTGCCCAGGCACATTAATAGTGGCAAAATAAATTAAGGATCTGTTTGGAACTTGATTGCTAGTTTAGTCAGGAAACTAAAAATGACAATAAATAGCCAAATGAATTACCGTATTTACCCGTGTATAAGTCGCCCTCGACTCGTTCCAAAAAATCACCCTCGACTTATACACAGGTCAAAAATTGAGAGTTAAGCACCACTTAAACAAGTTCTTCACAACTAGCATAATAATTGTCTTTCTGTGTTAACAAACATCTAATAAACGACAGAGAAGGTTGCAATGTCCTTTTGTTTAGCGACCTGTGTCTTAAAATGCTAGCGGTTCAAGTTGACATGCATTTAATAAGATTTATCTGCTTCACATAAACCTTAATGTTGTAGACACACACTCGCACAATTTTGAAATAAAGAACTGACAGTTCCTGTTAATAAAACCATGAATCTGCTCGACGAAAAACATCTCTGTTCCTTTGAGCAAACCCCGAAATGCGACAATTTTTGCTGCTTAGTAACCTGGCATCATGCCAGGTTACTAAGCAGCTAAGGTTACGTTGTTTATCGAGTCGTTTTTATAATAGTAGGGTCGTTTTACGATTTTATCGTGCATTTTTGCGTACAATCACCAAACTTGGCACAGATGTTCCTTAGTGTTGTTTCTTGACCATCTCAAAGCTTTTCAACTGCATTTCAGCTTCGATTAGCATGTACTTAACAAGCGTCTTCATATTACATCAAAACAGAATACCAAAGCATCTCTTTTTATCTCTTCCTAAAAGAAATTATTCCATTCTTGTCACTTTTTGGCCTGTCATTTACATACTTTTCTCATTCCATTTGTTTTTCAACTCCTATAAACTTGTAGACTACCATAAAATTTTAACTTGTAGATTTACTGTAAAATTCGAACTAATATTTTTTTAATGTAATAGGTACAGTGTAGTTGTCATATTTGTAATTTCATAAATTATTGTAAATTATTGTTAAGAGATGTTAAATGTTGTCACTGTAATTTCATAAATTATTGTAAATTATTGTTAAGAGCTGTTAAGTGTTGTAAATTTGGGTTGCCTAAAGTGTCCTAATAAAGTGTCCTATGTCCTTAGTTCAATAAATTATTGCATTGTGTTAAAAAATCAAACATTTTATAACACCACACAACATTGTTACATAATCAAAACCAGAAATCAGCTGTTCTCATTGACTGTGTATGCTTCACAATCAACACTAGTATAATTAATGTATGCTCCTGACAAAAACCTATTATAAGAACACACCGTTGTTTGCCGTGATCTAGTGCGGTTTCTCTCAGATTTTACTGCAACACATTGAATACTACTGAATACTACTGAATACTACTGAAATTGTTGATAAACAACACCAGTTATCTTTCCAAACAGTAGGACCCCAGACATGCTAGTTATTGGTTACGAAAGTGTCTCTGACACCTGATGATACAGTGAAGTTCCTCTCTTGGGAATAATGAAGATCTCACAAACATCAGCGAATCTATACAACTGAGCTCAAGAAAATAACCACAGTAATGTACTCAGGAATGGCCTAAACTCCACTACAATATCTCATAGTTGCTAGGGCAACACAAGACAAAAAGATCAGAAGTGTGTTGCAAAACTCATGTCAGGGTGTTTATCATCTGCTAACAATAATACTGTTTATGGATTATTCAATTCAAGCAATGCTCACCTGGTTGTTTCAAGAAATACTCTCGACAAGCTCTGTACTCCTCTTCTGAAATGGTTGTTTTGAGTTTCACTTTGATTAGGCCAAAGGCATCCAGAATGTCTTCTGTCACCAGGAATTTCTGTGCCATTTCATTTAGATGACCTGAACAGTAATCTTCCCATAGGTCATCAAGGATCTGCAGTGAGCTACATTCCACTGTGATAATTAAGCTTCCTTGGTGTGTATCAAGAACTAGCACACTGCGAACTTTTGTGAGATACTGTAGAAACTGATCTAACACTCCTGGTTTATACGGGTCGACAGCCTGGATAGCCTTAGATGCAATTGCATTCATAACTTCTTGTGTAGAAGGAATTCCACCATTTCTAACACTTTCTACCCCCACGCCCTTTGTTAGCACTGTTAATTGTTCACTGGAGGTAAAAGGAACTACAGGTTGGGGCTGGGGGAAAGCTTGGGATGCCTGTGGAGTTACTTCTGTCCCTCCAGTTCTCCCTTGTTGACCAGGTTCTATGATGGCCTCACAATTAATGTGCAGTTGAAGACGAGCTGTTGGCAAAAAAAAAAAGACATTAAATGAGATGTGGAGGCAAAAAACTGTGCACAATCTAAAGGCATTTTAAACAAGTAAGAAATCTTTCCATTATCTCAAGCTGGCCCTTGTACTGATTCCACTAGTAGGAGCTTGATCCTACCAATCAGAGTGATAAAAGGAACCCATAACTCCTACATGTAGTATCATGTACCAATAAATTTGAGGCTTAATAGCCAGCCCTAAATTAGTAAGTGTCGAAACCACAACGCGGTTTTCTAGTATGCGCAAGCTTAGAAACTCATCAACTACTAAACCAAAATACTTTTCTGAATTTCTTGGTAATTCTAAACAAACATTGACTACTATAAGCACGTTAGAATAGCCTTTCCGTCGGAACCCTTCAAAAATTTTGGACTGCCGGGCAACAATCAAAGTGCTCTGCTTGTTGGAAGCATTAATTTTGTTTAGTACTTGATTGAATGTTGCTTTATTTATGTTGACAGCATATTGACAGATGGCGTATAAAACACAAGGTTCATTGAAGTGACTTCATGGAAGTGAGAAAAACAGACATTATTTGTTTAAACTCATTCTTATGCAAACTGATTCTAATAATGTGTGACATACTTATGAGCAAGCTGAAATGCATTGGCTTCAAAATTCAATGCAAACACAAACACGTTGCAATGCATTGAGTTTGCAAAAAACACCACTGCAAAGAGTTTAACACTCAGTTAAAGAGTTCCAAACAAAAAAGGAAACATCCCTGATTCTTTTCTTGCGGACAACCGATTCTTACCATAGCAAGAAATTTTCTTAGAGACCAAATGCCTCTCTCTCTCTCTCTCTCTCTCTCTCTCTACCTTTCCTTTCAACTTTCATTCCTTCTTGATATAACCTGTGATCGAAAACAATTACTGTAAATGTTAAACACCCAGGGCGTGCATTAAATTTTCAAGATTTTCTAAAGCAAAGGTTTAACTTTTCTTAAATCAAACGCCAGGGCCGTTTATTTAAATCTCGGCCTTGTAGACCCGGCGTTTATTCGAACTCGGCATTTATTCGGGGCCCGGCGTTTATTTATTGAATGCATTTTTCAGTATTGGAAGTGTATTTAACCAAGAACCAAATTTCAACAAAAACGTTTAAAAAATGTGAAAAAAAGTCATCAACTTTGTTTCATCTAAGTGAATCTGGTAAGTTACTTATCAAAGAAAAAACATCACTGACAGAAACAGTCATTGAACTCTTCTCAACGTTACGTTTCCACGTGCATGAAACACAGAGGAAGTGTATCCATTCGGTAACTGCTCGACAGCAAACGTACTGTGCAAGCAATTTTGAACAAGGCAGTGACGAGGTTCCCTCGCCATCAGTTCTGGGAAAGGCAAAATTATGGAACGGTTCAATTGCAAGGAACTGCTGGAGAAATGCTGCAGAGACCCTCAAGATGATCCTTGCTTGATGTACAAGCCTGGAGAAACGTTACCGTGATTTAAAAGAGATTGACATGATACCTGATGCGTCGTTTGTTTTATCTGTTTTAGTGAGAAGTACTTTTCTAAAAGGTAGTTTGGTTTGAAAGTTAGTGCATAAATTTTTAAAAATATAATGGTAGAAAGAGAACTAGTATGCAGTCACGACACATAATCCTGATTTAATATACCGATCTCAAATAAACGCCGGGACCCAGCATTTAATTGAACCCGGCGTTCATTCGGGGTCCAGCGTTTAATCGAGAAATACGGTACTCTACTACACAAAAGGCATTTACTAGACAGGGGCATTTATTACACAAGAGGAGTTTATTAGAGACAGACATTTTTCTCAAACTGCCTATTTCACAGGGGTCATTTATTGGATACCAGGAATTTATTTGAGAGTGGGCATGTAAAAGCTAGTTTGCAGTATATTTAACATACCTCCAGCTGACTGAGAGCAGGCAGTTGAAGAACTGAGCCTGTCTATTGACTGACGCAGCTCATCCCTGGTGGCTTGACTTTCCTCTCGAACAGCTGTTTCTAGGCGATTACCTTCTTGAGTAATTGTGTTTTTCAGATTTTCTATGGATTCCTTTACTTCGGTGTCAGCTTTATACCACCTCTTCAGTTCTTCAACATTTCTTTCATCCTCTTCTGTGAGAGGATTCTTCAAAAAGTCGATGATAGCCTCCTGCCATTTAGTTTTTCTTTCCTGACTGATGCTTCCTGCAATTCTAATGAGAGCCTCACTAATTTCCTCCCAAAGTGATAGAAAGTCATCACTTCTGATCCCCATCGTAACAACATGACCATACACTTTATTACGGTAAAACTTAATTCTTGCTAAATCTGCAGGTAAACTGTGGTCTGTCACAGCTGGTAGTACATCCCAGCCCGTGGATGGAGTAGCAAGGCCACATATCGTCCTCTGCCTCAGTAAACGAAATAGCAGAGTAACATCAAAATCTGTCGACTTGCCATATGCCCCTGGGGAAGGGTAAAGACAGTCCCACTGTGGCTTGGTGAGTTTTGCTGTTTTAAGCAAGTTTTGTGTAGCACGACTACCCAGTTTTGTGGGAAGTTGAGTTGGTGGACATCTGTCATCAAAAATCTCCCTCAGTAGGCAGGTTCCTCCTGCTATTAAAAGTCGTGTAATGCGTTGGAAATTTGTTTTTTCAGCTGTTGAATGGAGCACTTCACCTGGATCCGAAGCAGCTGCCATTCCATTTATTAGTCTGCAAGCAGTAGCGCATAGTGTAAGAAGGCGTCTGGGGGAAAAAGGGGATAGGTGAAAAATGTTTGGAAGTAGGAAAATTGTGAGGTATTACTAATGTTAATTTAACAATAAAACAGGAACAACTAACCTTCATCACTACAATAGTCTTGTACAGGGTTCGTACCCTTTTAACATTTTAAAATTCCAGGACTTTCCATGACCTTTTCCAGGACCTTTTAACAGTTTCCATGACCTAAATTTAGCCTTTTGTTTACAAAAAAGGTGAAGTGGATCCAGTTTATGACTCATTAATTTTCTCTTCTTGCGATTCACAGAAAAAGCAACTGCTAAATCTATTTGGTACAAGACCCTTGTAGACCTTCATTTTCCATGACTTTCCATGACCAATGCTTAATTTCCATGACCTTCCAGGCCTGGAAAATGAAATTCTAAAATTTCATGACTTTCCAGGTTTTCCATGACCCGTCCGAGCCCTGTTGTACTAAGGCAACCAATAACTATTTAAGATACAGGGAATTTGAAGTAGGGCTAGCGGGCTTTCAAAGATGGCAAGGACATCAAGATAACTACAGATTGAGATGCATTCCCATGCACCGCAGGTTCAGTGTATGGCCCTTTGTTCCCAAGGGAATGTACAGGCCATAAACTAACATAACAAAACTGTGTTGAAATGATCAGCCTGAAGTTTTTAAAGTAGACCCTCTTCCATAAGTTTGCCCAGTAAATTAATTCACGGAAAGCATATGCCTCGCAATGGACAATAAGCCCAGGGGGGGGGGGGTACTTCCTGAAGATTTGGGTGGGGGTATGCAGCATGCTTCTGGAAGCCCTTACCCTATTTTTGACCAAAATACATGATTTTCCCTACCCTATTTCAGACCTGACCCAAAATTTGATACCCTATTTCAGACCAGACCCTAACCTTATTACATTTGCATAAACATTTGAGAAGGGCTTCAAATTCCTACCGTTAATCAAACCTCAGTTCTTTGGAGAAGAAAATTAATAAAAAGATAGCTTCTTGTAAGAACCATACCAGTTCCCATATCAGAGTGCACAAACCTCTCCCTATTTCAGACCAAAATGGTCAAAATCTATACCCTATTTCAGACCAAAAAGGCTCAAAAACCATACCCTTGGCGCCGCACATACCTATATAGCTTATATAAGGAAGAACCCCCCCCCCTCCCCTCAGACAATAAGGAGCAATGAGGCATAAGAATTCGCCCAGCTATGTTGACATGTACATATATTAAAGGAGCACAGTCACGAAGATTTCGCAGATTTCTGGTCAAAACTGTGCTAAAAATTATCAGTAGCTAACTTTATCCATACCCAACATTGTGTTTGAACATTTAGAGGAACATATTGAGAGAAAACAAACCAGGACCATTTAATATCGATTTAATGTCAACATGCTGAAAGAATTTGAAAAGTTTAGCCTAATTTTTTCAAATTGCAATCCATTTCCATCCATGCCATCCGTAGCAACAGATGACAGAAAATAGTTTCAGTGAAGTAATATAGTCTTTGGTAACAAAACTAGACCATTATTTGTGGGCATTCATTGATGTGAGGACATATTTTTGATTTTTAAAGTGAACTAAAATAGCGTGACTATGCCCCTTTAAAGCACAAACGTTCAGCGTGGACATTTCAAGCTAATGTGTTTAACCAGATAAGCAAATTACATCATAATTTAAACAAAACAAAACTAAGGAATGATCAAGTTGAAATTTTAGGACTACAGCATGCCGAACGAATATGCTACCTTAGTTTGAATGTTCTATAGGAACAATGGTCTCTCTATGGAAGTTTCTACCTCGGCATAAATTATGCAAGTTATTCAAAGGAATCTGATCAGTTAATGCATTGATCAGTGTTCTTGCAGCACCTCACTTAATTTAAACAAGAAAAGCCCCAGGGGGCATTAACCCCGCCGTTGTTCTCTCTGCCCTTGGGGTCCAAAATATATTACGGCCAGGTAAAAGTTGGTGATTTATCGTAGCTTTCACGTGCTTGCGATGATAATATAAATCAATGCACGACTTGCCTAATCATCCTGTTTTAGCGTGCGTGACGAAAAGCGTGATGAAACTATTATTTTGATCATAGCGTGACTCAGCCTGGCCTCGTAGCTCAGTTGGTTGAGCGACGGTGTTCTAATCCGGAGGTCGTGGGTTCGAATCCCGCCGGGGTCAAAGATTTTTCTTTTATCTTGGTTCTCATTTCTAATTTCTTACTTTTAAGGCCTGTGGTCGGGGGGAAATTATGGAGGGCAGTATTACTCACTTCTTGGCACTCATACATACATACTTTACATCATAAATTACTAAGCTCATAGCGATCGCGAGTTCATGCCAGCTTTCAAACTTAAGCTCCCTAGTACATTCGTCCTTGCTCTCGTCGAAGAAATGTTAAATCCATTGAATTCCTTGTACTTTTCTACACAACTTTCCCTAAAGATTTTGGCGAAGCAAAGCAAAACTGCCAAAAAAATGCTTGCATTTGACTGTTGAATTATTCAACTTGGCGAAAGCAAGGACTTCCCCGAATCGGCTTCTGTGTTTCAGTGATGTAATGTTTACGCGCCACGGCAAGTTAGGCGAATTCATTCCAGCTTCAAAGCTCGCTAGCACCTTCGTTCCTGCTTTCATTGGACCCCGCCGTTTTTCTCCTCCTCCCAGGGAGCAAAATATATTACGGTCACTCAAGATACGAGCTCAAGTGGTGTAAATTTTAAAGTTGATGATTTATCGTACCTGTGTTTGCTGCCATTTCCCCTTATGCGTCTGCTCCGCACCCTTCTCCCTGTGGTAACATGAATCCCTGATAGTATGAACCCCATCCCTCATCCTTAGTCATCCACTTGTCGTAGCTTTCGCGAAGAAGAACGTGACGAAATATTTTGACCATAGCGTGACTCAGTTAAGTCACGTTCTTTTTAAATAAACGAACTGACATGTCAGCGTAATTCTAAATAGCAAGGGCACGGAAATTTAAATAGATTTCTTGATAAAAAACTCATTCTAAAATCTAAAGGAAACTGGTAGCTATGAAAAACCGTAAAAGTCTATTTTAGGCCGTGATTCGATGAGTGATTTGGCGCAAGCAAGTTTACTTCTCCGAATCGGCTTCTGTGTTTCAATGACGTAATGTTTATGTGCTACGGCACGTAGCATGAATCACTGGCTTTCAAAGCTCGCTAGCACCTTCGTCCTTGCTCTCATTGAAGAGAAGTCAACTCCATTGAATTTCTTGTACTTTTCTACACAACTTTCCCTAAAGATTTCGGCGAAGCAAAGCAAAACTGCCAAAAATATGCTTGCATTTCACTGTTGAATTTTTCAACTTGGCGAAAGCAAGGGACTTCCCCGGATCACCTTTTGTGTTTCAGTGATGTAATGTTTACGTGCCAGGGCAGGTTTGGCAAATTCATGCCAGCTTCAAAGCTCGCTAGCACCTTCGTTCTTGCTTTCATCGAAGGAGTTTTCATGCCATTAAATCGCCAGTAATTTTCTACAGCAACTTTCATGAAAATTCTGGCGAATAAACACTAAATGAACAAAGTTTACCGGCAAGTATTGTTTTGACCGAGCGGAGGTCTGGGGCAACTGACCACGACAAAAAAAAAAAAAAAAAAAAAAAAAAGGAGTATTGCTAGACCCCGTCCTGACGGCGGGGTAATAAACAGAAAATGGAAACAACAAATAAACAGAAAAAGTGCTCGATAGTGGAAAATGACCTCACCTTCGAATGCTCCTCTCCAGCGAAACCAGAATCGAATGAGTTGTGAAGATTCACGGGAAGGCATCCTTGTACCCACGGCTTGGCGCGAAATTTCGGGACGTCAGCGGGAGGAGAACGCCTGGGTACTAGGTTGGGAGCTCAATGCAGAAAGGCCTAAAGGGATCTTATTATCGCTACTATTATCGCTTGGAAATCAAGTGGATCACAAAAAATTCCAAGAAAACATTTCACGGCGGCTTGAAACGAACATGCTGCATGCAGCAGTTGCATGCCATAGAGCCTGGAGGTGCAAGGTATTGTAAATGGTTAGGGAAAGTTCATTTAATATGAAGTAGGGGAGAGGGGTGGGCATGAAGATGCAGCATCATTTACCTGAAAAGATCCAAGCTCCCCTTCACGTTTTCATTAATATTCAAAGCCCCCCAAAACAGCATGACTGAAATTTCATAGCCCCCTCCCCCTCCCCGATAGTAGCATAGCTACGCTAAGTTAATATTTACCCTCAACACATGACGGCCATTATATTTGACTCCCAGATATTCAAATTATATGAGTACCTTGAATTGAATTGCGGGTAAGACAGCCTCTATGAAGTTCAGATTGCAAGAGCGCGATAAATTGTACCAAAAATTGGGCAAGTAATGAACTTATCTTTCTAACGCAGCATCCTAAAACACTCGTCTGAGCATTCATTTTACTCGAGACACCGTTGCTGCTCAAGAAAGGAAAAGAGTGAAGCGGCGAAAGAAGAATAAAAAAGAAAGACGGTCAAACGGCAGAAAACTATGGAAATCAAACAAACTCACGAGCTGCTTGTGCAAACCCATGGGGCTAAGCAACTGGGGACTATTAAGCTTCTCCCAAGATTTCATAAAACAGAGATGAAGTGTCTCATCCAAATGGATGTAATGCCAGATGACGTAGAACACACTGAGGCATATTTAGCTACGCTAAGAGCAAGGAAATTTAAAGCCAATGCCAATAATGCCAATACATCAGACTCCTGTGAAGATGATTTCATCAATGAAGAAGACGAAGACAAAGAGCAGGGGATGTTGTCAGTATCAGACAATAATTAAAGCTCAAATAAAGAAAGTTTCTGTTATGTACTGGAAACGTGCTTGTTATTATTTATTAGGGCGGAAATAAAAACTACACAGGTCATATTAAAAAAAAATTCTGCGCCCCCGTGTGACCCCATCATTTTTCCAGAGCCCCCAACACACACCCCAAAACTTTCATCTCCCCGCTCAACGTCTTCATTCCCTCCTTCCCCCCTTTCCATATTAAACGAACTTACCTTATGTGCCATAGACTGCGAGTAATCTCTAATTTTGGCGATGGTAATTGAGGAGAGAGCGAAATACACACGCACACGCACAATTTCTTGGAAGCGCCGAAAATTCCCTCGAGTCGCGTCTCCACGAAATTTGGCGCGCGCTCAAAATTAGAGACTACTCGCAGTCTATGTGCCATCTCCTTCAGTTCACTGTTCAGTCCTTGTGCTGAATAAAGAGAAGGTCATTTCGAAAAAGCAACTGTCTTTCACTCTAAATTTCAAAACGAATCCCCAATTGTAATTGTAAACCTTAAACCCAAGAATCTTCAGGGTGGTAACCGTTGGCGGTGGTTGGTGGAATACCTCTGGTGCTTACCAATTTGCGAAAACTCCTCGCAATATTCGCATGCAATGCAAATGGAAAAGTAACTCATTCTAGGGAATAGCCTAGAGAATATCATTCTTTTGTATATAATCTCTCTCCCAGGAGTCGGTGGACTAACTGGTAAGCGCCATCTTTTTCGGTCGGTATGGTTCGGGAGAACGCGAGCGAACCCTTCTACGTGGAAACGCAACGTTCAAGCGATGAATACCGCGAACGCTCAAAAGAATAATAGAAAGTGACATGGTTTAGAAACCTGTCAGACCTCAAAGGAGGGAACAAAGGGGTTGTGACATACATGTTGGAGCAACTGCGGCTGGGTGTCCGAACTCACAGATTTCTATTAGCAAGTTGTTTTTGCACTGCCAGGGTTGGAACTGTTATATGTTTATTTTACTCCGTGAGTAAGTTAACAGATAAAAAAGGAGGGTGCGAGGCTTCCTGAAACTATCATTCATTAACTATGCACTCAAGGAAAAGGGGAAACCTATAGTGGGTCTCTCAACTACAGGGAACCAGTCGTGGTCACTGGACACGCCAATTAACAGTAATCAATGACTGGCGTAAGGTGGTGTCGTAAAAGTGTTTCTCTGTCGTAAAAGTGTTTCTCGAGGTACTTTATTTTCAAAGGAATACGTGTTTCACTTATTGGCCACGCAAGTAACTTGGCGACGGAGCCGCGAATTGCGCGCCGGAAAAGAAGCGAGAAGTCGCCCCATTTTTCTGTCGCCGGCGAGTGAGTCGCAGCTCTGCCGCCAAGTTACTCGCGCGAACTACTCACAGAGCCTGTTCGCCTGCTCACAGGCCAAAAAGAGTCAGACTTTAGCCCTGTCCAGAGAAAGGGCTTTCAGGAGAGTGTAGCTGCTATTCGGGTATCTGATCTGATTGGGTTTAAGCAGTCCTGATAGAAACCTTTATTTCGATAGGGTGACTCTGTCAGTAGTTTACACTGTAAAAAAAAACTGCTATCAATAGAGGACCTATAAAATTAAAATAATTATGTACAGATAAAAAGATATAAGATTAATATAAACTATAAAACAAGATACAAAATATTATATAAAAACGCTAAAACTGTGAGCATTAATTGGACAGTGTACGCGTTGGACAGTGTACCCTTTTTTACTCGAAAGAGCTCCGCTCTCGAAAAAGCGCCGCATTTAGGAGCAAAAAGTATTACTAAGCGCCGCCCCTGCATAAGCGCCGCATCCTCCCAGCAACAATGCGGCGCTTGTTGATTTTTGACATGGCTAATGCTGAAATGCTTATACGGCTGATATTGTTGTTGCTGTTATTGTTATTTATTTGGATGTGCAAAAGGGATTTAGACTTTTGAAGTCCTTCCTATGCTATTGTTATGAACAATACATCTGACTGTCATTCACAAGTAGCCAGTTTGAAATAAGCGCCGCCCCCAAATAAGCGCCGTGCTCAAATAAGCGTCGTACCAGGAAGTCGAAAAATTTAATAAGCGCCGCCGCGCTCTTTCGAGTAAATACGGTACGCTTCATTAAGCGCGCTGTAATAGGACAGTTGCACTTGAATGGGCTCCTTTCTTCGTGAATCTGGAAAAGAATCTGTTGTTGGTTTTTCCTTCACCAAAAAGTTTTACCTATCGCTAACTTTTGGGCAAATTTAGTTAGCTATACATTTTCATTTACAATTCTAATCACTATATTGCATATTAATAGCTTTGTTGTAACTTTTCCTTCAACTGAGGATGGCATCAGGGATGCCGAAACATGTCTTTGAAACTAAAAAGTGTTGTGTTGTTCTTCAAAATATTAACTTGTTTCTTGCTACCAAGACCTTTTAGTTATAAGTATAATTTACTGATAGCAGGAACTCGTGCTCGTCCAATTTGGTATCCATTTATGACCATTTATGTCCAGGAAGACTCACGCCAACGATGTCGTTGGGGCGAGCGAACGCTTAAGCCGCCATCTTGGATTTTAAAAGAAGAGGAAGATTGGGGAGAGTAGATACAGCAACCAGAGGGGGGGGGGGGGGGGGGATTCAGTCCTTTGTTGGGTGGAGGGGATTTCAGAAAGGTAAAACATTCTGCGCATCACCGTTCGTAGTTTTTCGCGGGCTCTTGTCAAGCCTTCTGAATGAAATCGATGACATCGAAAACGATGCCAAATCTTGGCGAGCTTTCCAACCAAGCAAGATTTGTGCCTTTATTTTATCACCACAAAAGGACTTTGGATTCTACCAACCATATCTAGAATTCCATTTCCCAGCACATTCTCGTAAACGCAAACGCAAGCGAAATGATCATACCGTGTTGTTCCTTGTGCTTGTGCCTGCGTTTCAGTTTAAATAGACTCATGCACTTGCTATTATGCTTCCGCTTGCGACACTAGTCATACTTACAACTAAGGGAAAGGAATTGTATTGGTCCTCGGGCTTGTCGTTACGCTAATGCTCGCGTAGCTAGAAAAAAAAAACAGTGCTAGGAGTTGTTGTGGAAGGGCAAACGATTGATGAGTTACAGCTCATTTTTCGCTTGTAGGGGGGGAAACATAAAACGGGACTTCTACACGAGGAGGGGGGAGAGGGAGCTAGCAATAGGGAGAGGATCCGGGGGTGCGAACTGAATTGTTTCTGACATCTCCCCGGCAACTAGGGTCGATTACCAGCCGCTGTTCGGGAAATGAGAAACAAAGACCGGACTCGAGAGAGCGGCGGAAATTCAGCCTACCCAGCAACCCAACCATGTCTGGTTGTGTATGCCTCGATTCACGTTATGAGCAATGACTTCTACCAGCCTCAATAGTCACATAGCAAATAATTTTATTTGACTAAACAGGGAGGGTTTCTATCTCCTTGCCTAACAGAGCAACTTTTCAAACACAACAATCTGTGGCTTTGGCCAAGGAGGGGAAGGAGAAAAAAGGAGGCGGTACGCACCTATCGGAAGGCTTAACAGGATTGGCTGAGAAGACAAAAGAACAAACAATAAAACAATGACCCTAGCCCTTAAAACAATAGAGGTGCGTGATATAGGAAGCCAATAAAATTACAGGTTCCGAAGAGGTGCGTGGCTTATGGAAAAAAGTATATATTGGCACAAGGCTTACTCCAGCTGGTGATTGCTCCACGCGAAGGTGATATCTTTGAGTTGAGTTTAAAAGCTGCTCTGTTTCATAAAGATGCAATTTTCACTGTTCAAACAACATAGTATTTCTACACTAACCCTGTATCGTCCTAAAAACTAAATTAAAAAAGTTAAAAAGTAGTCAAAATTGAAGCTATGACTTGGGACTAACAAACTACAATGATCTTTAACCCTTTAAGCCCTGATATGAAAATACATATTCTCCTTACTGTTCTCCATACATTTCTTATGGAACTAGTAAGGAGAATTTGTCTAAATATCAAGACATCTTATCCTTCGTGATCACTTAATCTATTCTCATCACTTGAATGTTTGAACAAGTAGTGATAATGTAAAGAGAAATTTCATTTTCCTCGCTGTTAGGGCTTTTAAAAAGGGTTAAAAATGGTCTAAGACAATGTCCACGTGCTGTTTTTTTTTTAATTTGAAAAAGGTAAAATACAATACAAAGCATCGGGAGGATACCTCACTATGTACTATCTACAGTTTTACTGATGCAAACAAGCAAAAATTAACGATATAAAACGACGTTTCGGTGTCTTCATGACACCATTATCAATTTAAAAGTTAAGTAACCTTCGATAAAATGTAAGAAATAAACCTTCAACTACTAATTAGCGTTAGAAAAGTTACACAAACAGTTTGGCGCCAAACGGTTGCAAAAACATCGGGAAAATACTTCACCATTATCGAGTTAAAAGTAAAGTAACCTGCTATAAAATGCCAGAAATAAACGTTTACGACTGATTAGCATTGGACAAGCATAGTTACACAAACAGGTTGGCGCCAAACTGTTTTTACAAAGCATCGGGAAAATACTTCACTTTGTATACTATAGTACTTTTTCATTTTTTTTTTTTGGTTTTCGTTTTTGAACAATAAAATTGTACTAATGCAAAGAAACCATTATGAGTACAATTATTTTAATTTTTGCTTATTTTTTCGTTTTTGTTCTGTTTTTTGTTTGTTTGTTTTTTGTTCCTAGGATAACAAATTGATGGAAAAGAGCCTACATATCTACACTATCAATCTTTATTCTTCCTCTATATTCTTCTGCATCGTTACTTGCACGTGCTAAAATAGAGACTAGAAAATCCTTGTTGTTTCTTGAACGGTTTTGGAGTTTATACTTGTTTGCTTTTCAGGTTTTCTAGCTATAATGACTCAACCCTCGTTTATTTTGGCCTATTAATTAAATGTCTAATTTCTAGCTCGTATACCGTATTAGTTTTTGTTATGGCATAACAAAAATTAGTCACACATTAGAGTAATTTTACATAGCCCGCGAAATTGAAATTAGACAAATAGGCTTGACTTTCACTAGAGACATCGGTATAGGCACAAGTATAGTGAGAACAGCAACGACACAAGGATAAGCACAAAGAAAACGAGAACAAACAGCCAGGTTCTTATGATGTCCTGACTAGAACTTTAGCATTAGCAGAAAAAACAAGCTTGTTTTCCTTGCCAGTTCATATGCTTATGTTACGTTAATTCCAAGTGAAGACGATTAAGGACAACATGAGAAGAAACAGTCTGTTCGTTTCCCTTCGAGTGTGCTCGCAATAATGCTTGTGTCGCGTTAAAGTGTCAAAGTGCCACGAGGTATGCAAGACTACTTTCTTTGGCATTCTCAAACTCATTAATAATTCATAAGGAGAAAACAAAGGAAATCACTACCGTGACGGTGGTTTGAATACCGGATCTTAATTAGCATAAAGTTTTGCGAACTTTTGCTTTGAATTTCTCCAAGAATTATGAATGGTTTGAGAAGCCATATCAAAAACTCGAAAGTGTTTCATCAGATATCCAAACACCTCGAAGTCGGTCAAAAAAACTCGGCTGCGCCTCGTTTTTCCAACCCACTTCTCGGGGTTTGGATATCCTGATGAAACACTCTTTCTCGTGTTTGATATATTACTTAAAAACAGGGCACTGAAATTATACTAACGTTTTCCTCATTTCCAAGTTCTCTGTGTTCCATCAGTCGATTCTAACTTGAATTCCGCAGAACAGACTTGAAGAGAAACCCTTTCCTACACAAGTAACACATTAACTTCCATACGCGCGTTAAAGGCTTCAAAGCTCCAGTTTCTTTGTTGGGCCACCAGTGGTCGGTAAACGTTTTTGGCGAAAAATTTGAGCTTTACATACGGTAATCATTCCTACAATCCCTAAAACCCAGTGATAAAATATGCTTAGGTCTTAAAAATATCCTGATATACGTACATTAAAACTTGTATTAGGAACTATCAGATTTTTTTTTTTTGGGGGGGGGGGATTTCTCTGGATCAAATAATGTATATTGGCAAAGTTCCAGCTGGAGTTAATGTTCGAACTTTCTGCCATCACCCAAAAAAAATTGGGTCTCGCATTGGATTGCCAGCACACCAAAAATTGATGAAAATACAGTAAGAAGAAATTGAATTACGATTGTCCTTTGCTTGACGTGCTTAAAGGAGTATAGTCACGAGGATTTCGCAGATTTTTGGTCACAACTGTGCTAAAGTTATCGGTAGCCAACTTTATCCATGCATGCCCAACATTGTGTTTGAACATTTAAAGGAACATATTAACTTAATTTCATTAAAAGAAAACAAACCACGACCATTTGTTATCGATTTAATGTCAACACGCTGAAAGAATTTGAAAAGTTTAGCCTAATTTTGTCAAGTTGCAATCCATTTCCATCCGTGTCATCAGTAGCAACAGACGACAGAAAATAGTTTCAGTGAAGTAACATAGTCTTTGGTAACAAACTAGACCATTATTTGTGGGCGTTCATTGATGTGATAGCCTCCCACGCAGTCATTTTTAGGGGAGTCGTATTACCCTCCTCCCCACAAACGCCTGCTTACCCGAGTTTGACATTCCTTTCCCATTGTTTTACTTGCGAGACAATCTAACCAATCACCATTGAGGCACTGTCTGACGATGTGCAATCAAATTAATCGTTATAACATACGCTTCTGTATTATATTTCCCACGATTGTTTTTCTTCAGAGCTAGAGACGCGGGTGTTTCTTGTGCGACGCTTTTATCCCGCTTTTTCTGACAAAGCGTTGTTGATCTTGCTTACCTGATCAAGTTCATCGTCAGTGAGGACTTCAGCGCTTCTCAAACTGATGGAGCAATGCAATGCGAAGGGAAATACGTGACTTCTACGACTTGAAAAGGCAAAGAGTAAGACGGCAAAGGACCGAACGAGATGATAAACCAATAAATGAGATGAAAATATCACACATGGCACAACAACCAAGTGCGTTTCAGCGGCGAAATACTCAAGTTCGCTGGCATACCCGCTAACGTTTCTACGATCTTCGCGTCGAAGGGCCAAGGCGGTTATTACAACGGGCGTTCGCATGCTCTTCTCGTATGATATTCCCTAAGCAGAAGGGACTGTTAGTTTACAATCGCTATGACGGATTTCTGCAGATATTCCTGAATTTCTAAGTTAAATGTACTATTTGAAAGCTCAGAGAATGTAGTTGTTCCTGCATTCAATGCTTTTGGGAAAAAAAATTAGTTATTCACGCAGTGCCGCGCATCATGTTATAAGATTTATTGAATCACCGGCCCGGTTGCAACACGATATCATAAATTTAATGTCTAAACAGAGCAAATCGCGCCCATAAATAAATTTATTTCTCCAAAATCTAAGTTCAGTGTGCCACTTGAAAGCTTCGGAAACTTAGTTATCCCTGCATTCAACGATTTTGAGGTGACGTTCACTAACATTTTATAATTTATGCCGCGCATCATGTTTATCTACAAGTGTTCCCGCGAAAGCGTCCTGCGGTCAAGGTCAACCTACCAGACATAAGTAGGTACAATGTGATTGGCTAAGCGGCGGAAAGGAATGTCGAACTCGGGTAAGCAGGCGTTTGTGGGGAGGAGGGTAATACGACTCCCCTAAAAACGACTGCGTGGGAGGCTATTGATGTGAGGACATATTTTTTATTTTTAAAGTGAACTAAAATAGTGTGACTATGCCCCTTTAAGTAGCACCTTTCTAAACCATCAATAAAATATGGCCCTATTTTACATTAAAAAAAGCATGTTTCTGATGCGAAAAGCAAAGCCTTACTGACATACCACAGTGGTTTCCCTGGCTCCTATATTTTAGCCAACCCACGACAAATGCATGAAAGCACAGAAAGTAAAATTAACAGCTGAAGTGCAAACCGGACTTTATTTACAAAGTTGAGACGTGACAATGGTAGCTTCCTTGTCTCAACTCATTTCAGCTAATAACTTCCAGTACAAATGTTTCACAACGAATGAACAAGAAGTTGACATTTTGCTTACCAATGCAAAGTGGTCTGTTAGACTTTCTTATCATAGTGAAATAATCTTAAGATGGTAAATGACCAGCTAGTGTGTCTTGTCAGTCCCTCATGTCATCATCTTCATCTTCGTCTTCATCCTCCGATCCGTAAGGCGATTGAGAGGGAAGATAAGAACGGCTTACTCTGTCAAACACATTCACCAGCTTCTTGTGGCTATGAACGATTCGAATCACTTGATAGCCAATCACACCACTGACTGTGAGTGCACGACAGAATAACTTGTCTTCGCCTCTTATGCCGTAATAAGGAGTATTGCGTTTGTCTGGGTCATTAACTTGAAATTCTTCCTCGCGGAAAATCATCTCGTCGGTGACAAAGTTCCTTCCCTTCAAAGCAGGAACATTATTTAAAACTACCTGGTAACGCTGATTACTGAGCATATAATCGGCGGCTGGGTACTTACTCATGTAATCATAGCGCTTGGTTGACTCATGGGCGAGGGAAACACCAGCTATGTGATTGAGTGTGTCTTGAAATAGACGTTTTCGGCATTCCTCAACAAAGTGCTGTTCACAAGCCCTCAACTGCTCTTTTTTGTCAGGATCTCCACGGCAATCTTCCGAGATATCAGCAAATGGAGTATGCAAAAGAGCTGGGTTCTTCTGGACCTCAGCAAAAGAAGTATCATTTATGAGAAGGGAACGAACGCGTCGCCTTGTTTTTTTCGCAAATGATGGCCAACTGCTATGGGAGGTGACATCTTCATAAAGGTCATCCCTTTCATCATCTGAGAGTTTAATCACGGTCTCGTGCAAGCATGTTTGGAAAACACGCTGTCCAAACAAGAGGCCCCTGGTTAGCGAACACTTATGCCACCTGCGATCATTTCCATCAAACTGATACATGAACTGGATGTCATCATCTATGGTCCAGTACAAAGTAAAGTTGAAACATTCTGCCAGCATTTTGATAATTGCCCTGGTTACGCCAATTCCCCGCCCTCTTTGAGGCAAAACAATGTACATCAAGTTAACATTACTTGGTTGCCGGAGACCACCTATAGTGCTTTGGCAAGTTTTCAAATGTTGCGACTCCACAACAAGAAAAATGTTCAATTCTAACTTGCTGTCTGGACTACTTTCATGTTTATTTTCTTCATCCATCCTGTCACTTTCTTCCTCTAATTCCTCGTCTAGAAAACCATCTTTACTCCAGGGATCTTGTTCAAGGAAGTAATTTCCTTGAATATCTGGTCTTGGACCAGGTCGAATTGTTGGCATGAATATCGGTGCCAGGTGATGTGAAGGATCTTTGTTCATGTATGTCGCGTTAATAGCATTAAGTTTGTCAGACATCCCCGCAGAGACCAACACTTCAAGACAATTTTCTTCTTGGACACTCTTCCTCAAATGAATTTCATTTTCAGGCAATGACTGTTCACCAACAATTTTACAGACAGCAGAGGACTTCTGATGGGCAAACAGACGTTTCTGGGCCAGAGTGAGAAGTCTGTATACTTCTTCATCCTGATGGTCTAGGACTAGAGTGCGATCAAGTTCCACGTTAAAATGATCCTTGTCACTAAGCACATTAAGCAGAACTTTTGCCCATAAATGTTGGTTCACATTCTGGGATTGAGGAGGTTCCAAAGCATTCTTCCCTAAATTTAATTTCTTTTCCAGTTCACGAATGGCATTTGCTCCCTTAGAAGCAGGTTTTAGCAGAAGCTGTTGGACAGTTTTTATAATTTTGTCATGACTTGACTGTAGTGGTATTTCACTGTCTTTACTAGCAGGAACCATTTTGTCGGGAAGTGAGATATTAGCCTCCACGTCCAAGCAGGGATGGGGATTTATCTCACGAATGGACTTGCTACAAAAGTCGATTACAGACTTAAGCTTCTTGAACAACACCTCCAAAATGCCAGTCCTATTGGCATTATCATCAAAAGATCTGACGGCAAGGAGATCCTTAACATCTTGCTTTAGCTGCTCAATCAAATAGAAATGGGAATTCTTCAGTCGCTTGCTGCGAGTTTCTTTCTTCGGGAAGAATGAAATCAGGACCTTAAGAAGAAATTTTTCACACAGGCCTTTCTTTTCTTCAGCATCAGCACCTAACCACTTTTTCTTTTCCAAGGCTGTCAGCTTTGGGCTTTTGCACTCCTCCAGAACATGCCGCAAGTAAGCGGGGGCATGATGTGCACAAAATTCCTGAACCCTGCTTTCGCACAAAATTTCAACTACATCTGTGAGATCTGCGGAGACACTCTGTGAAGTGGACCAGTTAGCATTCATAAAAGAATAAACCAGATCTCTAGTAAAGGTCTCCAGTGATTCTCGAAGCAAATTCTTGAGAAAGGCAAGTGTTTCACTGCAATGCATGAAGTCATCATACAAGGGAAGCAATTCTCCAATTGTTTGGGGTGGCCACTTTGTTTGGGCTAAGTAAGAAGTGACAACATCAGTCGCTTCATTGATGTTTGGACGTATGTCAAAACTTACCTTTACGTCCTTGATCTCAGCAGCCTTACCTTTCTTTTTCTCTGAACTAATGCTGTTGCCGATTCGGGTTTTTAGCTTTTTGGCTACCAAGTGAACATTTTGCAGAAAAGGATGGATCGTTTGTTTGATTTTTACACAGACAACATGATCATCGATCACTTTCTGCAAGGAAGCGAGAACATTAGAATTTTCTGAATGGAAATAAATCACTTCACTTTCCTCGACTAACTTCTCCAAAAGATCCTCGCCATTAAGTTGAGGAAGCTTTGCTCTTACATCCTTGTAACACCCTGGCACGGCCTCATCTTCCAAACTACTGGCGAGAAAGCTTGACCATGCTTTTTTCAACTCTTCCTTCTTCTTGCTGTACAAGACATCAAAATTCCATCCCGACAGACATGACGGTTCACGGTCGTTAACTACATGAACAAGTTTGGGACGGGAGGTAAATTCTAACTCTTCGTGCCTACGAAATATCTGTGCAATGTCTTCCGAGGAAACTGGCCTACCCGATTTTCCCCAATCAAAAAACAAAACTACATCAGCCCTACTTAACTCGACATTGATCAACTCGTTTCCAGTTTCATCACCACAACCAGGCACATCTACGAACTCTACATCAACTTCCAATTCCAGGTGGCCTGAGCTTGTCATCGCCCTCTTCTTCAGACGACGGAAGACTGGAAATGGTCCCTGAACCTCTACACATCTTGCATCTCCGAAACTTTCAACTTCTTGAAACTTCTCTCTAAGTAAGCTGTTTACACGCGCCAGCGTGTCTTTACCCAGTTCTGGCTCGGTAAACCATGTGTCATAATCAGGGCTTACTCCGTTCTTCTGTTTGCGTAAACATACCTGAACATTCTTACCATATTTTACATAAATTGGAAGAGGTGTCTGACTGCCTCCAAAACCAGAGGGCAGGGGCCCATTTTCCACCCTATGTTCAGGGGGTAAACCCCAATTTAGAATAAAATTGAGAAAAAACGTTTTACCAGCTCCAAGTGGCCCAAACACAGCAAGTGAAATAGAAATCTTACTTTCTGTAACAAGTGTGCTATGAAAGCTGTCAATACTTTCTCTGATAAACCTTTTTACGGTCTCTGACCTTTTAGGTTCCTTCTGGTCATCGTACAACAAATACCAAGCTCCCTCCAAGACATCAGAGCAGAGACTTATGTTTTCCCACAATCCTAAACTCTGCGGAATGACTGAGCTGTACAACTTTTTCTTGGCATATTTTTCTATGTCTGCAATAAAAGAAGCAAACATTTTTTTTAATGGAACAGAATGAGCCTTTCTACGTCGAAATGCTAGGCATATACTACACTTTATGGAATTGTTTCCCTTTCAGGAATACTCTCAGTAAAATATCTTCAACACAACAATCGTTGTTTCAAAAAGCTTGCCCAAAAACTTAACCACTTTTTTTCCAGTGCTGATTATTTTATAACGGAATACAGTTATTTAGTCTGATGTTTATCCCTTAAGTTCCCAAGCGCTAACTTAAACACTCTCTAGGAGTAAGCCCATCGTACCACTAGTGACGTCACCAGGGATTATCTAAAGAGTAAGCAGTAAGGGGGAAGGAGGAGGAAGATGACATAGGGGCACTAGAAGGGACTCAGCACCTAGAAGTGGATCTGTCTCTCCAACCTTATCTTATCTCCCAGACAAATTTCCTTTAGCGTTAAGTGAACATTATACATGTAAGTGGAGGTAGAGAGTCTTGAGACCTTGATGTGGTAACACCAGTTGGGGAGACAATTCCCTTGGTCAGCAATTTGGGTTTTGTGAGAGAACCCTATAAAGATCTTTGAATTTGTCTCAACCTGAGACAGCTCAAACCGTACTCAAGTGCCATCAGAATATGACACTAACCCTTCTTAGAGATTGCTAAGAAGATGCAAGACCTTCTGCTCAAGACTGGAACCCAGATCGGGCAGCATCAATTAAAAAATGCTAAATTTAACAACTATGACGTCAAATCCTACCTCCTTTGGAAGGAGACATCGCTTAAAGTTGTCCTCAGCAAACCGCAAGAACAAAGATCTTACATCAACCATATCGTTGAAACCACTACACACAAAGCAGTGCCAACATAAAGAAGAGGCGCACAGCTTACCGTTGGAAGAGCCACACACTGCTAACAACGAAACAACCCAGAAACACAACTTCCACGCCTGAAGTACCAATAACCATCAGTACATAATCAGAAAGTGAGTTATGCTAATTGATTCTAGAGACGTTAATAAATCATTCATTTGGTTTTTGTTGATTTTTTTAATTGCCAAGGACTTCACAAGTATGAATGAACAATTTTAAGTTGAATACTGAGACAGTCCTGTACCATTTTTCATGTTGTATTTTCACAAAGAACTTTTTGTTAAGCTGTTATAATTATTTTTACGTGTTTAATCCACTCACCCTGTTCAACTGAACCTGCATTAACATGATTGTTGTTACAATACGCCTTAATTTATGTTTAAAAATAAGGCTAAAACTTTTCTTTTTGAGCATTCATATTGAACGTTATCATTATTAGTATTAATTACCGTTATTGTCAAGCACTATTTGATAAGCATGGAAATACTGCTGTAAAATAAAGTATTTACTTCTTATTAACCGAGCGTGAGGGCTGTACTGGGAGAATGTTGCCCGAGGTCTTTCTGGTACGGACTGAGTGAAGCAAGGTCCGTACAAGAAAGACTGAGGGCGATATTCTCCCAGTACGGTCCGGAGCTAGCGAGAGTTAATAAGAAGTTCATTATATGGCTGTGTCTAACACTTAACTTCTTGAAAAGTGAGTCGTGGCAGATTGGGATGAACGAAACAGTTTACCGGAAAGCATTCAAAACCCAGCAGTTTTCTTTCACACCAAAACATTTACATTGCACAAGAAAAAGTAGAAACTTTCAAAGAAACTGTCGCTTTTCATCTAGCTTCAAACCATTCGAACTCTTTGAATCAAATTTACTTTCACATTTTCCATATTCCCGCTTTACCAGCCGGGCATTAACATCGCTCATAATGCCCATGGGCATTACGGTAAATTCCGGCCCCGAGTATTGGCCAATCAAGCTTTAGCCATATAATAATAGCAATTATTATTATTATTATTATTATTATTATTACAGTATTATTATAATTATATTATTACTATTATTAAGTATTGTTTCTATATTATTATTATTATTATTATTATTATTAACCTACTGCCTCGCATAATGGCGGTTGGGTGCCTGGGATATCCAGGGGCCTCCACTGTGGTCAGCCGGCCCCCAGATAGACTACGCCATTACTGGCAAATCCCCGGACCCCAGCCATGAGCCCCACACGCCCCGGCACCCGTCACACTGACTTAGTCAGTGGAGAGAAAAACAAAAGAAGTAAATAAAACAAATAAGAGGGAGGGAGGGCCGGGGTAGAAAAACAAGCAGAAACGCTGCAAAATACCTAGACAAAACGAGCAAGCAGTAACAGCCCGCCATTGCAGTAAACTATGCAAACTGAGCCTGACTGCACCTGAGCCACCGCTGACCACCACCGCTGACCACCACCGCTTGATAACCACATGCTCGTTGTAGGTTAACTTGGTTAAATGTAAATACATTTAACCTCATTTAACCTACTGCCTCGCATAATGGCGGTTGGGTGCCTGGGATATCCAGGGGCCTCCACTGTGGTCAGCCGGCCCCCAGATAGACTACGCCATTACTGGCAAATCCCCGGACCCCAGCCATGAGCCCCACACGCCCAGCCGAAGGGACCTCCGGGCTGACCGCAAGGTCAGACTGGAGAAAGGGGGGCCATGGATGGGAACAGCCATGACTCCAAACAGCCCAACTCCCGAGGCACCCAACCCCTGCAACAGCAGCTGCAGGATTGCACACAAATAACAACCATCACAGCAAAACTGCGAACAACCCAGTGACCATAAACACAGCCATGCAAGGAGCTGTAGCTACCACAGCCACAACAGCAACAACTGCCCCTCCATCAAAGAATGCCAACACACCCTCTACTAATCAATGCCAACGCCCCACAATCAAAGACGCTAATGCCACAACTATAAACGCTCCCGGAATGCCACCTGCTAAAACGCTATGTAAATGTCAGTATACTACAATACGCCAATGAACACTAACACCACGTCACGCCATAAACTAAGCTGACTGGCTCCTAAATGTAACCAGTTAGAATTACATATAACTCTGTCATAAAAAGGATACAGCTAAAATGGGACAAAGAAAATAAACCGCCGCATCTGCTTAACATATAGCTGGGCGAAGGCGGGAAAATGCTAGCGCACCCCTGACATGGTTTGCCGATATATGCGCCGACAACGTGCTTGAGGACACTGTCCAGAGGCGGCAATGCTGCTGGGAAAGAAAGGAAGCACCAACTGGCTAGGAAAACCAGTAGTAGAGGGTGAGGACTGCGGCAAGCCGAAAGGATGCCCACCGCACAAGCATGTGACTGAAAGGGGCCACTGGGCAATTACGCTAGGACACAAGGAAGCAGGGGCCACCCTGAAAACAGACAAGCAGAAGGAGCAAATGCTGAGCAACACTCTGTGAATACAGCACTCTAGCTCCTAGCTCAAGGAGCAACCCTAATAGCTAACATGCTACAAAATGCTAATGAACGCCAATGCCCCAAGTGCAACTAAGCACTCTAGCTCCTAGCCCAAGGAGCAACGCTAATAGCTAACATGCTACAAAACGCCTCGAAAAACGCTACAACGCTACAAACGCTACAACGCTACAAACGCTACAACGCTACAACGCTACAACGCTCAAAACGCTACAAAACGCCTCAAGTGCAACTAAGCACTCTAGCTCCTAGCCCAAGGAGCAACGCTAATAGCTAACATGCTACAAAACGCTAATGAACGCCAACGCCTCAAGTGCAACTAAGCACTCAAGCTCCCAGCTCAAGGAGCAACCCTAATAGCTAACAACCTACAAAACGCTAATGAATGTGAACGCCTCAAGTGCAACTAAGCACTCTAGCTCCTGGCCCAAGGAGCAACCGTAACAGCTAACCTTCTACAAAACGCAGTGAGTACTAGAATGCCTGAAGAGCCACTAGGCACTCTGGCTTCTAGCCAAAGGAGCAAAGGCCTGATGATACCAGTAAATATGTAACGATGTATACAACTACTGTAAACATGCGTCGCCAATGCCTCGAGTGCAACTAAGCACTCTGGCTCCTGACACAAGAAGCAACGGGAACATGGTACGGACGACATGCTAGATAAGAATATTACCAAGAAATACTTAGTCAATATGTAGTGATAATAATAATAATAAGAAGAATAATAATAATAACACCAGACAATACCTGTAAATACATGATAATAAAAATAAAATAAATAAATAAATAAACAAGCCACAGTAACTACGCAAGCTACACCACTGCAACAGCAACTACAATCACAATAGCCACTACCACCCTAGTGACTACCGCCAGTGTCGCACACGTAACCCCTACAGCTACAAACAAAAACTACGGTGCAGACAAAACAGCTACTGTGGGTACTAACGCTACGACAACCAAGACAGCCAATACAGCCGCTACAGCCACAACGGAAACTACAACTACCACACGGATCTACTACAGATAACGCACACAGCAGCCCCTACTACTACAGCAACTATGGGCACTACAGCAACTGCAGAAATTACCGCTGCTACGGATGCTACACATGCCACCCCAACTACAGCAACTGCAGTCAAAGCTACTACAGTTGCCAAGGTACTATTTACATGTATTATACTGCCATTGCCCCCACTACCACAATTGTAAAAACCAGCTAATGACACAACAAATGCCCTCGGACAAAATATGATGTATACATGAAATAGACCCTGCTACACAATGAAGGCACTGACCTACTAAAACCGCCGCCAACCTAACAGGCAACGGGACAGGAAAAAAAAAAAAAAAAAAAAAAAACACGTACCAACAAAACAAAAACCTAAAACGGAAGATGCCAATGCCATAAAGCACTATAAAAACAAGGCTAACCGCTAAAACGCTACATGAATGCCAATCTGCTGCAATACACCCATGAATGCTATAGCTAATGATAACGCCACGCCATAAACTAAGGTGACCTGCTTCCAAACGTAAACCATATAGAATTACATAAAACTCTGTAGTAAAAAGGATACAGCTGAAGCGAGACAAAGAATCTACGCAATTGTATAAACCAGCTACTGACATAACATATTCCTAGGGACGATATACGATGTATACATGAAATACCCCCTGCTACACAATGAAGCCGCTGACCTATGCCGTAAAGCGCTATAAAAACAAGGCTAACCACTAGAACGCAACATGAACGCCAATCTGCTGCAATACACCAATGAATGCAAAAGCTAATGCTAACGCCACGCCATAAACTAAGCTGACTTGCTTCCAAACGTAAACTATATAGAATTACATAAAACTCTGTAGTAAAAAGGATACAGCTGAAGCAAAACAAAGAAACTAAACCACAACATCTGCTGAACATACAGCTGGACAGTGGCGGGAAAAAGCTAGCACAGACGTGGCTTGCTGACATAAGCACCGAGTCCCCGCTCGAACATACTATCCGAAGTCAGCAATGCCACTAGGAAAGAAACGAAATACGGAGCGGCCATGTGGAATGCTGATAGCAGAAGGCAAACAGCTCCAAAAACAGAGGACAATAAATTGGCACGAAGCCCGCGACAAGCCGAGAGGACGCCCACCACACAAGCATGTGATTGAAATAGAACGGCGGGAAACTGCGCCCGTACTTCCCAATGAAACGGCATGAACATCTTACAAAGGAAGAATGGGCCTGCAGCCCTGAAACAACGCAGACGGAAGGACCGAACACCACGCAACGCTCTGTGAATAAAAGGATACAGCCGCAGAACGGCAGCGCACAAACCAATGCCTATGCTTGACGGGTAGCGACGATAATTATAAGCTGACGAGATTGCCAAGGTGGAACCGTGTCCGAGCCGGAAGATACTGTCCGAAGTCCGCAATGCAAGTGGGAAAGAAACGAGTTGGAGAACGGCCAACAGAACAACCAGTAGTGAAAGGTGAAGAGTCCGTAAACCAAGGACAATCTTGCGCGAAGTCCGCGACGATGAGCGACCGACCACAACACAAACCCAAAGCATGCGAACGGGCCGAAGAACGACTGGGAACTTACGCCAGCGCCGAACGTAAACGCTTCCGGAAACATCCCGCAAAGGAAGAATAAGCAACACTGATGACAATGGTGAGAAGAAGCCGCCACGAATGTCGTAGAAAAACAAGCAGAAACGCTGCAAAATACCTAGACAAAACGAGCAAGCAGTAACAGCCCGCCATTGCAGTAAACTATGCAAACTGAGCCTGACTGCACCTGAGCCACCGCTGACCACCACCGCTGACCACCACCGCTTGATAACCACATGCTCGTTGTAGGTTAACTTGGTTAAATGTAAATACATTTAACCTCATTTATTATTATAAAACCTGTTGGTTGGATTCCCTCTGCAGCCTTGATTTTTTTTTAAGGGTAGTAAGAAGAGCAATTT
The DNA here is from genome assembly GCA_964017195.1 of Siderastrea radians. Taxonomy (NCBI): domain Eukaryota; kingdom Metazoa; phylum Cnidaria; class Anthozoa; order Scleractinia; family Rhizangiidae; genus Siderastrea; species Siderastrea radians. The sequence goes on along the minus strand of OZ024891.1, from coordinate 6,921,439 downwards.
CCTAAACTAGTTACACACTCTGAAAAATATTCTTATACAATTTTATGACTAGATCCGTAGAACACTCTCCTTCGCCACTCCTTTGCAATGAGATTCATAGCTGGCTGACATGCAAAACACACTTGATCAAAGAGTATTACACTGTAAGTCTAACTTTCAGTTTTTGTCTTTATGATTTAATCCAACCCAACCCAAGGACTGAGGTGACACAGAGGTTTATTTTTCTCCAAGACTGTTCTTATTTATACAGGCCTAGGAAATAAATTCTGTCTGATGGCCAAAACCAACCAGTGTTGTTGTCAGGTTTGTGGGAGGGAATTAGGTAGAATTCCTGAATACAATAATTTGTATAGCTTCCATACTTGATTAATTGATATTATTTTTTCATGGAAGGACTTTCAAAAGTGGCAAATAAAGTATATGTATAGAAAAATAAAGTATACGTATAAAAAAAAAATAAAATAAAAAAAGCCTGTGGGAGTTTTTTAGCTCCCCAAGCCAATGTCAATTTATATCTCCTCAATATGTATACATGTAACAAAGTAATCATTGTTATACCACGATAGAAGAACCTCAATCTAAACTGTTGCTAAGTAACCCTCGTTGTTATACCTGACAACTCAAATGCGTTTTCCGATTAGATGAAAACATGCCACCTCATGTGTCAAAACAGTCTAACTTCCTAGGGAAAACAAAACTCACTAATTCCCTAGAGAAACCACAACATGAACTTTGTCTCCCACAAGCTCAGGTCGTGTACCTTGAAATGGTGGAAAATTTGTGTCAGTGGCCAGCTGTCGGTTTTGCCTCAGGAAACAATGAGGGTCTCAGGGAAACAAAACTTATTGGTTCCTTGGGGCCAGTCATTAAGTGCTTATTGTTGTTACAGCAGAATTTGGGAATTTTAAATTTGATTTAAAATACCGCCTGATAAAAATTCTGCCCAGGATCCTAATAAGATCCTAATAGGATCCTAACAGGATCCTGTAGGATCTTAACCAGGATCCTGATAAGATCCTATATAAGATCCTGTAGGATCCTATAGGATCCTATAGGATCCTGTTTAAGATCCTATAGGATCCTACAGGATCCTACAGGATCCTACAGGATTCTAAGCAGGATCCTGTACGATCCGATCCTAAACAAGATCCTACAGGATCCTAAACAGGATCCTGGACAATCTTAAGCAGGATCCTTAAAGACTTTACAGGATCCTGAGTAGGATCCTAAACAACATGGTGCCATTTAGGATCCTGGGTAGGATCCTGTGTGAACTTACAGGATCCTGTAGGATCCTGTAGGATCCTATAGGATCCTAGAAAATCCTGTAGGATCCTGTATAGGATTTCTACCAGGGTATATATATATATATATATATATATATATATATATTTAACAATTATTCTACGAGGGCGCGCTGGATATCGAATGATAGATAACCAACGAGGCGCGTAACGCCGAGTTGGTTATAATCATTTGATATCCAGCAAGCCCGAGTAGAATAATTGTTTTATTAAAAACTTAACCACTATTTAAAAAAAAAAACCAAGAAAGAACGGGAAAAATGAGAAAAGAAATTTAAACGGAACAAGAATCGCTCACATGACTGAACGAAAAAGGCGCCAAAACCTTGCGAAGTGTTGCAGCATTTCATTGCAAAGCTGAATGAATCAATGAAAACTGCTCGAAAGTGAACAAAGTAGCACAAGTTTTGGAAAGAAATCTTCTAATTATTGGCTCTGAAATATGGTACATGTTTGATTTTTCCTGAAACATTGTTGTTATCATCGTTCAAAGCGGATTGAAGCTGTACAATTTCACCATATTAGCTGCTGGAGTTGAAACTGAAAAAGTTTGTAATCTGTTCGCACAACGGAGCCATCATGTGCTTGTTTCATCGAACTGAAGACAGAACAAATTTGAACTTGAAGAGGTAATTTCCATGCAGCTCAGAAGCAAGATTACTGTAGTGAGGAACATTAGAAGTCACCATCATAGTTTGTTAAATGCAAAGTGCAAAATGCAGTTGTTCCCGGTTTAGAGGTTGTGGACGGAATGGTAAGCTTAAAAACAACATTCAAACAACTGGAAAAGCGATTCAACTCCGTTTACATGGCATCCGATTTCTATCTGAGCATTTGGACCTGTTGGAACACAGAGCTACAACGAGTGCAGGTAAACCAGTGTCAATTTTGCGTGTTAAAGGCGAAAAAAATCTCGCCCTTCCTTCCTCAGTCTTGGTAGTTTGCCGCTGTATTTTTTTAGTACTTGTTAGACTGCTTCATGATTTTCGCACCGACTCGCCATGAATGTGTGATAGTTTTTATTAAATGCTCCTGCCCCATTTCACTGTGTTTTATTTTATGTCTTGTCTTGATATTTTGAAGTGGAAAGCTTTCCTGATAAAACCTACCGTGTTCAATTTCAATCATTGATCGACGTGACGATCGATGAAAGAAATTAATTGTAAACACGACTCTTAATGCTTTAAAAATTTCTGTTTCTGCACAGTTTCTTCAAACAATTCTGACTTGTGTTAGACGACGCTGTTGGTGATGCTTGTTGGTGACGATGTTGGAATTTCTTTAAATTCGGTGCCAAGTGATTTTTCTCGGCCATTTTTCTCGTCGGGTTGCTCGCGAGGAAAAAACTTTCAGCTCACTTTGTTGTTGAGTGTTCATTGACCATATTTGTCGCAGCAGGTATATGAGCTGATAGCCTGGCTCCGTTCAGCCAATCAAAATGCTAGAAATCCAATATACCTAGTCCAGTTTTTAATAAATATATATATATATATATATATATATATATATATACAGTTGTATATTTGAATGATAAACTGATTTACCTAGTTAAACAGAGCTATGAAAAACACTTTTTAAGGAAACAAATCCCTTTATCACCAAATAACTCACAGTTAAGACTGACCTTGGGGTTAACATTCACATTTCATGGCAAGCTTAATTAGGGCTAAATTTGAGCTAGGGCTTAGATGCACTAAGGGTCAAATTTGAGCTAGGGTTACGGTGTGTTAAGGGTTAAATTTGAGCTAGGGGTTATGGTGTGCTTAGGGTTAATTTTTCCTAGGGTTATGGTGTGCTTAAGGTTAAATTTGAGCTAGGGGTTACAGTGCGCTTAGGGTTAAATTTTTCCTAGGGTTATGGTGCACTTAAGGTTAAATTTGACCTAGGGTTTACGGTGCGCTTAGGGTTAAATTTGTCCTAGGGTTATGGTGTGCTTAGGGTTAAATTTGACCTAGGGTTATGGTGCACTTAGGGTTAAATTTTTCCTAGGGTTACGGTGTGCTTAGGGTTAAATTTGACCTCAGGTTACAGTGCGCTTTGGGTTGAATTTTTTCTAGGGTTACGGTGTGCTTAGGGTTAAATTTTTCCTAGGGGTATGGTGTGTTTAGGGTTAAACTTGACCTAGGGTTACGGTGTGCTTAGGGTTAAATTTTTCCTCGGGGTATGGTGTGTTTAGGGTTAAATTTGACCTAGGGTTATGGTGTGCTTAGGGTTAAATTTGACCTAGGGTTACGGTGTGCTTAGGGTTAAATTTTTCCTAGGGTTACGGTGCTAAGGGTTAAATTTGACCTAGCGTTACGGTGCGCTTAGGGTTAAATTTCTCCTAGGGTTATGGTATGCTTAGGGTTAAATTTTACTTATGGTTAATGTGTGCTTAGGGTTATTAAGGTTTGCTTAAAGATACAGATGACTTAGGGTTCAAAGTTTCTTGGACAACTATAATAAAATAATTTGTGACAGCGAGAGCAGAAACAAGGAGTAAACATAAAGAAATTTCATGGTAATGATTGCTTATATTAGGGAAAAGCCTTACAATGCTTGCTTCATTTAGTTAATTGTAACAGTTAACAACAAAAAGTGTTTCAGGTAGGCCTCTTGATAGCAATACCTATAAATTAGAAAAAAAGAAAGTAATCTATGATAGGAAAGAATGTAGATCTTAAAAACTAGTTGATTCGCATTCAATGTTGCTCGCTGAAATATAAACGTCAACAGAGGCATTTTGCATAAAGAGGAACCACACGTAAACACGTCCCGTGTTTTAGCTCTTTTCTCTCTCTCTTTCTCTCTCTCTCTCTCTCTTTTGAAAGTCTGATGCATGAATTTCTTACACAATCGAATGTATAGCAGAAATTAAAATGTGTGAAAGCAAGGAAAATAAGGTAAAATCTTTTCGCGCTACACCGCACTGACATGTCAGAATGTAAACAGAGTAGAGATATCTCAGAAGACAAGGAATCAACAAATAAGTGTTGGGATATAACGAAGCCCCATGAAACAAAACATTGTTCGATCACTTTTCAAATACAAACAGCTAAAATAATAACGAATATGTTTCAAGACTAATCGTGAATAAGCAAAGTGAGATGAGCACAGAACGGCCTTTGTTTGGTTCACATGTGACGAAACGAGTCGAAATTCTCAAACCACAGCAAAGCATGAAAGAAATATGTGAAGGTTCTACTCACGATTCTGCCGAATACAGTTTGTCCATCTTCCTAGTTGCATTCCCAACTCTGTAGTAGATACTTATGTGAATTGATTTCCTGACCGTCCGCTAGAATATTTCTCACAGAACAATGTTTATAACATGACAATGTCAATACGTGCTACAATTCTGGCAAAGTCCCTGTGTAAACTGTTGTGGAAACAACACAGATATCAGAATAGTTCATTTTTCTCGATGAGCAGCTTGCAATTCTTGTTTTCTACAATGTTATCCTGCTTTTATCAGTCTGCAATAGCTTGTTTCTCGTGAAGAGACGTATCCAGTTCGCAGGTTGTCAAAGATTAAACTTTCTTTTCCTTGCAATGCATTCTGGGAAATTTGTAACCACTTTGTGCGGGAAAGATATACGGTCTAGCCAAAGCAATACAAAATATAAGTCTCCAGCAAGCCAAAAATCTCCAGCGAAAACTTTGTCTGCCGTTGCTTTTAATGCCGAAACTCACAGAATTGTACCTTGTTCCCTGCTGGAGACTCTTCACGATGTACAAAGCTGGGCTTTCTGTTATGCCCTAAGCTCGGTTCTTTGAGACTTAAAGCGCCCAATTGAGCCTTCCTGGGCTTCATGATGCCCCAGGCACTTTGCAAACTGTGGAAACAAACTTTCCTGCTAGAAATTTGGCTCTTGCATCGCAATTCTACTTCGCTTTTTGCAGGAGCTCCAATCGAACATCCGTACTCGTATCGAATCATTCGAAAGAAGGACGATGGAACCCAGTCTCCTCACTTTCAAACACTAGTCCCAGTACAACGCAGACATCTAAAACGGAAGTAATAAAAACTCGATCATGTAACGCAAACAAAATTAAACTTGCCAGACAATTTTTTTTAGCCTTTCATATCCCTGGTAAAAATTCTGCCCAGGATCCTAATAAGATCCTAATAGGATCCTAACAGGATCCTGTAGGATCTTAACCAGGATCCTGATAAGATCCTATATAAGATCCTGTAGGATCCTGTAGGATCCTATAGGATCCTGTTAGGATCCTATAGAATCCTAAACAAGATCCTACAGGATCCTAAACAGGATCCTGGACAATCATAAGCAGGATCCTGAAAGACTTTACAGGATCCTGAGTAGGATCCTAAACAACATGGTGCCATTTAGGATCCTGGGTAGGATCCTGTGTGAACTTACAGGATCCTGTAGGATCCTGTAGGATCCTATAGGATCCTAGAAAATCCTGTAGGATCCTGTATAGGATTTCTACCAGGGTAATTATTGTCAAAGCCGGTCAGGCATTTCCGTCGTTAACGTACTAATGAATTTATTATTGGAAAATTGATTCCATTCATTGATTGAATAATCCATTCGTGAAATGAATAATCCAATATTCAAATTGCGCCTTGATTCAATAATCGAATGTTGATTTGATTAATGAACAAATGCCTTGCAATATATTTCTCCTGAAATGCCAAATTTCAAGTTTATTTTTAGTATAAAGTGCAAGATGAGATTGTAAAATAACGCAGAGGTTGCATGACACAGCAGACAACAAAGATCAGTCGATCAATCAAACTGGTATGCTTTTGCAAATATTCACAAGTATTCTTTAATCGAAATGGCAAATATCAAAAGGAAGAATTAATCGTATGTACCAAAGCCGGTAGAAAAAGAACAGCATTCGCTACTAATGGCGTGTTGATGGAAAAATTAGAATACTAAAATAACTTACCTGTTCTTTATTCAAGTCTGCCATGTTTGCCGGTTGCATTCCCTTCCACATATGGTATAGCTCTTGTTCAGTAATCCAATCAACATTCGATTATTGAATCGAGGCTCAATTTGAATGTTGGATTGTTCATTTCACGAATGGATTATTCAATCAACGAACAGAATCAATATGCCACTAACAAATTCATTAGTCCGTTTATGACGAGAACGCCTGACCGGCTTTGACTGTAATTGCTCCTGGATAGATCAACTGGTTTATATCGTAGGTTCAGTTTCAGATTTCAGCATACCTGTACATCAAGCTCTAGAGCAACGTCTATTGTTATCATGCTAGCCCCACGTTGTACTGTTGTTTTCTACTGCCGTCTTCATGCTTTGACTCCCACCCTCCCTCATTTAAAATAATTGTACGTATCTAATGGTTACATTTGTACAATGTTAGCACTTCACTTACTCAAAATACTGTAAAAACAAACGATTCATGTTGAAGCCAAGAGTTAGATGGTTAATTACAGTTAAGTTATCCAAACCAAAAAATGTGGACCATGATTACTGCATTTGGTTCTTGTCCTCAGAAAATTGATGAACACTGTACACAAATTGAGAAAAACAACTGAAAAACAAACTCACCTATGGTTGTAACAATGTTGGATGCAACCTTCTGAGCTGTATCAGGTGTCATGTCAACAAAACTGGAAAGTGGATACAAAGACTGTGGCCGCTTCACAATCAATCCAAGCTGCCTGAAATCTGTTTCCAAGCCAACTGGCACAATGATGATTTTAACATTTCTTGAGGACAGTTCCTTAGATGCTGATACAAGTAGGTCCTGATCCTGATCATCATCTTTGTTTTCTGCATTTGATATTTGTTTGCCAGTTGTTACCAAAACAACAAGCTGATGTTGACTGGAACTTGCAGTGAAATTGCCAGCTGCTTCAGTTAATCCCAAATCCATTCTTCTTGTCTTTTTTTCAAGCCATGTTTTGGTTCTCAGCTCACCTAGCTGAACAGTAAACACTTTGCCATCATCTGGATTGAAGGGCACTGCTTTAGCACTGTGCCCATACACAACAAGGCCTTCTGGGGAAACGTTCCAAGATTGGGCCAACTGTTTAACAAAGTTTAACTCCACTTGAAACTCTTCTTGCGACACACTTGAACAATAGTCCACAGCAAAGACAACATCCATATCACATTCTCCACCTAAAACAGCATAAACGAGACACTTGTCCATCACGTGTTATCCCCTAATGCTTGCATGGCACAGCTAAGTGGCCCAAAAATGGCTCATTAAGACTGACTTTGCTTTGTTTACTTATTTCTTCACCAAACTTGAAATGTAAAGAAAATTTTAAAGAAAATGTATTTATCACAAAAATGTGACCCACTTCCATAAACAAGTGGAAATCAGTCTGGATCTGCACTTGACATGTATCACAACTTTGCTTCAACTTAATGTTTCTACTAGTTAAAATACACACATCTTTCCTTAAAAGCAAAATTACAGATCCAAATTGGTTTTATTTACCATCATTATCAGTTTGTTCTCCAGTGGCTTCTGACTTGCCTCGTTTACAAGCAATTTGAACATCTTTGTCAGCATCTGAGGTGCCCACAGCTACATCTATTTGATAAAGAGAAACTATTCATCAGCTAAAATCAGGAACAAAATTAATTCATCTTACTCCCTTACTACAAATGCTTCTAGGGATGTTTCCGTGATTCTCCCATCCTCTCTCTTCTATGCTGTAAACTGGTGTGTAAGATTAAGATGTTAGCCAATGTAGCAACCTTTAAGGACGGTGCATCCTAATACAGATGTATTTTTGCTAAGGTTATGACTATGGGGAAAAAGCAATTCTTAGCAAGACCTACTGGAATCCAAAAAGAAAAATGTGGGTAGCCATGCATTTTTCAGAGATAATTAAGCAACCAAAAAAACTAAAAAAGCATCAAAATACAAAGAATGTATGGCAATTTCTTTCCAAATTTAAGCTCAATTATCCCTGAAAAATGCAGGGTTACCCCCTATTTTCTTTCTGGATTCTGATAGCCCTCACTAAGATCTGCTTTTTCCACAGTCATAAACTGCACAAAAATATTGTCGTGTTAGGGGGCAAATTCCTTGAGAAAACCGAATATCCTGAGATGTGCAAAAGGAGGCACCATTCTTAAATGTTGCAACAGTAGGTGCAAAATGGAAGAGTGATCTTTTCTCACAACTGCATCAAGAAGCAGAAACTACTAGGATAAAACAGCTTCCCATTTTTATATTGTGGTTGCGATAGCAACTACGAGATATTGTAGTAGAGTTGAGTGCATTCCTGAGCACATTGTTGAGGTTATTATCCCAGGAGGGGGGGGGGGTACTCTGAGTTTCTGATAATGTCGTAGATACAAAATACTGTGATTGCTATTTTAAAAATTCAGAAAATAAAGGTTTTCACTGTTCATGAATGCCAAAACATTTCAACTCATTATAAGTGTGATGGGAAATGTTGGCTCACATGTGATCATGCTTATTCTCAACAACTTGAACCATAGCATCTCAAAATTCTTGCCCACTCAAATCAAAAGCATTCGACCTTATTTTTACTTTCATTTACACTTCCGATAACTCGATATTTCTTAATGTTTTATGTGTCTTACCTAACAGTTCAAGTTATCAGGATTATAATAATAGTACATAGAGAAAGCTTCAGTGGCCAATCTTGACAAGTCTCATTTTTTTCTTGCATGACTGGTTTATCATGCATGACAAATGTGCTTGTGAGCACGCTTTTCCAGAAAAAGTTGTCGTTTCTGCATTATGTCATAAAGCAAAGTTTCAAAAAATAAATAAATAAAGCCAGAGACAATGTATGCGTTGCAGGGACAGAACCGTGCTACACACGCTCATCCAAAAACTGGCTGAAATGCAGATGAAAGGCTTCGAGACGGTCAAGAAACAACACAAGGACAATGTTTGATCTGTGATGTAAACTTAATTGGCTATTCATTGTCATTGGGTGGTTCCAGAAAATATCCATACCCATACCACGGGCGGCATCTCGGAATTCCGAAGGGGAGGGGGAGTTACGTCGACTGGAATTCCAAGGACATGGGGGGATTTTCAGGAGAGTAACTTAAAGTTTGGTGTAGTTAAGTCTCTTCAAGAAAAACTCGTCAAAAACGACTTATCTAAGGACGATAATTCACTCGTAAACAGGAGACACGTTCAACTCAATCAACATGCCGGAGACACATTTCAATGGTCATGGTCAATAAAAAGTTTATGCTAACGTGACGGCTGAAAGCTGTTCACTTGCCATCGGTCACAAAAGCGATCGTAGGCTTTTCTTCGATTGTTTTGCTCGAATACAATTCTGTAGATCCCAGCAAAGGGTTTTCAGCTCCTATATTAAAGCAGATATCATCGAGACACGAGAAATTGTTGCGTTACATACCATGCGACGTTCATTTAAAAGGTCAGATTTCACGCGTTATGCAACTTTGATGCGCTTTTGATCAGACTACATTCACTATTTTGTACAAATTCTTTTAAAGTTGTCATTGACTTTGAATTTCAATGTGAGTTTCATTTACTATTTTACCGTAAACACCGGCGTATAAGCCGCACCTTTTTACCCTAAAACTTCGCTCAAAATCGGGGGTGCGGCTTATCTGCGAGAACATCTGGAAAAAAATCTGTAATTTTCCATGAATCATCCCCAAAACACCAAAATAAAGTCAAAAACGGTACCACGCTAGAACTCGCGTGGTAAATGGCCCACTGTTTCTCCGTTGTTGAACTCCCTTTCACAGGCGAGTTTGTCACCGATGGATGGCTTCCAAATATCCTTGTAAACCTGCATGGAAGCCACGAACAGCTAAAGAAATCGCTAAACTGAACGAAGCGACAACACTTGTCACCAGTTTCTCTCTTCTCATCGAGTGCCTGGCTACTAAGCCACGATACACAACCGAACGTCCGAACGAACTTACTCACAAATTTTTGGACTTGAATAGCTTTAACTGGAAAAATGCTGGGGAAAAGTTCATCGGGGAAAGCGGTCTTGTGTTCAACTACATTTTTGTACCTTTTTTATACTTGTTATAAGGATTAAAATGCGTGTTCGAGTCTTATTCAGACTACAAATTGAATCACCGATCCGCCAATATGTTCATTAAATGAGATGACTCGGCTATGAATTTTTGACCAAAAAAACTTTTTTTTTCAAAACTTTAGCCTCTAAACTCGGGGTGCGGCTTATCTGCGAGTGGGGCTTATACGCCGGTGTTTACGGTAATTTCAATCGAAGGATAAAGTGCGGTTCTCGCGCAATTTATTTGACGCTGCAGTACAGTATGCAAATTGCCTTCACTGTGAACTAAAAATAATTGCAGGAAAAAAGCTTGCTATTTTACTCTAATTCTTTTCCTAACATCATAACCTTCAATTTTTAGAATAGGTTGCATTCAACAGTTTTGCTTTTGACGGCAGGTTTGAGTCTGGCAAACGCAATTATGAATTTCCAATTTCAATTCTGAAAATTTTAGCTTTGTTGTTAAAATTTTATGTCGCATTCCGCACGCAAATTATTCACGGCAACCCTCGGCACCCAAAATTATAGACACACGTTTAAACATTGGACCAAGCGTTGGAATGACTTTAAAACCGTTTGTCTAATGAGTTTTCTAATGTTTAACGGATTATCGCTAGGGTACGTTTTGCCGTGGAAGGTTACAATGAAAAATATCACTCATACATTTTAGATAGATAGATAGAATCTTTTATTTACCCACGGAATTTCATCAAATTAAAATATACAACATATTAAAATTTGTTTTACATAAAATCCGTACACGATATTATCTCAGTAAAACCAATTACAGTTAATTAAATAATTACAATATACTGCGATATAAGTACTGTATGATATGAAATTACTTTGAGGCATTGCTGGTGCCGGTAGTGTACACTGTAGGAGTCCAGTTTACACACAAACCTTTTAAGGGAACTTTCATCTTAAACACTTGGAGGCAAATCATTCCATAGCTTAGCTCCAGAAAAATCAAAACTATTTTTGTAATAGTTTGTGCGACATTTTGGAAGCTCAAGGTTCATTTTGGAAGATCGCAGTCCATAATTTTGAAAAGAGGTCTTATGTGTAAACATTTCAGACAAATACGGGGGGGTCAGACCGTTTAATACTTTAAACATCAAGATAGCCTTTTGACGCTGTCTCGTCACCTCCAAATTCAACCACCCTAATTCTGCAAGAAGATCACAAGATCTTTTCAGATAAGAGGCACCAGTTATGATGCGTGCTGCTCGGTTTTTGGAGTTTTTGCAAATTTGCCATTTGTGTTTCACCTATAGTGTCCCAAACAATACAACAATATGTAAAATAAGGTTCAATTATTGACCGGTAAATGTCAATTAAGTTTTCTACTTTTAATACAGGATTAACCTTTTTTAGAATACTTAAGTTGCGGGTGACTTTCTGCCTTATACTTAATATGTGGTTATCCCACGTTAAGTATTCATCAATATTGACACCTAGGCATTTTACAGATTGCACTCTCTCTAATTCAGTGTGAAACAAAGAAAGGTTTATCTCACCCTCGAGACTAGCTACTCTTTGTCACGTTTAGGGTAAGCTTATTGATGGACGGAGGGAGCGAAAGGATTAATTTCCGTTTAATAAAGGTGTTTGGAATATAGAGAGGGCCTTTCAAATCAGTTGGAAGAAAAAAGCGGCAATTCCGAAGGGGGATTTGAGTGATTACGGAATTCTGAAGGCATGGCGGGGTAGAACGGTTTGGAATTCCGAGGGCAAGGGGGGGTTGAGCATTTTGGAATTTCCTAAGGCAAGGGGGGGTCTAGATGAAGATGCCACCCGTGGTAGGGTATGGATATTTTCTGGAATCACCCATTTAAGTTTCCTGACTAAACTAGCGATCAAGTTACATACACCTCTTTATATTTTGCCACTAAAGTAGTCTGCTAGCGAGCCTGGGATGCCTATGCAACAACCAAGAGATATCTCATCTGTGGGACAGTTATTCTGTCAACAACGCTTGCATGCGACATAAACTCCCTTGATTATTCACACTGAGGATTAATGCCCGGTGCTACAAGTATTGAACAAATATTTTTTTAATAGAAGCAAGGTACACTGCTAACCTTCACTTGATGAAGAGACTGCTGAAGCTGGCCTTTTTGAAGGGCGTGGTTCTTCTCTAGTGATTCTAAAAATGTTGCTTAAAGTAGTAGAATCATGATTTGAAGCACTGCTTGCACCTACAAACAACATTACAAATGAGGAGTTACTTTCTAGCTGTCCATTCAAACAAACAACAGTTCAATTTTGAATTCCCTTTAGCCAAGCTATGTCAAAGCAAGGCATAGTAAAGAACTTTTCATATGAATATTTGTTTTACTTGGATGACTAAAAAACATTTTCATTGAAAGGGTGTGGTCCAGGAGCTGCCTTGAAAAAGAAGCTCAATAAGGTAATTTAAAAATGGCTCATTGCAACTACAAGGTTAGACAACTGTCTCTGGTTAAAAACTAACACGTCTTTCAAAGTCTTATGATTTGACAGTTATATATGCTGTCGTACACATTTTTCCCACATACAGTCAAGCCACTCTACATTGTTTATCCTCACACAGATTCACAGGCCACTGTAGAATGATGGCTGTTATGAAGAGGTTTCAATAAGGTTAATTTGAATAACAAATTGGCAGTAAGGATAAGAAAACATGGATGATGTATAGAGATGGCCACTTAAATATGGTGAGGTGACAGCCCCTTTATAGGGGGGACAAGGGAGGGAGGAGGTGCCTTCTACTATAAACAAAAGTACCAAGACTACCTCTACATTGAACCACATTTGTTTTGGTAGGTCATCAGGGCCCCCTAAATGCAAATCTGACAGTGTTCGATTAACTGATGTAACAACTTTTGTACTACCTCAAAGACCTAGACAAACTGGACTATATCACTAAGGAGAAAAAGGCCTAACAAAGTGTAGACATATGAACAACACCTTGCTTTTACGGAAATGTAAATTTGAGACCTGTATGAAGACCAAATGGACACTGTTGTTTTAGATGGGGTAATGACAGTTGACACTCAATTTATTAACTGTTCTCTCAAAACAATTCTTTAAACACAGCTTCACTTCTGGTCTATCAAAATTGAACCTACTTTCAATTGACAGGAAACTCAAATAAACAGTTCTCCACATTGTAACTGTGGAGCCAGTTGATTTCTGTTTTTTCTCATTCGGACATAATGAGTACATACACAAGTATCATTAACATATATGTACCTCTAACTAAACCGCTCTGCTCATCAGGTCTTGTGTTGCCTTTGTTAATGTCCATGGCTGTTTGAGTTATGTGTACACTGCAGGAATCCAAGGCTTTGGAAAAGAAAAAGGGTATTTTAGGTCTGTTGCAAGGAGCTAGGGCAACCCTAGTGCCAGGGTACGTTACCCTAGCAAAAGGGTCACTTTAACCTTCACACGTTTCTTCTTTTTTTTAATGTCATATTTACAAGGCAGCTGGTTAACCATAGTGCTACAGTACCAGTCAAATGTAAGTTGACAGTCTCGACTTGATCCTCGAAACTCGATTCTCACGTCTCGAAATTCAAGACGTTCGAGTTTCGAGACACGAGAATCGAGAAACAAGGAGTTTTCGAATACGCAAACTCGAAAAGAATTTTGAGAAAATGATTTATTTCTCAAAGGATGAATAATAGCCGTTTGCACACCGAGTTTAAGGATTTAGTAAACATTGATTCTCAGCACATACAATGTCAACTTGCGCATACGCATGAAACAACACGAACGATGGCAATATCCGGATATCTACAAATCTTAAATTTCAGTAATTATAAATTGAGTCCGCTTGGTATTTGTGAATATGTCTCCAGTTCCCTTTACATATATACTGACAGAAATCCATTTTAAAAGACGGTGGATGTTCAAAAGCGAATAAAGAACCTCACTGTACTGTTGTTATCACACAAGCAAATTATGGCGTATACATGACCTGGATACACGTGCCCCCATCAAAGCCCATCACAGTTCAATATCGAGTTTTTGCAAGTAAGTATAAATCTATACGTTAAAATTACATTTATATTTGCAAATGGAAATCTATCTTTAGGAGTTAGTGACCAAACTGGGGAGACTTTGGAAGTGAATGCAAATTTTACAAATCTGTTAAGCCACGAAGCCCTTTCGATGCTGTGCACGTGAAGCCACGTTTGTTTATTTGCCGAACTAAACAAATAATACACAGAAAACGTCATAAAAAGAAAAAGTCATGAATGAAACTGATATAAAATATCACAGTTTCGAAGTTTAATACACATTGTCACATTGGTACTCTATCTGCATGTTAAGTTACCCTAGCAGGCAAGATAACTGTTTCCTTGTAATCACTTCAGCTAGGGACATCTCGCCTACTTGGCACAGGTTTTTGCTTGCTGCATTAAACATATGCACCCCTCTGTTGAGGAATAATTGAATTCTTCAGGAGAAAGGTGGAAAAACAGTGGAATTCTTACGAGGTAAGGTTGAAAATGCAGGAATTCCTTATGGGTATGATTGAATAATAATGGGATTCTTGGGGGGGGGGGAGGTAATATCCCCAATTTTAAAGGAATTTTCTTTGGGTTGAAGAAAAAAAGCATGTTTTTTTTTTCAACTTTTCACATGGACCAGTTAGTGAAAATCCATTGAATGGACCAGTTAGAGAAAATCCATCGACACCACTGGAAAGAGCGTCTCAAAATCAGTAATTAAAAAAAAAAGTTGCCAAGTTTGAGTGATAGGATGAAAACTAACAAGAATATGGCTCCACAAAGTCGCAAAATTTTATAGACATTTGTATGGTGGAGGGCAAGTTTGTGCCCCCTACCATACAACTGTCTGAAAACTTTGCGACTTTGCAGAGCTATATTTTCACTTGTTTCTGACACATCACTCTCAAACTCAGCAAGTTTACTAATTTTAAGGCGCTCTTTCTTGCCGTGTCAATAAATTTTCGTGAACTGGTCCTTGTCAAAAGTTGAAAAAATGTGAAAAGGTCTATTTCATGGAACTCTTCTAGGGAAACCATATTTCTAATGGAATTCTTGAGGGGTTGTGTTCATTTTTAACTCTTTAGGGGTGAACCATTCTTAGAGGATTCCTGTGGGGTAAAGACATTTTTAATGGATTTCTTTAGGGGGGAGAGTGAAAGAACAGTCCTCAACAGGTGGGGTGCCAGTGAGCTTAAGGTGATTCCATTCAATTGCATTGCGCATCCTTTCTGCCCATCATTTTTTGCCTGATTTGCGCACGCACGAGCGCGGGCGCGTCCGGAACTTGATAGGTTTTCTATGAAAGCTCAGCTGTTCAGAGAAATAAATGGTCGTTTTCTCCTAAACGAACTCGGTGACCCCACTTTTTTATTCCATCTATTTAAGTAAAATACGAATTTACATGATATATTCAAATTTCAAGAATTTTTCATTCAATTTTGAAATATTCCGGTTAATTCACTGTTACAGTCAGATTTTAGGCGTTTCACTGGAACCGCGCAGACGCTCGATTTGCCCATTTAATTTCACTAGTTTCATTTTCACGGCAATTTTAAGACATTTTACTGTAATGTTGTCGTTGTCCCATAAGAATAATGCTTATACTTCATTGCTAGTAATAACTTTGTTAAAGTGTTGGGTGTCTTTGGTACAAGGATAAGTTTTTTAATATTGCTGTCGAAAGTTAGCAAATTACCTATATACTACAGCCCTGTGGTGTGAAATCAGGCACGGTGACCCCCCCCCCCCCCTTTATCTTACTTTTTTAATGTAGGAGGTTAAAATAATAACTGTGCAAAGTTTCAACACATTCTCATTACAACTTCTTTTTCGACGGAATCACCTTAATACACATAAAAAAGTCCCCATACAAAGTACCTTTTGTTATTAATTTTAAACTAAATTAACTTTGCCTTGGCTGCTGGGGTAACCCTAGCACTGGGCTTATCCTACTTCCTTGTAAACAGGCCCTTAGTGTGTGAAGGTAAGATGTACGACAATACTTTTTTACACAACTTTACGCCTAAACCAGGGGTCCGTGACTAAACTAAAAGTGGCGGGAAAATGGCTGAAAGCAAAGAGCTTTAATTTTCTTCTCGAGTTTGAATCGAGCTGGTCAGCAGAAGAAACTACCGATACAATCCCGAGCTTCGTAATAAAAACAAAACTACTTTACGCCTGTGAATGAAAAATCTTTCAGTTTCGAAGATAAAATGCTCAACTTCGAGAAAGAAAGCCTGCAATTTGACTTACGCTGTGACAAACAATAGCTAAACAATTAACCCTAGCATCCCACCTGCAGAAATTTATAAACTGAAATCTGCCTCCAGCAGAATTTTTCAATTTTTCAATCTTGTGGGGTCCAACAATTTACCTTCCTTTGGAGAGACACGGGCTTTAAATTGAAGAAATCAACCATCGAAAAAAAGTACACTACCTTCGACGCAGCAACTGCAGACAACATGCTATGCGTCACGACGACAACAGGCGCGCTTTCGTTAAACGTCCCATCATGCAATGCGCCTCGAAAATAAACTTAGGTTGCTACAAGAGTAGAATCAGGAGCCATATGGCTCCTGGTAGAATTTGTAGACACAGGATTTCAAACGTTTAGCGACTTGATTGCTGTGAAGACCCAAGTAAGGTAACAGGATAATGGTGTCTTTCTTGGGAACTGTCAAATCCTGTGTATGCAAATTCTACTCTTGTATCAACCTCAAGGTTTAATATTTTTCAGAACAATCGCCGCATCAAATCCTACTTTCCTTATGCGCCGATCAATTCGAAAGTTCAACATCCCCCCACCCCCCGGGCAACCCCCCGGGCATTTCAACTTTTCAAGATTGGCTTGTTCAAATTCCCTTCCCTCGGGGCAAAAAAGCCGTTCAAATGCCCCACCAATTTAGCACTGAACTACCTCTCCTCAAAGCAAATTTCATCTTTAATCAAACACTTTACAACCTTTTAGAGAGAGATACGGCCGTAATGACACCTTCAAACTTTTTTTAAAGACCCTTTCAAAAGAGTTATTCACTAAAAAAGGCGAAAGTCTGTCTTGTAAATCCGTCAAACCCTGCAAAAACCGAAAAAAACTCACGGGCGCAATACGTTAGAACAAGAGATAAATCCGGTTCAAATTCCCCACCCTTCAAACACAACGTTCAAATTCCCCCCTCCCCGAGCACGATGCACAGTCAAATGCCCGGGGTATGCCCCGGGGGGGATGTTGAAGTTTCGAATTGATCGGCGCATTACAAGGATCGCCTGACCCCTCTCAAATGTCTAGAATTATCTACAAAGCTGGCTGCTGGGATTGCAATGAATTCTATATAGGCAAGACAAAACGAAGACTTCATGACAGAAAAACTGAACATTTCAAGGCCCTCTCCAAATGTGACCACACATCAGCTATAGCTGATCATATGAAAACCACTGGTCACAACATTATATGGGATCATTTTGACATTTTAGCGTCCGGCAAAACGGACTTTACTTTCATTGTAAAATAAAGGAGACTTTGCTGATTCAAGAACTACAACCATCTTTCAATGTTAACGTTAGCAGTGAGAAGCTGTTGCTTTTTTAGCTGCAGCTTCTCAGGACGGACAGTCCGAAGTATTAAATTACTGATTGAAAATGTATGTTGACTAGCATACGAAACGTCAAGTTTATAAAAATGCGTTTATTCACAATGTTTGTCACCGCTGTTTGTGTTTTATTCTTAATCGACCCTAAGGACCCTGTGAAAAACGGTGGCGCGACCGATTGTTGTACGCAACAATTTTCAAGAGGGTTTTGGACATTAGTACGGATCAACATACGCTGGGATATTCCCAGAGTAAAATACACGCACGATAATGAATTCATTTAGCCCGGGATTTGGTTATGAAAAGGTCACATTACATGAAGTAAGCCCTTTTGATTCAATTCACCCATTTGAAATCTAGGTCATATAAACAGGCAACAAAAACGCTAGAATCTACAGACCCCTCTACACGTCAAAACATTTAGCAATAAAAACAAGCTTATATAGACTTCCACAAAATATTCATTCAAAAGATTCATTCAAAGGAAACCTTTAACCCTGGGTGTCGGTCAGTTGGGGATCACCTTCTCGACAAGTAGGCACACAAATACCGTAAAATCCTGATTATAAGCCCTGAGCTTCTGACACAAATTCGTTTGGTGGGGGGGGGGGGAGCTTATATCCAAGAAGGCTTATAAACATATTTAAAAAACGTTTCGGAATGAGCTAATAAGAAATAAGCTGAGGCTACCCAAAAACATGCAGCAGTATATGCAAGGCAGAGGTTTTTGCATGGAGCGTCCTCATAATGGAAGATACCGGCGGTACACAAATGTAATGCCCTGTGACGTTGGATAAAGTTGAAGTCTTGTCTAGATGCCCTGTCGGCATGTCGGCTGTTAATAACTGCTGGACACTTAACATTTAAAACGGTTACTTTAATGGAAATTGACGATAAAGTAAAAAAGATGTATATTTTTCCGCAGTCTACTTGATCTGGGAAACAAAAAGGCGGTGAGGGGGGGGGGGGGGAGCTTATAACCGGAAAATTTTTTGTTTGCGTGTGGATGGGCTTATAAACGGGGGCGGGGGCTTACAATCGGGATTTTACGGTTTTTACGCAATTTTATAAAACGCTTGGCATTTTTACTGCATTGTAAAATGATGAAAGTCCTAAACGATTCAATCTCAGATTTGCAATCTGAAGGATTCAATCTCAAATTGGAATCTGAACGATCCACATGCGGATCTAGTTTCGGATTGTGCGGTTCCTACTTGAGCGAACTGTTAAAGTTAAACAATAATCTTCCTTTATCGTTAATCCGTTTTCATAAAAAGTTTATTCTGGTTGTTCAGATTTTCCGTGCTAGCTGAAAACAACCCTGAAAAAATGAATCCAAATTTTTTACACCCTGAACAACCCGAGTAAACTTTTTATGAAAACGGATTAACGAAAAGGGAAGATTATTTAAACCCTTCTTTAACTCTAACAGTTTTTAGTTTCCACTGAAAGTTTGGGTTAAAGAAGAAGCCTGCTAAGTAAGCCTATGCATCCACTCTGGCATCTTTTGAAATTTTACTTTATTAAAAAATAAAACCATCATACAACCACATCGAAACAGACCGGTGTAGAAAGTGAAGCATTTTCAATGCTAATTTCTCTCTGTTCTAAGTGACAATATAAACGTTAGTTATACTAACACCATTACTTATAATGTCGTTAGTAAAGCAAATAAAACGAATCTATCAAAGAAATCCTCAGGAAACAAAAACTGGGAGAAACAACTACCTTTGATGTAAACTATCACGACCTTTTTGTCTTTTCGCTCTTTCTTCTAGGTCGATAACCCTTTCCGTTTTCCTTTTGTTTGGTCATTATTTCTCTGCTTAAGAAACTTACATTATTTTTATGAGCTTTGATTTCATATTCATATCACGCTTCTGTTCATATCTATTAGAAAACGTAACCATACAGTACAAAAGATGACAGCAGCACCTACATTTTAATTAAGTACAATATTCTGCCCGTTTGTGTTTGTATTTTGGGTTTTTTCATGTGATCACACTCTAAGGCCTAATTTAAACGTCGACCTTTACATGTGCCGAACCTAATGCAAAACAATCGCTTTTGCTAACTTGCATCAGGTTCGGCACATGTAAAGTTCAACGTTTGAGCTACGCCTAACTTTTTACCCTTCTTTTGTTCTTGCAGCAATGTTTATCGTATATATCCATAAAAAGATTCAACATTAAAAAATAAACAAAATCTCCACAACCTTAGGTAAATAACTATTTTACTTCAGTACGTCTCTACTATTAAGTTGGATTCATCCACTTATACAATGCACATGCTTCACAGTAATTTTCAAAGAGTTGAAACAATCCCTCAAGTGGAGTTACGTTAACTCCTGACGGTAGAGTTACTTCACTTTGATAGTTATCTTAACTCGCAAAATGGAGATGTTTACTGTGGCAGTAGAGTTAACTTCACTCCATAAAGAGTAAACATAACTCTATTTGGGGCCAGAAGTTATTTCAACTCCAGATTTGAAGTTAAAGTTTTGGAACCTAAAATTCCATCTATATTTTTGGAGTTAAATAACTCTTTGAAAACTACTGTGTTCCTTAACTAACATCAAGTCTCATCACAGTGATTATTATGCTTAGGTGGAATTGACAGTGTTTCCTGCATCACTGGTCGGGTGGCTAAGTCCTTTTTGCTTCCTTAGCCTACCTATTGTTCAGTGTTGGGCCACTAGTGATTAGTAAATTTTCCCCAAAAGTATGAGCTACGAATGCAACAATAAGCGTTTGCATTTTCCTATTCTGCATACATTCAAGCATTTTCCATTCCCCTGTAACAATGAGTGTACATGGAAATTTCAAGAACAACTGGGTTTAACTGTTCCATCGTCTGCTAACATTACCTTTTGAATACGCAAATGAGGAAAGAAACAAAACGTAGTAATTGCACCGAAGGGCCAGCACCCAACAAGAAAAGTTAAAAGGAAGCTAGAAAAACGTACCGAATATTAAATTTTGAACTTATTCCTTTCCTTAACAAATTAACAACATTGGGCTCTTCTCCACAGAAACGATTTCTCTGACAGAAGAATCGAAATATAAAGACTTACTGGCAGACTTTAACATGTCCTTCACTCAGTATATTTCAAAATACAACAAACAACCAGAATGTTTGAGAATCAAAAGACAGATTTCCTTCACGACTACGCTATCGTCCTTGTCTCAGTTCGTTTCACCCATAAAGGGACAAATTGCAGTACAATACGAACATGGAATGGTTAAACCACATGCTAACGAAAACCAGGCAAGCTTGTACTGGCGCATCTTTCTTTCGCTGTGAACCACCAACCTACAGCAAATGTTAAAGAGAGCACTCATGCAAACTTTGTGTACGAGCTAGTTATCCATTAGTGTACTACTTCTTTAACAGTTGTCGTTCACGTCAACATAGTCAGTTCATCATCCTCGTCCCCAGATCTGTGATTTGAAATAGATGGGAAGTGAGACGTGCCTACACTGTCAAAGATATTGCTCAGCTTCTTTTGGCTGAAAATGACTCGAATCACTCGATAGCTAATCACACCACTGACAGAGAGAGCACGACAGAATGACTTTTCGCTGCCCCTAATTCCCCAGTGAGGCGCATCGCGTTTGGCTTCATCATGAATTTGAAATTCCTCCTCATTGAAAATCATTTCATCGGTAACAAAGTTCCTTCCCTTCAGTGCATCAGCATTGTTTAGGACAACTTGGGATCGCTGTTCACACTGCATATAATCAGCGGTTGGATACTTACTCATAAAATCAGACTTCTTAGTTGACTCATGGGCAATAGAAACGCCAGCTATGTGATTAATTGTGTCTTTAAATAGGCCAACCTTGACTTTGTCAACGAAGTCTCGTTCACAGACTTTCAATTGTTCTTCTTTTTGGGCATCCCCACCACAGTCGTCTGGGATGTTTGTGAACGGAGAATGCAAAATGCTTGGGTTCTTCAGGACCTCAGCAAAAGATTTGCCATCTATCAGAAGTCTACGCGCAGCTCTCGTTGTCTTCTTGGCAAAACTTGGCCAATCAGATATAACGGCATCAAGAAGCTCGTCTCTTTCCTCAACTGACAATTCTTTCACGGCCTTCTTCCGGCATGTTTGAAATACACGCTGACCAAACAAGAGGCCCCTGGTTAGTGAACACTTACGCCACCTGCGATCATTTCCATCAAACTGATACATGAACTGGATGTCATCATCTATGGTCCAGTAGAGAGAAAAGTCGAAGCACTCTGCTAAGATTTTGATAACTGCCCTCGTTACTCCAATTCCTCGTCCATTCTGAGGTAAAACAACGTACGTTAAGTTGACGTCGCTGGTCTTTGGATGCCGGAGTCTATCAACAGTTGTTTGGAGAGTGCGTAAGTGTTGTGGCTCTACAACAAGAAAAATGTTTAAACCACTGTTCTGACTGTTTTGCACTGTCACTTCATCTATTCCTTCACCTTCCTCTTCCACTATGCTGCTTCTACTCCAGGGATCGTCTTCGAGAAAGTAATTTCCTCGAATGTCTGGAGTTGGACCAGGCCGGATTGTCGGGATAAATATTGGTGCCAGATGCTGTGAAGGATCATTACATTCTTTACGAATGGCGTCAAGCCTGTCAGACGTCTTTGCGGAGACCAGTACTTCGAGACATTTTTCTTGCGTATTTGTCCTTACGTGAACTTCATTTTCGGGTAGCGACTGCTCCTTGAGAATTTTAAAGGAAACAGAAGACTTCTGGTGAGCAAACAAACGTTCGCGGGCAATACTAAGTAGTGTCTCCACCTTGCCACGTTGGCCGTTGACTAAACTTGATTCATGTTGGATATTAAAAGGATCCTTGTCACCCAGAACAGTAACAAGAGCCTTTGCCCACAGAAGTTGATCTTCACTCTGTGACTGTGGAAGTTTTAAATCTCCATGCTTCAACCTCAACTTCGTCTCCAATTTGTAAATAACATCAGCTCCCTTAGTGCCAGGCTTCAGCAGGAGTTCTTTCATCTCGTTGACGATTTTTTCCTGACTGGACTCTGAAGTTATCCTTTCGTCTTCGTGAGCATTTACCATTTGTTCTGGAAGAGACATATCAGCTTGGACATCCAGGCTTGGATGAGGGTTAATCTCGCGAATGGAACTGGTGCAAAACTCAATCACCACCTGCAAATTCGTGCGCCACAATTTTAAAGATTCCGTCCTGCAAGCATCATCAAACGATCTAACTGCAAGCAGTTCTGTGACGACTTCCTTGAGTTGCTTGATTAAGTGAAAATGAGATTTCTTATACAGCTGGTCACGAATTTCTTTCACAAGGAAAAATTCGGTCCGCTGCAGAAGAACATGAAGAAATTCGTTGCATAGGCTTTTCTTTTCTTCGGCACTGGCATTTGACCAACGCTTCTTTTCTGCTGTGCCAAACGGGTTTCGGTTCTTCCCGACAACATGAAGCAAGTACGTTGGTGCAGTGTTTGCACAAAACTGTTGGACTCTAGTTTTGCACAACATTTCAACTAATTCTATGACATCCGAAGGGATATCCTGCAGTACACTCCAGTTGGAATTCATGAAAGCATTGACAAGTTTGATAGTGAAGTTCTCAAGAGAACCTCTCAGAGAATTTAGAAGAAAAGTCAACGTGTCACTAGAACACAGAAAATCGTTGTACAAGAAGCGATACACGCCCTTAATATCTGCTTCCAATGGTATGCGTGTTTGGTCTATAAAGGATGTGATAAGATCACTTTCATGATTCTTATTACAGAGCATTTCAAAAGTTGCTTCTCCTGACTTAACCCCGACAGGTTTCCTCTTTCTTTTCTCGGTGCGGAGGCCACTCTCAATTCTTGTTTTGAGCTTTTTTGCAGCCCAGTGGACACTTTGTAAAAATGGGTGAATCGTTTGTTTGATCTTTACATTCTGAACATGTTCGTTGATCACATTCTTCAAGGATGCAAGAAAGCCAGGATTTGCTGAGTGAAAATACACTACGTCACTTTCGCTGGATAGTTTTTCCAAAAGGGCCTCTCCGTTAAGCTGAGGAAGCTTCTTTCTGACGTCTCTGTAACAACCTGACTTGGCCACATCTTGTGAGCTGCTGGAAAGAAAGCTTGACCATGCTTTGTTGAGATCTTCCTTCTTCTTTTTCTTCAAGTCATGGAAATCACATGAAGATACATCTGGCATCTCTCTGTCATTAACTACGTGAACAAGTTTTGGTCGTGCTGTAAACTCCAGCTCTTCACGCCTGCGAAATATCTGTGCAATATCTTCTGCTGAAACTGGTCTCCCCGATTTCCCACTGTCAAAAAACAACACTACATCAGCTTTGCTTAGTTCCACATTGATGGACTCATTTCCGGTTTCATCACCGTATCCAGGCACATCTACAAATTCCACATCAACATCCAACTCCAGGTGGCCTGAGCTGGTCATCTCTCTCTTTTTAAGATAACGAAATATCGGAAATGGTCCCTGAAGCTCGACGCATCTTGCAGCACTCAAACTTTCTTTCTCTTGAAACATCACGTTAAGTAAGCTATTTACACGTGCTAAGGTGTTGTCACCCAGTTCCTCTTCGGGAAACCATACAACAGGACTAGCATTTTTGTCATGTTTTTGCAACAATACCTGAACCTTCTTACCATATTTTACATAAACAGGAACAGGTGTCTGGCTGCCTCCAGAAGCGGAAGGAAGGGGGCCGTTTTTAACCTTGTTTACATCAGGTAAGCCCGAATTAAGAAGAAAATTAAGAAAATAGCTTTTACCAGCCCCAAGTGGCCCAAACACAGCAAGTGAAATGCAAATTTTACTTTCTGTTACAAGTGTGCTATGAAAGTTGTCAATATTTTCTCGAATTAACATTTTGATTTTCTTCTGTTTTGTACGCTTCTTCTGGTCATCGTAAAGAGAATACCAAGCTCCCTCTATGACATCACAACAAAGACTGATCTTCTCCCACAAACCTGACACCTGAGAAATGCGTGAGTCAGAGAAGCTGTCTAAAGTTTCCTTTGCATAAGCCTCTATGTCTGCAATAACAGAAGCAAAGAATATTAAAAATGAATGAGAATACTCACTGCAAAAATTAAAAACGAATTGCTTGTGTAACAAGAAAATATGTCCTCTAAGGAATACCTTCGAGGCAGATTCTCAAACAACAGTCTTATCACTTTACAATGCCAACATCGCCACTTCATCTAGATGACGATAAACAATACAATTGTAGAGGTGTTGCTGTCAATAAAGTGGTAGAGGAAAGTGGAATATCTGATGGAAGAAGACGAAATCTTTGGTGGAAGGAGTTGGTATTTCTGGAGGGGTAAGGTGGTATCTCTGGTGGAGGGTGGAGAAAGGTAATGTCTTAAGAGCAGGTAAGTGTTAACTCTGGTGAAGGAACGACATGTTTAGTGGCAGAGGGTGCACGTGGTATCTTGGTGGAGGACGACGGTTGCACTTTTGGTGGGGAAGGGTGATCTTTGGCAGGGAAAGGCAGTATCTTTAGTGGAGGGAGGTGGTCTCTTTGGTAAATGAAGGTGGTTTCTCTGACGTATTTAGGTGGTATCTCCAGTGGAGGAAGGTGGTATCTCTGGTGGCAAACGGTGGAGGAGGCCAGTATCTGGGAGAGGAAGGTGGTATCTTTAATGAATAGAAGGCGGGTGGTATCTCTGGTGCAGTAAGGTGACATCTTTAGTAGAGGGTGGTAGAGGAGGGTGGAGGAAGGTGACATCTTTAGTAGAGGAAGGTAGCATCTTTAACGGAAGTCGGTGGTATCTTTGATGGAAGGTGGTATTGGGTCTTGAGTGCTTGTCCATAAAAGTTGTAGTTGGGGGAGTAAATGTGAAAAAAAAAAACGTTTTTTTTTTTGTGGTTGCGAACAAATGAATGTCCGTTTGCAGAGACAAACACAACTACATAAAGAGGAATATACTCCTCAAAAAATGATTAGAAATAATCTTACCTATTGTCTTTATGATGTTGGATGCAATATTCTGAGCAGCATCAGGTGTCATGTCATCAAAACTGTCGAGTGGATACAAAGACTGTGGCCGCTTGACTATCAACCCAAGCTGCCTGAAATCCGTTTCCAAACCAACTGGCACAATGACAACTTTAATATTTTTGGAGGACAGTACCTCAGTTGCTGAGACAAGAAAGTCATGGTCATCGTCCTTTTCTGTGCCTGAAAACTGTCTGCCAGCTGTTATCAGAACAACAAGCTGTTGCTGAAGTGAATGCCCACTGAAATTGCCTGCTGCCTCTGTTAGTGCCAAATCCATCCTTCTGTATTTACTCTCAACCCTTGTTCTGGCCTCCATTTCGTTCAGTTGGACAGAAAATGAGTTGTCATCTGGATTAAGGGGTATTGTTTTAGCCCAGTCTGCATATACAACGAGAGCTACACTGGAATTCTCTGGAGGGAATTTCCAGGACTCTGTAATGTCTTTGACAAAGTTAAACTCCTTGATAAATTCTTCATCTGACACACTTGATGAATAGTCCAAAGCAAAGACAATTTTGGTATAAAATTCTTCCCCTGAAGCTGCATAAATAAGACAGCAAAGTACATATTATTTCTGTCATTCTATCCTGTGTGAAGGTCATGGCATGCAACAATGTTTGACTCCTGGGTTAAAATCGTTTACTGTTAAATGCAATATTATTTTATGGACTCAGCACTCTCCTTTACTACTTGCAAAATGAAAGTAGTTTCCTGTGACACCACTGGCAGTTATGGTAGTAATTTAAATGTAAACATTGACAAAAAACATTTAAGTGGATGTAGTCGAATAATCAGCATGGACAGTCACCGAAATCTTTGATTGAAACCACAAACAGAAAAAAAACCCAGAGAATCTCAGTCTAATGTAAAATACATGTAACTGTACAATGACATTTCTTCAAGTAATATGGTTACTCTAATTCTATTATTTTGTTTCCATGGTGACTCAGTGTCATGTATAAGGTGTATTTAGTCCAAGTTTAAGCTCTCTGGAGAGGCAACAGCCATAGTCTACACGGAGTTTGCGATAATAGGGATTGATGTACCATTGGAGACCTTTCCCCCATCATTATGGATTTCTGGTTAAAATACAATTATTAATTGATTTGTGTACCAAAAATGATAAATTTTCTGTTTACCATCACTTTCAATCTGTTCTTCAGTTGCTTCAGGTTTCCTATGTTTATGAGCTGGTTGAAGATCTTCAACATCCCCTGGACCTGCAACATCAAACAAGGAAAACCACATGTAACAACCTACAGTGCATCATGGGTTAAAACTCCATAGGCTAAAACTTATTACTTACTCCCCAACAAATAAGAACCTGCATGTTGTCTAAAAATGTTGTCAATCATGGTGAACCAACCCCCTTGGTATTATTGTGATCATGTTTGGCATGTAGCCTTCAAGCTGGAAAAGAAGTTTTCCTTCTCTCATCATTTTGCAACTCCATTCATTTCAATGTGATGGAAGAATCAAAGAAAGAACAACCTCTGGAACCGGGTGTAAAACACAGAAAGGGCCATGAGAGGTTTGCACAATAATACACGGAAGCATTAATCTTGTTTGTTTACAAGTGATTTTTGCATGGGCTAGTTTGATCTGAACAAAGTCTAGCAAAAGTCACAGTGGTTTTTCTATTGCTAATTAGAGGACACGGGACTTTACTTTCAAGTCTAAGAAAGTAACTGATGTTTCTACAATAAGCTCTGAACTGTTAGTGCTTTTGATCACTGGTCAATTATTTTGGTTATTATTTTGCATTTTAAAATAATAACCAAAAGTTTTGTCTGCTGTCCAATTCCAAAGTTGTTTGGCCGGCGCACCAGCTACTTTTTAAGCCTTAAGAAACAATAGGTCTAATGATCAAAATTTTTCCTGTTCTGAAACACTTTCACTCCAAGCAGCCTTCTTTAAAAGAATTTCTTGATTCAATACACACTTGTTTGATAGAACAAGGTGTACAGCTAACCTTCACTTGTTGAAGTGCCCTCAAAGGCTTCTGAAGATGTCCTTTTAGCTGTGTGCAGTCCTTCTCCTATGACACTAGAACTGCTGCTTAAAGAAGTGTAAGTATGATTTGCAGTACTGCTGGAACCTACAAGCAGACCATTGAGAACAAGAAATTAATGCACATATCAGTGTTAAGCCCCAGGATGAGGGGGGGAGGGGCTACCCCTGGGAAATTGACCTACAAGACTGTCCTCTGGGTAGGGATTTTGAGCATACACAGTGCCCCAATTATTTGACTTTCAGAGAGAAAGTTACTCTAGGGGCTGATATTTGACATTAGTTGTCCAGGGTTAGGGAATTTGACTTTGGCTTCCTTAAAAATGTCAAAATCCCCGGGGGTAGCCCCCCCCCCTAACCTGAAGCTTAACATTGATAGATGTCTAATTGATTGGCTTCAAGACAGGAGTAGTGACCAAGGCCACATAACTTAAGGTTCAAATGTGACACAGGTCTGTAATAGAGCAAAGATCAGTTATGTCAAATGCGATAAAGGTAAATATGATGAGAAGAGTGACAACTGGCTGAAATGAATAATTTAAACAAAGAAGTGTTCTCAAGTTGTTCTCTCCACTAAGTTTATAAGTTATATGCTCACCAGAGACCAGTTGATCAAAGTGGGATAAAGCTAACCCAGGATTAGCATCAATTTTGAATGCATTTTTATAGACAAATGATACGGATTCCTGTAAACCATTTTTGCCCTACATTTTGACTTTGGTTGCTATCATGAACCACCACTTACAGTTTACTGTGAAAACTCTTTTGAATAACAGAAACAGGAACCTTGGTTGAATTTTAATTCCAGGTTAGAGTTAATCAGCTTTCAAACAACCAGGCCTGGGAACCCCCCATAGCTCAGTGGTAGGGCACACAACTGTCACCTGGAAGGTCATGGGTTCAACTCCCATTTGGAGGAGTCAGAAATTTTTTCCCAGTATGTCGCCTTTAGAACAATTCTTCACTTAATTCATTTAATTCATTTCTTAATTCATTTCAGCCAGTCGTCACTCCACCTATCATGTCAACTATTGTTTAGTCAGTGTATTCCTATCTGGTGTGAGTGTAGCTAAGTAACCAAAATTGACACACATTTACCTAGGTAGCTCTGCTCATCAGTTCTTGTAAAATTCTCTTCTTTGTCAGTGTCCATAACTGTTTGAACTACACCATTGATAGCCAACGACTGAAATTCAATAAATTGTCTGAAGTTAACCAACAATGGGCATGGTTCATTCCTGTACGTGTCCTAATACTTAAATGCATCTGTGGCCATATCCCCACCCCAGGCGGGTTGGGCATAATTTACAGCCTCACGATTTTGACCTCAAAGAATTGTGACTGTTTCAGTGAAAAGTTCATCACCAAAGCTTTAGTTCTTTCAGTTAAGAGAACAAGATGAAGCAAAATAAAGTAAAATTATTCCCCTGTCCCTTAATTCAGTTCTCCGTTCTGTAGCAATTCTCGTAAGCTTGTACCAATTCCAGCTAATTCTCCCACTACATTAATTGTGATCGCCCGTCATCATTTCAGCTGTCGTTTGTACCTCAACAATTTAGCACATGAGTAAGCTCCATATCCACTTCCTTTCACGCGGTAACAAACGATAAACGAAAGTGAAACATATCATAAACGATCATATTCCTTCATAACCAAGGACATACAAAGAAAGTGTGCATGCAAGCCATCAATACGATCCACTACATGACAGACGACATGAGAATTACACCACCCCATAAGTGGTCCGCTCAACTGATGAACAGCAGGCTCGCAATCCCAACCGCCAACTGCATGACGGGACAGTTTCACCTCCAACATGGCGACTGTCGGCGAACATCGGAACAAACAGGATGGGAGAATTAGCAATTGCCTGGAAACAGTGCCTTAAATTTCACATGAACAAAAACAACGGTATGTATTCATGTTAAAAAATACAGCGTTTCGAAGGAAAAAGACTTAAACGATAATGAACTATCAAATTGTTGAGTCACAGATGATTTCAGCTTTTCATTTGAACACGCTTTGCTGCAGGTTAACTGCAGGAATACCCTGCCATTTCTACTAACTTCTTCGTTCCGGCTACGCGGTATGCAGAAACTCATGAATTCAAAAGCACTCCACGCTTAAAAGCAAAATAACATTTGTATCACTCGTTCTAAAAACGTGACGCATGTAAAACCGGGATAGGATAGGAAAAAACATGATTCTTGGATTAATTACATTCTACGCATCGCATACCGCATAGCCAGCTTTGGAGGTACCTTTCACTTTTAAATAATGTTGTAGATTACATGTTCTTTTCGCATAAAGCGTAAACAGCTTCAAATTTAAGATATGTGTAGCTTCCACTTTTGAATAAATTTCGCTGCATGTACCATGTTGCCTGTTTCTAAGACACCTTCCTCTATTGAATTCAGTTACTTTCTGTATACTGTGTACATGTGTTAATTAAATGTTGAATTAACGATAGAATCTCAAGCTGGCTTGGAACTGAAATAGGGTTTGTTGAGTTCTTTTTTAACTCTTGATCACATATTTTATTGCTTACATTGTCATTACTTTATTTTCCTTTTACCGTAAACTCCTGGTTTCTCAAGGTTTCAAGGGAAATCAAAACATGTTCAAGATAAAGGGCGTTTGAGATGAAGAGGGTTCAAGCAACCAAGATTCTAATTATAGAAGTGTCTAATCACAGTAATTCTTCATCCTTTTCTCCAGGTGTGATGTGAAAATGAGTTAAGGTCAAGACTGCTGCTTACAAAAAATGCAGGAAGAGGATATAAACTTTGAAAAGAACTCAAGTAAAAAGCAGCCTGGGCTCTCGAGTTTATACACTGAAGAAGAAATGGAAGGTGTCAGCACAACTAGTTCCTTTATAAAGGGTGACAGCACAGCAACAGGTGAAATAAATTTCTCCGAGGTGAGCTCGACATCAGAGGATACCAACCAGCAACCCAGTACATCAAGCAAGAGCATCTTTATGGACTTGTATGACGAGGACATCGTAGACTCTGGATCTGAGAATGTTGCGGGATTAAAAAATAAAAGTGCAGTTACTAAGGACATTGTGGACACAAAGAAACCGCAGCCAGGGTTAGTACTCCTTGGGGAGTATGCTGATAGTGGGAATGACACAGAAGAAGAAACTTTGAGTTTGTTTAGAGCTAAGCAGGAGAACTCTAAACAAACCGTAGAAGCTTTGAGTAAACAAATATCTAGTCCTGAACATGCTAGCAGTGAGGCAGTAATTGAAGAAAACGAAACTTCAAAAAAGTCAGATGAAACTGAAGTGGTGGATGCTTCCAATGAAGCGCCCTCTTCTTTGAATAAAGCTTCTTCTCCTGTTTTAGATAAAGTTGAAGAAGGCAAAGACTTAAATGTCCATGCACTCCAAGATAATACTAAAGCAAAACTTGAAAGAAGTGTTAGCAGGGAAGAAGGGCAAATTTCTGCTGAGTCAGATTCCAGTGATAGTGAACTGTCATCTGCAAGCAGAAAGGATTCCAAGAAACAAAAAGATGCAAAAAGAGATAAAAGCAAAAAGAAGGATAAAAAGAAAAAGAAGAAGAAACGAAAAAAGCAGAAACATTCAGGAAAAAAGGAACAGTCAGATGTCACAGGTTAGCATTTTTGACACTGCTGTTTAATTACAATCCAATTTATCTTCCCTGTTCAATGCAAGGTACAGGTTACTTTCTTGTTCACCTTATGGAAACCTCCACGTTGTGGACAACTCCTTATTTTCGGGCAGTTGACTTGGTTCCAGATAAACCAATGTTCATGCTATCATTTCAATGTATCTCTGTAATTATAATATGGACAGCTAAAGTAATCATTACTGTGGACAGCTCACTTGGTTTCAGGGAAACTAAAATATATCACTCAAACTCCACTTCTATAATGTGGCCATTTGGCTACATGTGCCTCTCTTTTGGTATTTTTGTGAGAGTCTTATCCACAGGATTTGGCAAAAATGGCCTACCTCTTCAAATTCCACAGCTGTATGTGGTTCTGTGCCGCCATTTGCTTTTTCCCTTCTTGATTTTTACCATGAGTCATTTTTGGAGAGTGTTTGCTTTGATTGAATTGTATTGTGCATCCTTACTGTGTACATTTTTTTGCACCATAAGCCTGCAAATTCTGAACTTGTTTCATGTATATTTTCTTTGAGGCAGTTCAGACATTCTTGACACCCACAAAACAATAGCTTTCATACATTTGAGCAACATTTAATGCACATTGTCTGTAAAAAAATTACCTCACACACCTGTAGACCTGTTTTGTTCATGATCTTTATATTCAGTTAGAAATAAATTTGTTCCAGTTGTGACCACAAGGTGTTTCTTTGTGCTAATCGCGTTAATTTTCCTCATTTTGAAATTTTACCCCCTCTTTCGCGTTAATTTCCTTTAATGGGGAGTACTTTTCCCTTCAATTCATGTTGATTAAAGTCGCATTAATTTCAAATACCTTAATTAACACGAGCGTTAATTTCTTATAATAAGGTAAATGATAATCTCAGTATTTCTGTGAGCCATGAGCATGGTTTTATTAAGGAGAGAATGAAAATTATCCTGCTCGGCTGCTTTGAGCATTTCAAGGTGTTACCTTCTGTCTGCTTGTAAGAAATACACTGTAAAAGCCCTTGTGCTCAATATCCTTTTTTTGTTGTTATTGTCACAGAAGGTGAGACAAAGAAAGAAAGGATACCAGTAAGAAGTAGGAGCAGAGAAGGCTCAGAGAAAGAGAAGTCTTTGAAGCGATCAAGGAGTAGAAGTAGGGACAGGGATTCAAGACAGCGGCGTCGTAGTAGAAGTAGAAGTAGAAGTAGATCACGGGATAAAAGAAAAGAGTCTAGACGACGCAATGATCGATCAAGGAGGTCAAGAAGTCGATCGGCTGCCAGAAGGCGTTATGCAGTAAACAGAAATAAAGACTTCAAATCCAGAAGTAGGTCTCCTAAAAGAAGTGCTTCACCATCTAATAGGAAAAAGGAAAGAAAAGATAAGCGCCCATCACCATCGAGAAGTAGAAAAGACTCTCCATTGGTAAGAAGGAGGAACAAATCAAGAAGTCGATCACCTTATCGGACTTCTGAACGCAGAAGGAGTCAATCACCCAGAAGACGTTCACGCTCACCTGGCAAAAGAAAGAGAATTTCTCCTGATATATCACCTGCTAAGAGAACATCATCTAAAAAACCAAGATCTCCTAACAGAAGGGAAAGAAAGGCAAGTGCCTCACCACCAAGAAAGTCTTCTCATCGCACCTCTTCAGCCTCAGATAGTCTAGACTCGGGACACTTTACAAACATTCCGTTATCCAACACAAACAAACCAGATGAACCTGCACTTAACAACAAAGAACCAGTTCAGAAGTCATCGCCAATTGCTGAGAAGCCAACTGCTGAAAGGCAGAATGCCTCCAGTATTCCACCCAAGCTCCCTGATCTAGAAAAGCAGTTTTCTCCTTCATACAGTCCAGAAAAGTCCTGGGAAGATGAGTTTGATTTTGTTTTTACAGAGCGAATGTCACCCAAGCAAGGTACTGAGAAGAGTGTGGAGGATGTTCTCTTTGGAACAGAGGCAAAAACTCCAGATTTCAA
The DNA here is from genome assembly GCA_964017195.1 of Siderastrea radians. Lineage (NCBI taxonomy): Eukaryota > Metazoa > Cnidaria > Anthozoa > Scleractinia > Rhizangiidae > Siderastrea > Siderastrea radians. The sequence goes on along the minus strand of OZ024891.1, from coordinate 6,887,946 downwards.
AAGACCAACTCCAAGTGAAAGGTAAGAGGAAATTGTAGCTTGCTGAATGCTAATGGTCGTGTTTACATCACTTCCACTTGGCTCCAAGTTTGAGAACAGTAAAAGGATCAACAAAGTTGAATTTTTTTCACAAGTTTGAGAACAGTAAAAGGATCAACAAAGTTGAGTTTTTTTCGCAAGGGTTCACCTAAGAACCACCTTGCACATTTCATCCACAGACTCAAAAGGTAGAACCACCTTGTACAACATAACAAACAGCACCAGAAGAAAGTCCTGCTCACTATCTTTCATGGTCACACTTAAGAATATTTCATCTGCTGACTCAAAAGATATAACCACCTTGTACAGTGTAATAAACAACGCCACAGGAAAGTACTGCTAATAGCTTTCAAATGAATAGATTTCATCCACAAACTGAAAGCTAGAGCCAACTTGTACAGTGTAATAAACAGCACAACACAGAAGTCCTGCTCAGCAGAGTGCTCTGTTATATGAATGGTCACACTTTGGGATTTCATCCACACACTGAAGGTTAGAACTACCTTGTGCAGTGTAATTAACAGCACAACAAGAAATTGCTGCTTGCTAGCATTCACTTGAGTGGTCACACTTAACCCTTTAAGCCCTGATATAGAAATGCATATTCTCCCTACTGTTCTCCATACAGTACCGGTCAAATGTAAGTTGACAGTCCCTCGCGTCTCAATCCTCGCATCTCGAGACTCGATTCTCGATTCTCGAAAATTTCAAGAATCAAGTCTCGAGTCGAGTTTCGAGAATTTCGAGGATCGAGAATCAAGTTTCGAGTCAAGAAACTAACGAGCTTGTCGCTTGAGTGATCTCTCGAGAAGTAAATCGGACAAACGGACCGAACTCAATCGCAAGCGTTATTAATTTATTGTTTACAGATCCAACAAGTGTTTCGAAAAATGAGGTGCAAGCGTCGCCGTTTTATGCGATCAAATAATGACAAATGATACACATGCGTTTAGAATTCGCTACTCCTTTCCTCATAGGGTGAATTATACACTTAAACTTTTATATGTTGCGGAAATTGTTGCGATAATTCTCAAAACGGCTATTTGACGAAACGCTCGAACGTATAAATTTACTAAAAGTCACTCGAAAACTACAACTCAAGCTTTTACGTACATACATACATCCATGACTTTATTTTATCTCGAATTTACAGGGTAGCTAAAAAGCTAATATCTTCGAGAAAAGAAAAAGAAAGAAAGATTTGTTGCGCAGTTGTTGCGTAACAACTGTGTTACGCAGTTGTTGCGTAAAACAGGCATTTCACGGGCTCAGCGTAGTGACAAGCTTTGTATAAGCAATGCTAAATTTTCGAATATTTTTGAATTTACACATTTACAGGGGAAACAGAAAGGTAAGACGTCTGTCGAGAGCGAGAGGTCGATTCTGAGTTGCATCAAAAGCATCGTTGCGTTACGCATTGTGTGAGGTTTCAAATTTCGCTTTTGACGTATGCAAATTTACGTGCGTAGAGTAGAAAATATATCACTTCTTATTTATCGCTGAAGACATGACAATGTGTGTCAAACTTAGAAACTGTGATATTTTATATCAGTTTCATTCACGACTTTTTCTTTTTATAACGGGTTCTGTGTATTAGTTCGTGTAGTTTGGCAAATAGACAAACACGGCTTCACGTGCACGATCTTAGAAAAACAATTCGTTCTCGAGATCGCGAACACCAGTTTCAACAAATTTTCCTAGGCGTAAAACAGTAAGTAAAAGACACATTTTAACAGTATTTACTAGCCATTTCATCAAAGCGTTGATTATTTGTTGGTGCATTTACTATTATTAGGCAAAAACTAAGGTTGAAAATGTCTTTGCGATTTACTTCTGCAATCAAAACAAACATACAGAATTTTTTTGTTCTTGTATATTTTGTTTGCCATACACCACAGTTGAAGATGCTGGTATTTGCTTTTCGAAGCAAAATCTGGATCATGCAAAATTTCAATTTTACTGTTTTCGAGGATTTTTGTTTATCGTTGTCATGGAAATATCGATTTTTACAAAATGTAAACCATGCTCAAGTTCAATCCAAAACCAACAAGTATCGCAAATTTCACGTTGATCTGACAAGGAGAAGACTGTCTAAGAGCCGATTAAAAAAGTTAGGTATGGTCCCAAAAAAACTGTATCGAAACACCTTAAGCTAGGTGTGCGAATGGCTATTATTCATCCTTCAAGAAATAAATTGTTTTCTCGAAGTTCTCTTCAAGTTTGCATATTCGAAAACTCCGTGTTTCTCGATTCTCGAAACTCGATTCTCGATCCTCAATTCTCGCGTCCCGAAACTCGGTCGAGACGCGAGAATCGAGTTTCGAGGATCAAGTCGAGACTGTCAACTTACATTTGACAGGTACTGTACATTTCTTATGGAACTAGTAAGGAAGTCCTTGGTGGTCACTTTCTTTATTCTCATCACTTCAATGTTTGAACAAGTAGTGATAATGTAAAGAGAAATTTCATTTTCATCACTGTTAGGGCTTAAAGGGTTAAGGATTTTTTTAAATAAAGAACCCTAACCCCAGCTGTCAGTTGTGCAACTTGGAAATATAATGTCACATTTTTTCGTGATTAAATTTCAGCAAGAACAGCAAATCCAAGGAGCCACATCATGGTGAGAAGAAAGATGAAACGAAACCAGAAAAACTTACAGGGATTACAGCCATAGCCTTAAAGAAAAATGAAATGCCACAAAAACAAGATGGATCCCCCAAGTTACAAGCTACACCTGCACACAAGGGTGATGAAAAAAGCATCTCTTCTTCTGAGGACTCAAAATCTAATATACTTGCATCCAAAACAGCAAAAACTGACATTGGAGATAAAACAGATAGCAATGCTGATTTAACACAGACTTCACTTGAATCTAATAGATCAGCTTTTGTGCAATCAAAAGCAGAAACTATTCCCTTCTTAGATGAAGCTCATCCTGTCCCTCCCCTTGTAAGTGATGCTGGGCTTCATAATGCCCCACCCACTACCCAGTTAGGAATTATAGGTCCTCCCACAACTGGAACAGGTCTACGTACTCCACCACTTCATGGCCGGACATGGATGGGCCTTGGTGAAGTGGATCCTTTATCAGCACAAAGCTCACTTCAAAATCTAAACTCTAGCAAAAAGGAAATTGCCAAAGCAAAGAAGGAAAATCTTGAGCAGTTTGTGAACAGGCAAGATGAAGGAAGGAACAACTTAAATGCAAGTCCTATGGACATGGAAATGTCTTCACCTGAAGGGGACATCATTGACCAAATGAATGAGGAATTTTGGAAACAGCAACAGAATCAAAGTGGTGTAAATAAAACAGAAACCGAGGAAGGGAAATCAAAAGAATTTTTTGTAGAGTCGGTGCCTAATGAGCAGTCTCCAGGTGAGGAACCCTACGAGCCTGAGAGTGGTTTGATAATTGGTGAGGAATTTGAAGAGGATTTGACCAGCATAACTGATCCCAAGGAGAGGAGAAAAAGAGAGAAACAACAGCAAAAGGAAAAGACAAAAGTACAGGTAAGGTTACAAGCTTTTTCCAGTCATCTAGTGATCTTGATTTGCACTGTATACTATAAAAAGGGCAGAATCGATAACTGCGTGTATTTCCTATTTGCAAAGAATGTGTACATGTAGTATTTCTGTTTATTATATGTAAGTGGACCAAAAAATTGACAGGGTGCAAAATATTATAGGTGACTTGAAAAAACAATAGGGTGCTTAGAGAAAATATGTATTTTTTAAGAAATTCCTTTTGGCAAAGCCAGGAGATGGTACTCCAATTTATACAGTTGACTTCCACTAACTCAAACCCTCGATAACTCTAATCTCCCGCTAGCTCGAAGTTACTTTATTTCCCTTCAGGTCATTTTCTTTCTAATTTTATCCTCAATAACTCGAACTCTCAATAACTCAAACCTTTTTCGACTTCCCTTTGAGGTTCAAGTTATCGGGAGTCAACTGTAATCAAGGGCACTCTCCTCCATTGTTTTCAGTTTTGTGCTAGCAAGTTTGTTTGTTTCATTACTGTTAATGGCACCAAAGCTCTGGAATGACTTGCCCATTATAATCAAACAGTGTTTCACAGTTGACTCTTTTAAATTGAGATTAAAAGCTTTCCTTTTTAACAGTGTCTATAGTTAGATTAGGTAAATAACTTATTGTAAAAAGCATTGAGACTTCCATACGTTGTAAAATGCATTTTTAAGCACCTTGTTATTATTATCATTATAATTATTATGATTATTATTATTATTGTTATTATTATTATTATTATTATTATTATTATTGTTATTATTATTATTATTATTATTATTATTATCATTATTATTATTATTATTATTATTATCATTATTATTATTAAGGCTGACAGTCCGGTGGTTGACACTTTCATTCTGAAGAGTGAAGTCCCAAATGTTATTTTCAACAGCACCACTGGAACACATTGTTCTATACCTTTTGTTGGGTTACAGTTAAGAATTTCATGTACATGTACAGACTCAAAAGTTAGAACTACCCTGTATGTACAGCAGCATGAACAGCACCACAGGAAAGTAGTCTCCAGTGGTAGCTTTCATTTGAATGGTCACACTTTAGTATTTCATCCACATACTCAAAAGTAAGAACCATAATTTGACAGGACTCAGTGTTTGTCTCTTAAAGATTGGGCTGCAGCCTGGGGAGAGGCTGGGGGCAGAGGCAGTAGAGAGAGTTCACTCTGTACCATCGCTTTCATGTTCTTGTCCTTTTTTGTAGGAGCTTATAGACAAACTTCATCGGCAAGCACGCGTTGAAGAGGAAGTGAAGCATGCCCTCAAAGCATACTATAAACACAGGGATATTGACAAGGAAGAATACAAGAGCATTCTTAGACGAGCTGTTCCACAGGTTTGCTATTGAAGTTTACACATGTTTGCCTAGCTTCTACAGGAGAGCTTGGTACAAGTGGTATTTTTAAGCTCCTCCTAACCCCCCCACCCCACCCCCCCCCAAAAAAAAACTAAGAGCAATTTAAAACGATTTGCTTACATGTAGTTGATCAAGATGCATCACTTCACAAAATCAGGATGAAGAAAGTCTGGACATTTCTTTTTTTCTTCCTTTTTCTTTCCTTTTGCTTTGTGTTTGTTTTTATCTTGAAACCAAAAATGCCAGTTTGCCCCTCTTGCACCATGCTCTGAAATTTCTACATTCATTTGAAATAATTGCAGTGACAGAGAATACACATAGAAAAATAATTGAAATGCTACTTTTGCTGTATTGTCTTCCTCGTTTATAACCTGCTAGCAGTTAAGGCCAAGTGATACATGTAACATTCTCTTGCAAAATCTTGTGCAACAAATGTTGCATTGACAGCCCCCACTTCAAGCCACAACTTGCAATGGAAAATTGGTTGCATGGCAAGTTGGATGGAAATTTTGCCAGTACTTACATGTAGTTGGCCTTTAAACCCTTGAGTTCACAAAGTGAAAATTAACACCCAAGAAAGTAGTTTGAAACATTGTAGTATACTGCAAAGATATGCGCTTATGTTATATTTCTGCATAACTTTCCTTAGGTGACAAACTCAAGTAGTGCCATTGACCCAGAGAGGATCCGATCCCTGGTGAAGAAATATGTGGCCAAAATCAAGGGACAACGAGATAATTCCTATTAATTTGTTTGATAATAGTACCTCTTTTTTACAAATTACTTTCTGAGAAAGTGGGTTTAATACTTTTCTCTAATGATTTAAATTAGCGTTCGTGAAGTAACCATACAGGGATCTTTTAGAGATCCAGAGAACTTTTGTCTGTGAATGCAGGTACTTTTCATTGCATGAGATTATAAGGCACATGTTATCTGGAGGTCAGTAGGGGTGGCAAATGGTTTTACCATAAATTAGGATCTCGCAAAATTTCAGCTGAATTGTAAGCATCTCACAGTCTCGTTTTCTGATAGATTCTTCACGTCACAAATTATTGGTGAAACGGTCTCAGAGTCTCCATTTTTCAGTGACCCAGCCATCTCAGGATCTTGGTCTTTTTGCAAAGCCACCTATAGTCTTGACTTTTTAGAATGCTACGGTAAAATGAATATTGAGGTTCTGGTATGCTGGAAGGCTTGGTTTCAAATGTTTGTCCTAAAAAGTTTCAGGCTCACATCGTAGAAAACTCTAAAAGCTTGGTCTTGTTATTTAAGAATTGAAAGGGGCTTGGGCTCCCACAAGAAAACGATCATCTCGCTGTCTCGCAAAGTCTTGAATTCACCATTCACCACCCCTGTCGGTATAATGTGTCACAGCCAAGAGCAACTCAAGCTCACAGAGTGCTTAACAGGTTCTTGCATTGAACAGCAGTATCTTAGGTCTCAGTCAAATAGACTCAACAGGATTCAACACTGTTGTATTCAATGTTGTTTTACATGTATGATGTTGAATGAGCTTACCGAAAGTATTCTACTTCTCAACACAACGTTGTTCAACATCGTTGAATTAACCCTTTCATTCCCAGAGTCAGTTATGCACACAAAAACTGCAGTAAGGTTTTTCGACTTTTTGAGTCTGTGGATGAAATCCTATGGTGTGACCATTCAATTGAAACCTCTTTAGCTGTACTTTCATGTGGTATTGTTCATATTTATGTATTTTCCATAATGAAATTTGGGATTTGTCTTGAATTTTGATTAAGACAATCTTGGGAGTGAAAGGGACAAATTGTTGAATCCCAGTGCATTTCTCCATGAAACAACAAATTGCTTGTCAGAAGTTACATTGGCAAGGCCTTACAGTGAGCTGGAATATTTGATATTACAATCAGAAACCTAATTCTAATTAACTGAATAGATAGTACTTTTATGTGTGAAACAAAGTGAATGTTGTTTGTGCCCGGTGTGTTAAGGGTATTAGTTGTTAATTGTAGGCAGGGTCTTTACATCAAGTAGCTACACTTGTCTGTGGCTGTGTTAGTCATAACAAATTACTGGTACCGTATATTACGCTCCATATTAAAACAGAGGAAAATGTACAACATACGTTTTTGAAGAGAAGAGAGTTCAAATATGATGTCAACCATGTTTGATAGCCACTACAGACCAATTTGAAATTACCTATGCCACGAAAATGATTGAAGTGATCTGTGATATTAAGGGTGGCAAACACTTCTGGTGTTAAAACAAGTGCCCAAAATTAAAGTAGCAAGTCACATAACGAAGCCAAAATGTTAGCCTTAAACAAGAAAAAAACAGTCACTCAATCATAAGGCCCTATCCTAGGGTCATCATATATTTATTATTATACCTGTGAACTGACTTAAATTAGCTCCTTTAGGTTTGTATTTTTGCAGTTACTATAGTTTTCAATGTTTTCTATCTGTACTTAATTTCATAGTGTACAGTTCCACAGGCAATTGTAAGGTTATATTAAAAGAGCTGTCTTAAGTCAAGTTGTTTTTTGTGTTTCAGTATACCAAAAATAATGCTTCTAATGTTTGAAACACGCCTGTGTTTTCCTGACTTAAGAACGGTACTTCCTAATATAGAGCTATTTTTGCAAAGGTTATGACTATGGAGAAAAAGCAGATCTTAGCAGGGTTATTAGAATGTAAACCACAATTTTTGGAAAAACTTGTAAATACATTAATTTTATATTTTGCAATTTCTTTCCAATGTTAAGCTAAATTGTCTCTGAAAAATGTGTGGTTACACCCAATTTTCTTTTTGGATTCTGATAGCCCTTGCTAAGTTCTCCTTTCTCTACAAAGTCATAAACCGGGTAGATCTACCTGTGTATTAGTAGGCAAATTCGTTAAGAATTGGATATCTCGGAGCAGACACTAGCTGCGCAGAACATGTGTGCGGTAACAAAAGGAGGCACTGTTAATTAAGAGGTTTGTTTCTATCTAGTGTGTCTACTTTGCAATCTTACACAATACATGATAGTATCAAACAGAGTTGAAGAACTCTTTAAGTATTTGAGGTATGTCTTCCTCTTTGTAATCCTTCACCAGCAAGTTATTGTCAATTGCTCCTCGGATCATTGCAGAAAGATCTGGTAAAAACAGAGTAGAAAAAAGGGCAAGTTTTGAGCGGCCTCTACCCATTGTCATGTTGGCTTGTGTCCACCATGCCATTACCAAGAGGAATGGTAAAATATACAGTCACCAGGTTTAGTGTCATACTCAGTACTTACATATTTCCCCACCAACCAAGGTTTTGCATTTGGCCAACCACAACAGTCGAACATGGCAATTTGTCAAAACCATTGAAACCATACAACTTCATGTAATCATTTAATCATTTAATTGTTTAATCTGGTTAATGCCCTTCTATTATGTTTGCCAATAACTCCCAAGTATTAGGGATAAAATTAAGTTCTAATACATAAATATGTTACTGGGTACTTCTTGTTTAAACAGCAAATAAAAGATGCACAATGTCTAATGACAAGATAACAAGACCAACTTACATTTTCCACTGTCTGGTCTGAACAGGCACAGAATCTTCTTATTTTTCTCTATTGCTCTTCCTATTTCATAACCCACTCCCAAGGAAGGCTGTGTAACTTCAGCAACTAATGCTGGACAAGATAGAATGGAAAGAAAAAGAAGAGAAGAACACTTCTGGTAAGTACATGTACTAGGAGATTCCTATCATGGGGTTTGAGCAAGTTATAAATGTAATCGAATTTGGAAAATATGTGAGGGAAAGTCGCGTCCAATCCAATGTAGAAGATCACATTTGGTTATTGTGACAATGACAGCTCCAAGTTTTATGACATTGTAGGCCTGTCACAAACTCATAGTAACCACGACTTCAAGATTAGACCCAAAGCTACCTGTACAAGTTATTTTAAATACTCGTTTTTTAATCATTATATCAATCACTGGAACTCTCTTTCATCTTCTGTTATGTCGCCAATGAGTATTACCGTGTGGCACAAAATTTTTGCAGATTGGTGATTTTTGTGTTTTGCAGGAGCTAATTTTTGTGATTGGAAGAGACTGCTTTTTCTTGTTGGGAATTAATCTTTGCAATTTTCTGGAAGTCACGTTCAAATGGAACTATTACACTACCATGGATCGACAATAACTTATCTATGGCATTTTCCCCTTCAAACCAGTATTTTTGTATATAATTTCTACAGTGGAGTAAATTTTTGTGGAAGTTTTATTTTGTGAGAACTAATTTGGCAGATTGCAAAAAACTTGCACAAATTAGAACCTGCAAAAATTTAGTGCCACACAGTAATTCTTTTAGAGCCACTCTTTTAAATTCTTTGCATATTTAGTATTAACATTAATAAAACGGTTTTTCTATCATACGTTCTGTATTTTAACACCATACCTTTGTTCTTTGTGTGGAGTAGTTTGTTGTTGTTTTCATGGCAAAGTATTATTAAACATTAAACAATGGATTGAGTGAACCAGACGGCTCGCCCAGGCCGGTGATAACTCCTGTTTCTGTACCATAAAGTGACATCAAGTGCTTTTAGTCCACTTAAGCAGTACCAAACTACAAATTTTAACCCTGAACTTTAGGTAATTGGCAGTCACTCCTGTCATGTCCATGTGGGCCCCCTAGAAGTACATTGATAAGTACCCTCCTGCCATACACAGAGATTCCAACCCTCCCGATTTGATGTCTTGCCTCCCACTCTCCCAGTTTTTATCAAATTCTCCCGATTTATTATAAAATTCTGAAAACTTGGAAAAAAAGTTGCTAATCTTTAGGATTTTTGTAATCTGTCACTGTGAAACATTACATATAACACTTTCTTCTCATGTAACCTCTCATCCATTCTCTCCATGATGTCAAAATGAAGGAAATGGTACTTGAGAGAACCTAAATTACACAATTTCCCGTGGGGCATGCCCAAGGACCCCACTAGAAGCTCACACCTTTGGTGCTAACTATTACTCCCTATTTTCCATCAAATGGGGTTGGAATCTCTGCATACAAAAGTGAATAGGGATTGACTGTTAACTGACCATCAGATTTCATCAGCCAGGCCATGTCACGATCATGTATGAATTTGTCACTACCTGGAATAACAAACCAAAAAGTTACAAAAATGATAGCCATACACATTCTCTGGCCTTAAATAAATGACCTTAAGGTTAGAAGTTGTGGAAGCACGGTAATGTACTAGTGATCCGGCTTCAGACGGTAGGTGTGTAGGGTCTGTCACTCTGTGGTTCGAGGCATGGACTCTGCATCATGTTGTGGTGTTTCCTTACACAAATAACCTTTTTTCCACATTCTCTCTCTACCCTCTCTCTATACCCAGGCATATACATGGGTACCAGCAAACCATAACGGAATGCTAACAAAAAAGATGGGGGTAACCCTGAGATCCCATCTGGGGAGGGGTACAAATGTTCCTTTGGACGCTACAGAAATTGGAGTTTAGCAACACCCTTGTTAGGACACCTGGCTTGTTCAATCCATCAATACTTTATCACGAGGATGAAGGAAGGGAAAAGACCTATTATTACCCCTCTGGTTGTTGAGGAAATAAAAAAACCATGGAGAGAGTGTCGACCGGAAGTAGGGTCGACATGCAAATGTAATTATTTCAAAATAGCGGGTCAGACAAGGACATTTTGATAAACTCGGTCCAAAGGACAAGTAAAATAATGTTGGTAGGGTAGGATTGCTACTATTAATTCAGTGCTAATCCTAAACATATGGGAGCTCTAGCTTCCTTTTGCTGCTATGTTCTATTTGCGAATTCTTCAGATTCTTGTGCGGAGAGTCTCAGGAGAGTCGGTTTCCATACCTTTCTCTTTTTCCATGATGCTAGCATCTCCGACATGTTCGGTCAAAACCTCGCCGTATTCTTTCAACTGATCTATTATACGCCTGTACAAAGCCGCATCGTCTCTTCCACCACGTATACTCCCACAAAAATAAATACTTCTTTTCGCTTGCCCGCTCATTTTGACTTCGTCCTGCAGAACTTGCCAGGCGTTCCTGTCTAGTGGAGGCGAGGAACCTAAGCCCCCTCCCCTCCCTCCCTGACCCCTGCCTACGATAACGTGTATCTTTACAAAACGGAAAAAATCCTAAAAATAAAGATAACTGCTGCGGTAAAATCAAAGGGTTTCTTCCCTTTTGTTTTATTTGCTTATTCCTACGTTGGAAATTTTTTCGTAATTTTTTCCACCTCTGTTTTAATATTTCACGCCCACTAGTCCCAGTCTTCCTCTTCCCCAAATTTTCATCATGGCGGCCAAGAGACAACTTCCAGAGACCTTCCGTAAGCTCATAATCACCAGATTGTCCACCAATTATAGAGAAGCTGTGGAGACAGTGTCTGTACCTATGCTGAAACCAGGACCACACGAAGTACTGGTCAAGAACAGGTGACATACTAAGGAAATAAAATTAACAGCACTTACTTTTCGATGTTTAAGCTTACTTTTTATAGACCAATATCTTTCTTTGGGACACACCCTTAGAAAGGGGTGAAGTCGCCTTTGGTGTCAATAAATCAAAATCAACAATTGATTACCAGTCAATGTACTCATTAATAATCAATAAAAGTAATTACTTGATTAGTATTTGATATTTAACCAATCAATAAAAATCAATACTCACCCACCAAAACGTTTTATTTGCAATTGATCTATATTGCTTTGATGTTTTTTTTTTTGTAGATATGTAGGAATTAACGCCACTGATATAAACCATTCAGCTGGTCGATATCACCCAGGACAATCTCCCCCTTTAGATGCCGGCTTGGAGGTAAGAGTGGTTAAATTATTACTGGTTCCATATTAAGTCTTCAAATCAATGATTGTAAGGTCATACATGCTAATTTATATGCTGACCATCTTATGTACCAGTCAAATCGAACCTTAACACCCCCCCCCCCCGCCCGCCCCCCGGGCATTTGAACTTTTGAAGATTGGCTTGTTCAAATTCCCTCCTCTCGGTGCAAAAAAGCCATTCAAATGCCCCATGATTAGTGCTGAAATACCTCTCCTCAAAGGCAAATTTCGTCTTTAATCAAACACTGTTCACACTTTCCAGAGAGAGATCTGCCGTTATGACACCTTCAAACTTCTTTTAAAGATTCTTTTGAAAGAGTTATTTGCAAACAAAGGCGAAATTCTATCTTGTAAATCTGTCAAACCCTGCAAAAACCGAAAAAATTTACCGGTGTATTACACTGGAACAAGAGATAAATCCGGTTCAAATTCCCCACCCTTCCAAGGCAACGTTCAAATTGCCTCCTCCCCGGGCACGATGCACAGTCAAATGGCCCGGGGGGGTGGGGGGGGGATGTTGAAGCTTCAATTTGACTGGTACATTATTTGCCATGATTATACTAAAGACATAAAAAAAATTGGATTTTCATTGAGGTGTCACCATGCAAATCCTTCAGCTTTCATGACAAATATTACAGACTAAAATATAGAAAGAAAGTTACCCCCACTAAAACAGGACCTGAAGTTGAAATACTTGAATTCAAACAAACATTGTTTAAGATCTCTTTAATAGTCGCATGCACTGACCTCACCACAGAGTTTTGACCAAGATTCAAAAGAAATTATTTGTTTGTTTTCTGTCCTTAGGGTGTAGGGGAAGTGGTGTTAACTGGTGAGAAATGTTCTCACTTTCCTATTGGTTCAGCAGTTGGATACATTAAGTATGGAACCTTCTCAGAATACATGGTATGTATCTTTGTTACATAAAATGTAAAATTTAAATGTAAACAAGAACATTTATCATTTGTTTGACTGTAAACACAAAAAAGAAATACCTTGTATAAATATCATTTATTGTTCTTACAGAATGTGTTAAAAGTTTAAGTGGCTTGCCTCAAACAAGTGCCCCTTTTGTTGTTAGAAAGATTATCTAAAATATTTCACAAAGAAAGAGACTGTTTCCTTAACTTCAGGTTCCTGCCAAAACATGCACAATACATGTCAAGGAGGTGTCATAGAGATGACAGAGGAAGATGATGTACAGGGACAGATCCAGGGGGAGTTGAGGGGGTTGCAATCCCCCCTTTGTATTGTCAAAAATGCCAGAAATGCACTGTAAATGCCTTATTACACAATCCATATTTTCAAATTTCTCTTGTGTACCTCACTCCCTGACCCTCCTTAAGGGCTGATGCCAACTGATAACCCCACCCCCCCTTTCCTAAAATGTTGGATTTACCCCTGTGATGATGGTGATGGTGATGATGATGGTGATGGTGATGATAATGATGATGATGATGATGATGATGATGATGATGATGATGATGATGATGATGATGATGATGATGATGATGATGATGACAATGATGATGATTATGGTGGTAATGATGATGTTGATGGTGAAGATTGTGATAAAAACTAGTCACCTACTGCACCCTCAGGTGTATGGTTAACACCTGGATATGAAGGGTGACATGAAAAACAGAAAGAATAATTTATTTATGGTATAATTATTATTGTAGTATTGTTTTATATAATTATTGATTTGATAAAGTGCAAATTTACAGTTAGATACAGTATGATAAAATGCATGTTGCAAGTTGAGAAGTTCTACATAATGATTTACAAGGAGACAAAAACTTTTTGCAATGTTATATGGCCATCAATGTATTCTTGCAAGACTGTTCTTATCACTGGTGCATTTAGCCAAGTTTCTATTTCATTTGTTTTTCAGACAATTCCTTCAAACCATGTTTTGCCGCTACCAAGACTGGATCCTGCTTATGTTTCATTGCTGATCAGTGGTCTCACTGCTGGTATTGCTCTTGATAAGGTACATGATAGTTAATATTAATTTTACAATGTGACATTTATTGTTAATTTACCAACTTTCTGAGTCAATGCTTCGTTTAGAAACTTTCTCCTCCATTTATTGGCCAGTTCTTCTGCAATTGTTTCTTCTTTCTCTTCCCATTTTCTTCCCCTTTCCTTTAATTCATGCTCCTGTTTATTCAATTCTCACCCCCTTTCTTCTAATTTCCACTCCATTTTCTTCAATTCCCACTCCCTTGCTTTCCAATTCCTACCCTCTCCTCTTTCGATTCCTGAGTGCCCCCATTCACCATTATAGTTTCATCCCTCTTGTCCACCTTTTTCAGTAAAAATGACTGTCTCTTGATGAAGACGCAAACAAGTTGTCTTATTGTATTAGTAGAAGGCAAAATGGAAAGCGTCAATGGTTAGGTCATATTATTTCCAAAAAAAGTATTCTTTCCGAGTGTGTTCAACTGAATGTCAGTCGGAATAGTCACTGACAACTAAACCAATCAGATTCGTTTATTTGCAGTAGAAATTTATGATGAGGGGCTGATAATTTGTGATTAAAATTCTCACTACCATTTAATATGATAGAATATGGCATGGATACCAGTCAAGAGAGTATTATTGTTGTATAATAATTAGTAGTATTAAACTTTAAAATCACTGAGCCTGGATATTACCATCACAGGCTGGTGAAATAAAGAAGGAAGAAACAGTTTTAGTAACAGGTAAAACTATTGATTTATTTACTGAAATTATGTGAAATAACCAGCATACTTCATGGGAGACAGAACTCCTCTACTAAGTCAGTTAGATGGCTTTTAGTTGCTGCAAAGCAAAACATGTATGACGAGCAAGTATGAACATGGTTCAGTTTTTGATGTGATATATCTTAATTGCAAAATCAGTTTGGAAACTTACTCAAAATGGCCTCTTCCAGGTGTTTGGATAGTGGAGTGCAAGCAAAAAAAATCAAGAATGAAAAATAGTAAGAATGGAGAAAAGACGGTAGGAGACTCCTCTCATGTTTTTCTCCACTCTCAAGGTTTCATGCTGGCGTGCCACTATCTGAATGCCAGGAACAGGCTTGCTCATAAATGCTATGTCAAAATTGCATAATGAAAAAATGTGGTAAACAGGAATTCCCTCCAAGCCAGAATTTTCTTAAAAATTTACTTCTTGGTGATTGACTGTGGAGTCTTGGGGAGATTGTACAAAACTGAACTTCCCACCCACCCTCCCCTTGTAAACTCTCAGAAGTTTAGAATTTTGGGATCTTCTGTACTTAAGTTTTTGTTTGTCTGCTAATGAATTCTACTGAATTTCGTTTTTAAAACCGTTTTTCAGCGGCAGCTGGAGGTACTGGTCAGTTTGCAGTAAGTATATGAAACTAGAATAGAGCAGTTTTCAATTAAGTGTCAAAATTAATTCGCATTTGCTTTGGTTTTGCTTTACTTTGCTCTGTGATTAATTTAAAACACTCGTGCCTCTTTCTCAACCAATCAGAATTAAAATCAAAACCAACTTTGCCTTTGTTGCACATGTTTTCCCACACTGTGTCACCATTTACTTATATTTGTTTTGAGTTCTGATTGGTTAAATGTGTTGTTTGCGGCTGTTTTAATTGGCCAGAGTACCAGTTGCTTTCAGAGCTGCAAATAACTGTCGGTCATCAGACAATGTCCGACTGAAATCGGCCCATGTCCGACGAAATCTCACCTTTGGTCGGACATTATGTCTGGACAAATTTTGTTACCAAATAATAAGTAAATAATGATGAAAAAAATAATTATTTCAAAAAGGCTTCCAATTGAAAAAAAAAATTAAAAAAACGTCTGACCGCATTTCTGTTTTGTCTGACCAAAATGGTGACTTGGTCGGACATATGTCCTTTCAAAAAGGAAAAATTATTTGCAGCCCTGGTGCTTTGGTTCTTGTTTTTCGACAGTCAATTGAAAACCGCTCTATGCCACTTGAAATGATTGTTCTGACCTCCATGACAAGGTGAAGAAATATAACCAGTAGGGCCGTAGCCAGTATGAGGCAAACTGAGGCACTTGCCTCAGTCAATTTTTTTTTTCGTTTTCTCAGTCATTTTATTTCGTTTAACACCCTAAATACCTAAGAAGAGAATTTAACCATGGACATTGCCTCAGTCATAATTTTTTTCTGGCTATGGCCCTGAGTCCAGGAGCCTGTATAGGGGTATTTCCTGATCAAGATGAAGCCATGTGGAGCATCCACTTAAATTTTAACACAACCCCAGTCCAAAGGTGCCTCCCATAATACCTCCTTCGCCTCCATTCCCTTTGCTCTTTCCTCTGAGTCATTTTTTCCCTTATCATTTTTTTTTTTACATTTAGGTGGAGTGACTGATTTATCTTCTTAAGACATCACAAACCTTAACCACCGGAAAACAAAAGGAAGCTCAAAGGGTCTTTTTTTTTTTTTTTTTTTTTTTTGGTTCTTCTATCCTGGGCTCACCTGAATCATGTAAACTACTGTTGTGTACAAAACGCTTTTCAGTAACAACTGGTTTTGTTTTTTTTTTGTAGGTTCAACTGGCCAAACTGGCTGGGTGCCACGTGGTTGGCACGTGTTCAACAGATGCTAAAGCGGAGTTTTTAAAGGTGGGTCTTCTTGTTGTCTAACAGAAGTTACAAGTTCTTTTTTTAGGTGTACAGAACAGTCCAACTTGTGACGAAAATCGTAAATCTTAAAAAAAAACTATGAACGTTTAAAACTAACTGGTGACGTGTTGACGTGAAAAGGAATTCACAATCTGGAATGACAACATAAGACCGAATGCCCGATTTGTTGTTACAAAATGCTGCTATCAGTAATATGGATAGTACCCTAGTTATCGCAAAATTTTTTGGTTGAAGACTCAGAGTGTCTCTTAATATTTGAGCGTTTTCCAAACCGGTCCTTTTTTCCCGCCTTTTTCCTTCTAGGTGTGTGAACTTCGCCGCTTCGATTGACAAGAGCGAAAAATCTCTGGGACCAGATATGGCGTGAAATGGTTGTTGTGACAAATTGTCTCTTTTTCTTGTTTCAGTCTCTTGGTTGTGATCGACCTGTAAACTACAAAACTGAAAACTTGGATCAAGTTTTGAAGAAAGAGTATCCTGTAAGTGTAAAAAATTCTTTTAACTTCTAACGGGTATGGCTGGTCACGAATTCCGCTAATTTTGTTTTATCCCTGTTGTGTGTTTCTTATTCCAGAAAGGATGTGATGTGGTGTACGAGTCTATCGGGGGAGAAATGTTTGATACGTGTGTCAACAGGTATGAAGATCACTGCTTTACATTACGCAACATTCAACAGTAACATCCACGCGAGTGTAGACTTGCCCACAAGTCGAGCTCAGAATAATTTTTTTTTCGGGAGCGCAAAAGACCCAAAACGCAAAAGAGGAGCGCGAGCGCCCATCACCGGAACCGGAAATGAGAAGCGAAGGCCTTTTGAGGTAGCCAAACCCAAGTGATGATGATGATGATGATGATGATGATGATGATGATGATGATGATGATGATGATGATGATGATGATGATGATGATGATGATGATGATGAATCGATCTCAATGATCGAAATGAAGTGTTTAAAAACATTTTTTTTGTAGTGAAAATAGGATGACTTTATGAGTTCATCTCTGTGTTGTATGTTTGTTTTCAATTTAGATTGGCGACCAGGGGGCGTCTGGTTACCATTGGTTTTATCACTGGTTACCAGTCCAAGCTGGGATTCACCCCGGTCAAGAACGCAACGTTAGTCCCCAAGGTAACGGCAAAGTAGGAACAAGACCGTAACATGTACCTGAATCAAAAAGAAAATACGGGTGGAAAATGCAAGGTTACATGTCTGTTGAATCAAAGTAAATATGCAACCAGTGGCACGCACTAGAAAACAAATTTTAAACCGAGGTCAAGAGCAGGAAAGCGTGATCACGACAATCCACAGATTGTTTTGGTTCTGCGAGTATTTTATCCTGTTGAGGAGACCAACAAACTGTAACGGAAGCAGACACAAGTGCATATAGGACAATAATTACCACGAAGTTGTTTTGCAAAATGTTCGACCAAATCCTTCCCGTTCCATCAGCTAAAGGAGAATATGATCATCAAAAATAGCTGTATTTAATGTCAGCTTTGAAACTTTTCAAGCATTCCTGCGTTTCTTGTCCTTTCAGCTTTTGACTAGATCGGCAAGCGTCCGCGGATTCTTGTTGTTTCACTACATGGAAGATTTTAAGCCAACTCTTAATAAACTTGTGGGCTTGTACGACAGCGGAAAGTTAAAATGTAACCTTGACTTCGGACAAGCGTCGCCGAGTGGAGTCTTTAGAGGCCTGGACTCCATCGTAGATGCAGTTGAGGTAGGTTGTGGCGCGGTGGCCTGCCTCGTACCCAGGCGCTGTGGGTCTTTGGCTCCACAGAGAGCGCAAGGCGCCAAGGGAAGGCTTAGCGGAAAAGGCCAAGCGCCGCTTTGCTTTCTTCGACCTTCCCATGATCCCTCCTACCTCCCAAGAGTCCCACGTCCAAAAAAGATGCGCCTAGTTACGAGGTAGCGCTGTGGTCAAGTTGTTAAAATTAGACTCAAATGGTTTGTTTATTTACGCTATTTTTGTTTTTATACAAACGGCAGTCATTTGCGTTTTGCGTTAGTTCAAACAACCGTTTACTTTTTCACTTTGACTTACTGTTTACATGATTCAAAGTATTGCGTAGGATTTTCGCGCTGTTTTATAATGTTAGTGCGTTAAAAACTCTCACTGCTCGGATAACGTAAGGACAACACGGTTAGCACGTTAGGAAAAGGCTGGCTTCATAAGCTGCATAAGCAATAGTGTCCCAGTACTATAATTTTGGGGAATCAGCACACGGTTAGGTGTATTTTCTTGCTTTTTGTTTGTTTGTCTGTCCAAAACGTTTTACTTTATCGTCGAAAAAGAAGGAAACAGGAATTGCCTAAGTGCATCTTGACATTAGTGTAAAAACTGGCAATTGTGTTCCAGCTTCGCACTCGGAAAAGCGGGGGCTAACCCTGTGTTACCTTTGCAATTGACCAGCGTATCTACGGGGGCGGGTGGTGGTATGATTGGAGAAAACTTGATTAACGAATGTCAGTGCTCACCTCACTGCGACCAAATCAACCAGATTCACCAGGAAAGTGATTTCTTAGGAATTGTTATTTTGCAGGCTCTAAGTCATTGAGAAACGCTGTATTTCACTCCAAGTTTGCGCCGTTTTCAAAATAACCTGGCGAAGAGGCAGAGCTAGCGCACTTGTCTGTAGCATTCAAGATATCCCGTAGTTCCTCTGAAGGAAAGTAATGGCTTTGTTTTACTTTGCTTTTTTATCAGTATTTGCACAGCGGAAAAAGTTCTGGCAAAGTTGTTGTGGAGCTACCTGACGACACGAAAAGTCGTTTGTAAGGAAACCATACCTCAGATAGATGACTCATTCTACAAACAGAGGCTCATGAGAGAGACACCACGGGGGTCCACAGTTATAAGTAGTTCAGGGAACAATTCCCCCAGGGAGTAATTCCCGAGATTCTTGTACCTTAATTATTACACACTATATCATTTTACTTATTTTTTCTCACTTTACATATGTTTTTGCGTTCATCTTGGGTAACACCTTTCTAAGTAGATACTGATTCACGGTGCGCGCGTTAGCCTGCGAGCAAGCTCTCGGGGGGAGGGGGGTACCCCTTCCCCCGAGAGCTTGCTCGCCAGCTATGCCCGCGTTGAATATGAGGTGATAAATACGCGGCCAGTTGGTTATAATCGCCTCATATCCAGTAAAGGCTTACAGAATACGGTAAATATTTTATTAAGTTTTAAACCTAGGTAATCGTTGCTCAATTCTTTGCCTTATTTTTGGACACTACTTTTGCTTCACGGCGAAAGCTTCTACATGAACGCCACAGCACTTGATATGGCATCAATTTTCCTTATAAGGCAAAAAGTAGAGTTATTGGCTGATAACCTTTGTGCGACGAACCAATCAGAACGCTAGAAATTCAATTACAGAGATTGAGGATTTAACAAATGTAACTATTAACAATGAGGTATAAAATCAAGTACAATAATAAAGAAATTACAGCTAATCTGTACAATAATTAAACAATAGAGTTCTTCTGTCGAAGGCACTATCGTGTGATAGGTTACCCGAAGAAATTTGATGCTCACAACCAATATTATGAAGTTTGAACATCAAATTTCCGAGGGAACCTATCACACATAGGGCCTGAGACAGAAGGACTTAATTGTTTTTATTGTACAACGCTAAATGTTGAACGAAAATTGCCAAAAACGGGCACTATGCACTGATAGGCGCCCGCTATGGAGAACGTGATCGATCTCGACCAATGGAGCACGCCAAAATTTAGCGTTGTACTAAAATACTAATTATTTCACATGAATTTGTTATCGTATATGCTGTTACAAACATTTTATTATGTATACTAGTTTAAGTTAACTATTAATTGCTTTTGCTTAGGTTTCAATTTAAATATTAGAGCTGTTCTATCCTTCAGTTTAGCACTGGCGGTGAAGAAGACTAGTTGTACTAGTTGAAATCAGAGTTGAAATGTTGACCTATTCAAAGCGCTCTTTTACCGTAGTGCCAGCATTGCATTCAAGGTAGTTTATTTACACGTTACATGCCGTGACGTCTGGTACGAGCATCTCAACAAAACGAGATCCGGCAATGAGAAGTATTTACGTTGTGTGGTTCCCTGCATTCAAAGTTTTTACCATTTCAATATCATGACTACCGTCAGCCGTCTCCTCTGGTCGCCAGTGACCATGAGTCGTGATTTGGCATACATTAGAGGGGAGGGGGCGGGGATAAATTTGATATGGCTGTTTATTTTCCTGTGTGCCCGTGAAAAGTGATTTGTAACGTTAGCCGTAATTTTCTATTATCAATATTACCTGTGAAGTTGTGACGTTGTAGCCACCTTGCAAAATGTCGGAAAGCTGATGAACTTGAATCTATGTGGAATGACTGTTTTTAAAATTTAATTTCCATGAAACAGGATTCCCTACTCCACCATAAAAAGATTGAACACTAACTCCTTCCCAGTACTTTATCATGGCGCTTTCTTTCTGTAAATTCGTCAAATATTCTCTTTGCAAAATCCTGACAATTATCATACCTCCAGTCATAATGTTCCTTCAGTTCGTCTTTATGAGAAATAAATGCTATCAACTCCTTCATGGATTTCCGTCCTTTGTCAAAACTTAACTTTTTCACTGGAGTTTTTCTTGCCTCATGGTTCACAAAATCTCGAACCCATGATATGGATTTTCCACTCCTTTGAATGAGAATTTCCTTGTTGTTTTTCTCAATCGACCACCACCAATGTTCTGTTTCCACCAAGACAAATTGGTGGCACAGAAACAGCTGTGTTAGTTGCGACTCGGTAATAAGCGGGCATTTTAAAAACCCATATATGCCCAATCATCTCGTTGTCATCAACCAGATTACTCACATTCTCTACTGGCGAATTGGGAGTGATCGTATAAACCTCACGTGCCCCGCAGTGTTCATCAAAATCTGGGACATACTTCAATTTACTTTTCCAATTGCCACCTTTTATACCTTTTTTAGGCTCCTATGAGCTAACTAGTGAAGACGAAATGCTCCTAATAAGTAGTCTGCATAAATACAAGTATATTTCAGCTTTTTGATCACGTTTGAATTTTAATTTTTAAAAATGTTTGTTTAAAATTGCCCCCGCAGGGTTTTGGCCCATACCGAGGAAGCAGAGTTGACGCGTAATCATGGGAAATTTTTGTTTACCAGAAACGACGATAATCACCTTGATCGACTGAAAGACTCGGTCATCAACGAGCACTGCGGGTCATCAACGAGCACTGCGGGTCAACAACCAAGTTTTGATAGACGAGATTAATTGGAGAGAGTTCAAGTTAGGTACAATCAAACGAAGTAAATTCAAGCGATTTCTGCATTTGAATCCTATCCCAGGAAACGTTTTGTTTATCAGAGATTCACTGACAACCGAGGTTCTCGGCAGGATAAGAGAAGCTAGTCCAGTTCTGGCCCCTCTCTCTCTGTCACGCAACGTTGCGTGACAGAGAGAGAGGGGCAAGAACTGGACTACAGAGAAGCCGACTTGACTTCGAGGGAAAACAATCGCCAGTGGTGCAGCCAGCCATTTTTTTCCTTTAAGCCCGGCTCGAGAGGTAAAAAGAAAATTTTTAATATCATGCATGCAACTCCTTAGTTAGAGTTCCACTTTCAAACAGGTTACTCCAGTTTTATCGCTGACGATCAATAATCTCATGAAAAAAAAACAAACTAAGCTGATCTTTTTTCCTTGACGGAGTTTTTGAATTCTAATATAAAATTATTAATGACAAGAATGTCTTGGTAGTCAGCATTCAGCAGGACGGTCATGAGCAGCGTCCGTCATTAAAATGACAAAGAAAGAGGAAAGAGGCTTCTTACGGCACTTTTTTGGAATTTTCTAGTGCAAAGGGAAAGTCTTTAAACTTTTATAAAACTCATTCTTAAAGACAAAATGACAGATCAGTACAGCATTCTTCTTCAAAAAGTGGTGCGTGGATATTTCAGTTAAGACGTGGAAATCAGAAAAGCGAGTTTTTTCAAGGCTACTGAGCCAATTTGGCCCCTTTCGTCTAGCTCTTATTCCGCGCTTTTCAAAGCGCGCTTGCATTTGAATTTGCCGCTTCAGAGGTCATGAATAGTAAACGATGTCCAGGCATTCTGCTCGATGCCCTTTTGGTTCCCTTGCATGCATAAAAGCTAGAGATGATAGCTGCTCTTTCAGCAAATAAGATCGCATTATGTTCTCACCCTTCTTCAGGCTAGCTACCCCCCTGATCGCATGCAGCTTCAACCTATCTTTAGTGCTTCATATCGTTTAGCTTACCTTATGTACGAAAGATATTTATTGTAGAATCGAAGCAAATAAAGGCGGCAAAGCTGCATGTAAAAGGAGTCGCCATTTATCGGTTCCACTAAAGGTGAGAAAATCTTTAAAAGGAAAACAAGCTCACTGGCCATTTCGTGAATTCTGTTTTTGACAGACGATGTAAATTTAACCGATTTCTGCAGTTGTCGTAAACGGGTTCATTTAAACGAAGTAAATGCAACCGATTTCTGCAGTTGTAACCCTACAAGAAACGTTTTGTTTATAAAAGATTCGCTGACAACGCAGATTCTCGCTACGAGGGATGAAAACAATCGCAGCCGAGCATTTTTCAAGGTTTTTCAAAGGTCATTTCACAAAAATTCGACACCCAGTCATTCGCACATGGAATCCATGTCGGTTTGGATTAAAAATGAATTAACAATTCAGTGACGCTAATCCTGGGTTAGCAAAATCTTGCTTTGAACAAGCGGGCCCCGATTCATGGCCGATTCGTGAAAATGAAAATCGACCCGATTCAGAATGTGTTGACCTGACTTTATCGGAGCATGAGTCGTACGTTTGTCTACACGCTACGTTTTGACAAACATCTGTTGATTTTCTGAATCAGGCCGATTTTTATTTTCACGAATCGGCTGTGAATTGGGTGTCAAAATGCACGTGCGATTCGCGCTCTGATGCTTATCAGGGCAGACAACTGATCGGGCCCACAAATCACGGGCCTAGATTTTGTTCAAGTCGGGCCAACATTCTCAAAAAAGCCGCCACGTCAATCAAACGTCATGGCACTGGATGTCAAAATACATCTACGACGACCAATCGCCAACAAATCGTGGTATGTAAACACACGTAAGATCCATGCTCTGATGTTGTCGGGCAAACATATCGGTTCACATACCGTAGCGTGTAAACTGGCCTTCGCTGACTGGACCTTATTAGTGAAGCCAAATTAGACCCCCTCCACCCCACCCCACCACAACCAAACAGTGCTCTATCGATCGCAGACAAGGCCCCGTTTTCAAGGGGAAACAGATTTTTTACACATGCCAGTAGATCAGAGAAAAGACCTTTGAATTTCAGTTGTGTTTATTTGTGTGTTTGCAGTGATGACCACTGAAAGTTCTAGAGCTCATGAAACAGAGGAGTGCATTCTAAAATCTCCACTCTGAATTAGAACAAGCTTTTAGAAACCAAAATTAAAAAGTGCAGGCTTCAGTGGAAGAGAATACTGTCATTTTGGTTAACGTGAAAGATGATGTACAACCAACATCACGCCTCAGGTGTTTGCTGTGGTTTCCAAAGAACGCTGTATGACTAAGGTCTTCTAACTAACGGCCGGCGGAAAACGGTGCCATGTCTTTGACCTCTTCTGAGAAATAGATCAAGGCAGGAAATAGCTGCATAAATCGAAAGGGCTCTCGATTTTTTGGTAGCAAGGGATTCCTACAACAGAACCTTTGACAGTCACCAAAAGCTCAATAGACAGATATTCAGAACGTTCTAATTGGCTTTGAACATCCATGGAGCGCTATTAGGACTTAGTTTCTAGCCCAGCAAAATAGAGATGTATTCTTCACTGACACGGCCTATTTTTGAAGCTAAAACGAATCTTTTGACTTTATAGTTTAATATTACTGAACCAAACCATCTGCTAAATTATTCAGAAGTCCAATTAAATTAATAACTTCGTGATCTACCTTAACTTGCCTGTAACTTCAGTGCATTTTAGCTGTACATATGATGAACTAGTTACGCGTGAAGACCTAAAACCCACTGGTATCGCTTTGAAACGCCTCCGAATGCCATAGAAACACAAGTTATACACAGAAGAGGGCAGGTAAGTCGATTGTATTAGATCTCTTTCCCCTGTTTCGAACTATTTTGTACGATCGTCATATTCCCATACAAACTCTTATACTGAAATATAACGCTGTTACGCAATGTCATGTTGACGGCAACAGAGAACCAAAAACCCACTGGAATCGCTTTGAAACGCCTCCGAATGCCGTAGAATCATAAGTTATACACAGAAGATGGGAGGGTAAGTCGATTTTATTAAATCTCTTTCCCCTATTTTGAACTATTTTTTACGATCGTTCTATTCCCATACAAACTCTTATAAATATCACGCTGTTACGCAATGTCGTGTTGACGGCTCCCTTTGGAGCTTGGGCTACCTGTGAATCTAAAATGTTTACTATAAGATTTTAACAGCGAAGAAACAAGATTACTTCAGGGAGTAGAGTACTATAGCATAAGATCAAAGCTCTCTTGTTTCTTGTCCTCTCACCTTTTATCCGGATCTCCTGGGGACTATAAGTCTGTTACCATTTCGGTTTCCTGAAAGATCTCGGTTAACTCTAACCAGCATCTTGTACTGTGGACTCGCCAGTGGAAAATAAAATGCATTGTTGACTTTGACACGCTTCGTCGAGCCGACACTGGAGAGTAAGGGAGGGGTCTGTTTGATTTGTCTGACTTAATTTGACAAGTCTGCAAGGGCAAGTTTCGCCTCTCGTTGACCTATTCTGTAGAAAAAGGATCTGCCTATCGCCAAATTGACATCGGATTCAAATGTACACTCGTTCATGTTGTGTTTCACTCATACGGTAGCCCAATCTAAATAGTCCAATAGTCCAATCCAAAGTAATCCAGCTCCATTACCTGATCGCCCTTCGAGTACGTTATAATCTGTGTAGCAAGCGTTTCCATAGGTTTTTTCGACTGTTCGAGGCATTTTTCGCTTTTTGGCGGTGCGAAAATTGGGGCGAGCTCCAATTTAGGTGTTGACGGATGACTAGATTAAAGGAGTTCTGTACATAGGAAAATGACTTGGTGCATTTTCGTTCACGCCAAAATATAGTGGCCCTAATAACTAGGTGATCGTATCAACGGTGTGGTTGTGAAGCTGAGTTCCACTAGATCATTTTAATTATTTTCTATTTCTAGCTTCAGGGACACATTTCTAAGTACAAGCATGTCATTATTGTTACACTGAGGTATAAAGTCAAGCAGACATAAAAGAAATTACAGATAATGTGTACAGCAAAAAAACAAATAATACTTCCGAAGTGCTGAAAATAGCTTAAAGTTTCAAAATTGCATATCCTCTCGCAATATTAAATATAACAAATAAAATATATTTTTAATATAGCCTAAAAAGGAGCTCCTTCCTTCTATGTGGCCAATATTCGACGTGAAAAATGTCCACATAACAAACAGCGCCACTGAAAAGTATAACTAAATAGCTTTAGTTTTTATCACGAATGGGCACACTTGTAGACAAACACTATATACCCCTGTAAATACTACTTATTGCAAAAACGTTGCAGCAAGTAAAATCCATAAATGATCCGACACAATGGAGTTCTGTGAATAGGGCACTGGCTAGCTCCTTTCCCCGGTTATTCGTTTACTGACATTCGAGTCTGATTTGAGGTAGACAATTTTATGAAAAAGCAGGATATTTCTAAGATTGGAAAACATGTTTCTCCAAAAGCTTTTTTTATCTTCAGTTCTTCGGAGTATGCTTCCCAGAAAACCACTGAGTCGTATCATTTATTATTAATAATGACATGTACATTGTATTTTCTTTACCAAAGAAAATTCTCGTTTTTTCTTTTTTTCATACGATTTATGCTGTGTATAGTAATTACCATTTTTACATTATTCAAACTTCGTCGTCCCAGAAAAATTGTTCAATAACTTCTCTCTAAGATTAACATTTGTTCATAAATTGAAAAAACTGTTACAAGTTACTGAAAAAAAAACATAAAAAAATATGCTAAATCCTGTGATACTAATCTCAACTGGTCAGAAAACCTCGTTCAATGTCACAATTCCCCTGTTATGTGCGTGGCTCTCTTTTCTCTTCGATGTCGAAAAAATTTGTTGTAGTAGCAGTTGTTGTAGCGGTTTCAGTTCACTGCTAGCAACGTTAGGGAAAATCACAGGAAAAAGTGCTCCAAAGATAGTGAGTAGAATAAATATAAGGCCTGAGTTTCAAAGTTATATACGCTGTACACAAATCACATCCAAACAGGGTACCATGGCGTACATTTTGTTTCCGCAAATTCGTCAAATATTCTCTTTGCAAAATCCTTGCAATTTTCCCCTATCCAATCGTACTCTTTGTTTAGCTCGTCTTTACGATAAAGAAACTCTACTAAATCTTTTACGGATTTTCGCCCTTTGTCAAAACTTAGCTCTTTCAATGGAGTTGTTCTTTTTCTTCGATTCTCAAAATCCCGAACCGATGATAATTGTTTGCTCCTTTGAATGAGGATATGTTCGCTGTTTTTTTCAATGGACCACCACCATGTGTTTGTTTCTATCAGAACAAACTGATGGCAGAGGAAAAGTTGAGTAAATTGCCAAGGAAAGAGTGGATGCTTATAAACCCATATTCGCTTAATCATCTCACTGGCGTCAATCAAATCACTCATGTCCTCTATTAGCGAATCATCGTTTATCTTGTGTACTGTACCCCGGCTTTCATCGGAGTGTGGGTCAAAAAGTATTGTACTTCCCCAGTTTGCACCTGTCTTTAGACCGTTTTTGCCACTACCGCTGAAAGACATTCCAGAAGTCTGAAAAATAAAGGTGTGGAATTAGATAACCTATGAATTTAACAAATTCTCGTGATTACTAAATCAAATTGAATTTTTTAGAAACGCAGCTAACAACCACCTATACCTTTGCTTGTCACTAAATTCAGCTAAGATGAACTCGTTCCGTGGATGAGCTTGAGATCTAGAACCCAATCAAGATTCTTGTTCGTCTCTGAAATAGTTACAAATGAAAATGGATCTCAGTCAGCCTCGTTCCCAGTCGTCCTCGGCTAGAAGTCAAATGTGACGTCACCAGTCGAGCACATTGGGAAGATTTGCCTAGGACTATCGTGTTCGGCCCCAAGCCTCCCGCTTTCACTCGATAAGCGCGTAAAGTAAACTATAATGAAAAAAAAAACAGAAAAGAAAAAAAAAACGACGAGCGACTCGTTGGTTTTCGCGATATTTCGGACAGTCAAGCCGTCCGTTCTTCTTCTTTGCTGTTTTTTTTTTGTTATAGTTTATTTCAATTACTTTAAAAACATCAGGATCTTGTTTGTGGTCGTATCGAGGTCGTATCTTATAGAAGTTTCAAGCACCGTAAAGGCCTGGGAACAAGGCCGGTGTACCTTAGAATTAACCTTAAATCAGATTCTTTGTAAATTCGGACTACGTATACTGATCTATTTGCTTTATAGATGATCTCTTCTCACGGCGATTGCTTCGGTAGTTCGTTTGGTTTGCTTTAAAATCCGTCATTTTGCACTGCTTAAGGTAAACTACTTTTTTTCCTGTACATGTCGACGCTTTGTAAAATGCGGTTAAATCAAGGTTGAGATCAACAAAAACCCGGACAACTCAGAGACACTGTTTCGCGCGCTTTCTAGTGAAAACAAGAAAGCTTTAACCGGCTGTTTCTGACCTACCCCACCCCTAGGTTAACCAATGTTAGTGCGATCCCGTATTTATACGAACTATCGTGACGAAAAGTGTGATGTGTGACACAGTATTTTGACTATAGCGTTACTGGATGACGTAATGTCTTAACTCTGGTGACTCAGCTCATCTTTGTTATCTGCTGAAACGTTGAATGTCAGTATAAATTCGCCCACAACTGAAAATGCTTACACAGAGACGAGAAAATATTTACTGTTGTGCCTAGACCGTGAATACAAACAGTAAGAATAGTAGTAAAATCAAAATATAATGATTGATAAACACGAACAGATCATCATAGTCTGGGGAAAACCAAATCGCCACTTCACGGTCAAACACGTTCAGTCATATCTCATGACGTGATGTTTAAATCCGATATGTTAACCCGGGAATCCCCTTGCAAAAATAAACAAGTTGTCTCGGAATTCGTAACGATTTAGTTAAATTGAAAATTATCCTAAAGAAAAAGATGGAGAAGCTAAATGAAAGACTTGAAATGAAAAACATACTAGGCCAACAATTATGAATAATTCGGTGCGAGTACGCGACATTTTTGAACAAGACGAAAAACTGCACTTGAAGGAATAACTCCCTAAGAAAAACAAATTAATCCAAATTAATCGAAGAATAAACGAGAATACAAACGAGACGAGAATAAATTGAACAAACCTCTTTTTGTGTCTAAAACTAGTTGAAAGCTAAGCGACAAGTTGACCAGTGTACAAATAACAGACTGTTACTACGCACGTTCACACTGGAAGCAAAGAAAAGATTTCACGAGAAAACAATATTGTCCTGGTACTCTTTCTTTTCACCTCCCGCAAAATTGCCTTTTATTTCCTTTGCTTCCCAAAATATAAAAGTTTGATATGAAATAGCTAGCGAGCAAAAGTCTAAATCTCTAATATTTCTTCCATTCAACTTTGAAAGTCAGGTGAAGTCTAAGTAAATACGGTTATTAAATAACTGAGTACGAGTGGTACTAAAGCAATCTATAGCTAACACACGTAAATTCGCATACCACAAACTGACAATCAACTGCCTTGACTTGAAAACCAACTTGAAGCTCCTTTTAAGAAATAGTCACTGGAATGGCGTTTTTGCAACTAAGCACTAATCTTATTTGTTTGTGATGGCCAATATATCTTTGTATTCTGATTGAAGTCATATCCGATCTTTCCAGGACTAAGTTATGCGGAACTACCGGATGTTTAGGTAACCACAACTTACCAAGCCAAGGTTAGCATTGTCTGCTTAGTAAAAGCTATAAAGTTGTCATAATGGCCAACATTAGAAAAATCACCTCGCAGTTTCCCTATTTTTCGCATGTAGTCGGCTCAGACCGTAAAACCTGTGAATGTGAGAGTTATGTTTTGCCTAGACGGGCGGCAAGATTTGTCGAATTTTGAAGACTTACAAACATGTTTGTAAGTGGAATGCAAATCGTGCATAAAACCGGAATGCAATAAATTGCTAACATCAAACAAACGTTGCAAAAAAAACTCATTTCTCAAATTTACAAGTTTTTGCCCATTGTAAGGTGTTCTTTTCAGTGTATTGACGCTTTTATTTCCGAAATAAATTAAAGCGAAATCCCCCCCCCCCCCAAAAAAAAACCTGCAAAGTAATCTAAGGAATTCATTCCACAAAAAACGTTTCACGACCAGAAATAATGCTTCGTCGTGTTCGTGCGTGTACACGAACACGACGAACATGTGCAAATTAACTTGCCTCTTTCAAGTAAGCGATTATCTATCACAATTAGCTTTTCTTTATTTTATGGTAGTTCAAGTGGCTTGGGTGTGACGCAAAGAAGATCGCGATAAAAGCTCTTTTTTATCCGTTTGCCAATAGCAACAGCATTGTGATATATAGAGGCAAGATACAAACTTTGTGAAACAACAGCAAAGAACTCCTTCGAAGAGACAAAACCATATGGGTAGAATATGAAGTCCGAGTGCTGGTTATCACGCCATGCCTACGCTGTCAGCTAATGTGATTTGTGTTTACATTTACGATATTAGCCTGCGTATCAAGCGTTTCCGTAGGATGAACCGCACATTTGAAGCATTTTTTCGCATTTTAGCCGCGAGAAAATTGGGACGAGGGCAAAAAAAGTGGGTGGAAGGGGAAGGGGGTGGGGGGGCAAGGGAATGAGCGACAGGAAACGTTGTTGTTGTCGTTGTTGTCGTTGTTGTCGTTGTTGTTGTTGTTGTTGTTGTTTTCTTCTTCTCCTCCTCCTCCTGCTTCTCCTTCCTTCCCACTCCCCCCCCCCCGCACCCCCTCCTGTTATTCTTTTTTCCCTTGCCCAATTTTCACGAGGCCATGCATGCAAAAAACAAAAACGGCCTCGAACGTGCAGAAAAGCATACGGAAACGCTTGCTACGAAGGCTATTGTTATATTGACTCGGTTTCCTAGGATTACCAGAGCTAAAGGTAGAAAACAAACAGCACCGCGGCTTCATACACGAAATCACCTTATTCAGCATTCTGATCTGAGCACACTAATTTCACATTGCTTGCACGTAGCAAAAGCCTGAATGGAGGCATAGCAAATACCTGATAGCTACCTCATAAAAATAAAATAAAAACAACCAAACAAAAACAAATATTATGAAAGTGAAAGAGTTAATTCAATCCAGTAGACTTATCTCCGTCCCGTTACATATTTTTTCCACTTTCTCAGATATTATCCTCTTTTTAGATCCCGCTCCAGATGTAACAAAAAAGAGTAGCGGTAATAACAAGTAAGAAAGGTCCCTATTATATGTGTAAAACCAGCAAAGATAGCAAAGCAGCTTATTTTATGAGGAAGGCATGCAGCTGATCACAAAAACGTGTAAAATAGTTTTGGTTTGGCTTATCCGCCATTAGCCAATGTGGTTTTTGTTTGATGAGGGCCTTTAAAATATCTTATGTGTAACGGAGGATTGATTAGCATAATTTTTCCCCTTTTCTTCGTCCTTTTTTCTATTAATGTAATTCAGATTGGCCACACAAATAAATTTCAAGAATGGTAGAAAAATCATTATTCATTGTATTACTAAAAAGAAAAGTTATTCGTTATATTATTATTCATAGATTATTCATTATATTCATCATATTACTTAATTTAGTATGATACATCATGCAAACTTCAACTTCGTTCTGTTCTCCAAGATAAAAGGCACCAGGGAAACTATCAAAGAGAACATCAGAGAGCGCACTTTCTCCATCAGTACCAAAAGCCAGTGAGTGTGTAATTTGTGAAAAAAAAATGCACATAGGCTTTGTGGGTCTTTCTGAAGTTGTTCAAATTCCAGCCGACGAACACTGGACATTGGTTATTTTTTCCACTTTTTAGCAAGGTGTCTCGTTATGAGGTCGGGGTTGGGCTGCATTCTCCAAATTGAAATGCTGGTTTACCTGAAAGGTAACTAAAACCTAAATGATTTGTACAGAACCTGGATAAGTGAGGTGGGTGTTTATCAGTTGGCATAAGAATGAGACTTTCCTGTATTCTAATAAATCCTTTCCCCTCCGTTTGCTCGATACTATCTCGTCTAATTGTTTAATTTTTGGCTGCCAAAAGCGGTCCCTTTTTATGTCAAAGGCTTCAGTTCTACCTCTGCATGGAAATGTCGGAGTCTGATACCACTTTCATTGGGCCCCTTAATTCTTTGCGTGCCTTGGAGCCCTGGGCCTTGGAGACGGTCCTTCCGGGTGTTCCTACAATTCCGGTTTCGCACCGTAGTCCACTTAAGTTATTCAGATTGCTTGTTCGCACACTATATTTGCAAAACAAAAAAGCAAAATACCGGTGGTCAGAGACAGCAATCTAGAAAGGTAGACTAGTTTAGGAGTTTTAATCGACTTCTTTGTTCCCTTTACCTGAACTGAAAGACGCTGCGTTTGACTGTTTTGCGCTTGACTTTACCGGTAAAAACTAACACTGAATCCACAAGACCGAGTACAATAAACCGAGCAAAACCAGGCCACATATCGTTGCTTACTGCATATTTTTAATAATAATAATAATAATAATAATAATAATAATAATAATAATAATTTATTAATTTATATTGCGCTATTTAACATAAATATGATCAAGAGCGCATTTTAATGGTCTCATACTCAAACCGCCGCCATCATAGATCCGCCATCTTTTATTCCTTGATTTTTTCAAAACCTTGATAAACCGCCAAAATTTATTATTTTTTTTTTTAATACTTATTTTATTGCAACTAAAAAGGAAACCTAAACACACATACCTCTACATTGTACTCGGTTACATGAATTGTTACATTGACTATATCTTTACATTACTTTAAAATACATCTATTTTAACACGCTTTGCCTGTAGTACTTCACTCTCTAACCGATCCTTCTAAGTTGTTTTTTTATTTTTATAATTTTTTTTGCTCCAAAGGGGTAAAAGTAGAGAAGAGAAACCTTTGCTGAAAACCTTTTAGATACAAAGGAGACCATGGGAAATAGGAAAACCGGGGAGAAGGCATACAGGTGACAATGTAATAGCTAATTAGTGGTCCAAAATGTTAGGTGTGAGTGAATTTGTTGGCAGAAACAGGTTTTATTTCTTCATTGTAATTAATTTTTTAGGCTAACCCAGGCGATCAGGCGGCGCTGAAGCGTGCAAAGTACAGGGTAACTCCTCACGCTGCTCCCCACCGTCTGGACGCCAGGAAAAGGCAACATTAGAGTGTTTTAGGTATGACCGAATACCTTCTCAAGTTGGAATCTCTCTACTTCTGCAAAGCCAAATAAAGACTTTGAAATTGACTTTGGGTAATTCAGGCCTCAAAGCCAGAGCAGCGGATACATTAAGATGATAGGCTTTTGGCCGTACGTTTAGACGCTGTAGAAAGGA
The DNA here is from genome assembly GCA_964017195.1 of Siderastrea radians. NCBI lineage: Eukaryota > Metazoa > Cnidaria > Anthozoa > Scleractinia > Rhizangiidae > Siderastrea > Siderastrea radians. Next base: position 6,854,903 of record OZ024891.1, on the reverse strand, counting down.
AACCAGATTATTCAACCCAAAAATGTGCTTTGCTGCAGGACCAGAAAAGATGATGAATCTTTTCGGGTTCCTCGCCTCAAAAACAGCAACTTGCATTGCTTTTGAAACCCATTTTGAAAAGAAGAGCGTTTGTAGCCAAGGTTAGATGAAGAGATCTAAAATTAATGGAATTCAATTAGTTTCGTGCTTTTTGTGCATTTCAAGGCCATCTGGTAGGCGCTCTGCCACTTTATGTCTTTTTCCTTCTTATTGTGTTATTCCATTTAAGTTTAATTGGTACTGAAAAGTTAGGTTTCCCTTCTGCTTTCGCCTCTACTAGTTTATAAGCCAATCTACTTGGTTTCTTTGCTCTCGTAAAAGCAGTTCCAAAAGTTTCTCAATTATTACCATTTGTTGATATGTTCGGTTCTTGTCTTTTCCATAGCGCTTTTAGCGTTGATGTTATTCCATAAAAGGTCAGAGGTCAGATCTTAGTCTGGTACATGTTTTCCACTTCCATGGCGAGAAAAAAGTGTTTGGCTTCTGTTTGACAGCTTGATGCACCTTAGTTATTCCTGCTTGTTGCCATTTTTTTGTAAAATATTGGTTTATCCATGATCCCCAAGGGAGTTATTCCAAAGACTTTGTCCGAGAAAGGAGTCGACAGTTCTTTTAAGAATAAATTAAAATTTATCTTGATAATTGAGTTCAGCCCAGGTTACTGTAATTTCTTTAAGGAAAGGAGTAAGAGATTTGGAGATCACTTTTGTATCTTTTATGTTAAGGTTATCAAAAATCGTTGTACCTCCGATATTCTCCAACTCAGAGCCCATGAAAAGTTTCCATTTGCCTTTGTTATTAGTATCTAGATATTCTTGTATCCAGACAAATTTAAGTGCTTTGTTGCGGGATGGTGTAGTGCTTTTTATTTTACTTATAAAATTGAATAATAAACTTTACAACTTTGAAACTTTGAAGGACATAATATCAATGATCTTAAGGCCACTATTAATATAGTCTCTTATAACAACATTTCTTTTAATTTTATCTCTCTTTCTGTTTCACAGAAAGTCAAAAAGGGAGTCGTTAATTTCTTTTATAACTTGGGGATTTGACGGGAGTGGTGACAAGGGGTGAATTATTTGAGAAACCACTAAACTCCTAATAACAGTAATTTTTCCGATCAGGCTTAGTCTGCGGGATTACCAGCTCCCTAAGCAGCTGTGCATTTTATCTATCTTTTCGTTGATTTCTCTTGGTCTATTGAAAACCATGTTCTCAATGCAATGCTTTCACTTTTTCCTTTTGCTAGTTTAAATGTTGCTCCGGTCAGAGATTCTCGTTTTTGCCAGCGTAAGATCCAATCCAGAGTCAGTTTCAGTCTTTTTGGAGTTGAGTTTGAGGCCTGAGACTTTGCAGATCAGATTTAGAACTTCCACTGCTTCAGAGAGAGACTTTTCCGAACCGTCAAGGATCAGTGTTGTGTCATCTGCATTTACCGTATCAGAACTGATGTGATATTTGAAAATCATAATAGCGAAAATTCCCACAATCGAGTCGTGCAAGCTAATGACGAACCAAGGCTGAACCCGGCAAATTTTCCTTGAACAAGTTAAGATTCCTATATATACCCCGTCAAATACTACAGGATGGTCTGGGTAATCCCAACGGAGACCTGACTAGGAATTTAAATGAGCATGTCTCGCGATCCGGTCAGTTGGATGCTCAATCTTTAGGAAGTTGAGATCCAAGATGGCAGCTAAATGGTTCGAGGATCCAGTGGCTGCCATCTTGGCTGCAGCGCCTTACAGGTAAAGAGCCTCGTGGATGTCGCCTAAATATCGCCTTTAAGCGACTTCACTAATGTTTTCACTAATGCCTAAAATGTCTCGTAACCCGATTTCCGTTGGGCGGAGTCAAGTTTCAATGTTATAACTCGTATGAAAACATAGCAGCTTACGGGGCCTCTTTTTCATTTGGAATCTATAGGAGGCAAATTATTAATTAAAATAGTGTGACCTCACTCTTGCTAGTTTTCAACATACTTCTAAATGAAGTTGCATTAAAATTAGATATTACAAGGTCGATCACTTATGTTGGACCGTGTTCGAAAAAACTGGCTTTGATGTGTGACCACACCGTAAAATGATCGAGGATAAAAAATGGTTTAAAAGCTATTAACATAGAGAAATTGTCTTCAACTCAATCAAGATAATTGATAATTGGGCTCGCAAAAATAACGGTCTCACAGCATATCAATTCACCTTCAGTGATATGTCGTATGCCAAATGAGGCAAATCACACCCCAATAAAATCTCATGGTACTTCATTCTAGCAAATTCGTCGAACACCCTCTTTGCGAAAGCCTTACAGTTACTGAAATCCCATCGATATTTCTTGTTCAGTTCGTTGTTCTCGACAATAAATTTTATCAAGTCTCTCATGGTTTTCCGTCCAAAAGCAGAACTCATTCGGCGTAATGGAGTCAATCTCTGGGATCGACGACAACAATCTCGAACCCCATATTTTGCTGTTATAAGTCCCTTGTCATCTTTGTATTTATATGAACAAAATTTGCTCCTTTGAATAAGAATTTCTTTGTCATTCTTTTCAATGGACCAATACCAGTTAGCTGTTTCAATCACGACAAACTGATGGCACATCGCTACTAGAGTATCTTGCTCAGGGTCAAGTTTGGATTTAAAAACCCAAATTTTCTCAATGTTTTCACTACCATCAATCAACAAACCCATGGCTATTTGTAACGCATCATGGGCAATATTAAATACGTAACCAACAGAATCCTCCAGTTTGGACAACTTTTTCTTTCCCCCACCATTCAACAGCCAGTATCTCGTTATCGTTTGAGGCAACTCAGGATCATCCCTGCATGGTTTCTCAGTTCTTGAGTAAAACACCAATTGATAACTCCATTCTGAGCCTTCTTTGGGACTGTGTGAAGACGAACTTGCCCCCATTGTTTCAAAAGTCTGAAAGATAAAAACCTGGGATCAGAAAATCAAGTATCTCGTGAACGTGTGAAATAACTCTCATCTTTTTCCAGGGAATCTCACTTCGAACAGATCATTGTTTATAAAGGTACAAAATTTAATATCTATTTATCGTTGCTTACCATATTTAACCGTATCATAACAGACGCAATATTTGAAAATCAGAATTGCAAAAATTCTTGGTTCTACGATCGAGTCGTGCAAGCCAATGACAGACCCAGACTGTATCTGACACATTTCCCTTGAACAATATAAAATTACTATATATACCCCGTCAAATACTACAGGATCGTCTACGTTGGCATTACGCCAACGTAGTTGGCATGTCTTGCGATCCAGTCATTTGGATGCTCAACCTTTAGGGAGTTGAGTTGAGATTCAATAGGGCAGCTAAATGGTTCGAGGATCCAGTAGCTGCCATCTTGGCTGCAACACCTCAAAGAGCCTCACGGCCGAGGTTGTTAAACTGTGATGTACACGCGTAGAACTGGATACTAGCACGTGGTAAGCGCATGCTGAATGATGGAATTGTAACAAAAATTCAAGAAACGGGTCTCAACTTTTTAAAACTTATCTAGGAGAGGATTAGAACCCAGAAATCGCACTATCTGAGATGTCATATGCTCGGCTGGAGTTTTTAAACTATCTCCTTGAGTCGCAATACAAATCCCTGAACCGAGCGAAATCACTGTCAAAATCACTGTATCGAGTCAAATACAAAAGATGCAAAGCATGCTATGCATACATAAACTTTTCTTAAATTTGTTTAAACTTACGCATTGGCACTTAAAGAGAAAACTCAGTCCTCTAACCTTTCGCTATGATATGCTGCGTAATACTGATAGAAACTCGCTCGTTTCGCTTGGAAATGAACTTGACTCAAACAACCTGAAATAGGTACAATTGGGAAAATGGACTTGAAATCACAAATATACAAGGCACTTTCTAAATCAATAAAACGAGACTGAAATAATGACAATGATTGGCGAACTTCGGCGCCAATTCGTCTTATTTCTGGGAAGTATCTTCCCTGTTGGTTGCTTTGCCGTATCGGAGCAGTGTCTCCAATTTAACTATAACATTTTTTCTTTTGCAGATAAGCGCCTACCAAGAAACGTCAACAGAGAGGTTCGCTGTGTTTAGATGCCTGGCAACCGAGCACGGTTCTTTCAAAACTACTAATGCCTGGCAGTTAAATTTTTAACAGATTTCGACGGAAAGCGTGTTCAAACCTCCCGAGAGTATTCGATATTTGCCAAGCGATTCAGGAAAGTATTTTGGTTGTGCACATGTAGTTGAACTTCTGAAATTTTATATACTTTGTTTACACTATACTGAATTGCGCCACCGTGGTGATAATTGTCACAAATGCTGTGTAGTCTTTACTCGGCCGAAAAAATATGCTACAAAAACCACGATAGCGATTTTAATTTCTTAGTACTGGAGTCGATTATACCTCAAACCGGGTTTAGTTCTCTGAAATCAACTTGAGACCGTACCCGAGAGTCAGACGACCAGTTCTCTGAAGTGTCCCTGGAAGTGTTAGGAACACAGTGATTTCATGGCATGCTTTTGCTCGCAAAATTCGTCAGTTACAAGACCAAAATAGTTATTTGAATTGCTTGGTAATTCCAAACAAATACTCCCAGGAGGTTTGAACGAAACTTTCCGTCAAAATTTGAGAATTTCTGACTGGCGGGTCGGGCCAAAAATATTTGAATTGTCGATAATGAGAACGGTTTTGCAGAAGCTCAGAAAATTCGTCAACTACTACCCTAGTCATGGAGGTTAATCTTTCTTGAGGCCCTGTTAGGGGGGTCTGAATAATCCATAATCCTGGGTAGATTTTGGAAATAATCCCTATCCCAATTTTGTAAACAAGGTATCCCTAAAATAAAATTTTATTTTATATCCCTAAAATAAAATTCGAATGAAAATAATCCATAATCTTTAAATTTAGTGGCTAAATCTGAACCAGGCCGATATTTATTTTCACGAATCGGCTGTGAATTGGGTGTCAAAATACAAGTACGATTCGCTCTCTGATGCTTATCCGGGCAGACAACTGATCGGGCCCACAAATCACAGGCCTAGAATTTTTTCAAGTCGGGCCAACATTCTCAAAAAAGCCGCCACGTCAATCAAACTTCATGGCACTGGATGTCAAAATACATGTACGACGACCAATCGCCAACAAATCGTGGTATGTAAACACACGTAAGATTCATGCTCTGATGATGTCGGGCAAACATATCGGTTCATATACCGTAGCGTGTAAACCGACCTTTGCTGACTAGTGAAGCCAAATTAGACCCCCACCCCATTACCACCACCACCACCAAACAGTGCTCTATCGATCGCAGACAAGGCCCCGTTTTCAAGGGGAAACAGATCTTTTACACATGCCAGTAGTCGTTAAACAAAACACTATGAAGGTCGCTCCGTTATTTACCGCAGATCAGAGAAAAGACCTCTGAATTTCAGTTGCACTTTTAAAATCTGCGTTTGCAGTGATGACCACTGAAAGTTCTAGTGCTGATGTAACAGAGGAGTGCATTCTAAAATCTCCACTCTGAATTAGAACAATCTTTTAGAAACCAAAATTAAACAGCGCAGGCTTCAGTGGTAGAGAATACTGTCATTTTGGTTAACGTGAACCATGATGTACAACCAACATCACGCCTGAGGTGTTTGCTGTGGTCTTCAAAGAATGCTGTATGACTAGGGTTTTCTAACTAACGGCCGGCGGAAAACGGTGCCATGTCTTTTACCTCTTCTGAGAAATAGATCAAGGCAGGAAATAGCTGCATAAATCGAAAGGGCTCTCGATTTTTTGGTAGCAAGGGATTCCTACAACAGAACCTTTGACAGTCACCAAAAGCTCAATAGACAGATATTCAGAACGTTCTAATTGGCTTTGAACATCCATGAAGCGCTATTAGGACTTAGTTTCTAGCCCAGCAAAATAGAGTTGTATTGTTGTTCACTGACACGGCCTATTTTTGAAGCTAAAACGAATCTTTAGACTTTATAGTTTAATATTACTGAACCAAACCATCTGCTAAATTATTCAGAAGTCCAATTAAATTAATAACTTCGTGATCTACCTTAAACTGCCTGTAACTTCGGTGCATTTTAGCTGTACATATGATGAACTAGTTACGCGTGAAGACCGGGAACCTGCCTCAAACTTATTAGACGATCTTCGTGGACTGAAAACAGTTGGCAGAAAAAAAGTAATCGGCTTGAATGAGTACCGCAATAACTACGGAAAATCTAAAATGTTTACTATAAGATTTTAACAGCGAAGAAACAAGATTACTTCAGGGAGTAGAGTACTATAGCATAAGATCAAAGCTCTCTTGTGTCTTGTCCTCTCACCTTTTATCCGGATCTCCTGGGGACTATAAGTCTGTTACCATTTCGATTTCCTGAAAGATCTCGGTTAACTCTAACCAGAATCTTGTACTGTGGACTCGCCAGTGGAAAATAAAATGTATTGTTGACTTTGACACGCTTCGTCGAGCCGACACTGGAGAGTAAGGGAGGGGTCTGTTTGATTTGTCTGACTTGATTTGACAAGTCTGCAAGGGCAAGTTTCGCCTCTCGTTGACCTATTCTGTAGAAAAAGGATCTGCCTATCGCCAAATTGACATCGGATTCAAATGTAAACTCGTTGATGTTGTGTTTCACTCATACGGTAGCCCAATCTAAATAGTCCAATAGTCCAATCCAAAGTAATCCGGCTCCATTACCTGATCGCCCTTAGAGTACGATATAACCAGTGTAGCAAGCGTTTCCATAGGTTTTTTTCCACTGTTCGAGGCATTTTTCACTTTTTGGCGGTGCGAAAATTGGGGCGAGCTCCAATTTAGGCCCCAATTTTCGCGCGGCCAAAATTAAAAGCGAGAAATGCTTCAAACCTGCGGAAAGCCCTACGGAAACGCTTCCTACAGAGGCCAAGTTTGTTGCCCAGTTTCCAACCGGTATCAGTTACGAGCCACAGAAATCTAGGCGTGTTGACGGATGACTAGATTAAAGGAGTTCTGTACATAGGAAAATGACTTGCTGTATTTTCGTTCACGCCAAAATATAGTGGCCCTAATAACTATAGGTGGTCGTATTAACGGTGTGGTTGTGAAGCTGAGTTCCTCTAGATCATTTCAATTATTTTCTATTTCTAGCTTCAGGGACACATTTCTAAGTACAAACATGTAATTATTTTTACTCTGAGGTATAAAGTCAAGCAGACATAAAAGAAATTACAGATAATGTGTACAGCAAAAAAACAAATCATACGTCCGAAGTGGTGAAAATAGCTTAAAGTTTCAAAATTGCATATCCTCTCGCAATATTAAATATAACAAATAAATTATATTCTTAATATAGCCTAAAAAGGCGCTCCTTCCTTCTAAGTGGCCAATATTCGACGTGAAAAATGTCCACATAACAAACAGCGCCACTGAAAAGTATAACTAAATAGCTTTAGTTTTTATCACGAATGGACACACTTGTAGGCAAACACTATATACCCCAGTAAATTCTTCTTATTGCAAAAACGTTGCAGCAAGTAAAATCCATAAATGATCCGACACAATGGAGTTCTGTGAATAGGGCACTGGTTTGCTCCTTTCCCCGGTTATTCGTTTACTGACATTCGAGTCTGATTTGAGGTAGACAATTTTATGAAAAAGCAGGATATTTCTAAGATTGGAAAACATGTTTCTCCAAAAACTTTTTTTATCTTCAGTTCTTCGGAGTATGCTTCCCAGAAAACCACTGAGTCGTATCATTTATTATTACTAATGACATGTACATTGTATTTTCTTTACCAAAGAAAATTCTTGTTTTTTTCTTTTTTTCATACGATTTATGCTGTGTATAGTAATTACCATCTTACATTATTCAAACTTCGTCGTCCCAGAAAAATTGTTCAATAACTTCTCTCTAAGATTAACATTTGTTCATAAAGTGAAAAAACTGTTACAAGTTATTGAAAAAAAAAACATTAAAAAATATGCTAAATCCTGTGATTCTAATCTCAACTGGTCAGAAAACCTCGTTCAATATCACAATTCCCCTGTTATGTGCGTGGCTCTCTTTTCTCTTCGATGTCGAAAAAATTTGTTGTAGTAGCAGTTGTTGTAGCGGTTTCAGTTCACTGCTAGCAACGTTAGGGAAAATCACAGGAAAAAGTGCTCCAAAGATAGTGAGTAGAATAAATATAAGGCCTGAGTTTCAAAGTTATATACGCTGTACACAAATCACATCCAAACAGAGTACCATGGCGTACATTTTGTTTCCGCAAATTCGTCAAATATTCTCTTTGCAAAATCCTTGCAATTTTCCCCTATCCAATCGTACTCTTTGTTTAGCTCGTCTTTACGATAAAGAAACTCTACTAAATTTTTACGGATTTTCGCCCTTTGTCAAAACTTAGCTCTTTCAATGGAGTTGTTCTTTTCCTTCGATTCTCAAAATCCCGAACCGATGATAATTGTTTGCTCCTTTGAATGAGGATATGCTCGCTGTTTTTTTCAATGGACCACCACCATGTGTTTGTTTCTATCAGAACAAACTGATGGCAGAGGAAAAGTTGAGTAAATTGCTAAGGAAAGAGTGGATGCTTATAAACCCATATTCGCTTAATCATCTCACTGGCGTCAATCAAATCACTCATGTCCTCTATTAGCGAATCATCGTTTATCTTGTGTACTGTACCCCGGCTTTCATCGGAGTGTGGGTCAAAAAGTATTGTACTTCCCCAGTTTGCACCTGTCTTTAGACCGTTTTTGCCACTACCGCTGAAAGACATTCCAGAAGTCTGAAAAATAAAGTTCTGGAATTAGATAACCTACGGATTTAACAATTCTCATGATTATTGCATCAAACTGAATTTTTTTAGAAACACAGCAAAATACCATCTTTACCTTTGCTTGTCACTAAATTCAGCTGAGATGAACTCGTTCCGTGGATGAGCTGGAGATCTAGAACCCAATCAAGTTTCTTGTTCGTCTCTGAAATAGTTACAATTGGAAAAGGATCTTAGAAGTTGTGCTCCTTTGGCCTCGTTCCCAGTCGCCCTTGGCGAGAAATCAAATATGACGTCACCAGTCGAGCACATTGGGAAGATTTGCCTAGGACTATCGTGTTCGGCCCCAAGCCTCCCGCTTTCACTCGATAAGCGCGTTAAGTAAACTATAATGAAAAAAAAAAACAGAAAAGGACAGTCAAGCCGTCCGTTCTTCTTCTTTACTGTTTTTTTTTATTATTGTGGTCGTATCAAGGTCGTATCTTATCTTATAGAAGTTTCAAGCACCGTAAAGGCCTGGGAACAAGGCCGGTGTACCTTAGAATTAACCTTAAATCAGATTCTTTGTAAATTCGGACTACGTATACTGATCTATTTGCTTTATAGATGATCTCTTCTCACGGCGATTGTTTCGGTAGTTCGTTTGGTTTGCTTTAAAATCCGTCATTTTGCACTGCTTAAGGTAAACTACTTTTTTTTCCTGTACATGTTGACGCTTTGTAAAATGCGGTTAAATCAGGGTTGAGATCAACAAAAACCCGGACAACTCAGAGACACTGTTTCGCGTGCTTTCTAGTGAAAACAAGAAAGCTTTAACCGGCTGTTTCTGACCTACCCCACCCTAGGTTAACCAATGTTAGCGCGATCGTGACGAAAAGTGTGATATGTGACACAATATTTTGACTATAGCGTTACTGGATGACGTAATGTTTTAACTCTGATGACTCAGCTTATCTTTGTTATCTGCTGAAACGTTGAATGTCAGTATAAATTCGCCCACAACTGAAAATGCTTACACAGAGACGAGAAAATATTTACTGTTGTGCCTAGACCGTGAATACAAACAGTGAGAATAGTAGTAAAATCAAAATATAATGGTTGATAAACACGAGCAGATCATCAGAGTCTGGGGAAAACGAAATCGCCACTTCACGGTCAAACACGTTCAGTCATTTCTCATGACGTGATGTTTAAATCCGGTATGCTAACCCGGGAATCCCCTTGCAAAAGTAAACAAGTTGTCTCGGAATTCGTAACAATTTAGTTAAATTGAAAATTATCCTAAAGAAAAAGATGGAGAAACCAAATGAAAGACTTGAAATGAAAAACATACTAGGCCAACAATTATGAATAATTCGGTGCGAGTACGCGACATTTTTGAACAAGACGAAAAACTGCACTTGAAGGAATAACTCCCTAAGCAAAACATATTAATCCAAATTAATCGAAGAATAAACGAGAATACAAACGAGACGAGAATAAATTGAACAAACCTCGTTTTGTGTCTAAAACTAGTTGAAAGCTAAGCGACAAGTTGACCAGTGTACAAATAACAGACTGTTACTACGCACGCTCAGACTGGAAGCAAAGAAAAGATTTCACGAGAAAACAATATTGTCCTGGTACTCTTTTTTTTCACCTCTCGCAAAATTGCCTTTAATTTTCTTTGCTTCCCAAAATATGAAAGTTTGATATGAAATAGCTAGCGAGCAAAAGTCTAAATCTCTAATATTTCTTCCACTCTACAGGTGAAGTCTAAGTAAATACGGTTATTAAATAACTGAGTACGAGTGGTACTAAAGCAATCTATAGCTAACACACGTAAATTCGCATACCATATACTTCCAATCAACTGCCTTGACTTCCCAACCAACTTGAAGCTCCTGTTAAGAATACTCACTGGAATGGCGTTTTTGCAACTAAGTACTAATCTTAATTTGTTTGTGACAGCCAATATATCTTTGTATTCTGATTGAAGTCATATCCGCTGTTTCCAGGACTAAGTTATGCGGAACTACCGGATGTTTAGGTAACCACAACTTACCAAGCCAAGGTTAGCATTGTCTGCTTAGTAAAAGCTGATTTCTCATAATGGACAACATTAGAAAAATCACCTCGCAGTTTCCCTATTTTTCGCCTGTACTCGGCTCAGACCGTAAAACCTGTGAATGTGAGAGTTATGTTTTGCCTAGACGGTAAGATTTGCTGAATTTTGAAGACTTACAAACATGTTTGTAAGTGGAATGCAAATCGTGCATATTAAAACCGGAATGCAATGAATTGCTATTTGCGCCGATCAATTCGATAGTTCAATATCCTCCCCCCGGGCACCCCCCCGGGCATTTGAACTTCTGAAAATTGGCTTGTTCAAATTCCCTCCCGTCGGGCTGAAAAAAGCCGTTCAAATGCCCCACTTAGTACTGAACAACCTGTCCTCAAAGACAAATTTCGTCTTCAATCAAACACTTTACACGCCTTCCAGAGAGAGATAGGCCGTAATGATACCTTCAAACTTCTTTTAAAGACCCTTTTGAAAGAGTTATTCACTAACAAAGGCGACATTCTATCTTGTAGATCCGTCAAACCCTGTAAAAACCAAAAAAAATCACGCGCGTTTTACGTCAGAACAAGAGATAAATCCGGTTCAAACTCCCCACCCTTCCAACGCAACGTTCAAATTCCCCCCTCCCCCGGACACGATGCACAGTCAAATTCCCGGGGTATGCCCGGGGGGGGGGGGAGATGTTGAAGTTTCGAATTGATCGGCACATAACACCAAACAAATGTCGCAAAAAAAACTCCGAACTTCACTGAACTACCTTGCACATCTGAGTAATTTCTCAAAATTACAGCCGGTTTTTGCCCATTGTAAGGTGTTCTTTTCAATGTATTGACGCTTTTATTTCCGAGGTAAAAGCGAAAATTTCCCTCTCCCTCCCCCCCCAAAAAAACCTGCAAAGTAATTTAAGGAATTCAGTCCACATAAAAACGTTTTACGACCAGACATAATGCTTTGTCGTGTTCGTGCGTGGCACACAGTCATCAACAGGGAACATGTGTAAATTAACCTGCCTATTTCAAGTAAGCAATTATCTATCACAATTAGCTTTTCTTTATGGTAGTTTGCCAATAGCAACAGCATTCTGATATATAGAGACAAGATACAAACTTAGCGAAACTACAGTAAAGAATTCCTTCGAAGAGAGAAACCATATGGGTGGAATATGAAGTCCAAGTGCTGGTTGTCACGCCATGCCTACGCTGTCAGCTTATGTGATTTGTGTTTACATTTACGATATATTAGCTCGCGTATCAAGCGTTTGCGTAGGGTTTACCGCACGTTTGAAGCATTTTTCACATTTTAGCGGCGAGAGAATTGAGACGAGGGCAAAAAAGTGGGTGGGACGGGGGGAGGAACGAACGACAGGAAACGTTGTTGTTGTTGTTGTTGTTCTTCTTCTTCTTCTTCTTCTTTTTCTCCTACTCTTCCTCCTCCTTCTTCTTCTTCTTCTCCTTCCTTCCCACTCCCCCCCGCCCCCGAACTCCCTCCTGCTATTCCTTCTTTCCTTGCCCAAATTTTCACGCGGCCATGCATGCAAAAAAAAAAACTGCCTCGAACGTGCAGAAAAGCATACGGAAACGCTTGCTACGCAGGCTATTGTTATATTGACTCGGTTTCCTAGGATTACCAGAGTTAAAGATAGATTACAAACAGAACAATGGCAAAGTACTGCTCAGAAGCTTTACTTGGCCACACTTTAGGACTTCATACACAAAATGACCATGATCGGAGCACACTAATTTCACATTGTTCGCACCTAGCAAAAGCCTGAATGGAGGCATAGCCAATACCTGATAGCTACCTCATGAAAATAAAATAAAAACAACCAAACAAAAACAAATATAATGAAATTGAAAGCGTTAATTTAATCCAGTAGACATATCTTCGTCCTGTTACACATTTTTATCCACTTTATCAGATACTACCCTCTTTTTAAAACCGCCTCCAGATGTAACAAAATTCGGTTGTGTTCTTGGGCCCGTAAAAGAGTAGCGATAATAACAATTACCGGGTAAGAAAGGTCCCTAGCAAAGATAGCAAAGCAGTGTATTTGATGAGGAAAGTATGCAGCTGATCACAAAAACATGTAAAATAGTTTTGCTTTGGCTTATCATTAGCCGATGTGGTTTTTGTTTGATGGGGGCCTTAAAAATATCTTAAGTGTAACGGAGGATTGCTTAGCATAGTTTTTTCCATTTCCTTTCTCCATTTTTTCTTCTTATTCGTTCCGTTCCCCAAGACTCCACTTCACGTCGTTTTTCACCTTTTGTAACGATGTTGGATATTCTAATAAAAAGTCTTCTCTCGTGGTTGCTATTGTACTGCGAGCATGAATAAGGAATTAAAATGTGAGTTGAAGAAAGCTAGGATCTTTACTATATTTTTCACTGATTTAAATCTTCTTCACTTCTGAGAACCATCTCCGCCTTTACAATGAATTCTATTTTTGTTGAAGTTGTAATCACTACTTGACTAAGAATTTATATTCAATTTTGGTAAAGGCGACAGTCCCAAGGTATTTGTTTAAGTCAACGCGCGTATATTTTTGCACGTGACAGAATTTAGGTAGCCTGTAGCTAATAAAGGTAGGTAGACCGTAGCATCGTCCATTTGTTAGTTCATAACGAAGAGATGGACAAGTTAAAAATGCTACAAGGTCTGCTCAGTAAACCGTTTAAGAGGATGCAAAATTCCAACTTAACGAGGCAACACAAAAATTTGTTACCTTTGTAATGTTATTTCTCAAACGTAAAAATATCAAGAAAAATGTTATTCATCGTTTGTCTCACGATTTGGCCACTTTGATCTGGATCACGACGTTTCGCCCGATGGTGTCGACCGTCTCGACCTGCTGTGCGTCATAGCTAGTAGCACTGTTCTTGTTGGTGATTGGTTCATTTTGATCCTTACTATACTGTGGTTGTTAATGATTGAAGGATTTCGAACCTTTTCTAACAATCACAGCGAGGATCAAAATGAACCAATCACCCTCAACTAAGGTACTACTAATTATGACACACAGTCAGTAGACAAAGTAAATAACAATGGTCGGAAAGTGAACTCTTCTCAGCTGTCTATACCCAAGCGAGCATTTTGAGGTGAATACATGCACCTTGTGTCACTGCATAATTTCTTGCGCAAGTAGTTATGTTGATTTGCCTCGCCCCTTCCTTTGGGAGAAGGCTATTTGAAAAAAATTCCCTACCCCCTGGCCAGAAGGGCCGAATTTTTCCCGGGCGTGTGCCAAAGTGGGGGATTGTAACAGTAAGAATTGAACCAACCACACAAAACACATAGAATAGTACAAGTTATGAAGCCAAATCCTTGAATTCAGTGTTAATCAGGTAGTGTTTTATCAAATGAATTCCCCACTGCACAGCAGTGCAGCCTCTTGTGCAGACGTTAGGGAATGTGTGAGTCTACACGGGACCCATCCTCGGTCGGAAGTGACAAATTCGTAGTTCTACAGGCAATACTCCTTGCACTGCAGAGTTTTCACTGACCGCACGTCTTATGGTAGTGTGGGCGCCATCCCCTCGACCTCGCTCTGAAGATCGTTTGATGGCGGCTGCCATCTTCCGTGTCCAATTTAGACATAGAGCAGCAGATAACCTCCTTTCCGACCCGGCAAACAGCTGTAGTTAGCTTCTCTATCACTCCAAGCAGGCCATTTGCTGCGCTGTCAATAGTCATCCGGTGAAGTTACATGTGCATTGGCTTCAATTAAGGAATAAAATCAAGTACAATAATAAAAAAATTACAGCTAATCTTTGCAACAAAAACACAAATAATACGTCCGAAGTGAATAAAGTACTTAATATTATATCTTTATGGCAAAACGAACATAGCGCGCTTTACATTTGTTAACAGGCGCTAGCCTTACTTACAATAATAAATGCACTCTCAATACGTTAAATAACGCAGTGCAGAGAAATGCAATATTCAGTCTGGTTTTGGTGTGTTACGATACTGTGTTCAGCGGCTTCTTAAGCCATTTTTTAAAATGTCATGAGTACCGTTAGCCAACCAGCCCTCTGGTCTCGAGAGTAAGCAGCCAGAAGAGAAGCTAGAGGACTGGGGAAAAGCACAGAGGAGAGTGTTCCAACATTTGTGACTAGCTAGGGACGCGTTTTGGGGCTCTATATTCTGTTCTCGGAATGACAGGAAAAATAGTTTGTGTTCTTCTCGAAACTGTTTTTGTTTTACTTGTAATAGGCAAAACTGCGTTATTTTGGAAATGATTTTCTCTGTATTCTGCTTTTCCTAAACCCGTATAGGAATCGCCAAAATAATTTTAAAAGACTGATTCCCTAGGATCGTAGCATAGGTAAACGTAATGCCTCTACACGTGTCCTACACTATACACGCTGTAAATTAAGAAGGTCTGTTTTAGCCCCCAAAATGGGGCCGTACGCGTTTCAGCAAATAAAATACAGTATCATTTTTAGGGCTAACTTGGCACTCTAATTATGGCCATAATAGCCCTATTCACAGGGGCTGGGCCGGCACCAAAGGGCCAATTGGTTCCACTGTGGTCTGTTTCGGCTTTCTATGGGGTTAGTTTTGTCCCAGCTGTGGCTGAAATGGCCCAACAGTGGACTGTATCAGCTCCAGGGGCCTCAGGGGCTAAGTTGGCTTTTGGGGGCTGAAACAGATCCTCTGAATCATTTACAGCACATTTAAGAGTTCTCTTAGATTCAGATGTTTCGCAGGGCATCGTTGAAAACATGATTTCAGTAAAGATGTACAGAATTAAACAAGACTAGTGGTCAGAAGCTAGCCAGATTGTAGAGAAAGCAACCATGTTTAACTGATGTGTTAAATTTTATTCTGAACTTGTTTTGGGCTTCCCAATTACTACCATGTTTCTCCTTTGATGGAAGTCAGAGTAAAATAAATCTTGGAGCAATTGTCTGTGTTGGACCACAGCAATGCCCCCCCCCCCCCTTATTTCCAAGGGTGGAATCTTTATCCCATTGTTGAGTTCCACACCACGGGCCCCGACACGTATTAGTCAGGGAAGCGCTAAACGTAGTAGCTGTCCATAGGGCCAGGCGTAGGCTCAGAATAATACACACTGATAACCTATAATTGTAACTCCCAAATACTTTACTATGGCATTTCACTTTCGCAAATTCGTCAAATATTCTCTTTGCAAAATCTTTACAATTATCATACACCCAGCAGTACTGTTTATACATTTACATTTATCTGTACATATATTTATCGTTTTCACGATAAACAAATGCTATCAAATCCTTTATGGATTTCCGTCCTTCACCATAACTTAACGGTATTACTGGACGAATCCTTTCCCCTTGGTTTACAAAATCTCGAACCCTTGATACTGAGTTTTCACTCCTTTTAGTGAGAAATTCCTTACCATTTTTCTCAATCGACCACCACCATTGTTCTGTTTTCACCAAGAACAAGTTGGTGGCAGAGAAACAGCTCGGTTAGTTGCCACTTGGTAATAACCGGGCATTTAAAAACCCATATAAGCCGAATCATGTCGCTGTCATCAATCAACTTACTCACATTCTCTTCTGGCGAATTATGATTTATCGTATAAACCTCACGTGCGCACAAGTGTTCATCAGAAACTGGGACATACTTCAGTTTACTTCTCCAAAAGCCACGTTTCTTACGACAACCCTTTGAAGTCATTTCATAAGTTTGAAAGGCGAGGACTGTCCATGCACAAGGTATAGTTACATTGGCATGAAAAATCAAGTTTATTCATTAAGAAATAAAAATTACAGACAGTGTATACAATTAAAACACAAATAAAGCCTCCTATTTTACCGTCAAGAGTACCGTCAGCCGTCATCTCTGGTCGTGCGAGTAAATGAACCAGATCAGGAGTCAGCTGAAACTCAGGCTGATGGATGTATACGTTCAAACCCTTCAAAACTGAGAGATAAGCCAAATATCGAATTTCGGAAACCCCCATTACTGAAAAGCTTTCATTTGATGACGAATGGTTACACTTTAGTATGGAGTCCTTGATTGTGAATACTTGTTATTTATTCTCTAACAGTAAAATACAGTAATCCTTGATACTACCGACTCAACCGACTCCTAGTGCGCATGACCGTAACGCAATACATCGACACTACATCTCTCCTTTCCTCTGGATAATGAGCTGGGTAAAACTTAAAAAAAACGAAACTCAACATGCTACTTCCTAAATCTACCAGTCCAGGTAACGTTCACACAAGTTATTTCCTTTGTGCAATTGATCTAAGCAATGTCCAAGTAACACAGTCTTTGAAAAGTTCAGATAATGTTCACGCAACAATGTTCCTTTTCATTAAGCCATTGATTTCAGCAATGTTCAAGTAACATAGTCTTTGAAATGATCAGGCACTCGTCTTTCTCTTGCTGATCTGCGAAGTGCGGGTAATTCAACTGGTGTAGGTGTAGGTGTTTCAACTGATGCATTTCCAGGTGGTGCTATTGGTGCATTTCCAGGTGATTCAACTGGTATAACTGTAGGTGGTTCGACTGTCTCAACTGGATCAACTGCTTCTGTTGCATCAATGAAGGGTGTAGACTGTTCTTCCTCGTCACTTGGAACGGGATGTACAGGTATGTTAGAAGGCAGCTTTTTAAAGAATGATGCATTTCTTGTTATGATGTGTTCTGCATTTTGGGCTGTAATCATGCTTCCTTTCTTGTCTGTGATCTCAAATGACTCAGGCTTGAATGGTGTAGACATCTTGTTCTGTTTTGGTTGCTTTATCAATACTTTGTCACCAACATTCAGGTCTGTGTTCTTGGCATGGTTGCACTTGTCTGCATACTCTTTCATCTTCTCCTTTCTCTTAGCATCAGCTCGTCTAATCTCTGGGGATGCCTGATCAAACTGCACCAGGGGTAATGTGGACTTTAGTTTTCGTCCATTCAGCAACTCCGAAGGAGACTTCCCTGTGGTGCTATGAGGGGTGGCCCTGTACTGTCGAAGGAAGGTGAACAACTCTTGTTTCCAGTTCTTGCCTTGAACGACGGCTGTCCTAATCGCTTTCTCCAGTGTCTTCATCAGCCTCTCCGCCTCTCCATTTGCTCTGGGCCATTCAGGAGTTATTCTGCGATGTGTGAAACCAAGTTGAGTGGCAAACATCTGAAAACTTTCACTATTGAATGGTGGACCATTGTCCGTTCTTACCACCTCGGGGATCCCTTGCCTGGCAAAGATGCTGTCAAGGTGGGGAATCACTGCCTTTGCTGATGTTGACCTCAAAATTTCAACTTCTGGATACCGACTGAAGTCATCAGTCACGACGAGCAAGTAATCTCCACTTGGAAAGGGGCCACAGAAAACTATGGAGAGCTCTTGCCATGGGCCTAGTGGTAAGGGGGACATTTGCAGAGGCTCGCATACTGGCTTTGGATCATGGTTCGCAGCTTGGCACGGTAGGCACCCTTTGACAACTTCCTCGACCATTCTGTCTATCCCTGGAAACCAGACTGAATCTTGCAAAAGACGCTTGGTCTTCACAATTCCTTGGTGTCCACTGTGAGCTAGCATAATCATTCGATCTCGTAGCTTCTCGGGAACTATTATGCGTGTCCCTCTCAGAATAACGCCATTTGATACTGACAACTCCTGCTTGATCTGCTGGTACTGACTGACATCTCTTCCAGCCTCGCGCCACTTTTGAGTTGCTATCACTTTTGCTAGACTCTGCAACGTTTCATCAGCTGCTGTCGCATCTTTTACTTCTTGAAGCGTAACGGCATGGGGCACAGCATTATTGGTTACAAAGTTAATATAGGCATCAACTCTTGATAAATGATTGGAAGCCTGCGATTGTTTGGGATCCGGATGGCGACTCATGTAATCAGCTGGATTGTTTGCTCCTGGCTTGTAAACAACTTTGGTTTTGTATGGCTGTAGACGTAGCTGTAGCCTCTCCACTCGCGCAGTTTTGCTTTGCAAGTGGGGTTGTTAAAGATTGTTTCTAACGGCTTGTGGTCTGTGGTAACTTGGAAGGATGATCCATAGAGGTATAGGTGGAAGTGCTCAATTCCCCAGACCACTGCAAGAGCCTCTCTCTCGGTTTGGCTGTAGCGGCTTTCACAATCCGTGAGTGAGCGGCTGGCATACGCTACAATGTTTGTTCCTCCATCTGCTGTTACTTGCGTGAGAATTGCTCCCAGGCCGACTGGGCTGGCATCAACAATCAGCTCCGTTTGGAGTGAGGGGTCGAAGTATTTCATGATTTCTGGAGTTGCCATGCTGGCTTTGAGGCAGTCGAATGCATGTTGTTGTTCTGGTCCCCACACCCACTTAGCACTTAGATGGGTGAGTTGACGGATTGGAGCAGAGATGGAAGCAAAGTCCTTTATGAAACGTGCAAGGTATTGTGCCAAACCGAGGAAGCTGCGTGCCTCAGTTGCATTCTTTGGGGGACTGGCATTAATGAGGGATGCAACCTTCTTATCATCTGCACTGATGCCATCTGCAGAGAAGTGATGACCAAAGAAGTCAATGGATGACTGGTTGAACAGACACTTGGCAGGGTTTGCGGTTA
The DNA here is from genome assembly GCA_964017195.1 of Siderastrea radians. Taxonomy (NCBI): domain Eukaryota; kingdom Metazoa; phylum Cnidaria; class Anthozoa; order Scleractinia; family Rhizangiidae; genus Siderastrea; species Siderastrea radians. Next base: position 6,835,502 of record OZ024891.1, on the reverse strand, counting down.
GACCGTTTTCTCTCATTCTCTGAAGAACAGCTTGTAAAGCATCATCATGATCGGATTGGTTCTTGCCAAACACTATTATGTCATCAGAAATGTTTCTAACACCGTCAATTCCTTGCAGCACTTCTTCTATGGATTTCTGAAAGATTTCAGCTGCTGAGTTAATTCCAAAACTCAGTCGCTTGTAACGAAACAAGCCAATGTGCGTGGCAAAAGTAGTAATGCTCCGGGAGTCTTCGTCCAGCTCAAGTTGGTGATATCCTTGGTTTAGGTCTATCTTGCTGAAAACAGTGGCTCCGTTCAGATCAACGATCAGGTCTTCTACAGTGGGTACTGGATGTCGCTCACGTTCTATAGCCTGATTGGCCGCTCTCATATCGACACATATGCGTATTCCTGTCTTCTTTGGGGCCACAACTATCGGAGAGACCCAGGGAGTTGGACCTTCTGCTCTTTCTATGATGTCAAGTTCCTCTAGATTCTTGAGCTCTGCTTCGACTTGATCACGGATGTGAAATGGTAGTCTGCGGTACTTCTGGGCCAGTGGTTTTGCGCTGTCATTAACATGTAATTTTGCGGTTTTACCTTTCATCTTTCCCAGCCCCTCGAAGCAATCTTTGTAATCCTCGATAATGTTATCGACTTTGGGTGTCGACACACTGTTTATTATGTGTAGCAGCCCGAGATCTGTTGCCGTCTCATAACCTATCAAATTACCATCACATCCATCAACAACGCAGAATTGCGTGACCGTCGATTTGCTTGTTACTCCCGACTTGATTTCAGCTTCAAACTTGCCAATGACTGGTAAGGGCTCAGAAGATCTGTAGCCATAGATCCTCTTCGAGGTAGGTGTAATGGGAATGCTTTCCAGCTGATTGAAAGAACATGTGCCTTTACTCCCGCTCCTGAGTCAATAAGACATTTCACTCTCTTGCCTCCAATGGTAATTTCAGTAAACGGTTGTATCTTGTCACGCATGGAGTGGAGAGTGATTCGGTATGTGTACTCTTCGTCGGTTGATTCATCGCCATCTTTCTCATCCACTGTATTGACTTTCTTGAAATTTAATCTGCTTCGGCATATTTTGGTGAAATGGCCTTTCTTGCGACAATGTTTACAACTTTCATTCAGCGCCGGACAAGGTCGACCTTTATGAGGGTAATTTTCTCCACACCTGTAACACTTCTTGTTTTCCGACTTTGGCTTTTCCTCTCTCACCGCTTGGACTTCTGCTACTTTGGCTAACTTTTCCTGTTCCTCAATGCCTTTAGCTTGCTTGTCAGACACTTCTAGACCACGGCCATAGTCGAGTAGGGCTTTGAGATCCATGTCTTCTCGTAGAGCTCTTCGCCGTAATCGTAAAGATAAACAGGACACAACTATGTGTGACTTGATTTCTTCATCTTCGTTGGCAAACTCACATGTTTGAGCAAGACGCCTCAGCCGTGTGCAGTAAGAATCTAGCGATTCACCGGAATTCTGAGAAGCATTTCTGAACATGTAAATTTCGTAGGTCTTGTTTATTTTCGGCTGAAAATAAGCATTCAAAGCGGTCACTGCTTTCGCATAGTCCTTCTCTTCTCCTTGATCTGGAAGTGTTTCAAATATGTCGCTGACCTCTTCACCAGCGGAGTATAGTAGTAGCGCTCTCTTGCGTGTTGCGTCTTTCACATCATGAGCGGCGAGGTACATTTCGAAACGTTTCAACCATTTTTTCCAACGTGGGCCGACTGAAGCGTTGTCTTCGTGGACGGAAAATGAAGGAAATGGAGGTAAGACATTCGCCATTCCGCTTCGGCAATTGTGTGATCGTCCCGTGTAATCTTTTGAGGTAAATTTTCGATGTAATCTTTCGACGTAATATTTTGACGACAATAGATAAGTGTTCAACATAACACCAAACAAATGTCGCAAAAAAAACTCCGAACTTCACTGAACTACCTTGCACATCTGAATAATTTCTCAAAATTACAGCCGGTTTTTGCCCATTGTAAGGTGTTCTTTTCAATGTATTGACGCTTTTATTTCCGAGGTAAAAGCGAAAATTTCCCTCTCCCTCCCCCCCCCAAAAAACCTGCAAAGTAATTTAAGGAATTCAGTCCACATAAAAACGTTTTACGACCAGACATAATGCTTTGTCGTGTTCGTGCGTGGCACACAGTCATCAACAGGGAACATGTGTAAATTAACCTGCCTATTTCAAGTAAGCAATTATCTATCACAATTAGCTTTTCTTTATGGTAGTTTGCCAATAGCAACAGCATTCTGATATATAGAGACACGATACAAACTTAGCGAAACTACAGTAAAGAATTCCTTCGAAGAGAGAAAACCATATGGGTAGAATATGAAGTCCAAGTGCTGGTTGTCACGCCATGCCTACGCTGTCAGCTTATGTGATTTGTGTTTACATTTACGATATATTAGCTCGCGTATCAAGCGTTTGCGTAGGGTTTACCGCACGTTTGAAGCATTTTTCACATTTTAGCGGCGAGAGAATTGAGACGAGGGCAAAAAAGTGGGTGGGAGGGGGGGAGGAACGAACGACAGGAAACGTTGTTGTTGTTGTTGTTCTTCTTCTTCTTCTTCTCCTTCTTCTTCTTTTTCTCCTACTCTTCCTCCTCCTTCTTCTTCTTCTTCTCCTTCCTTCCCACTCCCCCCCGCCCCCGAACTCCCTCCTGCTATTCCTTCTTTCCTTGCCCAAATTTTCACGCGGCCATGCATGCAAAAAAAAAAACTGCCTCGAACGTGCAGAAAAGCATACGGAAACGCTTGCTACGCAGGCTATTGTTATATTGACTCGGTTTCCTAGGATTACCAGAGCTAAAGATAGATTACAAACAGAACAATGGCAAAGTACTGCTCAGAAGCTTTACTTGGCCACACTTTAGGACTTCATACACAAAATGACCATGATCGGAGCACACTAATTTCACATTGTTCGCACCTAGCAAAAGCCTGAATGGAGGCATAGCCAATACCTGATAGCTACCTCATGAAAATAAAGTAAAAACAACCAAACAAAAACAAATATAATGAAATTGAAAGCGTTAATTTAATCCAGTAGACATATCTTCGTCCTGTTACACATTTTTATCCACTTTATCAGATACTACCCTCTTTTTAAAACCGCCTCCAGATGTAACAAAATTCGGTTGTGTTCTTGGGCCCGTAAAAGAGTAGCGATAATAACAATTACCGGGTAAGAAAGGTCCCTAGCAAAGATAGCAAAGCAGTGTATTTGATGAGGAAAGTATGCAGCTGATCACAAAAACATGTAAAATAGTTTTGCTTTGGCTTATCATTAGCCGATGTGGTTTTTGTTTGATGGGGGCCTTAAAAATATCTTAAGTGTAACGGAGGATTGCTTAGCATAGTTTTTTCCATTTCCTTTCTCCATTTTTTCTTCTTATTCATTATATTATACTTAATTTAGTATCATACATCATACAAACTTGAAATTCGTTCCGTTCCCCAAGACTCCACTTCACGTCGTTTTTCACCTTTCGTAACGATGTTGGATATTCTAATAAAAAGTCTTCTCTCGTGGTTGCTATTGTACTGCGAGCATGAATAAGGAATTAAAATGTGAGTTGAAGAAAGCTAGGATCTTTACTATATTTTTCACTGATTTAAATCTTCTTCACTTCTGAGAGCCATCTCCGCCTTTACAATGAATTCTATTTTTGTTGAAGTTGTAATCACTACTTGACTAAGAATTTATATTCAATTTTGGTAAAGGCGACAGTCCCAAGGTATTTGTTTAAGTCAACGCGCGTATATTTTTGCACGTGACAGAATTTAGGTAGCCTGTAGCTAATAAAGGTAGGTAGACCGTAGCATCGTCCATTTGTTAGCTCATAACGAAGAGATGGACAAGTTAAAAATGCTACAAGGTCTGCTCAGTAAACCGTTTAAGAGGATGCAAAATTCCAACTTAACGAGGCAACACAAAAATTTGTTACCTTTGTAATGTTATTTCTCAAACGTAAAAATATCAAGAAAAATGTTATTCATCGTTTGTCTCACGATTTGGCCACTTTGATCTGGATCACGACGTTTCGCCCGATGGTGTCGACCGTCTCGACCTGCTGTGCGTCATAGCTAGTAGCACTGTTCTTGTTGGTGATTGGTTCATTTTGATCCTTACTATACTGTGGTTGTTAATGATTGAAGGATTTCGAACCTTTTCTAACAATCACAGCGAGGATCAAAATGAACCAATCACCCTCAACTAAGGTACTACTAATTATGACACACAGTCAGTAGACAAAGTAAATAACAATGGTCGGAAAGTGAACTCTTCTCAGCTGTCTATACCCAAGCGAGCATTTTGAGGTGAATACATGCACCTTGTGTCACTGCATAATTTCTTGCGCAAGTAGTTATGTTGATTTGCCTCGCCCCTTCCTTTGGGAGAAGGCTATTTGAAAAAAATTCCCTACCCCCTGGCCAGAAGGGCCGAATTTTTCCCGGGCGTGTGCCAAAGTGGGGGATTGTAACAGTAAGAATTGAACCAACCACACAAAACACATAGAATAGTACAAGTTATGAAGCCAAATCCTTGAATTCAGTGTTAATCAGGTAGTGTTTTATCAAATGAATTCCCCACTGCACAGCAGTGCAGCCTCTTGTGCAGACGTTAGGGAATGTGTGAGTCTACACGGGACCCATCCTCGGTCGGAAGTGACAAATTCGTAGTTCTACAGGCAATACTCCTTGCACTGCAGAGTTTTCACTGACCGCACGTCTTATGGTAGTGTGGGCGCCATCCCCTCGACCTCGCTCTGAAGATCGTTTGATGGCGGCTGCCATCTTCCGTGTCCAATTTAGACATAGAGCAGCAAATAACCTCCTTTCCGACCCGGCAAACAGCTGTAGTTAGCTTCTCTATCACTCCAAGCAGGCCATTTGCTGCGCTGTCAATAGTCATCCGGTGAAGTTACATGTGCATTGGCTTCCATTAAGGAATAAAATCAAGTACAATAATAAAAAAATTACAGCTAATCTTTGCAACAAAAACACAAATAATACGTCCGAAGTGAATAAAGTACTTAATATTATATCTTTATGGCAAAACGAACATAGCGCGCTTTACATTTGTTAACAGGCGCTAGCCTTACTTACAATAATAAATGCACTCTCAATACGTTAAATAACGCAGTGCAGAGAAATGCAATATTCAGTCTGGTTTTGGTGTGTTACGATACTGTGTTCAGCGGCTTCTTAAGCCATTTTTTAAAATGTCATGAGTACCGTTAGCCAACCAGCCCTCTGGTCGCGAGAGTAAGCAGCCAGAAGAGAAGCTAGGGGACTGGGGAAAAGCACAGAGGAGAGTGTTCCAACATTTGTGACTAGCTAGGGACGCGTTTTGGGGCTCTATATTCTGTTCTCGGAATGACAGGAAAAATAGTTTGTGTTCTTCTCGAAACTGTTTTTGTTTTACTTGTAATAGGCAAAACTGCGTTATTTTGGAAATGATTTTCTCTGTATTCTGCTTTTCCTAAACCCGTATAGGAATCGCCAAAATAATTTTAAAAGACTGATTCCCTAGGATCGTAGCATAGGTAAACGTAATGCCTCTACACGTGTCCTACACTATACACGCTGTAAATTAAGAAGGTCTGTTTTAGCCCCCAAAATGGGGCCGTACGCGTTTCAGCAAATAAAATACAGTATCATTTTTAGGGCTAACTTGGCACTCTAATTATGGCCATAATAGCCCTATTCACAGGGGCTGGGCCGGCACCAAAGGGCCAATTGGTTCCACTGTGGTCTGTTTCGGCTTTCTATGGGGTTAGTTTTGTCCCAGCTGTGGCTGAAATGGCCCAACAGTGGACTGTATCAGCTCCAGGGGCCTCAGGGGCTAAGTTGGCTTTTGGGGGCTGAAACAGATCCTCTGAATCATTTACAGCACATTTAAGAGTTCTCTTAGATTCAGATGTTTCGCATGGCATCGTTGAAAACATGATTTCAGTAAAGATGTACAGAATTAAACAAGACTAGTGGTCAGAAGCTAGCCAGATTGTAGAGAAAGCAACCATGTTTAACTGATGTGTTAAATTTTATTCTGAACTTGTTTTGGGCTTCCCAATTACTACCATGTTTCTCCTTTGATGGAAGTCAGAGTAAAATAACTCTTGGAGCAATTGTCTGTGTTGGACCACAGCAATGCCCCCCCCCCCTTATTTCCAAGGGTGGAATCTTTATCCCATTGTTGAGTTCCACACCACGGGCCCCGACACGTATTAGTCAGGGAAGCGCTAAACGTAGTAGCTGTCCATAGGGCCAGGCGTAGGCTCAGAATAATACACACTGATAACCTATAATTGTAACTCCCAAATACTTTACTATGGCATTTCACTTTCGCAAATTCGTCAAATATTCTCTTTGCAAAATCTTTACAATTATCATACACCCAGCAGTACTGTTTATACATTTACATTTATCTGTACATATATTTATCGTTTTCACGATAAACAAATGCTATCAAATCCTTTATGGATTTCCGTCCTTCACCATAACTTAACGGTATTACTGGACGAATCCTTTCCCCTTGGTTTACAAAATCTCGAACCCTTGATACTGAGTTTTCACTCCTTTTAGTGAGAAATTCCTTACCATTTTTCTGTTTTCACCAAGAACAAGTTGGTGGCAGAGAAACAGCTCGGTTAGTTGCCACTTGGTAATAACCGGGCATTTAAAAACCCATATAAGCCGAATCATGTCGCTGTCATCAATCAACTTACTCACATTCTCTTCTGGCGAATTATGATTTATCGTATAAACCTCACGTGCGCACAAGTGTTCATCAGAAACTGGGACATACTTCAGTTTACTTTACTCCAAAAGCCACGTTTCTTACGACAACCCTTTGAAGTCATTTCATAAGTTTGAAAGGCGAGGACTGTCCATGCACAAGGTATAGTTACATTGGCATGAAAAATCAAGTTTATTCATTAAGAAATAAAAATTACAGACAGTGTATACAATTAAAACACAAATAAAGCCTCCTATTTTACCGTCAAGAGTACCGTCAGCCGTCATCTCTGGTCGCGCGAGTAAATGAACCAGATCAGGAGTCAGCTGAAACTCAGGCTGATGGATGTATACGTTCAAACCCTTCAAAACTGAGAGATAAGCCAAATATCGAATTTCGGAAACCCCCATTACTGAAAAGCTTTCATTTGATGACGAATGGTTACACTTTAGTATGGAGTCCTTGATTGTGAATACTTGTTATTTATTCTCTAACAGTAAAATACAGTAATCCTTGATACTACCGACTCAACCGACTCCTAGTGCGCATGACCGTAACGCAATACATCGACACTACATCTCTCCTTTCCTCTGGATAATGAGCTGGGTAAAACTTAAAAAAAACGAAACTCAACATGCTACTTCCTAAATCTACCAGTCCAGGTAACGTTCACACAAGTTATTTCCTTTGTGCAATTGATCTAAGCAATGTCCAAGTAACACAGTCTTTGAAAAGTTCAGATAATGTTCACGCAACAATGTTCCTTTTCATTAAGCCATTGATTTCAGCAATGTTCAAGTAACATAGTCTTTGAAATGATCAGGCACTCGTCTTTCTCTTGCTGATCTGCAAAGTGCGGGTAATTCAACTGGTGTAGGTGTAGGTGTTTCAATTGATGCATTTCCAGGTGGTGCTATTGGTGCATTTCCAGGTGATTCAACTGGTATAACTGTAGGTGGTTCGACTGTCTCAACTGGATCAACTGCTTCTGTTGCATCAATGAAGGGTGTAGACTGTTCTTCCTCGTCACTTGGAACGGGATGTACAGGTATGTTAGAAGGCAGCTTTTTAAAGAATGATGCATTTCTTGTTATGATGTGTTCTGCATTTTGGGCTGTAATCATGCTTCCTTTCTTGTCTGTGATCTCAAATGACTCAGGCTTGAATGGTGTAGACATCTTGTTCTGTTTTGGTTGCTTTATCAATACTTTGTCACCAACATTCAGGTCTGTGTTCTTGGCATGGTTGCACTTGTCTGCATACTCTTTCATCTTCTCCTTTCTCCTAGCATCAGCTCGTCTAATCTCTGGGGATGCCTGATCAAACTGCACCAGGGGTAATGTGGACTTTAGTTTTCGTCCATTCAGCAACTCCGAAGGAGACTTCCCTGTGGTGCTATGAGGGGTGGCCCTGTACTGTCGAAGGAAGGTGAACAACTCTTGTTTCCAGTTCTTGCCTTGAACGACGGCTGTCCTAATCGCTTTCTCCAGTGTCTTCATCAGCCTCTCCGCCTCTCCATTTGCTCTGGGCCATTCAGGAGTTATTCTGCGATGTGTGAAACCAAGTTGAGTGGCAAACATCTGAAAACTTTCACTATTGAATGGTGGACCATTGTCCGTTCTTACCACCTCGGGGATCCCTTGCCTGGCAAAGATGCTGTCAAGGTGGGGAATCACTGCCTTTGCTGATGTTGACCTCAAAATTTCAACTTCTGGATACCGACTGAAGTCATCAGTCACGACGAGCAAGTAATCTCCACTTGGAAAGGGGCCACAGAAAACTATGGAGAGCTCTTGCCATGGGCCTAGTGGTAAGGGGGACATTTGCAGAGGCTCGCATACTGGCTTTGGATCATGGTTCGCAGCTTGGCACGGTAGGCACCCTTTGACAACTTCCTCGACCATTCTGTCTATCCCTGGAAACCAGACTGAATCTCGCAAAAGACGCTTGGTCTTCACAATTCCTTGGTGTCCACTGTGAGCTAGCATAATCATTCGATCTCGTAGCTTCTCGGGAACTATTATGCGTGTCCCTCTCAGAATAACGCCATTTGATACTGACAACTCCTGCTTGATCTGCTGGTACTGACTGACATCTCTTCCAGCCTCGCGCCACTTTTGAGTTGCTATCACTTTTGCTAGACTCTGCAACGTTTCATCAGCTGCTGTCGCATCTTTTACTTCTTGAAGCGTAACGGCATGGGGCACAGCATTATTGGTTACAAAGTTAATATAGGCATCAACTCTTGATAAATGATTGGAAGCCTGCGATTGTTTGGGATCCGGATGGCGACTCATGTAATCAGCTGGATTGTTTGCTCCTGGCTTGTAAACAACTTTGGTTTTGTATGGCTGTAGACGTAGCTGTAGCCTCTCCACTCGCGCAGTTTTGCTTTGCAAGTGGGGTTGTTAAAGATTGTTTCTAACGGCTTGTGGTCTGTGGTAACTTGGAAGGATGATCCATAGAGGTATAGGTGGAAGTGCTCAATTCCCCAGACCACTGCAAGAGCCTCTCTCTCGGTTTGGCTGTAGCGGCTTTCACAATCCGTGAGTGAGCGGCTGGCATACGCTACAATGTTTGTTCCTCCATCTGCTGTTACTTGCGTGAGAATTGCTCCCAGGCCGACTGGGCTGGCATCAACAATCAGCTCCGTTTGGAGTGAGGGGTCGAAGTATTTCATGATTTCTGGAGTTGCCATGCTGGCTTTGAGGCAGTCGAATGCATGTTGTTGTTCTGGTCCCCACACCCACTTAGCACTTAGATGGGTGAGTTGACGGATTGGAGCAGAGATGGAAGCAAAGTCCTTTATGAAACGTGCAAGGTATTGTGCCAAACCGAGGAAGCTGCGTGCCTCAGTTGCATTCTTTGGGGGACTGGCATTAATGAGGGATGCAACCTTCTTATCATCTGCACTGATGCCATCTGCAGAGAAGTGATGACCAAAGAAGTCAATGGATGACTGGTTGAACAGACACTTGGCAGGGTTTGCGGTTAGACTGTTTTCTCTCATTCTCTGAAGAACAGCTTGTAAAGCATCATCATGATCGGATTGGTTCTTGCCAAACACTATTATGTCATCAGAAATGTTTCTAACACCGTCAATTCCTTGCAGCACTTCTTCTATGGATTTCTGAAAGATTTCAGCTGCTGAGTTAATTCCAAAACTCAGTCGCTTGTAACGAAACAAGCCAATGTGCGTGGCAAAAGTAGTAATGCTCCGGGAGTCTTCGTCCAGCTCAAGTTGGTGATATCCTTGGTTTAGGTCTATCTTGCTGAAAACAGTGGCTCCGTTCAGATCAACGATCAGGTCTTCTACAGTGGGTACTGGATGTCGCTCACGTTCTATAGCCTGATTGGCCGCTCTCATATCGACACATATGCGTATTCCTGTCTTCTTTGGGGCCACAACTATCGGAGAGACCCAGGGAGTTGGACCTTCTGCTCTTTCTATGATGTCAAGTTCCTCTAGATTCTTGAGCTCTGCTTCGACTTGATCACGGATGTGAAATGGTAGTCTGCGGTACTTCTGGGCCAGTGGTTTTGCGCTGTCATTAACATGTAATTTTGCGGTTTTACCTTTCATCTTTCCCAGCCCCTCGAAGCAATCTTTGTAATCCTCGATAATGTTATCGACTTTGGGTGTCGACACACTGTTTATTATGTGTAGCAGCCCGAGATCTGTTGCCGTCTCATAACCTATCAAATTACCATCACATCCATCAACAACGCAGAATTGCGTGACCGTCGATTTGCTTGTTACTCCCGACTTGATTTCAGCTTCAAACTTGCCAATGACTGGTAAGGGCTCAGAAGATCTGTAGCCATAGATCCTCTTCGAGGTAGGTGTAATGGGAATGCTTTCCAGCTGATTGAAAGAACATGTGCCTTTACTCCCGCTCCTGAGTCAATAAGACATTTCACTCTCTTGCCTCCAATGGTAATTTCAGTAAACGGTTGTATCTTGTCACGCATGGAGTGGAGAGTGATTCGGTATGTGTACTCTTCGTCGGTTGATTCATCGCCATCTTTCTCATCCACTGTATTGACTTTCTTGAAATTTAATCTGCTTCGGCATACTTTGGTGAAATGGCCTTTCTTGCGACAATGTTTACAACTTTCATTCAGCGCCGGACAAGGTCGACCTTTATGAGGGTAATTTTCTCCACACCTGTAACACTTCTTGTTTTCCGACTTTGGCTTTTCCTCTCTCACCGCTTGGACTTCTGCTACTTTGGCTAACTTTTCCTGTTCCTCAATGCCTTTAGCTTGCTTGTCAGACATTTCTAGACCACGGCCATAGTCGAGTAGGGCTTTGAGATCCATGTCTTCTCGTAGAGCTCTTCGCCGTAATCGTAAAGATAAACAGGACACAACTATGTGTGACTTGATTTCTTCATCTTCGTTGGCAAACTCACATGTTTGAGCAAGACGCCTCAGCCGTGTGCAGTAAGAATCTAGCGATTCACCGGAATTCTGAGAAGCATTTCTGAACATGTAAATTTCGTAGGTCTTGTTTATTTTCGGCTGAAAATAAGCATTCAAAGCGGTCACTGCTTTCGCATAGTCCTTCTCTTCTCCTTGATCTGGAAGTGTTTCAAATATGTCGCTGACCTCTTCACCAGCGGAGTATAGTAGTAGCGCTCTCTTGCGTGTTGCGTCTTTCACATCATGAGCGGCGAGGTACATTTCGAAACGTTTCAACCATTTTTTCCAACGTGGGCCGACTGAAGCGTTGTCTTCGTGGACGGAAAATGAAGGAAATGGAGGTAAGACATTCGCCATTCCGCTTCGGCAATTGTGTGATCGTCCCGTGTAATCTTTTGAGGTAATTTTTCGATGTAATCTTTCGACGTAATATTTTGACGACAATAGATCAGTGTTCAACTTTGATTTCCCGCCTTACTCAAATGGCGGCCAGCCCACGTGGCGTTGAGAACTGAACATGTTTTGCCATTGTTTATCCAGTGCATTCGATCCAAGGTGACGATTAAATTAAGTGTGGCTGTAGTGGAATTCGCTTGAGTTATCCTCGTCGCCAGTTATGGAGTCCTTGATTGTGAATACTTGTTATTTATTCTCTAACAGTAAAATACAGTAATCCTTGATACTACCGACTCAACCGACTCCTAGTGCGCATGACCGTAACGCAATACATCGACACTACATTTAGGATTTCATCACAAACGCTATATTACACCGTTATTGCAAAAACGTTGTCATATAAAATGTGAAAACCAGCAATCTTCGACACGTTTGTTGGAACACTTCTCCTGCCCGAATGTGTACTTGTAACAACCAAAATTGTTTCATTAAAACTGAGAAGAAGACAAAGCAGCACAGACATACCATTGAATTGTGACATTGAGGGACGTGTTCTAACACAATGTGTCCAAGACTGAAGAAAACACTGGCCAGCTCGATATTTTCATGATATTTTCAAGGTATTTTCATTCTCAGCGGAACGTTTCAAGAGCAGAGTTAGGCAGACTGTATTATTATGATGTGCACGGTATCTCAACATGGATGCATGTTTTCCAGAATACCACTGGATCGAATAGTTCATAATTTTAATTATTCTCTTTACCCAACAACGTTATTTTCAATGTTGTGTATATAAAGTAACTAACAACTTACATAATTTAAACTTTATCGGAATGGATTAGCTTAGCGAATTTTGATAGATTTCATAAAAAATCGTTCATTTAAAAAAGTCACAAATTATTAAATACGCAAAATGTTCCCTTAATTCTGTTGTACTAATTATACCTTCAATTCTCAGGTACATAAGTTGGAACACCTCACTCAAAGCTTCTCAGTTTGGCATCGCAAAAAACGTATTCTGGAAGCAAATTTTGTCGCTCGGAAACAATATATTTGCTTACCAGACAGAACTTTGCTTGAAAAAGAAAGGTTTCCTAGTTTCTTTTCACAGAAATTGGAGAAATGTTCCCACTACTTTACAATGAAACCTTTTTTCGGCAAATTCGTCAAATATTCTCTTTGCAAAATCCTGACAATTGTCTGCTATCCAGTTGTACTTGTTGTTCAATTCGTTTTCACGATAAAGAAACTCTATCAATTGTTTCATGGTTTTCCACCCCTTATCAAAACTTAGCTGCACCACTGGAGTATTTCTCCTTTCAGTTTGATACTTAAAATCACGAACGCACGATAATGATTTGCTCCTTTGAATGAGGATATGCTTGTCATTTTTTTCAATGGACCAATACCAGTTGTTTGTTTTCAAGACGACAAATTGATGGCAGAAGTACAATTGAGTTAATTGCCACTTGGAAATTGGGCACTTGTAGACCCATATATGTTCAATCGTCTCGCTGGCATCAATCAAAGCAGACATGTCCTCTTTAAGCGAGTCATCGTATATCTCGTACACGTAACCAGTGTTTTTGTCAGAGTTGGGGTCAAAACATACTGCACCTTCCCAGTTTCTACCTGTTTTAGCATCTTTTTTACCACTGGCGCTGGAAAACGTTTCACAAGTCTGAAAGATCAAGTTCTGGAATTAGAATCGGGATTCAGGGGCACCATTGGTTCGTTTTGGAAAAATATTAGTTCGAAAGACCAAAATCGCCTGAGATATTCTGATATAATCATTGCAGTGAAAACTAGCTGAGAATTTTCTTAGGCAAAACATCACCTCAGAGTTTCGTAACAAGGGGAATGATTACTTTCTTGTGTTTTCGTAGGGACAAAGATGTCGTTTAGAGTGCACGTGAAATAAGATCCGCTAGTATTTTTGGAAAGCCAACTGGATTTCGTTTCCTAAAACTTACTACCTTACTACGGCATACGTTTTAACTAAAAATTCGCACAGATCAACCTGTAATAGCTTGGAACATTATGCATTTAGAAACCCCTGTTGGGTGTCCCTGGGGATTTAATTAATTCGGCATGATTACTGAGTCAAACCGAATTTTTTAGAAGCACAGCAAATCATTATCTACCTTTGTTTGTCACTAAATTCAGCTGAGATGAACTCGTTTCTTGAACGGAGGTGTTTTTACTCTGAAACTGGAGATCTAGAGCCCATAAGCTTCTTGGACGTACATTTAACAGTTATAATAGAAACAAGAAATTCTGAAGAATTTACAGGCGGCGCATAGTCTCTCACCCCTCTCCCCCCTCCCCTTTTCTTAAGGAAAAAAAGTTTTAAACCTTATAACTTTAGTAGTTCGTGGTTTCCGGTAACTTGTTATGGACAATTTGCACTTCCGGTATGTAAGGAATTAAATGTATGTATGCAACGTGAGAGCTTTGTTTGTTTGTAACCAGTGACCTCTGTACGACTCTTTCTCCAGGAGAAAACCTGTGGCTTTACCTGGAGAAATAAGTCGTTCTTAAACCGTGATATCGTTAAGTACGGCCCTTAGGCATTCACAACAAATGTTTCAGCCTTCAGGCAAGGGCTCCATTCGGATCCTAAAGACACGAGTGCAGGCCAGTGGTGGTTGGACACGGTCCGAAAGGCATGGTGGATCATTATATTAGCTAATCACGAGCAGTCCCTCAATTAGGACGAGAAATTAACATGGCGACCTTTCACGGGAATGTGAGCTTCACTTCTTGTCATTTTAACGTGCTATCTGTCCCCAGTGCAACTTACATTTAACAAGAATAATTAGGATTGGTGTGTATCTAGATGTCTTGAAATTTTTGGATCTGGTCTTCTTTTGTAAGTCAAGTTTGAGCACAACTTCGTCATAGGTGGATCGAGCAACGTGTGCTTTCATGATATTTGAGTAGGTCTTACATTTTGAGAATTTGTAGGCTAACCCAAAAATCTAAAACCGTTTATTTTACACCAAGATCAAGATGGATAAAATTGCTTTTATAAAATCATATAGCGCCCGATAGCGCCCCTCTAGTTTGAGAGTTATGCTTTGTTTAAGTTGTCGAATTTTCTCTCCAATATTTATACTCTCACGCTGCGAGATGTGAAAATTACCCGCGAAATATTAACGCGAGTGATCGTCTTATTTTAATTATGACAAGTATCAACAGTATGGTGTGGCATCCCAATTGAGTTTTCCCTTCTTTGTTTTGTTGTCTTTAGGTTAAGAGGCAAAATGGTTTCTTCGGTCTGCTCTGTTGCCATGTATGCAACAAACTTTCAAGAATCACATTTTGTTTGCTGAAATGACCAAAATTATTTGGGCTTTAGGGTGTTAATATATAGTCGCATCATCTGTTGTGGATTGGTTTCCTACATGTAAGATCCCCTTAAGGTTCTTAACTTACAACCTCTGTGCAGTGAACCATTGAGAAAGCTGAAAGAATTCAGTATTGATCAGTAACTCAGATTGGAAATTCACGGTGCTATCTTAGACATGCAAGAGAAGCCAAAACTTGTTTGAGACATCAAAAATTTGAGATAGCCAATAGTAAATAAGTGAGCAAGATCAACCGAGGAAAACAATAAAAATATTTTCACTTCAATAGAGTTGTGAGCAGGTGGGGGGGGGGAAGGGGTTGGGTTCAAGTTAGTGGGGTCTGCTGTAAGAAATAAAATCTAGAGCTCTTGAGGGAGAACTGTGAATTATTGATTGAATATCCCTTTCAATTTGTCAGTTTAGTTGTTATTAATAACAACTAGAGCTATTGAGACCCATAAAAGGGTTGAGAACTGTGAATTCATTAAATATCCCTTTTCTAATGGAACTCCCAACTTTTGCTTTCTTCATCAATTTTTTACACTGATATCAATCCTTATTTGTTTTCTATTGAATTGTCTTCCGGGAGACAGATTTCACACCAAAATGAGTCACTGGTCTTACCGTGTTTACATGATTATGGTACAGGTTTTTGCAACAGATCGAAAATCTTGATCTGGTACAGCAACCAGAATAAACTCGCACTGGTATGACTTGCAATAGTATGAAATCTTGTGCTGGTATCATTATACAGAGCCATAAGACGGAATGAAACTCAAACCTGTATTATGTAAACACTCCTTATGTTTCTGTTACTCGACTCAACAGGCAGACTTGGTGCCCAGTGGTGAGTCCAGACTTTCATGGAGGGTGGGGTCCAAGTTTAGTGGTGGGTGAGGGGAGACAACAAAATACAAAACTTTTGTGGAGTTATATCTTGGTATTATTCTGTACTATATTCTGACTATAAGTAAATCAACAAAAAAAAATCAGATGCCTTCTGAGTGGAGTATGATGTTGTACATACATGTAAGCTAATCTGCGCTTCACTTCGTCGTAGTCTGGAGTAAATGTATAACTCCATAATTGTTTTGTTCATGTATATTACTGTTGGTTAGTCTGTTTTGTCCAGCCTCATTTTCTTTTCAACAAAAAGGGGGGATACCCTTGGCCCCTCCTCTGGATCCACCATTGACTTTTCAACAAGGTAGAGGTCTGAAGTAAACAAATGAAGGACTGGGCCATTGTTTGCAAGGGGTAAATGCTCAAAGGTCAAGTTTAGTTAGAGTTTGCACTGTAGGTGGGACAGCATTCTAATAATTATAAAAATATCACTTTACTCATTGTAAAAGAGTAAAAGAATTGACAGATTTGTAGAAATGACCTTGGATGTATTGCTCTAAGGTGCTTCACTGGTTTTAAAAGGATCCAAGCTAAACAGGTTCTCTGTGACCTCAATAATTTGTCGTGATAATCAGTGCAAAGCCCCCAACAACCCTGTCTTAAAAACTATTTTCTGCTTGAGGTCCTTGAGGGTAAATGAGTCAATGCTTTCATTGAAGTAGCTGAGAAAAAAATATGGGTACACTGTATACAATATTGTCACACATTCTACATTCTGAACAGATTTTCAGGTCTGCTGCAAAAGAAAGTGGAATTCTCGTTCAATCACAGACTTACTTTGTCAGCATCAGTTACTTTCAAAAGCAAAACAAATTAATTCATTAATTCATATTGACAGCTAGCAATTTGAACAATAATATTTTAATACAGCCTTGTTTAGCTAAGCTGTGAAAGTATAATTTCAGACAAACCCTTCAGGATTACTACATCCTGCATCAACGGTATTCTTGAGAAACAGAAGCTTTTGGACACCCTGGAGGTTAAAGGACTGTTAATGCTATAAAACGAACATTCGTAAGGTTTTTCATGACACGTACTCGACGCTTATCCATCGGGCAAAACTTTCGATTTCACACAACTGACGCAATTACAAGACCTCAGAAAGCCAGGCATCTGTGTTTTCACTTTTGATGATTGAAAATAAGTCCTTCATGGCCCAAGAGGCTATTCATGGTGAGATGTTTGCACATATAAGTTACTAAGGAGGCGTATTCCTGATAAACCCGGGATTGAAATCTCCACGTGTTCGCGTTCAATCGATCAATGCATGAAACCAGCCGTTAAAATGTTACATCGAATATTCAGATGTAAACAAAGGATAATTAGACCACAAGAATCGGAGAAACTTCCATCTTTGTTATTTCCAGCTCTTGTAGTTGAATTTGTTTTGGCTCTTCGAGATCCGCACAGTACGAAGGTTCATTGCAACTGAGCTCGAATCGATCGATAGCCCCATCATGCTTTGCGAACCGTGTCCAACCACCACTGAGTGCAGGCTAATCGCAATCTATTTTTAAACAACGATGCAGGTCCATTTGAATATACTTCATGATCACAACAAAGCCATTGTTCGAATGCCGACCAGTGATTCTAATGTATTTTTTCAATACTACCCTGAGAAATAAACATTTCAACGCTTACCTTTACTTAACTTTAATATGCTGCGAAACTCAAAACAACAAAATTATACGGTGGTTTCAAAGGGACATACATTTCTCCCACTTTTTTGAGGGCTTGCGACTTACTTGCTACTTACTTGCGACTTACTTGCGACTTAGCTGCGACTTACTTGCTACTTACTTGCGACTTACTTGCGACTTACTTGCGACTTACTTGCGACTTACTTGCGACTTACTTGCTACTTACTTGCTACTTACTTGCGACTTACTTGCGACTTACTTGCGACTTACTTGCTACTTACTTGCTACTTACTTGCGACTTACTTGCGACTTACTTGCTACTTACTTGCCACTTACTTGCGACTTACTTGCTACTTACTTGCGACTTACTTGCGACTTACTTGCTACTTACTTGCGACTTACTTGCGACTTACTTGCGACTTACTTGCTACTTACTTGCGACTTACTTGCTACTTACTTGCTACTTACTTGCGACTTACTTGCGACTTACTTGCTACTTACTTGCGACTTACTTGCGACTTACTTGCGACTTACTTGCTACTTACTTGCGACTTACTTGCGACTTAGCGGCGACTTAGCTGCGCCTTAGTTGCGACTTAATGAACACCACGTGGCAACGGAAGGCCTGGTCGCCTCGTCATAAAAACGGCTTCTCCAGACGAAGAATCGCATCGGGAGGTGGACCAGGTGACTACGGCTTCTTCAAAGTTAACTTTCGCCGGATATTGTACTGTCCTATGATCTGTAGCTATGAAGTTTATTACTATCTTCGTTTTAGTTGTTATTTGTACTGCCTCAACAGCAGTACTTCCAAATTACTCTCCTGCAATAAGGAACAATGCACTTACTCGCGAGGAGATAATAGAAAACTATTTTAACCTTGGACTTACAGCATCGGAAATTGCATTATTTCTTGTAAGTGTGCACGGAATACGCATCTCGCTAAGGCATTTGAAGAGAATACTAAGGCAGTTGGGATGTACAAGACGTCGCCATCCGAGTGATCTTAATGAGGTTGTACAAGCAGTCGAGGAAGAACTGAGAGGTAGTGGAAGCCTTCTTGGATATAGGGCGATGCATCAGAGACTTATCAATCAGTATGGTCTTGTTACTACGCGGGAAGTCGTTCGTCATGTTTTGAGGATCTTCGATCCCGAAGGAGTGGAATATAGATCACGACATAGGTTACGAAGAAGATTGTACCGATGTAAAGGGCCTAATTATTTATGGCATATTGACGGGTACGATAAACTGAAGCCATATGGATTCTGCATTCATGGTGCAATTGATGGTTTCAGTCGAAGAATTGTCTGGCTAGAAGTAGCATCATCAAACAACGACCCACGTATAATTGCTCAGTACTTTCTAGACTACGTGCGTCAGTTGGGAGGTACGGCGCGCATTGTACGGGGAGACCGGGGAACCGAGAATGGAAACTTGGCAGCCATTCAGCGTTTCTTCCGCCGGTCGATGAATGACGATTTTTCGGGTGATAAAAGTTTTATGTTCGGAAAATCTACATCGAACCAAAGGATAGAGGCATGGTGGGGACGTCTGAGACAGGGCTGCGCAGACTGGTGGATCGAGTTTTTTAAAGACCTGAGAGATTCTGGTTTGTACTGTGATGATAACATCATACACTGCGAGTGCCTGAAGTTTTGTTTCATGGATGTCATACAAAGCGAACTACACAGAGCTGCAAAGGAGTGGAATATTCACAGAATTCGACCATCTAGCAACGTGGAGTCCCCAGCTGGAAAGCCAGATGTTATGTACTTTATACCAGAGTCTGTCGACGCTCAAGATTATGTGACTCCAGTTGACATGGATGAGATTGAAATTGCAGAGGATATGTGTGCAGAGCGACCACAAGCGAAAGGATGTTCCCCATACTTTAGAGAACTCGCCGAAATTATCATGGAGGATGAAGGACTGGAACTAGCCACAACTGCCGAGGAAGCTCTTCAACTATACTTCGATCTGTTAGATTTCATAGATGATCTATAACTCAGATACCTACTGAACATGAACTCTAGATCTGCTTCGAATTTGATCTGTTCTTGGTAAAAAATACATTCAAAATAAGTTCGTGTTACACTGAGTAATGTTATATTTTGTTACAGAAACGTCGATTCCTAGACGACTTCATTTCTATTTATAGCGTTTTGACTTCTAAACTTCGAGTTTCAACCGCGTGTACATTCTCTTTTCAAATATGTTTGTTTATTTCATCTAGTTCATCTTTACTTGTATTTTATACGGTTCTTTTCTGTCAGTCTATGCTGTTTCGTGATCGAGCGCCAGGTAACTGCAGTAAATGGCGGTTTCAGAAGTAAGATGTATTGATTACATATGTTGTAGTTACTTCACTTTACACTTTATTGACCACTTCCCATAGGGGCTTTTCAGGGACAATTACAATTAGAATAAGGGAATAAGATCGGACGTCAGCACTTGGAGGCGCCTCAGGCAGCCGCTATCGGTCCATTATTCATCTCATCTCAGCCACCCCACCCAAGGAAAAGTTGCACTGAGTTCAATTTTATCCTTGATTCATTTTTCATTTTCCTTTGTTTTGTATTTATTATCATACAATAACAGAAAAGAACAAATTAAAATCAAATTTGCACCAAGGATAAAGTTGAACCGAACCACTATCTTCACTGCTGGAATAGTCATGAACTCATGCCGCGCTACGGATAAGCATTCCCATCACCCTATTATGGCTATTTAGCACATTGTGAGCCCTTGGGGATCGTAGCTAACCTATTTAAGTCATGCTTTCCAATTTCACTCCATCTTTTCGCAAAGCTTTACTAGCGGGAACTTTTTGCGAAAATTTCCCACTCTCCTCCCCTTCAGCGATGTTTATCCTTCCTTTTTAGTATATTTACAACTCATTACCCGGGCAAAATTTTTCCCCCGTAACATATCCATAGCTCGGCAATGAGTGACTATTAATATTATGGCAGTGAAGATTTATTACAAAATATACATGGATCAAGCAAGTCATTCATATACAAAAAATCTGTAGAACTTTATTTCTTGAGGACCAACACTGTCTTACACAACTTGCAAATAAACGTTTTCACGGGACAGGTTGACAAACGTCGCAATGCCTGCCTCAGTAGAGGAGTCTAGCTTTATCTCAGTCAACTGTAACGTAAGTGGTTAGTAGTCACCACAGCATCAATGCCTCTGCAAAGGACTCCTGAAGGTGTGTCCACAAACCTAAACTAATTTACGTGTGTATAGCAAGTAACACCCGTTACACTTTCCTTTATGTAAATTCAACATTTCAAATTTCAAAAAACGCTTTTACCCCTGAAGACCCACTACTATGGTGGAAGTGTAGTCTTTTAACTGCATGCGTTTCAAAATAAACTAATTTAGAAAATTCAGCGAATAAGTTTTCACGAGCTTAACCGTAGACGTTTACACATATCGTGCCACATTTTATAGTACTGATTTCTAACATTTCATAACATCAACTAATACTATCTAGTTGTAATCCAACAAAACAGTACAAAACAGGCACGTTCCTTCCAAAATGAAGAAGCCTCTGTCTACCGATAACAAAGTCACCACAAAAACTGTCTGACAGATTTCATCCTGTTTAGTGTTTAAAGACATCTTTAACCAGTTTCAGCTCACAATGAAGTAAACTTCCAGGACAATTCGTTGAGAAGGAGCGAGTTCATTTGGCTCCTGAAGTCATTGAAGCTTCCATAGCCGCAAGAAGGCAAATCTAATACGGCGGAACAGGTGTGTGCCAGAGGGTGTGGCAAGGAACCTAATTCGTGGACGTGAAACACTACTTGTATCTTCTCCACAACCGGAATGGGACTGCCGGTGACATAACGAAGGAATCGCCCGAGCTCTTCGCGTCCGAGACCCCTGATGTACCTTTTGAGATACGAGAAGACTTGGAGCCGTGATTTGTGCGTATGAACCGATGGGTCCTCGACAAGCATAGATATAACTCGTGAAGGTGTCAGTCGCATCGTGTCATAAAGCTTTAAGACGTCTTCTTTACTACATTGCCACAGTTCTTTGTAGTTTCCGTCAACAAGTCCTTCTTTGATTATGTCCATTGCCATTGCAGGTTTCGAAAGCAACTCGTTTTTCGCCACTTGCACCAATGTAGCTTGTAGGTTGGTCACCGATGGTCGCTTTGTCACTTGGTAGTCGCTGAAAAAGTCTAATAAGAAATCGTAAGATTTCTCAGTAAGTTTTCCTTGTTTGGTTTCTTCGATGATTTCTCTCATCTCCACGGACTCGTTTTCTGATATATATGCCAAGAAGGACTCGATGAGATCTTCATCGGTTAGGGCTTGGCGGCCGCAAAGCATAGCGACCATAAACGCCTTATTTATTTGAATTGGAAATACGCGGGTGAGAACGTACTGATGGCTGATTATACGACCCACTGCCCTCAGCATGGGCTCCTCGATGCCTGGTCCAATGCGGGGCACAAATGTGGTAGTACCTTCAAAATATTCATCCAGAAGTTGTTTCCAGAAGATGGAATACGCTTCTCTCTTTATGCCGTCGAAATCCATCCCCTCCTCCCCGTAAAAAGAAAAGGTAGCCTGGCTCTCTGCAATATCACTCGTGGACTCGTAAATGTTCAAAAGGTCCTGCATGACCGTCTCGCGATGTATCCACACATTTCGCACGCCATGTTCAATCAACTTCTGTAAACAGTATTCTCTTTTCTCGTTTAAAACCTGCGACAAACGAAAAATTATTATGTATATTTTCTGGATTTAGGCTTTTATTAACTTTTGATAAATTCGAAGCAAACTCAACCCTCTTTTGTCACTGAAAGAATGCGGCAATGAGTGGAAAATCGCTCAATGGTGGAAAGTTTACACTATTGTTCCGGATGAATACATGTGATATTCTTGCTTTTCCACGACAAAATATTTTTGCCTAAAATGAAACCGCTCTATTTGTAACCGTTGTTCAGTGTTTCAAGGCAACAAAGAAACTCGTGGTTGGGTAGCAGGTAAGTGTGTGGGATATTGTATCGTGTGCGACAAGCAACGGGTCAAACACAAACGTAGTCTCCTGCACGAAATGAACGATCGCATTTATTCTTCAGACACTTAACTGAGGGGTGTAAATGAGAAAAAGAGGCATCAATTTGCACACGAAGTTCTTTTTCTCCTGGCTTAATACTGTGTCACGTGTAATTGGTAACTTGGCAATAAACAAACACCGTAATCTTCACTCACGTAAGACATGGTTGATGAAAGTACATTGTGAACTTATAGTCAGGGGTGGTAAAATCGCTCCAAACCATAATATATGAAAAATTAACACGGGAAAGGTGTTCTTGTTTCTTTTCGTCCCTTTATCTGGAGGTTCATGGAGAAGAGTACAAATTAAGTTACCTGGCTTTCAGCCTCCGCAGTGGATGGACTATGACTGGTGTTTACAATCTGTCTGAATCTCCTTCCGGGTGAGTCACTGGAAATACCCGAGTCAGATGATGTTAAAGTAGCATTTTCTGGAGTTTCGTCTTCGTTAACTCCCTCCCTGAAATTAAATAAAATTTGAAACCCACGGTTTATATGGAATTAAGAAATAATCATGTGCTTGTTTGGAGTTTGCTCCTATAAAACGTTCAGAGACGCAGTTTCATTTTGTAACCACTTTGATTTAGGTCATTTCCATGCATTTTTGCTCTCCGTTTACACTTACGGCACTAAGACCTTCACCAACGTTGCCAAAACGATCCCGATTCATATACAGTGTAATAAACCGAAACTCCTATTCTGAACACTTATAATCGCTCGAAATGGCGGTCCTGTTTGCTGCTACAACCGTGTAACTCGACAGTATTGTCTAGTTATATTAAGATGGTTTTAATAAAATGCCTCTGATCGTTTTCCCCTTCAATCGTACTTTCAAGGACACCATCACCACTTAAACACGTGACTGTCCCTTGCATCCAGATGGAATTGGTTCAGTGCATGTTGCTTGCGTTTTTCGTGACTGTCGGAAACGAGGGTTACTTCCGTTTCACTAAATGGAACAAAAATGAGGATTTAAAAACTGTTACTAAACCAAAAGCTGCCTTGCTGCCCCCATCATGCATTGCAAAGACGATTATAAAACAAACCAAAAAAGACATAGGGCTATGAAACAGACAATGCTGTAACGATCTAAAGGTGGACCAAGACACACACAAATAAGTGCTACTTACACTTCATCTTCTTCCATCAAAATAGGGGGTGGCGTCTCTGGAACACTGGAGAGTGGCCACATGGTGTCTTCAGATTGGACGGTGGAATTTAAACTGTTTTCAGACGATGCACCAAAACCTCGAAAACAAACAATCTCATCTGGAAAAGCTGGACTTCCCTCGCATGTAGACATCGAAATCATCACGCGGTCAACAGTTTCAATGGGCAAGGAAGGGTTCAGCTTCGCCTCATCAGGCGTAGAAAGAGTAAAATGCTCAGGCGTCAAGCTGAGGGAACCAACCCAGTCATACACAGTTCCTACTTCATCATCCTTTGCAAATTTACGCGTTTGAACACCAAGTGTCACGTGTCTCACAGACACTTGAACGAGTGGCTCACTCATTTCGGGCTCATCGGGCACCCTCATAGCTCTAGCTGCACGCAGACTTTCTTGTCTTGCAGTTACTTCTTGACATTGGAGGAGCTCCTCTCGCTTCTTACTTTCCTTTGCCTTGTCGTTTGCCAAAGAATCGAGATACTCTTTGTCTTGACTTTCCCTCAGAGATTTTCTCTCTTCCGAAGAGCCAAGCAAATCTGAGTGGTCACCTGGAGATGTGCCCTGCCCGCCAAAAGCAGGTGTTAACAAATCACTGTCGTCGTCGTCGCTGACATAGTGTACTTCGTTTTTCTTTTCTTGCCTTTCGCTGAGCCTCGTTAAGATATACAGTCTAACTTTCGTTAATTTGTGCTTGGTAATGTATTTTGCCAAAGTGAAGTCCTCGTTCACTTCCTCGCATTTAAAGTTTCCTAACTTTAATGTCATTTCATTGGTGCTACCAAATGTGGATATCCCATCCGGAAAAAACACATCTTTCATTAGGTCTAAAACCTCTCTCGTTGATGCATTTAGTGGAATCGATAGCTCTCTGGTGCCTCCTCCTTTCACCATGCGGACACCAACATAACGGTTTTCTTGATTGTTAAAGTGTTGCCAGCCAACTTGGACTTTCTTACTAGATCGTACTGGTAGAGGGTCGTCTTCCTCTGATGACTGGAACTTCTTCGTAGGGTCGCTAGTGGCTGTCTTACTTCTTGTTGATTTGGAACCGACTTGTTTTGAAAGCTCTAGGAGTTTTCTTTTATGCCCTTCCTTTTCTTTATCTGTGCCACTTAAAGCGAATGATCGTAGAGCAAGTATGTCACCTCTTCGCTGCAGACCAAGAGCTTGGAAGTCCTTATCAGTGGCCATTCTCACAGCTGTAAAATCCATCTGCAGTCAAAAAGAACACAGCATGAAGTTTAATTTATTGATGCGATCGTTCGGGTGCGAATTTAACGCACAAGTATAGCGTTCTTTAAAGTATCCCAAATGTTTCATGTTGTTGCCATAAATAAATAATGTGAATTTCAACAAATTCGCACGATGCTTTTTGCATCAGGGCAGTATTTAGTAACTGCCATCTATGCTGTCCTAGCTTCAGGGTGTCACTGTTGTGATCACAAGACTTCCCAAAAATAGTTGTGAGTTAAGTTTTGAGCAGACCTTTAACAGAACAAACATGGAGAAGCACCTTATCTGTGGAAGTAAGGGATCGCTATACACGATAGTTGGAAGCCTTTCTCAACAACAGTACAAGGATAAGGATCTGTGTGACGAACGGTTCATCTGTGGTGTAGTGGTCATCACATCTGCCTTGTAAGCAGCTGGAGACCGGGGTTCTATTCCATAGTATGATACATTATGCTTTTATGCGTTTATTTCCTTAACTTTTTTTCTTTCATATGACGATCTAAATATGGCTGATTCACTTAGTAAGAATATTCCTTGTAGTCAGTTTATGAGTCAATTCCTGAAGCCTGATCTGTGCCCACAGGGAAACCCTCAGGCATTTCACTTTTTGAAAATAAACTAATAAATCCCCAACAATGTGGACCAATTACATGGTCAAATGGGTTGGGGTGGAAAAGTTAGTCAGCAGAGCGCGTTTTTATATTGTTCGGATAGATTTTTTTCCGTTGCCCATGTTTTTTTTTTATTCATTCAGTTTATGGGGACCCAGTGAGCAGCACAAGAGTATTAGTCTCAGTCTGAGTCTGTCTGAGTCTGTCTGAGTCTTTGTGTCTGAGTCTTTGCGAAGCCAGGGTATGCCCTGGGGAAGGGATGATAGAATTGACCCCTATCAGTTATGCTGCATTGGTTGGCAAGTGAAACACTAACTTATTATCAACTATGAGCTGGCAAAGTAAAATTAACTGCAGTAGCGAATTTGGAAAGCTGATGTTTCGAGCGGGTGGTTCATTCCATCAACCGCTCCCCCCCGGGGGAGGAGGGGGGGGAGAGCGTCACGCACGCACCGATCTTAAACAGACCCCAGGCAGGTTATGTATCTGGCATTCTTGTGACCATTTGTGATCCACTTTAGTACTATAATGCATCAACAAAGAATTTTGAACGGCTGTGAGGAATAAAATCAAATGTTTAACACTGCAAACCCTATTTAATTGTCTGAATGCTACCACTGAGGGATATGCAAATTAGTCGACAATCACTGCTATCTGCAATGTTTGTTTTGCTCACGTAGAAAAGCACTGATAAGAGCGAAATTATTTTAAGACTCCTAATATGAAACACCGGGAGAGTGATTTTGGAAATAAAAGGCCGAATTTGCCTTTGGTTGGAAGTCTTGGAGCCGTGACAATACATGCGCAACTTTTGGTATGTTTATATACACTTTTAGTCCCACAAAAGATTATAATATATAACATTTTGCGATACAAAATCAAACGAAATGAAACGACATTAAACGAACAGATATTAAAAAAACAAGGAAAAATGCTAATTACGACAGTACGCCACATTCCCAACCACGAAATTCACCGAGCAAACTTGAATAAACAAGTTGCGATCGCTTACCATTTCGTCCTTAAACGTTTGGCAAACACTTGCTTCCACGTTCCTTTTGCCTTTTAAAAACTGGAAAATCTGAAGAGAATAAATGTAATTTTCAGCTAATAGTTTGAAAGTTTGCTATTTGCAACGGAAATATGAACAAAATACCTGGTCCACCTCCTGATACGGTTCTTCGTCTAGAGAAGCCATTTTTATGACAAGGCAACCAGGCCTTCCGTTGTCACGTGGTGTTCATTAACCCGCAAGTAAGTCGCAAGTAAGTAGCAAGTAAGTCGCAAGTAAGTCGCAAGTAAGTCGCAAGTAAGTCGCAAGTAAGTCGCAAGTAAGTAGCAAGTAAGTAGCAAGTAAGTCGCAGCTAAGTCGCAAGTAAGTAGCAAGTAAGTCGCAAGTAAGTCGCAAGTAAGTCGCAAGTAAGTAGCAAGTAAGTCGCAGCTAAGTCGCAAGTAAGTAGCAAGTAAGTCGCAAGTAAGTAGCAAGTAAGTCGCAAGTAAGTCGCAAGTAAGTCGCAAGTAAGTAGCAAGTAAGTCGCAAGTAAGTAGCAAGTAAGTCGCAGCTAAGTCGCAAGTAAGTAGCAAGTAAGTCGCAAGTAAGTAGCAAGTAAGTCGCAAGTAAGTAGCAAGTAAGTCGCAAGTAAGTCGCAAGTAAGTCGCAAGTAAGTAGCAAGTAAGTCGCAGCTAAGTCGCAAGTAAGTAGCAAGTAAGTCGCAAGTAAGTAGCAAGTAAGTCGCAAGTAAGTCGCAAGTAAGTCGCAAGTAAGTAGCAAGTAAGTCGCAAGTAAGTAGCAAGTAAGTCGCAGCTAAGTCGCAAGTAAGTAGCAAGTAAGTCGCAAGTAAGTCGCAAGTAAGTAGCAAGTAAGTAGCAAGTAAGTCGCAAGTAAGTAGCAAGTAAGTCGCAGCTAAGTCGCAAGTAAGTAGCAAGTAAGTCGCAGCTAAGTCGCAAGTAAGTCGCAAGTAAGTAGCAAGTAAGTCGCAGCTAAGTCGCAAGTAAGTCGCAAGTAAGTAGCAAGTAAGTCGCAAGCCCTCAAAAAAGTGGGAGAAATGTATGTCCCTTTGAAACCACCGTAAAATTACGCTCCTTTCTACGGTTACTTTTTTCTCAATGGTTACGTCATAGCTATAGATGGAAAAAAGGTAATATCACGAGCAAATTGTGCGGTATTTGAGAGATTAGCTTTTAATCTAACGAGCCTGATTGTTTAGAGCCCGCGCGGAGACCAAGTCTACTGACTACCGCCAATTCAGGAATGTGCTTTCCATTTTATGAGACGGCAGCACGTCGCCGCCTAAAAAGTATGTCAGAAATGTGTACCTCATATCAGATTCGCAATATTGCGAAGGAGATATAAGGGGGGGGGGGGTGGGGGTGGAGAAATTTTGTTTACACTTTCTCAGTTACTCAATCATTCTCAATCGGCCATCTTTGATTTTACCCACAATTGGAAATTATCAAAAGCGGCGGAAATTGATACTTTTTGATGCTATACATGTAGAATATGACATAATTAAGCACTTTGCCTCTTTTTGTCAACATTTTGTGCTTTTATCACCTGAAAAAAGGGAAAAACACGCATTTTTACTCAAAAATGGCTTGAACACCACTTATGACGCCATATCTCGTAACCACATAACTGATTCTCACCGAAATTGTCAAAATGTGTCTAAGGGATATGCATACAGCTGTAGCTACTACAAACGGCAGGTGTTGATAAGAAGAAATTACAAGAAAAACCTTTGGGACGAAGGTAGTCAACCACAAAACCAAAATACTTCTCTAAATAGCTTGGCAATTCGGAACAAATATCGAATACTCTCAGGAGGTTTGAATAAGCCTTTCGGTCCAAATTCGTCGGACCGCCCTGTACTGCGCTTAGTGATGAAAGAACCGTGTGCGGCTGCAAGGAATCGCCATTACACATATCAGATGTGAAGTTACCGTATTTTAAGTTGGGGGAGAGCTAAAAGCCCTTTCCCCAGCTCTCCCCCCAATTTGAGACGAAAAGGGGACGAAAAGCCATTTTTATGTTCTTTTAACTCGTACGTGGAGCTCCCCATTCAAAGGGAAACAAAACAAACGACTCGCTGCAAGTTTACATCAAATTTATCACCGTTTCCAGTGGATACAAGTGACTGTACGCTCTGACACGAGATTTTGTTGGGCATTTGGTCAGACAACAAATGTTTAGTTGTGCAATCAAAGGGTCACGAATACCTCGTATTGGTATTAATTAGCCACCATCTTGCGAACCTTTAGTATTTTTAGGCAACTATGTACAGGATATACCGATTACAATTATCAATCAAATTAAAATATAGCGTCAGCGGCAGAGCGAAATTAACCCAAGGCTTCGATCATATCATTCAGTGACAAGCAACAAAAAAAGGAAGAATACCTTCAGCGTCTGTTAAAAGAATGATGTCTTTGTGTGGCAGCGCTGTGACCATTCAGGCACTGATTCCCCTTTTCAGAAGGACGGGATTCAGTAAAGGAACAGCATTCTGTCACTGAAAGATCTAGAACAGATGCAGCATAAAGTACCACTCTAATTTAGAACTATGGAGTCAAAACAAGGCCTGAGCTCAGTAATTCTCTTGAAGGGCTATAGAAATCGCGAACACGTTCGATCCGGTGTCTTTTTCCAATAAAGTCCTTAAAATACGACTACGTGATTGGCTGAAATAAGGCAGTAGTGATAAATAGGCCAATAATATGCATAAAATACACTTTTATGGTCCAAATATGGACTTTAGCTATTGTTCTTTCTTTCACGGAATCTTAGTCAAGATCACAGGATTATGGTAACGGGCCGGCAGACGGGGTACAGGCCTCAAGCAGAAGTGACAAATTCGTAGTTTTACACATAGAATCCTTTGCAGAGTGTTCACTGAGCCGGACATCTTATGGTAGTGTGGGCGCCATCCCCTCGGCCTCGCTCTGAAGATCGTTTGATGCTTCCCTGTCCAATTGAGACATAACCAAAATAACCTCCTTTCCGACCCAGCTAACAGCTGTAGTTGGTTTCTCCATCACTACAAGCACATGCTCCCATTTGCAACGTTGTCAATAGTCATCCGGCGAAGTTACATGTGCATCGGCTTTCTTTGAGGTATAAAATCAAGTACAATAATAAAAAAAAAATTACAGCTAAACTGTACAACGGTGAAAACACAAATAATACGTCCGAAGTGAATAAAGTACTTAATATATCTTTATGGCAAAACGAACATAGCGCGCTTTGCATTTGTTAACAGGCGCTAGCCTTACTTACAATAATAAATGCACTCTCAATACGTTAAATAACGCAGTGTAGAGAAATGCAATATTCAGTCTGATTTTGGTGTGTTACGATACTGTGTTCAGCGGCTTCTTAAATGAGTACCGTTAGCCATCCAGTCCTCTGGTCGGGAGAGTAGGCAGCCAGAAGAGAAGCTAGGGGACTGGGGAAAAGCACAGAAAGGAGTGTTCCAATATTTGTGACTAGCTAGGGACGCGTTTTGGGGCTCTATATTCTGTTCTCGGAATGATCGGGAAACTATTTGGTGTTCTTCTGGATACTGTTTTTGTTTTACTTGTAGTAGGCAAAATTGCATTCTTTTGGAAATAATAGTGGTCAGAAGCTAGCCAGATTGTAGAGAAAGCAACCATGTTTAACTGATGTGTTAAATTTTATTCTGAACTTGTTTTGGACTTCCCAAGTACTACCATGTTTCTCCTTTGATGGAAGTCAGAGTAAAATAAATCTTGGAGCAATTGTCTGTGTTGGACCACAACAATGCCCCCCCCCCTCCTTTTTTCCAAGGGTGGAATCTTTATCCCATTGTTGAGTTCCACACCACGGGCCGACGTATTAGTCAGGGAAGCGCTAAACGTAGCAGCTGTCCATAGGGCCAGGCGTAGGCTCAGAATAATACATAATAATAAACCTATAATTGTAACTCCCAAATACTTTACACTTTACTATGGCATTTCACTTTCGCAAATTTGTCAAAAATTCTCTTTGCAAAATCTTTACACCAGCAGTACGGTTTATACATTTACATTTATCTGTACATTTATTTATCGTTTTCACGATAAATAAACGAATGCTATCAAATCCTTTATGGATTTCCGTCCTTCACCATAACTTAACGGTATTACTGGACGAATCCTTTCCTCTTGGTTTACAAAATCTCGAACCCTTGATACTGAGTTTCCACTCCTTTTAATGAGAATTTCCGCACCATTTTTCTCACTCGACCACCACCATTGTTCTGTTTTCACCAAGAACAAATTGGTGGCAGAGAAACAGCTCGGTTAGTTGCCACTTGGCAATAAGCGGGCATTTAAAAACCCATATAAGCCGAATCATGTCGCTGTCATCAATCAACTAACTCACATTCTCTTCTGGCGAATTATGATTTATCGTATAAACCTCACGTCCGCACAAGCGTTCATCAGAAACTGGGACATACTTCAGTTTACTTCTCCAAAAGCCACGTTTCTTAGGACAACCCTTTGAAGTCATTTCATAAGTTTGAAAGGTGAGGACTGTCCATGCACAAGGTATAGTTACATTGGCATGAAAAATCAAGTTTATTCATTAAGAAATAAAAATTACAGACAGTGTATACAATTAAAACACAAATAAAGCCTCCTATTTTACCGTCAAGAGTACCGTCAGCCGTCATCTCTGGTCGCGCGAGTAAATGAACCAGACCAGGAGACAGCTGAAACTCAGGCTGATGGATGTATACGTTCAAACCCTTCAAAACTGAGAGATAAGCCAAATATCGAATTTCGGAAATTCCCATAACTGAAAAGCTTTCATTTGATGACGAATGGTTACACTTTAGGATTTCATCACAAACGCTATATTACACCGTTATTGCAAAAACGTTGTCATATAAAATGTGAAAACCAGCAATCTTCGACACATTTGTTGGAACACTTCTCCTGCCCGAATGTGTACTTGTAACAACCAAAATTGTTTCATTAAAACTGAGAAGAAGAGAAAGCAGCACAGACATACCACTGAATTGTGACATTGAGGGACGTGTTCTATCACAATGTGTCCGAGACTGAAGAAAACACTGGCCAGCTCGATATTTTCATGATATTTTCAAGGTATTTTCTTTCTCAGCGGAACGTTTCAAGAGCAGAGTTATGCAGACTGTATTATTATGATGTGCACGGTATCTCAACATGGATGCATGTTTTCCAGAATACCACTGGATCGAATAGTTCATAATTTTAATTATTCTCTTTACCTGACAACGTTATTTTCAATGTTGTGTATATAAAGTAACTAACAACTTACATAATTTAAACTTTATCGGAATGGATTAGCTTAGCAAATTTTGATAGATTTTATAAAAAATCGTTCATTTAAAAAAGTCAGAAATCATTAAATACGCAAAATGTTCCCTTAATTCTGTCGTACTAATTATACCTTCAATTCTCAGGTACATAAGTTGGAACACCTCACTCAAAGCTTCTCAGTTTGGCATCGCAAGAAACGTATTCTGGGAGCAAATTTTGTCTCTCGGAAAAATGCAAGAAAATGTTTACGAACCATGTCAAAAATATATTTGCTTACCAGACAGAACTTTGCTTGAAAAAGAAAGGTTTCCTAGTTTCTTTTCACAGAAATTGAAGAAATGTTCCCACTACTTTCCAATGAAACCTTTCTGCGGCAAATTCGTCAAATATTCTCTTTGCAAAATCCTGACAATTGTCTGCTATCCAGTTGTACTTGTTGTTCAATTCGTTTTCACGATAAAGAAACTCTATCAATTGTTTCATGGTTTTCCACCCCTTATCAAAACTTAGCTGCACCACTGGAGTATTTCTCCTTTCAGTTTGATACTTAAAATCACGAACGCACGATAATGATTTTGTCCTTTGAATGAGGATATGCTTGTCATTTTTTTCAATGGACCAATACCAGTTGTTTGTTTTCAAGACGACAAATTGATGGCAGAAGTACAGTTGAGTTAATTGCCACTTGGAAATTGGGCACTTGTAGACCCATATATGTTCAATCGTCTCGCTGGCATCAACCAAAGCAGTCATGTCCTCTTTAAGCGAGTCATCGTATATCTCGTACACGTAACCAGTGTTTTTGTCAGAGTTGGGGTCAAAACATACTGCACCTTCCCAGTTTCTACCTGTTTTGGCATCTTTTTTACCACTGGCGCTGGAAAACATTTCACAAGGCTGAAAGATCAAGTTCTGGAATTAGAATCGGGATTCAGGGGCACCATTGGTTCGTTTTGGAAAAATATTAGTTCGGAAGACCTAAATCGCCTGAGATATTCTGATTTAATCATTGCAGTGAAAACTAGCTGAGAATTTTCTTAGGCGAAACATCACCTCAGAGTTTCGTAACAAGGGGACTGATTGCTTTCTGTTGTTTTCGTAGGGACAAAGATGTCGTTTGGAGTGCACGTGAAATAAGATCCGCTAGTATTTTTGGAAAGCCAACTGGATTTCGTTTCCTAAAACTTACTACCTTACTACGGCATACGTTTTAACTAAAAATTCGCACAGATCAACCTGTAATAGCTTGGAACATTATGCATTTAGAAACCCCTGTTGGGTGTCCCTGGGGATTTAATTAATTTGGCATGATTACTGAGTCAAACTGAATTTTTTAGAAGCACAGCAAATCATTATCTACCTTTGTTTGTCACTAAATTCAGCTGAGATGATCTCGTTTCGTGAACAGAAGTGTTTTTACTCTGAAACTGGAGATCTAGAACCCATAAGCTTCTTGGACGTACCTGAAACAGTTACAATAGAAACAAGAAATTCTGAAGAATTTATAGGCGGCGCATAGTCTCTCACCCCCCTCCCCCTCCCCTTTTCTTAAGGAAAAAGGTTTTAAACCTTATAACTTTAGTAGTTCGTGGTTTCCGCTGACTTGTTATGGACAATTTGCACTTTCGGTATGTAAGGAATTAAATGTATGTATGCAACTTGAGAACTTCGTTTGTTTGTAACCAGTGACCTCTGTACGACTCTTTCTCCAGGAGAAAACCTGTGGCTTTACCTGGAGAAATAAGTCGTTCTTAAACCGTGATATCGTTAAGTACGGCCCTTCGGCATTCACGACAAATGTTTCAGCCTTCAGGCAATTCTCCATTCGGATCCTAACGAAACAAGTGTAGGCTACTTGCAATCTATTTTTAAACAACGATGCAGGTCCATTTTAATTTACTTCATGATCACAACAAGGCCATTGTTCGAATGCCGACCAGTGATTCTAATGTATTTTTTCAATACTACCCTGAGAAATAAACATTTCAACGCTTACCTTTACTTAACTTTAACATGCTGCGAAACTCAAAACAACAAAATTACGCTCCTTTCTACGGTTACTTTTTTCTATCTGGTTACGTCATAGCTATAGATGGAAAAAAGGTAATATCACGAGCAAATTGTGCGGTATTTGAGAGATTAGCTTTTAATCTAACGAGCCTGATTGTTTAGAGCCCGCGCGGAGACCAAGTCTACTGACTACCGCCAATTAGGGAATGTGCTTTCCATTTTATGAGACGGCAGCACGTTGCCGCCTAAAAAGTATGTCAGAAATGTGTACCTCATATCAGATTCGCAATATTGCGAAAGAGATATGGGGGGGGGGTGGGGGTGGAAAAATTTTGTTTACACTTTCTCAGTTACTCAATCATTCTCAATCGGCCATCTTTGATTTTACCCACAATTGGAAATTATCAAAAGCGGCGGAAATTAATACTTTTTGATGCTATACATGTAGAATATGACATAATTAAGCACTTTGCCTCTTTTTGTCAACATTTTGGGCTTTTATCACCTGAAAAAAGGGAAAAACACGCATTTTTACTCAAAAATGGCTTGAACACCACTTATGACGCCATATCTCGTAACCACATAACTGATTCTCACCGAAATTGTCAAAATGTGTCTAAGGGATATGCATACAGCTATAGCTACTACAAACGGCAGGTGTTGATAAGAAGAAATTACAAGAAACACCTTTGGGACGAAGGTAGTCAACCACAAAACCAAAATACTTCTCTAAATAGCTTGGCAATTCGGAACAAATATCGAATACTCTCAGGAGGTTTGAATAAGCCTTTCGGTCCAAATTCGTCGAAAATTTCGGACCGCCCAGTACTGCGCTTAGTGATGAAAGAACCGTGTGCGGCTTCAAGGAATCGCCATTATACATATCTGATGTGAAGATACCGTATTTTAAGTTGGGGGAGAGCTAAAAGCACCTTCCCCAGCTCTCCCTCCAACTTGAGACAAAATGGGGACGAAAAGGCATTTTCATGGTCTGTTAACTCGTACGTGGAGCTCTTCATTCAAAGGGAAACAAAACAAACGACTCGCTGCAAGTTTACATCAAATTTATCACCGTTTCCAGTGGATACAAGTGACTGTACGCTCTGGCACGAGATTTTGTTGGGCATTTGGTCAGACAACAAATGTTTAGTTGTGCAATCAAAGGGTCACCAATACCTCGTATCGGTATTAATTAGCCACCATCTTGCGAGCCTTTAGTATTTTTAGGCAACTATGTACAGGATATACCGATTACAATTATCAAGCAAATTAAAATATAGCTTCAGCCGCAGAGAGAAATTAACCGAAGGCTTACAAGGTGACAAGCAACAAAAAAAGGAAGAATACCTTCAGAGTCTGTAAAAGAATGATGTCTTTGTGTGGCAGCGCTATGACCATAAATAGCACTGATTCCCCTTTCAAACGGACGAGATTCAGCAAAGGAACAGCATTCTATCGAAAGTGCTAGAACAAATGTAGCATAAAGTACCACTCTAATTTAGAACTATGGAGTCAAAACAAGGCCTGCGCTCAGTAATTCTCTTAGGGCTATAGAAATCGAGAACACGTCCGATCCGGTGTCTCTTTCCAATTAAGTCATTGAAATACGACTACGTGATTGGCTGAAATAAGGTAGTAGTGATCAATAGGCCAAAAATATGCATAAAATACACTTTTATGGTCCAAATATGGACTTAAGTTATTGTTCTTTCTGAATGTCACGAAATCTTAGTCAAGATCACAGAATTATGGTAACGGGCCGGCAGACGCGGGCCTTAAGGTGATTCCATTCAATTGCATTGCGCATCCTTTCTGCGCACGATTTTTTGCGTGATTAGCGCGCGCACGAGCGCGCATGTTCAGAACTTGGTAGGTTTTCTATGAAAATGAGTTGTTCAGAGAAATAAATGGTCGTTTTCTCCTAATCGAGCACGGTGACCCCCACTTTTTATTGTATAATCTCAATCAGGACAGTGTTCCCAAAGCCAAATAACAAAGTTAGCTAAAATCTATGATCAGTTTTTGCGCAGTTTAAAAAAATCCTACGAAAAAAGCCATTTAGGGTAGAGGACCGCACATCAATCTACCGTCGTCACCGTGTACTTCTTAGGTGTCCAGTACATTTGAAGCTTTTCGGCCATGTTTTGTATGACACAGATGACCATAAATATGTACAAAGTCAACCTATTCATGAAATATCAATCTGCAGTGGAAATATTGAGCATGTTGGCTTGGCGCGTTTATTGCCTGAAAATGCCTTTAAACACTGTATTCGTCAGCAGTATACCACTAAAACGAGCACGGTGACCCCCCATTTTTATTGCAATTTTAGACCCTGCATGACTTGTTAAATATTTGTGCCAAGTTTCATTACAAATTCATGGCAGATTCTTTTTCCGGGGAATCACCTTAGGCAGAAGTGACAAATTCGTAGTGTTACACACACTATCCCTTGCACTGCAGAGTGTTCACTGACCCGGACATCTTATGGTAGTGTGGGCGCCATTTCCTCGGCCTCGCTCTGAAGATCGTTTGATGCTTCCGTGTCCAATTGAGACATAGAGCAGCAAATAACCTCCTTTTCGACCCAGCTAACAGCTGTAGTTGGTTTCTCCATCACTACAAGCACATACTCCGATTTGCAACGCCGTCAATAGTCATCCGGCGAAGTTACATGTGCATCGGCTTTCTTTGAGGTATAAAATCAAGTACAATAATAAAGAAATTACAGCTAATCTGTGCACTAAAAACACAAATAATAAGTCCGAAGTGAATAAAGTACTTAATATTATATCTTTAAGTCAAAACAAACATGACGCGCTTTACAGTAGTTACTTACTTACAATAATAAATGTTACACTCAATACGTTCATTAACGCGGTGTAGAGAAACGCAATATTCAGTCTGATTCTGAAGGTTTGATAGGATACTATGTTTTTCTTATAGTACCGTCAGCCGTCCAGTCCTCTGGTCGCGAGAGTAAGCAGCCAGAGGAGAAGCTAGGAGACTGAGGAAAGCACAGAAAGGAGTACTCCAACATTTGTGACTAGCTAGGGACGCGTTTTGGAGGGATCTATATCCTGTTTTCGGAATAAACGGAAAGCATTTTGTGTTCTTCTGAAGACTGTTTTTGTCTTACTTGTAATAGGCAAAATTGCGTTATTTTGGAAATGATTTTCTCTGTATTCTGCTTTTCCTTAACCTGCGTAACCAAAAGACTGCTTCCTTCTCCCTGTACGCGTGTCCTATGCCGTACATTTAACTTCTTTTAGATTCAGATGTTTTTCTTTTGTTACGAAACAATTTTACAGTAGATTTATCTACTAGGTAAAAGGCGTCGTTGAAAACATGATTTCAGTAAAAATGAACAGAATTAAAGACGGCTAGCGGTCAGAAGGTAGAGAGATTGTAGAGAAAGCAACTCGATTAAACTGATGTCAAATTTTATTTTGGACAAAACCTGTGTAAGAATCGTCTGAATAGTACCAAAAGACTGCTTTTCTAAGATAGTGGCATAGGTAAATGTAACGCCTGTACACGTGTCCTTTACTGTACATTTAAAGTTCTCTTGGATTCAGATGTTTTGCTTTTGTTACGAGACAATTTTACAGTAGATTGAGGTAACTTTATCTAGTTGATCAAAGGTGTCGCTGAAAACCTGATTTCAGTAAAGATGTACAGACTAGTGGTCAGAAGCTAGCCAGATAGTACAGAAAGCAACTCTATTAAACTGTTAAGTTAAGTTTTATTTTGGACTTGTTTCAGACTTCCCAAGTACTAAAATGTTTTCTCCTTTGATGATTGACAGAGTTAAATAAATCTTTGGGGAAATTATTTGTTTGTTGGAACACAGCATTGCCTCCTTAAGCTCCAGGGGTGGGATATTTGTCGAATTGTTTCAGCTCCACCCCACGGGCTCCGACATGTATTTGTCGGGGCAGCGTTAACAAATCCCCTGGTACCCCGGGGATCGACCCCACAAATAGCCTTTCATACCCCAATGATCACTTCCAAGTACTTTACCACGGCATTTTGCTTCCC
This sequence comes from Siderastrea radians, assembly GCA_964017195.1. Taxonomy (NCBI): domain Eukaryota; kingdom Metazoa; phylum Cnidaria; class Anthozoa; order Scleractinia; family Rhizangiidae; genus Siderastrea; species Siderastrea radians. The sequence continues at coordinate 6,797,578 of OZ024891.1, read as the reverse complement.
CAAATTCGGTAAATATTTTCTTTGCAAAATTCTTACAATTATCATACATCCAACAGTACTGTTTTTTCAGTTCATTTGTTTTTTACTGTTCACTTTTATTACACTTCATTTACTTACATTATGAGTCTAACATACTAACTTACAGACATAACTTTCATAATATTTACGCACTAACTTACATGACATAATAATTATTTACATAATACGTACATACCAAACATACTACACTTCACTTAAAGTACATTGGTTACATACTAACTTAGATAACATAACACTTACATAATACTGACATACCTTATCTACATACTATATTTTACTTACATTTTTTAAAATAAATTAATTGATAGTTAGCAGCGGAAAATGCTATATAGCAGGACAACAGAGTAGAAAATACAGCATATAGTAATTGCATAACATTCGTTACTTTCAACAATACTAGCTTACATTAACCCTCCAAAAAACTGAACTTATTATGCTATCTTTCTAACTACGTGTACCCTGACTAGCTACCGTTCCACACACGTGATCCTCAATCCGCAAAAGGCAGGGGGAAAAATACCTTTCAAAGATTGTAATGTGAGAGGAAAAGGGGGAAATTGTCTATCGTGGGACGAGTACATCGTGTTCTACAGGTCCAAATGTAAAGTCTTGAGACTAAGAATAAAAAGTAGAAATACTTGCGAAGAAATGGGTGGGGCTTTAAACCTAGAACCAAGGAAGGCGTTAACTGAAGCGAACACAGAGAAGTTTAATTATTGAGCAGCCATTGCCTAAAATTATCCCAAAAGCAGGAAGTTACCGTACAGTTCCAGAAAAGATGGACAAGAGTTTCCTCTTCCAGTTGGCAGAAGCTGCAAAGGTCGTTGCCGTTCAGATTTATTTTTTAAAGAATTTATTAGTGGCCAGTCTCCTGTGTAAGAGTTTAAATTGAAAAACAAGAAGTTTTTGATCAATGATCACCACCAATGTTCTGTTTTCACCACGACAAATTGGTGGCAGAGAAACAGCTCGGCTAGTTGCCACTCTAAGCGGGCATTTAAAAACCCATATAAGCCGAATCATGTCGCTGTCATCAATCAACTTACGCACATTCTCTACTGGCGAATTATGAATTATCATATAAACCTCACGTGCGCACAAGCTTTCATCAGAAACTGGGGCATACGTCAGTTTACTTCTCCAAAAGCCACGTTTCTTACGACAGCCCTTTGAAGTCATTTCACAAGTTTGAAAGGTAAATTCAAAAGATCTGATCAGCTGATTGTGAGGCCAAAGTGCCAAATTTGTCCTGATGTTCTCTGCACTAATTCGACCCGTGATAGGACCATTTTTATCAACTGAGTTGATGAGGTAAATTAGCCATCGTAAAGAAATTGAAACAAAGACGTTTAAAGCGCTAGCCTTTCGTCAGAGCCATCAGCTGACGTTTCGAGTGTTAGTCCTTCGTCGATTCGCTCTGACGAAGGGATAACGCTCGAAACGTCAGCGCTTTTTTACTTACGGTGACCAATTTACCTTATCAGTTGATAAATACAAATTTTTGGAGTTTCACTTCCCCACCAACGCAGCACCACAGTTTGTTTGAAAACTAAACCCTTTATTCAATAACGAGGTAGCCGTTTTAATGTTTCCACTGTATGATTATAGTGGAGCACCATGTTTAAATCTAGTAACCTTTTCGGCGAGAAATTTGGTTGTGACGTCAGCGTACGCCCGCCCGTCCATCCTTCTGTCCGTCCCTACAGATTCTTGGGGTGGGGAAAGGGAGTCCCAAAGCAACCCGACGGGGGGGGGGGGGGAGAGAATGCCATCTTTTCCTGACGGGAAATCGAGCGGTGCTTTTGGACAGCCAGCGTTTTCTTGGCGAGGAATCGTTTTTTAATGAGCTTATTTAGCAAAACGATAGTTCGACAGTATTGAAGTTTTAAACTTGGTGGAAGGAGAAAAGTTCAAGTTACGAAATTTGCCGTCGACGACTTCGTCTTTGTTGTGTTCTGCTGGAAACTCGGCCGGCAAATCGTATGAGTTTGCAGCATTTGGCAGCGGTCTTGACGCGAAAATAGCAGAGCTAGTGCATTCTGGTTTTTCTGTCCACAACCATAGTTCTTGCGACGGCCCGAACACAAGTAGTATAGTAGGGACCGGTTACTCCTGTTTTTGCGGGGGAATCTCATAAGCGTGCGGGGGAATAAAGTAAGTAGGTGTCGTCATAAGCTATTGTCTTGATCTCATGAATAAAATCCGGTGGATTCTCATTAGCGTATAACCGGTTTGACAGGTTTCCAACTCGCATCTTCATTTCTGATTCAAAGTCACTCAACCAGAACGTTCTTTGGCAAGCTTCCAATTCATACCACTTTTATTGTTACTGCAGACAAGCATTGCCATTTAACAATAGAAAACTATTTTCGGTTCACTGATTCGTAAATTGTGCATTTTATTGATGGCGCCAACAAACCAACTACACACAGATTTTAAGCGGGTGGAGGTGGTGGAGGAGGAAAATTTGTGGAGGAGGAGTAGGGAAATTTGTGTTGGAGGAGGAGGAGGAGGGAATGTGTGGAGGAGGAGGAAGAGTGAAGTAAAACTGTGGAGGCGGAGGAGGAGTGAAGTAAAATTGTGGAGGAGGAGGAGGAAGGAAACAAAATTGTGGAGGAGGAGGAAAATAAGACTGTGGAAGAGGAGGAGGAGGGGTACTTGAGGGGTACAGAAAATAAGAAGAAAATAAGATTGTGAAGGAGGAGGAAGAGGAGAAGGAGGGGTACTTGAGGGGTACAGGAAGGGTACAGGAGGGGTACTTGAGGGGTACAGGAGGGGTACAGGAGGGGTACAGGAGGGGTGCAGGAAAGGTTCAGGAGGGGTACAGGAAGGGTTCAGGAGGGGTACAGGAGGGGCACAGGAGGGGTGCAGGTTGGGCACAGGAGGGGTGCAGGAAGGGTTCAGGAGGGGTGCAGGAAGGGTTCAGGAAGGGTGCAGGAAGGGTTCAGGAAGGGTACAGAAGGGACACAGGAGGGGTACGGGAAGGGTACAGAGGGGGTACAGAAGGGGTACAGGAAGTGGTGGTGGTGAAAAGAATAAAACTGTGGTGGCGGTGGAGGAGGCAAAATACAGTTGTGGAGGAGGAGGAGGAGGAGGGGAGGAAGAGGAAGAGAGAAAGTAAAATTTTGGAGGAGGAAATGGAGGCCGTGATAAGAAATCTAGGCAACTGTTGACTCAAAGAAATTAATAAGATAGTAAAAATGTTTGTCTGTTGGCATAAAATTTTCGCTGAAAATCTGTGTATAGTTGATTTGTTAAAATAAACAATTTATGAATCAGTGAACCGAGAATAGGTTTCTATTTTTAAATAACAATGCTTGTCTGCAGTAACAATGAAAGCGGCAACAATTGGAACGCTAACCACTTTCCAACTACATTGAAGGCTAACCACTTCCCGTTACTTTATTATGATACTTTTTTTTCGGAAAATTCGTCGAATATCCTCTTCGCAAAATCCTGACAATTGTCCTCTATCCAGTCGTACTTTTTGTTCAGTTCGTCTTTGTAATATAGAGACTCTATGAATTCTTTCATGGATTTCCGCCCCTTAGCATAACTTAGCTGTACCACTGGCGTTCTTCTCCTTTTTGTATACTTAAAATCTCGAACGCATTTTAATGTTTTGCTCCTTTGAATGAGGATATGCCCGTCGTTTTTTTCAATGGACCACCTCCACTTCTTTGTTTCCATCACGACAAAGTGATGGCAGAAGAACAGTTGAGTTATTTGCCACTTGGAAAGTGGACACTTGTAGACCCATATATGTCCAATGTTCTCGCTGGCGTCAATCAAATCACACATGTTCTCTATTAGCAAGTCATCGTCTATCTCGTACACTGTACCAGTGTGTTCATCATAGTTTGCGCTAAAAAGTACTGCACTTCCCCAGTTACTGCCTGTTTTAGAACCTTGTTTACCACTACCGCTGGAAGACATTCCACAAGTCTAAAAATCAATTTCTGGAATTAGAATCACCTCGGGATTCAGGAAGCATCCAAAGGATCGTTTCGGTGAAATATCGGTTCAAAAGACCTAAATCAAAGTCTTGTTCTCGTAAGGGACAAATATATCGTTTAGAGTATGAGATAAGATAAGTTACAACCAGTGAAAAACGTATGTCAGTAGTGTGTACCTTATATCAAATTCTCGATACTGCGAAGGGGTGGGGGTAGGAGGGGGGGGGGGTGGGTGGATAATGGGGAGCACGTTTTAATCATTTTGCTTTTACTGAATTTGGTGATGAGAGAAGTGACAATGATTGGCGAACTTCGAGGCCAATTCGTCTATTTTCTAGGAAGTACCTTCGCTGTTGGCTCCTTTGAATGGAGCAGTGTCTCCAATCTAACTATAACATTTTTCTCAGTTTGCCGAGAAGCGCCTACCAAGAAACGTTAACGGCGAGGTTCGCTGTGTCTAGATGTCCGGCAACCGACCACCTTTCTTTCAATGTCTGGCAGTTGAAATTTTTAAAGGATTTCGACGGAAAGCTTGTTTGAACTTCTGAAGTTTTATATATTTACACTATAAAATTGCTCTGTTGATCCCTAGCTAACCTGAGCTGTCACGCCACACTGGTGAAAATTGTCACAAATGTTGTGTAGACTTCACTCTGCCGAAAAAAATATGCTACAAAAACCACGATAGCGATTTTAAATTCTTGGTACTGATCAGTACTAGAGTCGAGTTCTATCCCAAACCGGGTTTGGTTCTCTGAAAACAAAGTATCGGGCATTTAGCGTATTTGAGACCGTGCCCGAGATTCAGCTATAAAAGACCAATTCTCCGAAGTGTTTCCGGAAGTGTCGGGAACACAGTGATTTCATGGCATGCTTTAGCTCGCAAAATTCGTCAGTTACAGAACCAAAATAGTTATTTAAATTGCTTGGTAATTCCAAGAGGTTTGAATGAAACTTCCCATCAAACTTTGAGAATCTCTGACCGGCGAGTCAGGCTACAAATATTTGAATTGTCGAGAACAAGAACATGAACATGACAGTTGTATGCAAAAGCTCAGGAAATTCGTCAAGTACTACCCTGGTCCCAGAGATTTTTCTTTCTTCTTCTGCTTCGCCGCTCCTTGTCGCCACTTCGCGGCTCAATTTCGTTCGAGAAGAAAACAAGAAAAAACTTTCGGACAAAGGTAGTCAACCACAAAACCAAGAAACGTCTCTATATAACTTGGCAATTGGACAAATATCGAATACTCTCAGGAGGTTTGAATAAGCATTTCCCTCGAAATTCTTCAAAAAAAATTCGGACCGCACTGCTCTTAGTTTTGAAAGACCCGTGCGTGGCTGCGGGGAATCTACAATATAAAATTCAGATAATATTTTGATTTTTTCTCCCCCAGCTAAAAGTTGAGGGAGAGCTAATAGCAGCTAATAGCATCTCCCCTTTATCCAATTTGAGACGAAACGGGGAAGCCATTTTCATAAAGGATCCGACACAAACGACTCGATATAGGTTTATCAAATTAATGACCGTTTTGAATGGATACAAGTGACTGTACGCACTTGCACGAGATTTTGTTGAGTATCTGGTCGGACAACAAATGTTTAGTTGTGTAATCAAAGTGTCGCAAATGCCCCGTATCAGTATTAATTTAGTGATAGTCACCATCTTACGAACCTATAGTGTAGGCAACTATGTATAGGATATACCGATAACAATTATCAATCAAATTAAAATATAGCTTCAATCGCAAAGAGAAATTTACCCAAGGCTTCGATCATATCATTTAGTGACAAGAAACAAAAACAAGAAGAATACCTTCAGCGTCTGTAAGAGAATGATGTCTTTGTGCGGCAGCACTATGTGATGGGCTCCTGTTAGAACTGATTCCCCATTTCAGAAGGACGGAATTCAGCAAAGGAACGGCGTTCTGTTACTGAAAGGTCTGGAACAGATGTAGCGTAAAATACCACTCTAAATTAATTTAGACTATGGAGCGAAAACAAGATCGGTCAGTAGTTGTCTTTATAGAGCTAAAGACGTCCGGTGTCTTTTTTCCAACTAAGTAATTAAAAACCGACTACTTGATTGGCTGAAATAAGACAGTAGTGAAAATAGGGCCAAAAATGTACACAAAATACACTGTTATGGTCCAAATATGGACTCTACAATAGCTATCGTTCTTTCTGCGTGTCACGAAATCTTAGTCAACATCGCGGAACTATGATAACGGCAGACGAACATGTGCTCTGTTTATAGCGGGTGTTTAGTATACAAAACATGGGCTAGGCCATGGCCCACCCTATGGTCCACCCAAAATTTTACAGTTTTTACAAAAATAACCAGAAAAAAAGCCAAACAAGAGTAAAGGTATACAAAGTAAACCAGGAAATTTTCAGTCGGCGCAGAGTCTGTCAGCTTCCTTTCCCTGGGCTGTTGGTATAAATAGTTCTCTACCTTGAATCGAACTTGATTCGGGCTAGAATGTGACTCGTGCTATGGCGCTCAAAACATCAACAGACTAATATACGTAACTTACCTAGAATGGTAAGTAAACTTTTTATCGTCAAAGCCTCCGAAGAGTCTCTTTCGCTAGCGTCTCCAATAGATAACTAAATCTATCTGCTTACGTCATAGCTACAAATGAAAAATTCACCTTCAAACTCTTCAACAAAGTTAATCTGACGAAAGAAATGTCGCGTATATGACAGAGTTGCTTTGAGAACTTTCTCGCTTATTAAATGACCTCTCAATGAACTCTATCGACACAGTGAAATTAAATGATATTACCCACGAATGTCAAATATTTCACAAATAGATTAACTGATATTATCAGTGACTTTACCTCAAGAAATGAATAGAGGTTACTTGCAATCTAAAACCTCTAAACCTGTGTTTATAAAGATCGGTGTTTACTGTTCAAAGCTATTTAACCAGTGGACTCAACAATATCGTCCTTCCTATGCTTTACATCATCACAAAACTCAAGAATGGAGTTAGTCATCGCCTTCGCAACCGGTTGAGTTCGAAGCCCTATGTAACCACAACTAACAATACTCTCCATGACTCATAGACGATCTCGCGCACTAAACAAAATGGCATTTCAATCTCCCTTTCTATGTCATTTATAATGGTAGTAAAAGACAACCAACTTGTGGATACTATAATTGTTTTGCTTCCGTTAAAAAACGCATCAACTACATAAACAATAATACATTTTTGCAATATGTTACTTGTCTTGCTTTATTTCAAACAGTACCCATACTTCACGCACAAGGTTTTTCTCTTACACTCTCCAATCTGCCAGCTTCCACTACATTCTCAGAAATACGCCAGAAACTTGTTATCGAACACTCAAATCAACACCAAAAATAAAACTATTTCTATCGGAAAACACTAACAACTGCTAACGACTCGACAGTAAACACTACCCTTAATAAACACCGCCCTTCTCAACCAAATGTCCTTAAAAACAGCGAATAAACATTACAACACCTACCTTTAATTATCCTCGATAATCCGCAAAACTCAAAACAACATTACGCTCCTTTGTACGATTACTTTTTTTGTAACGAGAACTACTTCAAAGAACTAAAACAGACTTATAGGCCTTCGCTAACCTCCTTTACACAATCACCCGCGCACATCCTCTATCTAATCAACGTCATCATCTTACAAAACAAATCAATCATCTTTACCTCCACAACACCTCTTACAAATGACAGTCAGTTCTCCCATGAATCACTAAATTTATCCGCTTCATCATAGCTACAAATGAAAAATTCACCTTAAAACTCTTCAACAGAGCTACTGTGACCAAGAAATGTCGCGTATGTGACACATTTCCTTTGGGAACTCTCTCGCTTAATGACCTCTGAACGAATTCTACCCACACACTTCAATTAAATGAATGTAAACATATTACCCAAGAATGTCCAGAATTTAAGGCATTGATTAACTGATGAAATGGGAAACCTTAAAGGATTTTCAAACTGACATTGCACTCAATCATTGTTTTCGGATATGACCCCAACCTGTCAAGTTGGAAGCACTGTCGAACCACTGTTAACAATAATCTCCATAAGTCATCGACAATCTCCCAGGCTAAGAACTTAGTAAAGCAACACCACATACAAAACTATTTCTATGCCCACATACTGACAACGTGCACAAAGCAACACAACATACAAAACTATTTTATGCCGACATACTGACAGCCTGCACAACTCCAAAGTTCTCCCTAGCCTTTGTAAACACTGCCCCTTAGAAACGCAATCTCCTAAAAAACAGCAAAATAAACAATTCAACAATTACCTTTACTCAACTTCAATACACCGCGAAACTCAAGACAACAAAATTACACTTCACACTTTCAATCTCGTAAAATACACGTCATTATAACGAGCCTGATTATTTAGAGCCCGCGCGGAGACTAAGTCTACTGACTACCGCCAATTCAGGAATGTGCTACCCATTTTATGAGACGGCAGCGACGTTTGAGACGTCGCGCCGCCTAACAAACTAACACACGTACAAAGAAACAGGTATATAGAAAGATATAAGAAAAGTGGGAAGTAGCAAGGAGCAACAGGCCTGCACGACTTCTAACAATGGAAACATTTATCTAATGTAGCCTCTCAATATTTTTGCACTGACAAGTATGTGATTTTTAAGAAAGGATATGAACAGTGGCTCTCAAAAGATTTGTCTTTGCAATGACTGTCTTGGTTTTATAAAGTGCCATTTTTTTCATTAAAACGTGTATGAGGTTGGCACCGTTGGTTGACATTGAGTTCAGTCAAATCGGTAACAATTAGCCTCTTTGGCAACTTTGAGTTTCGTGTCTATGGAGCTTGATATGTTTCCGTGGGAAGTAGTCATGCAAGGAGTGACAGGCCTGCACGACTTCTAACAATGGAAACATTTATACAACATCACCTCTTTATATTTTTGCTCTCACAAGTATGCCATTAAGCGATTTACTTTTTTTGAAAGAAATGATCGGTGGCTCTTTGAAGATTTGTTGTAGAGATGGCTGGTTCTGTATCAGGTGCCATTTTCCCATTAAAACATGTTTACGTTTTGGCACCGCTGGTTGGTATTGTGTAACAAAAGGCAAGATTTCTTTTCCATTGTCGTTTTTCTGTTGTAGTGCCGCTGTCCTTTCTGTGAATCTGTCAGACTTTTTGGGTAACCTCCAGCAAGACGTTGTGATTTGAATTGTCTGATATTCTCTTCAAATATTTCTTTTGAAGAGTTAGTACTTAGGAGTCTTAGGGCTTCGCCCTTAACGAATCCTTTTTTGACATGCACCCGGTGGGTGACTAATTAGAAATGTGTATATTGAAAGCTTTCAGTGAGCTTAAAATGTGTTTTAATGTCCAGGACGGATTGATCCTGGAATCGCTTGCCTTTGTACAAAATTGTGTCCAGAAAGATAAATTCAGTGTGCGAGATTTCAGCCGTAAATTTGATTGTAGGGTGATGTGAGTTTGCTCTTTCGACGAATATTTCTATATCAGGTTTACTAATATCCCACAGTGATAAAATATCATCAATGTAGCGTTTCCAAGCTGTTGGTTTTGCAATGTTTTCACTGAGAATTTTTGTTTCAATACTAGCCACAAAAATGTTTGCAAAAGCAACGGCCATTTTCGGACCCATGGCAGTACCATGGATTTGATGGTAGTCCTTTCCATTGAATCGCAAAGAATTTTCTTTTAGAATAAGTGTTAGCATTTGTCTGAGATATTTAGTGGGAATCGGAGGGTTGTTTCTGTGAAACTCATGGTATGCTGTGCATACTGTTGCTATACCCTCTTCATGTGGTATAGTTGTATATAAACTTGTAACATCCATCGATACAAGGAATGTTCGTTTTTTCAGTGTTTCACTTTTGTATTTTCAATGAAATTGATAAAATCTGTAGTGTCTTTAAGATAAGACGCCTGTGCTTTTGAAATAGGCTGAAGTAATGTGCCCACAAATGATGATAGCCGTTTTGTAGGTCCACAGCCTGATATGATAGGTCTACCTACCAAAGTAGGTTTGTGTATTTTTGTAAGGGTATAAAATTCCGGTAGAAAGGACATCGGCACTACAACAGAAAAAATGACTATCGAAAATAAATCTTACCTTTTGTTACACAAATTATACCAGCCAGCGGTGCCAAGACTTAAACATGTTTTAATGGGAAAATGGCACCTGATACAGAACCAACCATCTCTACAACAAATCTTCAAAGAGTCACCGATCATTTCTTGCAAAAAAAGTAAATCGCTAAATGACATACTTGTCGGAGCGAAAATATAAAGAGGCGATATTGTATAAATGTTTCCATTGTTAGAAGTCGTGCAGGCCTGTCACTCCTTGCTACTTCCCACTTCTTTCTCCCGGCAAGCTTGACAGGTGACGTCATCAGTACTCGCAAAGGACGACTGAAAACGAGGGTGCGAGATGGCGTGTTTGGCCTGTTATGCCTAAGCCCTTGCACGTCTAAAGTGCAGCCATCTTGAAAAGTAAAGCCGAGAGACCCGAGGATGAGCGATAAAAATGCTCATGATACCTATCGTTCGTCCTTTCAACACTTTAACTGTAAATTTTACTGACCATGCTATATTTGAAAAAACTGCAAAATTTTGGGTAAGCCATAGGGTGGGCCACAGGGTAGGCCATAGGGTGGGCCATGGCCCGGGCCATGGCCTAGCTCAGGTTTTGTATACACCCGTTTGTAGCCACCATATTAGCTCATATTGACATTGGATTTGACGTTCGCTAAAATGAACTCCTTTCTTCCCGGCCTGATCAAACGATGGCAATCGATCATCGGAAATCCAATCGATCAATCGATAACAATCGCTGGCAATTAGTTAATTGCTATCGATTGCTATCGGCCAATTGATGACCATTCGATAATCACAAGCTGGAGTCCCCTAATTGCTATCGATTGCCATCAATCAAAATCGATTACCATCGATCATCGATTACTGTTGACTGTCATTTGCTGTCTAGCTGTTTGTTTTCGATCAATTATTTAGTTCCGCTCGTGGCCACGTACGTGTCTGGTGACTAATTTGCTCGGTCTTTTTGCACAAATAACTTGGTTAACATGTGTCAGGTTATTTTGACTATGCAGCAGGTTACAGTTAAGGGGTATCACGAGTGCCCTTTTTCTGTTGAAGTTGGCAAGCGATTCGTTGCTCAGGAGAAGAGAGGAGATCGCGGGAATGTATTGAAAGTAGTTGATTCGATCCACGATCGTGGTCAACTTGGTCTCCTCCAACGGGAATAAGTAGCACCGTTGTGGCCTTTAAAAAAAGAAATTTTAGTGTAACTTGTATCAGTTGTTATTCTTGATTGTTTTTTGATTCTGGATATCAGGCTCTCCTCTCCAATGTCCTCTCTTGGCGGCTTTACCGTTTAAAGTCTGGCATTAAGCTCAAAGTAGCGTAATTGCGTTCGTAGTTTCTTTGGCCATCCTAGATACGTACCCTGCAATTTTAAAAACTATTACGTAATTTCATTTTACCGTATTTCTTCCGTAAAACGTTAAATTTTCTTTTTGACCTCCCAAAAAAATATCGTAATCGATGATAATCGATGACAATCGATGACAATCGATAACAATCGATGGCAATTAAAAAACACAGATTTTTTGGCCATCGATTGGTCACCGATTTTCGATATCAATCGATTAATTGTTATCGATTGCCATCGATTGCCATTGATTGCCATCGATTGTCGATTTCATGGATTGATCCGGGCCGGGCTTTCTTACAGCGAAAGAGAGGAGAGGCCCGTTTCTCGAAAGTCCCAATAACTTTTTGGGCCCGGAAAGCTATTTTATGAGCGCAAGGATTACCTTAAAGATTCAAATTTTATTGGTTTGTAACGGCAAAGCAAAAAAAATTGTAAGTTAACGAAACAAGTCGACCTGGGTGCGGGCTGAAAGCTACACTACCATTCTAGAGATTTTGCTTTTAAAATGTAGCTCCAGCTGCCTCTTCCACAGGCTTTTGCAAGGCCAAGCGAGTGGGGATTTTGGTGCGGGAGGGGGATCGGGAGCGAGCGCGGAGCGCGAGCGGCTTTCTGAATGATTAACTAAAATATCCCCCAGATGAGAGATGAGCGATCGCGAGCGACTCAAGACGAGGCAGTAGCTCCAGGCCCGAAAAATTACCGGGACTTTCGAGAAACGGGCCCCAAAGCCTTCATTACATATGTATTTTGTAATGTTTTGGTATGTAACTGAAGTATGTGGGAATGTATTCATAAGATTGTGTTAATGATTTAGTTGTTTATTAATCCTGTGGGATTCGTTTGGTTATTTAAGAGATTGTAAGTTATGCAGAAACCATTCGAAGGCATCTCTTTATACTTGCTTTTAGTGATGTCCGTTTCCGAACAGCACGATATTCCTCGTGATTCCCAAAGTACTACGCCTCCTGAACATGAGGATTCCTTGTCTAATGCCGAAACCCTTCGGTTATTTTCACAACTGTTAGACTCTAAGCTTGATCAGAAGTTCACTTCTTTCAAGCGCGAACTTGAAGAGAAAGACAACCTTACACAGAGCCAGCTAAAGAAGCTGAAAACTGAGACGAAAGCTTCGAATACCTTTAATTATAAAGGTAACAGAGTACAGTTCGAGTTTAATCTCAACGTCCTCGACCAAATCGAGACGGCCTCTAAGAACCTTCGCGCAGGGAAAGTCTCTTCTGCAACTTCCGATCTCGAAGAAGCAAAGAAGCTCATCGATAAGCGCAACAAACTTGTGCGTTTCGCCGACAAGAGCCCCGCAGGTTGGACTGCTGTTGAAGAGTATGAGTCCGACGAACTCGCCGACGATTCAGAAGACGAGAAAAAGCTCCGTTCAGCCGAGAAGAGGGCGCTGTCGAAGATTCGTGAAAAGAAAAGAAAATTTCAACCTGCCCGTCCCAGAGCTCCGCAGCGTGAGTCAGCAACGGAAACCCAAACTTCTTTCTCGGCTGCTCCTGCTCAGCATTCTTTCAATCTTCAACAGCCCTTTCGCCATCAGTCCTTTCGTGCAAGACAACCAGTTCCCGCTGACAAATGTTTCAGCTGCGGCCAACGCGGACATTGGGCAAATTCCTCGGTTTGTCCCAGTCGCAACAACCTCACTCGAAACCCACCGAGCACCAAACCAACAAACGGATGATGGGTCCAGGGACAAATACGATGCTGCCTTAAAACGATTGGGACAAGATGAGTATCCTTTACCTGTATCTCCAGTGAATTCTCTGGGCGATTGTGACCCAGTTGACTTTTTCTACCAATCGACTAGCGATCCTAATTTTCATGATTCTCCGGAAATTTGTCCGGATTATCAAGAGGATGTGCAGAACATTGCCGTTAAAGGTAGATTAAGGCGTAATATTAGTTTCTGGGAGTATATAGGCGCTTCTTGGTTTATTCGCCAAACCATTTTGGAAGGCTACAAAATTCCTTTTTATTTTACACCTGCTCCTGCCACCTTCGGTAATAATAAGTCTTCCTTGCAGCATGCGGATTTTGTTCACAAAGCAATTACTGATCTTTTAGCTGTTGGTTCTGTTGTGGAATGCTCGTCTCCACCTTCAGTAACCCTTTGTCTGTTTCCATTCAGTCTAACGGCAAGAAGAGGCTAATATTAGACCTCAGGTATCCTAATTCTTTTGTTAAAAAATTCACAATTAAGTTTGAAGACGCTAAAACCATGCTCAATTCATTTATTGACCACTCCCAAAATTGGTTCTATTCATTTGACATTAAATCGGGATATCACCATATTGATATCTTTCCTCCCGACCAAGACTTTTTGGGGTTTTCTTGGTCATTCAGTGGGGTAACCAGATATTTTAAGTTCACTGTTTTACCATTTGGATTATCTACTGGACCTTATATCTTTACTAAAGTTATGAGGCCTCTAGTTAAATATTGGCGCAGCCAGGCGTACAGGATAGTCGTTTACTTAGATGATGGCTTGGGGGTATGCCCAACATTCGCGTGTTCTCGTTTGGAGGCCTTAGCCGTTAAGTCAGATTTGTCTCGTGCCGGGTTTGTTCCCAATATGCTTAAGAGTGTTTGGTCCCCGGTGCAGTGCCTTAGATGGTTGGGTTATCTTTGGGATCTTAAGAAGAAATCGCCCTCGATCCCCAGTGACAAAATTGACAGGCTCTTTACATCAATAGATGACGCACTTTCCCACACCACTATGCCCGCTAGGCAATTAGCTTCTGTCACAGGCAGTATTATTTCTAATATGCTTGTTATTGGTAATCTTTGTAAGCTTATGACCAAAAACTTGCACAGGGCCTTGGATTGCAGAGCAGGGTGGGAGTCGTCTGTTATTTTGGATTTGCCATCTCGCAAGGAATTAATTTTCTGGCGGGAAAATTTACTTCGTCTTAATTCTAGGCCCCTTTCAGAGGATGTTCGCCCAGTTACTCGGATTGTGTATTCAGACGCTAGCTCTCTGGGCTGTGCCGCCTATTTATCTATGGATGATTTTCCAGTTGCACACAAGAACTGGGACCCACTGGAAATGAGTCAAAGCTCCACTTGGAGGGAACTTCATTGTGTTTATTTTGCCCTCCAAAGTTTCGCACTACGTTTGTCTAATAGTTCTGTTAAATGGTTCACTGATAATCAAGCAGTCCCTATTATTGTTGATTCGGGCAGCATGAAAGAAGAATTGCATAAATTATCTGTGGATATTTTCTATGTCACCAGGGATTATAATATCGACTTAGACGTCGAATGGATTCCTCGTTCCCTCAACGATAAAGCGGATTATCTAGCAAAATCGTTGATTGCGACGACTGGAAAGTTAAGGATTGCTATTTTTACGCACTTACGTCCTACTGGGGACAGTGCTCAGTTGATTGTTTCGCTAGTTCCAAAAATTGCAAAGTTCCTAGGTTCTATTCTCGATTTTACAATCCGTATTGCCTAGGCGTGGATTCATTTGCTTTCAGCTGGGCTGGCGAGTTTTGCTGGTTAGTCCCTCCTGTCACACTGGTGACCAGAGTCATTCGCCATGTTTGCCTTTGCAAATGCAAAGGTATATTAGTCATTCCTTATTGGCCATCCGCACCTTTTTGGCCTCTTCTGGTAGATTCTCAAGGGTCCTTTAATTTATTTGTTATCGATTACCTCTTCGTTGAGAACGGCAAAGATGTGTTCTTACATGGGTCCAATAAGAATGCTATTTTTGGATCGGAGAATTTTAGCACACCGGTGCTTTTTCTCTTGCTCGATGGAGCTCTGTGATCGGTTTGGCTAGAAGGCACTGGCCTTCTATGATGCTATATAGGCACTGGCCTTTTGTTGGTGTGCAGCTATTCACACCGCCGTTTCACACGGCCATTTCACACATTTTGGAGTATTTATGTGTTTATTTTCTTCCTTTGTTTTTTGTTTACAAGGTGGAAATGCATTTGCAGACAAAGTTGGTCGTCTTCTTGACCCCGAACTTCGGAGACTAGCATCATGCCTGCCTGCCCGTGCGGTTGAGGCCAAAACTTCTTCTACCACAGAGCGGTATTCAAGGGCTTTTCAGAAGTTCAGAGAATGGGCTTCCTGTCATCGTGAGATTACTCCTTTACCATCGGATGACATTTCAGTTGCTTTATATTTGGAATTTTGCGATAACACCTTTGTCGAGATTACTATAGTCAAGAGTAAGACAGATCAGTACAGGGATGGTTCCAGAGTCTTATTAGCCAAGACGGGTTCTATATCCTGTCCTTTTGATTTGCTGGAAAGATATGTTTGCTCCGCTGGTCTGCAACTGTCTTCTACGTTACCCTTTTTCCGTGCCCTGTATTATCAAAAATCCAATTGTTCTTATAAGTTACGTTCTGAGGGTATGAGCTACACTAGGACCAGAGAGATTGTTTTGCATGCTTTTGCTGAGTTAGGTTATCCTAAGAGTATGTTTGGCTTGCATAGTCTTAGGGCTGGAGGTGCATCTGCTGCTGCTAATGCCGGTATCAGCGATCGCTTATTTAAGCGTCACGGCAGATGGAAATCTGACAGCGCTAAGGACGGCTATGTCAAAGACAAACTTGATTCTCTGTTATCCGTTTCTCGTAGTTTAGGTTGTTAAGCATTAATTATTAGCTTTTCTCTTTCTTTATTTTTCGAACGCGAGCATCAATAAACGAGATGCTCGCCCCTAGAACTGTGTGGTGTGTTTATTGAAGATTAATTACAAAATGTTTTATACTCGTTTCACAGTGATTAGAGTATAAATGTATTTTGTAATGTTTTGGTATGTAACTGAAGTATGTAGGAATGTATTCATAAGATTGTGTTAATGATTTAGTTGTTTATTAATCCTGTGGGATTCGTTTGGTTATTTAAGAGATTGTAAGTTATGCAGAAACCATTCGAAGGCATCTCTTTATACTTGCTTTTAATTTGTGTAACCTACTGTACTGTTTTCTGTATATTTGTATACTTGTTAGCGTTCCGATTTGCAATTGTAACCTGTGTGTGCTCACGGACATCAATAAACGAGATGCTCGCCCCTAGAACTGTGTGGTGTGTTTATTGAAGATTAATTACAAAATGTTTTATACTCGTTTCACAGTGATTAGAGTATAAATGTATTTTGTAATGTTTTGGTATGTAACTGAAGTATGTAGGAATGTATTCATAAGATTGTGTTAATGATTTAGTTGTTTATTAATCCTGTGGGATTCGTTTGGTTATTTAAGAGATTGTAAGTTATGCAGAAACCATTCGAAGGCATCTCTTTATACTTGCTTTTAATTTGTGTAACCTACTGTACTGTTTTCTGTATATTTGTATACTTGTTAGCGTTCCGATTTGCAATTGTAACCTGTGTGTGCTCACGGACATCAATAAACGAGATGCTCGCCCCTAGAACTGTGTGGTGTGTTTATTGAAGATTAATTACAAAATGTTTTATACTCGTTTCACAGTGATTAGAGTATAACAGTTACGGTATGCAGAGGGGTTGTAAGACCTTGTAATAAACGCCCACGATGTTGACTTTTTTTTTTTCGTTTCCCGTTTTAGTCCTTTTCTTCTCGTACTGTCGTGAATTGCAATAGCAGCTCAGTGTCGTTATTTTCTTAGGGACAGACCGCTGGAAAAGTTATGGAAAATTTAGATCAAGTTTTGAAGAAATCCCAGGGGGGTACTCGAAGTATACATGACGGGGGGGGGGACCGACGTATTTTTTTGGGTTGAAAATTTACACGCTCGGTATTTTTTTGGGTCAAGAGATCTGGCACGTATTTTTTTAGGTCTTAAAAAATACGCGTATTTTTTTGGGTCTTATCTCCGAGCGAACTTTTCGTTTCGGGTTTTCGTTGCGATCAGTGGATCAGAAAAATATTCATTCGAACTTTTTTCAGCGACGTGTGTTCCGGAAAAACTGTTAATATTAAGAAGACAATACAGTGTACATTTGTAATCTTGTTTACTTTTCCTGTTTTCTCTATGACTCATTACAATGATGTCCATCAATGTCTTTCATGTCACTTTAGCTGTTCCCCGGGAGCTGTTCGTCACCGGGGTTCATCATTACTTGCACGTGTAAGCCCTTTTGCTTTAGGGCGCGCTTGATTTCATTAGCTCGGATTCTGCTCGTCTTAAATGTGACCTCCACGGGAACATTTATTCCGCCTCCGACACGCCAACGACCTCCAAGATCATTGAAAGGTTCTCCAGTGACTTTGCTGCAAATGGTAAGCAAAAAAAGCAAAGCATGAATTAGCAAGCGTATGTAAACTGAGGCGGCTTAATTAGCGAATTTAATTCACCTCCAAGTTGAACCTTGTGCAAAATAGAGTCATATTTAAATAGTTATCACATGCATACCAGGAAATGTTAGTGCATAGTGCCCAGAGAACAGCTACGACCTCCTTTTGAATATGTCCCAGTTGACCTCTCTTGGGGTCAGTTAGCTTGAATGCTCTGCCTTTGTCGCCGATTTTCCTCTCAGCAAGGAACGTTTCACCAATCGCCACGTCAAACGAACATTCCTGATAACCTTTGTATTGTAGTATATTTCTTAACGCTCGTTACAGTTCCTGTTAGAAAATGTGAAATTTAATTATGCATCATTACCACAATCTGATGAAAGAGGTATGCTGATATAGTGTCACAATGAGGACCTGTCTGTAAATGTGGAGCAGAAGGGAGGATGAAGAGACATTAACGGACATACCAATTTCATAAGCTTATTGATGCAAAATCATGCATAAGAAAGTTCTGCTTAATTGAATAAATCAGTATTTAAGTCTTGTATTTTTTTGGGTTGGAAATTTTGATGCCAGGTATTTTTTTGGGTCTAAAATTTCAGGCTTGTGTATTTTTTGGGGTTTGCAATATGAAGCTCCGTCGGACCCCCCCCCCCCCCGTCATGTATACTTCGAGTACCCCCCTGGGGAAGAAATCTCTTGTAAGTGTAAAAAAAATAAAAGCATCAAACCTACCCCCGTGACAAGACCTCTTCATAACATGACCTACGGCCCCCCTGCTAGAAAGGCCAGATTTTTCCGGGGGTGCTCGGTGGGGGGAGGGGGAGGCGAGATGGTAACAGATAGAATTGAACCACACATTAGACATGGAAAACTTCAAATTATTTTGGGAACATCTTGAATCCAGTGTTAATCAGGTACTGTTTCATCAGATGATTTCCCCACAGCAGTGCAGCCTCCTTGTGCAGACTTCAAAGAATGCGTGAGTCTACACGAATCGGACCGATACCTGGGAGCCCAAGTCGAAAGTCGAGGAAGAGCTAGAGGAGGCCCCTTGCTCCGGAAGTGACCAATTCCTAGCTTTACACACAGGACTCTTTTGCGTTGCAACGTGTTCACTGACCGCACATCTTATGGTAGTGTGGGCGCCATCCCCTCGGCCTCGCTCTGAAGATCGTTTGATGGCGGCTGCCATCTTCCGTGTCCAATTTAGACATAGAGCAGCAAATAACCTCCTTTCCGACCCGGCAAACAGCTGTAGTTAGCTTCTCCATCACTACAAGCACATACTCCGATTTGCAACGCTGTCAATAGTCATTCGGTGAAGTTACATGTGCATCGGCGTCCGTGGCAAGGTTACTTGTTAGAGTGGGCTGTGTCAGATTCAAGTCATCGATATTGCCGTGGAACTTTATACTAGTTAGCCAAGATGCCCGCCGTAAAGGGAGAGGGAATGCGCGGTTTAGCGGTGTTTATTTCTGATATTAGGAACTGTAAGTAAATTTAGGCATTTTCACCTCCCCAAAGTACCACAATCAATTCGATTTTTGGGTCAATTTCTGGCATTTGACACGTGTGTTGAGTTCGATTCTTCCAGTGATCGATCGATTTTTGCCGCTTCACTTCCTCGCGGTATTTTGATTTGTCCGATCACGATAACCCTGCTTGCTTTCGTTGATGTTTCAGGTAAATCTAAAGAAGCAGAAATGAAAAGAATTAACAAGGAACTTGCAAATATTAGGAACAAATTCAAGGGTAAGAAGTTTGTGTATATTTTAATATGTATGCGAGCTGAATGTAGCCAATTTTAGCGAGCTGATAATCTCATTAAATACTTTAGAAACCGAGTTCTATAACTTGAAGTCCATTTTGATGCCCAGAATATTTCTCCTTGTAATTTACTTTCAAGGTGACAAGCAGTTAGACGGGTATCAAAAGAAGAAATATGTGTGCAAGCTTCTGTTTATTTTCCTTCTTGGACATGACATTGACTTCGGTCACATGGAAGCCGTAAATCTTCTTTCGTCGATCAAGTACACAGAAAAGCAAATCGTAAGTATATTACCGAGCTTTTATATTCTTTCCTTTTATTTTTATGAGCTCAAGAATGTTTGTTTTGCGAACTTGCTGCAATGAAACCGACTTCAACTTGACACGGCAAGCTTCCATAATTTACGAAGTGAGCAAGTTTTTACGAGACGATTAAACGTTAAACTTTGATTTTCTTACTTTCGTTTCCATGCAAGATCTTTTAAAAATGGAAAATCGTAAGTTAATGACAGTTTTGGCTTAAGATAAGGAAAGAAAAGCGTAAAATATAATCAGGCTACCTTTGTTTTGTCTTTGTTCTTTGTAAGCGGTTGTGAAGCTAATGCTTCAATTTAACCGGTATGAAGCCAAGCAAATGCAATTTTTATTTATCTATCTATCAATCAACAAAGCACAACCCAATATTATTCTAGCCAAGACCATGCCAAAACCTTCTTGCATACGACTTTAATTAAACACCTATACACAAGTATAGACTAATTATGCAAGTGTCTATCCTGTTTGAAAGGTGCTATGTAATATGAAACTGAGTGCATGTTCATAAATTTAAGATCATGCAGGGAATATTCCTTTCAATAAACCAGCCTGATATTTCTGAGTTTGTTTGAAAGCTTTGTCATTAGTTATCCTCCTTTCCTAATTGATTATGGTCATTTGTCAAGTGCTTTTCTAAAAACTAACATTAATATTGTTTCCTTCATTGTCCATGTTTTAGTGGTTCTGAAATCATAAAATTGACACACCATGCAGCCCCTTCTGTCCAGCTTGTTCAGTTTGCAGTTTGAATAGGCATCTTTTGCATGTTTTTGACAGCTGTGGCCATTTAACAGCAAGTTTTTTGGGATTTTTTTTTTCTGATCATTTTTGGCCAAAAAGATGCAAATTTATACTGAACATGAATGTTAATGAAGTTGGAACATTTTATTTTCCATTATACAGGGCTACCTCTTCATATCGGTCCTTGTAAGTGCAAACAGTGAGCTAATCAAGCTTATTATCCAAAGCATCAAGAATGACTTGTCCAGCCGTAATCCTATCAATGTGTGTCTGGCGCTTCAGTGCATAGCAAATATTGGAAATGAAGAAATGGTTGAAGCAGTGGGGAAGGAAGTTCCCAAGCTATTAGTTTCCCCAGATACAAATGACAGTGTCAAGCAGTGCGCCGCCCTGTGTGTTTTGAAGCTATTCAGGCTTAAAACTGATATCTTACCGCCTGGGGAGTGGACATCGAGGATAGTACAACTGCTAAACGACAAGCATTTGGTAGGTTGTTTTTGTCTTTACTTAGGCTTACCTTGTTCTGACTGTTCTGACTGTTCTGTTTTTTGGCAGGGGATATTCATATTTACAAAATTAATGGATCCTTTGTTCTCTTTGTCCTGATTGGCATACTGTATAAGAGACTAACCTCTCTAAATATGTACATATTGTTTGAAATTTGTCTTATGTGTGTGTGTGATTATACTTGGTTTAATTAGTAGTGCTTGATGACCAACAGAATTAGTTCTCAGCACAAGAGGTGTGGGAGCAAATGCTTGGTGATCATTGTTGCCTTGGGTTAATTTCGACTCATTCCACTCTGCCTCCACAGCTCAATGGTTAGAGCACCTGTCATGAGAGCAGGGTATTGTGGGTTGGATTCCTGCTTGGGGTATCTTTTTCTCTCTTTTTTCTTCTTTTGCTTTTTTTGGTACTTAATTATCTGTTTCTCTTGCATGGTGTTACTGCTGGGGTAACCCTGCGATGGACTAGCATCCCATCCGGGGGGAGGGGAGTGCTCAGTTGCTTCGTGCTACAGAAAATGGGATAAGCTCTGGCTGTGTGGGCCTCCTTGGCTTGTATGTGACTTTACCTTACCGTGCATGGCATATCCCAGACTAACTTCTTATGAGAAAACAAATACTTGAATGGTAAACAAGTCAGACTTACCAACTGAATGTTCTATTGTTTGGATGTGCATCAAGGTTGCCAAAACAGCGTTTATTTAAAGAATTATGCCTCTGGATGTTGTAACTCTAATGGTATTTGTACCATCTTTAAAAGCAATTGCTACCAAGAGCACCAAGCCTAATAAGTGGAACACTGTATCACTTAATTTCAGTTTGCAAAATATAAAAAAAAAAGCAACAAACAAACAACACTATTTGAAAATTCTGTTTGGTCACTTTCAGTTGAATTTGTGATTACATTTTCATTTCTCAAGTATAAACCAGGGTAATACAAATGCAATTAATGTAAGGTGAGAAAATTCTCACGTGTGAACATCGCTGACGGAAGCACAAGTGCGAAGACAAGCAAGTGAAGCATGTCTTCACTGCCATCTTGGAAAACTGTTCCAAATATACATGCATGTAAGATAGTCCTTGCACTTGCATTTCTCCTTGCGTTTGCATTTACATGATACATGTGCACGAGACTTCATGGATCGATTATTCCTGGTTGCTCAAGTTGAGACAATCTCATCAAACTGAAAGTATTGTTGTTTCCTCTCCAGGGTGTGGTGACCTCTGCTGCTAGCCTTATTCAAGGTGTTGTACATCATTACGCTGACGACTACAAAGGCTGTGTTCAGCTAGCAGTGTCAAGACTCAGTAGGGTAAGATTGGCTTTTGTCTTTAAATCAGTTTCGTAGACTAAAATGTCTGCTACGTGAAATGTCTAAATCAAAATACATGGTTTTGGCACCTTTACCCTGTAAATTTTATTAATTTTTACTAGACTAAAATATTTGCAATGGTATATGGTTGTTATTGACCAAGCTTGTCCCGTCCAGATGTAGAAATATTGGCTACGTTCTTTCCTTTTTTCGCATGTGAACAATGAAAAGATCATTAAGGACCATCTTTCCATGTCAGGACCAAACAAGCTTGGTTAACAGGATTTTTAGTTATTCTTTCACTGAGAAAACATTATTTGAGAAGGTTAACGTGTGTTAACGTATGCGAGCGGTCTGGTTGGAGTGTGATCTCGACCACTTGTGCAGTTTATAGAGTAGAAAAGTGATACATTGTTTATCCCGACTCTGAAGTATAAAAGTTAATGAGAACAATGATATACTCAGGGGATGATGTTCTACCCATCTTAATACAAGTTACCATGTGGCAATTTCATGAGATTTCCCTGGCAAATCATAGGAAAGGAAAAGGAAAGGATGTATTTTATGATTTCAAACATGAAAACTGGAAGAAAAAAACTTCAACCAGGTCATCTAGATTGGAGTCCAGTATGCCCACCATAGATACCTGAACCAAGATTTAATTTAAAAAAAACTATTAAATATTTTGAGTGTGTATTATCTTTCAACAGATTGTGACATCATCCTACACAGATCTTCAAGATTACACTTACTACTTTGTTCCAGCACCGTGGCTGTGTGTCAAGTTGCTGAAACTGTTACAGTTGTACCCTCCTCCAGGTGAGAATTGTATCAGGGTCATATCATGTACTTATTGACCGTGTTGGAGGGTGATATGGGAAAATATCGCCATGTCTAACATTTAATTAAATTAATGTAAGTTTCAATTTTGTCCTGTTTTTACTTCAGATGACCCAGCTATTCTTGCAAGATTGAATGAGTGCCTGGAAACCATTCTTAACAAAGCACAGGTAACTCAGGATGGATATTTCCATTTCAACACTTCTTTTTTTCTTCACTGAGCTTAAGATTTGCCATCTTTCTTTCCTTATCATCGCCTAGGATGCTTTTAACACTGCTGATCCTAACAGTATGCAGGATGCACCTCACAGTGAGCTTAGGAAAATATGACCTTGCTTGCCATGAGTCTCCCAGTAGCTCACTGGTTAAAACATCAGACTAGTGTACAAAATTTCGTGGGTTAGATTCCCATCAGGGCTCAGATTTTCTTTTTGTTTCGGGGGCCTAGTGGTGTAGTGGTTACCGCGTTGGACTTCAGATCTGAAGATGGTTGGTTTGTCACCCAGTCCCTGCCATGGTGTTG
The DNA here is from genome assembly GCA_964017195.1 of Siderastrea radians. Classification (NCBI taxonomy): domain Eukaryota; kingdom Metazoa; phylum Cnidaria; class Anthozoa; order Scleractinia; family Rhizangiidae; genus Siderastrea; species Siderastrea radians. Next base: position 6,773,844 of record OZ024891.1, on the reverse strand, counting down.
TTTCCTTAGACAAGAAACTTTGCCCCACATTATCTCTCTCCACCCAGGTGTATAAATAGGTACCGGTGACATAGTGCTGGGAGAGGGGGGAACCCTGTGATGGACTAGCATCCCATCCAGGGGGGAGTAACAATACTCTCAGTTGCCTCATGCAGTGGAAACCAGGATAAGCTCCAGCCATTTGGGCCTCCTTGGCTCAAGTGCGACTTTATCATCTATCCAACCTATGACATGCTGAATGTTACATCTTTCTTATTTTCCTGATTCTTGCTACAGCTGTATGGCAAACAACCCCCAAGAAATAATTTAAACTGTGTCTGTGTTAATCTCTTGAAGGAACCTCCAAAGTCAAAGAAAGTCCAACATTCAAATGCCAGAAATGCTGTGCTGTTTGAGGCCATAAATCTGATTATTCATTTGGACAGGTATGTTACGTATGCCTTAGAAGTTAGATTAATCTTTTGGCAGTAACACTGTTTACGCCAGATGAACAAGGGCCTAATCAGGAATAGTCGAATGGAATGTGTTTTCTTTTTTGTTGTTTTGTTTGCTGATTTTTTTTAAACGGAATTCTAGAATTTTGGGAAACCTTGCAAATGTATACCCAAAATACATTGCATTGCATTGTCAAGTAATTTTTAGAGTGCCCTGTCTTAGCACATTCTAGCCTGCGAGCAAGCTCTCTCGGGGGGTGGGGGCCCGAAGGGGGAAATGGAGAGCATTTTTCCCCCTTTGCGCCCCCACCCCTCGATAGAGCTTGCTCGCAGGATAAGCACATTCTAGCAAGTTTTACCTGTCCTCATTCTTAACCAATGACCATACAGTTTTTTTTTAATTTTTTAATTTTGTTTTTTAGTGAGCAGAGCTTGTTGATTAGAGGCTGTAACCAGTTAGGTCAATTTTTGACACACAGGGAAACCAACCTGAGGTATGTTTAAATCTTTAATCTCTTTCTTTGCAGTTTTCCCTTACTAAGATTGCTTCTTCCATCATTTATGAGAAGTGTTAATTACTCACACATTTCAATATTACATCATGGATGCCATAACGCTCAAAATGTATAAAGTGCTTACTATGATTAGAGCAGATTGGTCAGCACTGTCAGTTAAACTGTACTTACCACTGACAAATAAGCTACTAATGTGCCAAGTTAAAGATCAATTTTGATGAAAAGATTAATTAGAATCAGAATGTGCTAAATGAATTTCTACTTTGCTTAATTGAAGGTGATTTCTTATTTTGTTAGTCGTTGAACTAGCCACATATTGGAAGTATACAAGCTAGAGACATTACTATCTTATCCCCTTATTACCTCATCCCTGAATTGCAACTTCCATGTTCAAAATAAAAGTACAGCACTCTATACTAGTTAAAAGGGACAAAATAAATACAATTGTGTGTTGAGGCTTGGAACATGAAATCAGAGATCTCTTGGTATAAACAGACCTCCTACACACAGTACACAGGCATTTGATAAATGAAAGATAAATGGATGCAAGAGGTCACAAGAAATGATTTTCCCAAATAGCCTTTTTCTAGGTAATCTCAAAGAAAAGCTGTATAGTCCAAATTGAGGTGAACAGTTTGGTGAAGTGCGTCATGTTACTCCAAGTCATAATTATTTTTAATTAGTAATCCTTCCAGTAATAGTTCTATCCTTTGTTATGTTTATCAGGTATCTTGCTCTGGAAGGACTGTGCCTTATGTCCAACTCTGAGTTCTCAGCTGATGCTGTTAGGAAACATCAAGAGACTGTTGTTGGTGCACTGAAGGTAACTGTCTTAAACTGAAACCAACTTCCCTTGGATTTGCCTCCCCACTTGGCTGTCATTAACCCTTTAAACCCTGATATAAAAATGCATATTCTCCTTACTGTTCTCCATACATTTTAATTGAACTAGTAAGGAGAATTTGTCTAAATGTCAAGGCATCTTATCCTTGGTGATCACTTTCTATACTCTCATCACTTGATTTTTGAACAAGGAATGTTAGGCACTGTTAGGGCTTAAAGGATGAAGGGAACATGCTTAAACCAGGTATACTGAAACACCTGGGAATACCCCAGAGTGCTGAGATGCTTTTCAGCTAAGGAGTAGGTTAGACCTATTTAATTCCCTGTATAGTTAGCTCAATCTGGTTTTCAGTTGTTCTGTGCTGTTCTGGGGTGTTCTGATGTTCCCTGTTCTGGTACTTGCTGTCGATAAGAGCTGGGGAGCACAGAATTCTCCCTGGCTATTACAAATTTGAGCCTCAGCTTCTTTGGTAGACAAACAAGGCATTGCTACCAGATAATTTTGGTTTTCCCTGGCTACTTTTTCCATTCTCACAGCTACTTCAAAAGTTCGTGACAGCCCTGCAACTCTGCTACTAGTTTTCTGTTGTGTATTCTGGGACATCTTAAACAAAGTCATGTTTTTCTCGAATTCCCAGGAGTTCGCAGGGGACTACTTTATATCTACAGCAAATCTTGAAGAACTGTAACAAATTTCTTTAACAATTATTATTTTAACATCTAGACTGAGCGTGATGTCAGTGTACGCCAGAGAGCAGTTGATCTTCTTTATGCCATGTGTGATAAGAACAATGCGGAGGAGATTGTGTCTGAAATGTTGACATACCTGGAAACAGCTGATTACTCCATCAAGGAGGAAATGGTAATGGTTGATTTTCTTGGATAGTGCTTGCCTGCAAAACTGATGACATTATTTTTCATTTGCCACAGAATCTTGTTTACTATCCTCACAAAACTCCTCCCCACTTACAATGCTGAAGTTGAGATCCACTATTTTTCATCAGGTGTTGAAAGTGGCGATTCTTTCTGAGAAGTTTGCAACAGATTATTCGTGGTACATGGATACCATCCTGACACTAATCAGGATTGCTGGAGATTATGTCAGTGAAGAGGTTTGTAGATTTCCAAAAGAAACAGCCCCACTAAAGGGTTAACCATTGAGCTTGTCAGAGTTAAAGAAATACTTTGTTTTTTAGATCCCATAGGATATTATTGGGTCCTGTAGGATCTGTTTGGCTCTTATTTTAATTTGGCTAAATGTAATTTAGGCGAAGTTAAACTTGCAACAAAATGCTAGGCTCACTTGGGGCTTGTGGCTGCTAACCCCCATTAGATTGCAGTCAGCAGTTCATCGTTAGATGACATGCCCATGTGGAGTGGCTCTGAGATCTGGCAGAGGCCACTGATATTTAAAGCTCTTGAGTTTGTGTCTGTGCAGTTTGCTGTTTGCTCGCATTTTCAACCACTGTAGTTTGCTCTTTCCTCTCCGGCACCTCCCTCCAAGCTCCTCTTTTGGTGATGAGTTTAAAGATCAGAATACCACGTTATCCTATTTAGGCATCTTAAATACATGTGGGATCTTGTGCAGGATCCCCTGAGTTTTTGCAGTATCCTGTGGGATCATGTACAGGATTTGTACCAGGGATATGGCCATTACAGTTGCCTATGGATGTGTTTTCATTGGATTGGTTGTTTCTTCCATGAACATACAATGTAAGTGTTTAACTGGTACAAACTTACTTACAGGTGTGGTACCGTGTGATCCAGATAGTCATCAACAGAGATGATATACAGGGTTATGCAGCTAAGACGGTGTTTGAAGCTCTTCAATCTCCGTCATGCCATGAGAACATGGTTAAAGTCGGTGGCTACATCTTGGGCGAATTTGGAAATCTTATTGCTGGAGATCCAAGATCAAGGTAAGTCAGACATTGCATCTTTTCCATCATTTGTCACATTTTGCCCATTTTTAATTGCATTAATTAATCTTCTGTTCTTTTTAGCCCCATGGTTCAATTCCAGCTGCTCCACAGCAAGTTCCCATTGTGTTCTTCCGCAACAAGAGGGCTGCTCATGTCAACCTATGTCAAGTTTATTAACCTCTTCCCAGAGATCAAGGGACACATCCAGGAGGTACGAGATTCTTCTCTTGAGCTGTCTATCCATGATTGTGATGGGCAGACAGGGCTGGAAATGTGTTCACTTGCTTAGCAGTCCATGTGTTCTTCCAAAAACTATTATCTTGGTGGGATATCGTTGAAGGGCCCGGTGGAAAAAGTGCGTGAGTGACGAATTTGGTCAAAATTATAATTGCTCAAAAATTGCCAAATTTTCGCATACAGACTTACTTTGACCTGGAGAATCATTGTGGCCTTTTCTTCGTTGGTTTGCACTTCTTTTTCGACAATTATTGTGAAACTGGTCAGACATCGGCCATCTTGGATGTTCCCTGGAAAAAATTCTGCCCAGGATCCTAAAAAGATCCTAATAGGATCCTAGCAGGATACTGTAGGATCTTAACCAGGATCCTGATAAGATCCCATATAAGATCCTGTAGGATCCTGTAGGATCCTGTAGGATCCTATAGGATCCTATAGGATCTTGTTTAGGATCCTATAGGATCCTATAAGATCCTGTTTAAGATCCTATAGGATCCTACAGGATCCTAAATAGGATCCTAGACAATCTTAAGCAGGATCCTGAAAGACTTTACAGGATCCTGAGTAGGATCCTAAACAACATGGTGCCATTTAGGATCCTGGGTAGGATCCTGTGTGAACTTACAGGATCCTGTAGGATCCTAGAAAATCCTGTAGGATCCTGTATAGGATTTCTACCAGGGTTATACCCTACACAAAATTGTTCACTGAACTGAAGAACAAGATTGCTACATGTAGTTTGCTTGGGCTGTGCTTCAAACTAATGTCGACAATATGTTTCCCTTTTTCAGATTTTGCGAAGTGATGGAAACCTTAAAAATTCAGATGCAGAGATCCAGCAGAGGGCTCTGGAGTACTTGAAACTTAGTACTGTGGCCTCCCCGGATGTTTTGGTGAGTTAAGCTTCTTAATTTTTCTTGGAGTTAATTCCTTGTGGACAATTGCAGCACTGGGGCCAAATTGCTACAAGTCTATTCTATGGCACTTTGCAAAATTATGGACAGGATTTGAAAATCCTGGTAAAAATTCTGTACAGATAAATGTGGAGAAAATCCAGCTATTCTGGACACTAGTTTCGTCAACTAGCTAGTGGATTTTAATTAGTGGTTCTTATCATTATGCTGCTTAGGCCACTGTTCTTGAAGAAATGCCACCATTCCCAGAACGTGAGTCATCCATCTTGGCCAAACTAAAGAAGAAAAAGCAGGAGAAAACTGGCATAGTGGAAAAAGAGGTCGAAAAGGCCGAACCAGCAGAGAAACCAACAACAAATGGACAGCTTCCTGTGGCTAATGAGGTACACTAAATTGATTTTTGAGGGATTTTTTAATCTTTTTTCTCCCAACTAGTACTTAAAAATATTTGGATAACAGTGAGGAGAATGTGCATGTCGATATTGGGGCTTTAAAAAACCTTCCATCTTTTAATCTTTTAATGGTCCTGCTTAGGATTTTGTTCACCAACTCAGAATGGTCTGACACAGGAGGATTTTATCCACATACTTAAAATGTAAGGCTACTTTCTACAGCACCACAAGAAAGTACTGCTCAATAGCTTTCACTTGAATGGTCACACTTGAGGATTTTATCCAAAGACTCAAACATTGGGTTATTCCAGAAAAAATCCACACACCCCCGACGGATGGCAAGAGTTTTTGACCCCCCCTTCCTCCCGGATTTCCTGTACCTCTAGACCCCTCCCCCGCCCAGATTTCCAAGGCCAGAGGACCCCCCCCCATCTTCCTGCCCAGATTTCCCTGATTTGGGCGCTATTAAGGGGAGCAGGGATGGCGCAGTGGTGAGAGCACTCGCCTTCCACCAATGTGGCCCGGGTTCGATTCCCGGTCCCGGTGTCATATGTGGGTTGAGTTTGTGGTTGGTTCTCGTCCTTGCTCTGAGGGTTTTTCTCCGGGTACTCTAGTTTTCCTCCCTCCACAAAAACCAACATTTCCAAATTCCAGTTCAACCTGGAGGTTTCGTAGGGCCATAAGGGAGACTACAGTTTGACTGTAATTATGCACCCTACTGAAATAAAGTGTTTATTTATATTTCTTTCTTTCTTTATTTATTTATTTATTTATTCAGTCTGTTGAAAATATGTAGAATCGCATCCAGAAGAAAATGACTGTGGAGCTCAATTTTAATGTCAATTTGTTCTTGTGGTATGAACGGAAATTGCGAACGGGTATTGTACTCGTAACAACATGCTCAAAAGTTATTTTCTTCCCTTTTAGCACTGAGCTACAACTGCAGCCTATTCCTGTAGAAATGCTCAATGAAGCTGATAGCAGTAGTTAATCAAATGTATAGCGGTGAATAAAATAAATAAATAAAATTGTATACATCGTCAGTGTAAAGCTCGAGAAGGGAGTATTGAATTACGTGTACCCGAGGTCAAAACAACCTTGAATCGAAACTTTTCCAAAGTTCAAAGTTCAAAGTTTATTATTCAATTTTATAAGTAAAATAAAAAGGACTACACTATCTCGCAAATAGCAGTAGCTAGTCTGGGTGGGTAGTGTTTACATTAGTATAGAACGAACGAAGTCAAGTGACAAATATACGTAATATAAATAAAGAAATTACAGAAAGCAAGTCAAGTAATTAACATAAAAAATATATACATATGTGAAAAAAGAAAGAAATTAATAAGGAGGCATGGATAAGTTTATAAATTCTTAATATATTTTAATTACTGTTAGTAGTGAGCGAAGGAAAGCTTGCCATAATTGAAATATTCTTGCCATAATTGAAATAAATGTTAAATAAAACTTAAAGTTAGAATTAAAGTTAACAACAGCAGCGGTAATTTAACAGGAGAATGATAAATTTAGCCTGAAATTTATTTTGTGCTGCTTCTGTTGCGGAAGTAATTTGCATACATCAAAAGTAATTTGAAACCTCTGCATAATGCAACCATTTCATAAAACATCCCGCCATCAGTGACGCGAAAAGTATCCGATTTATATTCCTGTATACCAGCAACACACAGAAGAAACGCAATGACAGACTGAGATTTAAGGTTGTTTTTGCTCAAACAGCATTTATTAGCAGAAGCAAAAGAAACATGTCACAGAAAAGCAAAAGTGTCAGAGGACACGTGCATTCCAAGACAGTGTACAAGTTTATTATTTTACATTTGAAGGGCCCGGTGGAAAAAGGGCGTAAGTGACGATTTGTGGTTAAAATCGAAATTGCCCCTATTTAGCTGAACATTGGCACACAGGCTGGTTTTCATGTGAGGAATGCTGTTGCGCACTTATTTCTTGACCTGAGATCTAAAATTTGAAGAATTAGCGTATTACTTTTGCGTGAAAAGTGTTGTTGAACTGAACTCGCTCAAGTGATGCGTGAAAGATTTCTTTTGTTCTCTGCCTGAACTAAAACAAAGGAATTCAACCTAGAATCCGCGGTCCTGTTGTTTTCTTTGTGTCAGTTTTAAGCAAAAGTAATACGCTAATTCTTCAAATTTTAGATCTCAGGTCAAGAAATAAGTGCGCAACGGCGTTCCTCACATGAAAACCAGCCTGTGTGCCAATGTTCAGCTAAATAGGAGCAATTTCGATTTTAACCTCAAATCGTCACTTACGTCCTTTTTCCACCAGGCCCTTCATTTCACTTTCTTGGTTTTTGTGTTCTTTCAAATTGATAGGATAAAAATTTATGACAGACAAACAACTATAAGAAGTGAAATTCATTTGAGCAAGGTATTTGTAACTTGAGTTTTTGTTGCAAAAGCGAGAGCGAGGGAAACCATAGCTTACAAACTTGTCAACACTCGCGTCGAATGCCGTCCATTTGTCCACTACATTGTTGCTCCTTTGTTTTCTCTCTAAACTGTCAACTCACCTTTGGCCAGTACTGTAATACAACACAAAGTTCCAAGCTTTAAACTTGGTTTGCTGAGCATGCTTGGTAGCTATCACGTCAACCGCGCACTTTGTGTTTTCTCCTGAACCTAAAAGCGTTTAAGGTAAGAAATGCATACTTTGAAAGTCTACTACTTTCAACGATCTGAAAAACTGAGGTTAAGTTTTTAATGACCCCCAAAGAAGAGTTTTAAGTCCAGACACCCCCTCCCACGTGGATTTCCAGAGCCCTCGACCCCCCTCCCGCGAGAATTTCCAGTGTGCCATCCGTCGGGGAGGTGTGGATTTTTTCTGGAATAACCCATTAGAAACTAATTTTTCTTTCTGGATAAAGGTTTGGCTTGGGGAAAGAAAAAAGTGGTCACATATTAACTGTGTGTTCATTTTCCAGGTTCCTGCTCCCAATCCAGCATTACAAGCAGGTATGATCATTGTATTATACACATGTACATGTAAGATCGGAAATTGAAGGTGAAAGATATGCTGTAAATGGCTCTTCTAAATGTTGAGGTCATAGGATAATGGTATGTACATCAGTTTATGGCACAGCCAGCCAAGGGATTAAACCTCCTCTGTGAGATAATTCTTCATATTTTTCTGTTTTATTTGTTAAGAAAAATGGGTAATTGCAAACTGTTTATAATTGTCATGATTTTCTGTTACAATGAGCTATTACTCTGGAACTCCACCATTAGGCTGCTTGTCCATGAACTATAAACACCAGTGTAAAAATTGCACCCCAAGTTTAGAAGATCAAAATAATGTCGGAAAAGAAGTTTTTACTGGAAGTTTTACAGTCAAGCAGTATAATTTCTTGAAAAAGTCATTTTATAGAAATTAATAGCACTTTTCATTTCGATGCTCCTACAATTACCTGCTGAAATACTGGAGATGCAAGTGCAAAATCTGGCTCCTGATGCCCATTTTCTTTTCCCCTACCCCTCCCCCCTTTCAATGTTGTTTCCCTATAAGGACTATGTCCAAAACATTGCCCGACAACATTGAAGGAGTGAGGCGCTGTACTTGCCAGAATTGGTGGTGTTCCTGTGGGATTTAAGGCAATACTGACTATGCAAGAGTGGGTATTGGACAAGAGTGTCTCAACAACTCTGCAGGTAATTGTAGATAAGCCACACTTCCAACTTTGAGAGAGATGTTGGATAAGGTAAGTGTGGCTTTTGCACTGGTGTTTTTGGTATTTTCATTTTTTTTCTTAGATCTCATTGGTACAGCACCGGCTCCCGTGACAAACAATTTTGCAGCTGCCGAGACAGGAGGAGGACTTCTGGTCGATGTGTTTGATATGCCAACAGGTCCTGTGTCAGGAAGTGCACCATCTGTTACCCCAGGGGCAGAGGAGAATCTCAAGAAGTATGTTTCTTAAGCCTTGTCTCTAATAAGTGCCTCCAAACATGAGTGGGTGTGGGGGTGTTTATTACATCATTATTTTATGGTAACATGTACAAGCATATTGTTCAAAAAACCTGCTAAATCTACATGTAATCACAGTAACCCTGCAATGGGGAAGCCTCTCTTTTAGGGTTAGTGGTCCAGTTATTTTTATTCTAGAATTTGTGGGACACTTACTTATACTTTTCACTTAGATTTTCTACTTGAAAAACCCAGAAACCATGTTCCAAAGACCGTTAGACATTTGTCTGCCATAGCATGACTGCTAGATAATTCCTTTGTTATCGCTTGCACACAGCCTCAGCCAAAAATTGTTGGGACACTTGACGCCTTGTAGGCGGCTTCCCCTCTCCCCATTCAATGTTGAAAAAAAAATCGCTGCTTCATGCAGAAAAGACCAAATTTTGTAGTCTTTTTTAACTTTGTAAATGGGGGGAGGGGGAGAAGACAGCAAGGTGTCTCAAGATTATTGGCCGAGGATGTATGTTCTCCATGCTACAAGAAACTATAATAGTGAAATTTATTATAGTTGTGTCCAAGCACTGAATGAGCCTCCATGGGTCAAACACATCTTGTCAAAACAGAAAAGGTTCTTCCTACTTCAATTACATGGAGCCTTGCTGGATTACATTTGTAGCCACGTTCTCCATGAGATAATCATTTATAACAATGTCATTCATTTCTTGACAGATTTGTGTGTAAAAACACTGGTGTTCTCTTTGAAAATGACATCCTTCAAGTTGGAATAAAATCAGATTTCAGTGACGGCAAGGGTGAGTGAACAAACTGGTACTGAAATTTGCTACAGTGTCCCTTTTAATGTCCTTGCAGCGCTCTGAGAATGTCAGGTAGCTGGCAATTTTGTCCCCTGCAGTTGATAACTGAAGAGAGGCCTCCATAAATAAATTCAGTGGAGTTGCTCCACTGAATTTAGCAAAAGTGCGAAGTTTTAAAGAGGTCTGAGTTAAACTCAAGGAATATAGAAGTTTGAATTTTTACCATAAAATTTATGCAATGTGTACTCACACTCTACATTAGATTTTTTAAATATGTCATTAAATTTGAATCTGTCCTCAAACAAACTTCACATTTTTGCTAAATTCAGTGAAGCAGATGTATTCGTCAGGTGACCTGTTCCCTGTTGCTGCAGCTTGTGATTTTCTGTTCAGTTTAGACCTTAAACTTAAACCCAGTGCATGTGCATTCTAATCTACAATGTTTGACTTTTTGTTGACTTATTGATCTGTTTATCACATTGTTACAGGAGCTGTTGGTGTATTCTTTGGCAACAAGACATCATCACAGTTTGTCAATTTTTCCTCCACTGTTCACATGCCTGGGGACCTTAATACTCATATCCTTTTAACCCTTTTTGAAAGCCCTGATATCAGCTTGCATATTCTCCACACTGTTCTCCCTATGTTTCCGATGTTACTGGTGAGGAGAATTTGTTTAACAATCAATACCTTTTCTACTTGGTGATCATTTCCCTTATTCTCATGACCTTTACGTTTGATTAAGCAGCGTTATCTTAAGGAGAATTTAGATGCTGGTCACTCCTAGGGGTTAAAGGTAGTAAAGCTTGTTGTTGTTGTTGTTGTTGTTGTTGAATATACATCTCTAGCACACAATATGTGCCATCAGCTGGCAGGTTTGCAGCCTAATTAAAAGTTTATTGTTTACCACCTACTTCAAACCACCATCTTTCCCTCTCTCTAGCAGGCGAGAGGACTTGCTATCTACTACTTCTGTTTTGCTGTTTGTTACTACAACACTTCCATGCAGATTGACGCCATTCAATCCAATCAGAAAGTGACAGAAACCAACACGTGTTCACTTGACACATTAAACCGGTTTTCTGATTGAATAATCAGTGTCAATAATGTATATCTTGTTTTTCAAATTTGGTTTTGGTTTATTTTATTTCAGCTTATTCTTGCCTATTATCATGAATTGTTAAGATTTACAATGGCATAAATTGTCTAAATTATAAACTCAAATTAACACAGTTGTCACCAGTCAACATAAACATGCATAAATTAACATTGAAACCGCTGAAAAACAGTGCCCATGAAAAAGACAAGAAGAGCTCTCAGAAAAACAAAAAATGACAGGGTGCTTATGACAGGGCTGCCAAAGTTGCTGTAGTGTTGTTATTGTGTAGTATTCTTCCTTGACTCCAAAGCACGTCTCCATATCGAGTCCAATCCACCGCCTAAAGTTGTTGAAGGTGGAGCTCAGATGAAACAGATGATCAATGTAGAATGTCTTAGCGAATTCAATGAGCAGCCACTCATAGATATTCAGTTCAGGTAAGCAGTTGTGGGAGTGACTTTTCTGCAATCGATTGATGTGGTGTTGTTAGTTTTTCATGCATGAACAAGGCTCTGTTAGGTTAAATTGTGAGCAACCAAGCTGACCTTGAAACAGCAGCATGGACAAAATGGAATGATAATGAACAGCAAGACAGCAAGACTGTTTCCATGAAATTGTAACAGTGACTGAGATCGCTGCCAGACGAATTTTTGACAAACAGTGCTAACTGCAAAAAATTGTGACAAAACAAGTTTTGAGGTTTTGAAGGTGGACCTATCTACACTCCCTAATGTGGCCTCATGAAATGGAAATCACTTTGTTGCAATTTGTTGGTTAAATTATATTTGTTGAAAAGAAAACAAACGTGGAACAAGAGTCAAACCTGGACCAACTCTCTTACGTGATTTAAGATGTCATAAAGTGTCTACCTATTACATCACCATATCAGCTGAGTGCAGAATACTCTCCCAAGCAGTCACGTGTTAATAAATTCTTTCCAAATGCATGTACGGACCATTCACAGATAAGTTCCAAAAGAAATGGTCTTTGTTACTTTAAGATTAAGGAGCCTTTTATTATCTTTTGTCACAAATTTGAAGAGATGTGCACAGTTGCTATCGAAGAGTTATTCATAAGTTGTTTTTCCAAGAAAATTTTCACCAGATCAGTCTTCGTCCAACAATCTTCCTTAATTTGCAGTGAGCCAGTGTACAATACTTTAATTATTTATTATTTATCATTTATTTATTTTGCCACACCACAGACAACAATACACAGATAATTACTTACTTAAGCATGCTTTACTGTCTGTTTTGTCTTCTCTACTAGTGTGAATGGCATGGGCCAAAGAATTGCACTTCCACTGCCCCTGTTTGCATCCAAGTTCTTCGCACCTACTGAAATGAACTCACAAGACTTCTTTTCAAGATGGAAACAGTTAGGAAAGTAAGTATCGTAGGAACAGAAACAATCTGTGCCAATTTTTTGTGAATTCAGAGATGAAGTAACTGTGCTTTGTCTACCACCTTGTCGCCTCAGTTGTGTGCCAAACCGTAGGGCAAAATGGAGAGTTCAACCGGCCTCTTTCATCTCCTAACTTTTCTATAGCACAAGACAGACAGACAGACAGACAAACAGAGACAGACAGACAGACAGACAGACAGCCTTTATTTCAGCACGATTAAAATTAAAGCTGTGCAGCCTGTGGGGTCGTGCAAAATAATAAAAACTAAAATTAAACTTTATAAAAAATATATATATACACACATTAAAATCCTCGCACCCTTGATCCTATTTTAAAAATTCCCTATATAATTAAAATCCGTACATCTAAAATTGGCCGTTGTCACTGAAGTCTCCTTAAAAGTTAACTTGCTGAAAATTTCGATCGAGCGGATTTTCTTTGCCAGGTCCTTATAGTTCGTATCCGCGAAGTCCTTGTCCTGGGCAATAATAGCATTCCACAGTATTGGTCCTCTATGAGCGATGGCATTTTTACCAAGAAGATGTGCAAAGCATGACAAATCAATTGGCAAGTAGCAAAGTGCTTGAGCTGTGAGAAACGCAGGCATTTATGCATTTCTGTTTTGCACAAAGGATCTGAGGAGAAGAGAAAAACTGCTCACAGCCTAAGCAGGAGGTGGTAAATTTCACTCTGTGCCCCACCCAGACCAACAAAGAGGGTGTATCATTTATATAATAGAATCAAAAGAGACCCAAATTAATGGTTCTGTTTTGCTGAAAATCACTATGCTAGTTTCATCATTTCGTTGTCGTCGTCATCGTCGTCGTCGTCGTCATCATCATTTGCTGAAAACCCTTAATTTACTGACACTTTTATTATTTTCTCGCAGTCCTGGTCAAGAGTGGCAGCAGATTTTTAAGGCGAGATCCCCAATTGACACAGAAACAATAAAAACAAAGGTTTGTGAACAGTTACTATTCTCATAACTGTTTTATCTTCTGTAGCGGTTTTTACATGTTCACAATGAAAAAGAATGCATTGGTAAAGGCAAGCAAAAAAATAACTTTTTGTCAAGGGATTTCGAGACTTAACAGCATGATGCCTAATGGCCTGCATTCTTTCATGTTATAGATATTTGGATTAGAATTCCCGGCTAGCTTTCTGGAAACCAACTGAAGGGAAAAGTGAACTTAAGTTCATTAACGGACCACGAAAAGTCAGGGAATTGTATTCTGAGGCAGGAAAAATTGATATTTTGAAGAAAATCAGGAAACTTGAAATGATAACAGCAAACCTTCAATCATGTCAAGGGCTGAAATTAAAAGTTTTAGGTAACTGTCATCTGGGCGTTAGTTTTTGCTAAATGAACAACAAGAGCTGGGTGGAAAGTACGGCTACCAGAGGAAGTTTGAGGTCGCTGCTATTTGTGACTTGTATTTATTTGGTCAGGGAAATTGGGCCTTTATCATGAATAGTCGGGGAATTTTAAATAACTGATTTCCGTGGCAACCATAGTATTCCCTCTTGCTGTAACCTTTTTTTAACCAGGCTAAAAAACGTACGCTGTCTTACTGGTAATTTGCTGTATTTTTGTACCATGGTACACTACTTTTTGCGTAAACTTAGAGCGCTTTTCAGGTGAAGTTTCGTAAAACCGAAACCAAAGTAATTGCCCCAGCCAATGGCAACAATGAAACCAACAAGCAACGAACCCAATGAACCAATCAGAACTCAAAGCAAAAACATGTAGCAAGCGCCCAGCGCGGGAAAATACGTGCGTCAATGGCGAGGGTGGTTTTGGTTTTACTTCTCATTGGTTAAAAAAGTGGCGCGATTTTTTTCTAGAGCGCTTTTCAAACGAGTGTCGTAAACTCTAACCAATCACAACAGGAGCAAAAAGGTAATGAACCAATCATAAATTGAAGCAAATACAAGTAATTAGCGTCAAGCGCGAGAAAACACGTGCGAGCCAGTCACGATTGGTTTTGGTTTTACGTTTGATTGGTCGAGAAAGTGGTGCGGGTTTGTTAACCAATCAGAGAGCGAATTAAAGCAAAACCAAAGCAAACAAAACTTTGCTTTCGACACTCTTTTGAAAACTGCGCTCAAAAACAATCAGCGGCGTAAAGCGAAACCGAATCAAACGGAAATTACATTCCACGCTCAATTGAAAATCTCTCTTTAACCTTTTTCTGTTGCAGCTTGTTGGCTTTGGCATGTCCGTACTTCAGAATGTAGACCCTAATCCCGAGAACTTTGTTTGTGCTGGAATAATGAAGGGTCGAGCGGTTCAAGTTGGAACACTGCTTCGGCTAGAACCTAACAGACAAGCACAGGTAAGAATACCCTTTTCTTAAAAATTTCCCTCTATCTCTATAATGTTCATCTTTGCCCTCCTAAGAGGAAAGCACTGCTCAATAGCTTTTATCTGAATGGTCACAATGATTTCGTCCACAGACTCAAAAGTTAGAATCACCTTGTCTTGCATAATAAACAGTACCACAGAAAAGTGCTGCTTACTAGCGTTCATATGAATGGCCACACTTTAGGATTTCATCCACAGACTCATTAGTTAGGACCACCTTGTACAGCGTAATAAACATCGGCACGGGAAAGTGCTGCTCAAAAGCTTTCACCTAAATGGTCGCACTTTAGGATTTCGTCAGATAAAGTGCTGTTCATTTTACAATTTTTTCCCGGTGTTTGATAATTGTCGCTGCAAATAATTAGCTGAAATTTCCTTTTTCTCACTGATAAAATTTGTTTAATATCTTAAACAAATTTTCTAACCACGTAGTTTCATTGTTTCAGATGTTCAGACTGACACTACGAAGTTCAAGAGCTCAAGTTGCCCAATACCTAGGAGAAATCTTGCAAGACCAGTTTTAAATCAGTTTGTCCACATGCTGAATGCTCGGGTGGTGGCTACGAAAAGAACCTGCATCCGCAATAAACCAGTTATTTTATGAAACATCAGTCAAAGAAAACATTTAGTAATCAAGCTTCAAGTCATAGTCTTTTCCGTAAAATTTTGCCGCGTCTCCGAGTTTGTGATATATCAAGCTGGAATTTGTTGTATGAAAATGATTTTAGGTCGCTATTCGTGAGGTTATATGTTGGTAACTAACTCGCTGAGTCATACGCAAAACTAATAACGCTCTTGACGCTGGGTGCATCTTTTCCCGCGTTTATTTTGGGCTGTTAACGATTTTGGTCCGTTTTCAGGATGGCTTAGTCACGTGAATTACGTCTGGATGGACCGATATTGTTTTCCAATTCGATACGATACCAGTGCGATATTTTGCTTTTTTCGCGATATTGATGCTGGTACCCATAAACTTGCACAAACAAGTCAAAAACGTCGAATCAAAAAGCAGAAAGGATAACACCTCATAGAAATAAGAATTTCAAACAAATTCCTCAGAGTATGCGACGTCCCTGGTCTTGATCCTGACCGAAAGGGTAGTCATGTGATATCGAAATACTGGTAACAGTATTGCTTGGGGATATCGACTACTCTGATATCGTGTTACTGATTTCGTCGGTATCGACTCGCCCATCCATTTGTATTTTTTGTTGATATGTAGTTAATACAATAATTGTTTATAGAGGGTGTATTGATTATTTGAGGGTCGCGGCAAAATGACGGTTAAATATCCAATAGTGGCAAACATGACCAAACAAATGTTTTTCCTTATAGTGGTGCTACAAAACATCCGTAATATTCGCGTACATTAATTTTCTGCCGAACGTAGCTTGTTGCTTTCCTTGAATTTTTTATTATAGTCAAGCGGAAATACTTTCAATTCAGAACGGTGTTTGATTGCCTGTTAAAAGTTGTGCGTTGGCAACGGGAGCCTAGCACATCCAACAAAGAATCACTGAAGGTCACTTTTCCCGTTTTGGGAATTGCCTTTGAAGCTGCCATTTTGATTTTTAAACTCATCAGTTAGGTTGTGTGGTGTTTGGCCTGGAACCATTGCTGCTTCTGCAAGTTGAAGGTCGGAAACCGAGACGTCTTCGGCAACCGTCGGCTTACGATCGCTAGCTCCGACATATTTTCGAACACTACCAATCGTCCCAGACCCTGCAGGTGGTCCTTTTCAGACTTCGTACCGGGATTGGCCGTGTACAAATTGTTCAAAATGGCCGCCGAGGAAGTCTTCTTCTTCTTCCTCGGATAATCCACCTCCTTCTCACTGAAGACTCTCGTGAGCGTCAGTGCAGGTGCTATTTATTAAAAAAAAAAAAAACTGTGCAGGTGCTTGGAAATTAAAAACTTAGGGTATGGTCAGTGGCAAGTCATTCTTTGTCTCTTTGGTTTTTATGTGAGGGCTTCCTTTATATGGGTGGTTTTTGCCTTATCTGAATTAATGGTTTTAAGGAAAGCTCGTTTGGTTTGTTCAAATCGATCAGAGCAAATATACTGTATTTTCAACAACTATATGAAGGCCTGTCGTGACTTGATTTACGCAAGTTTTCTCGCGTTCGGCATCGGTAACTTGTTTGATTTGCTAGTTTCGATTGCCACTCCTTATATCACCTTATTACAGACAGTCGATTGTTTCTATAGAATCAAAAACTTAGACAAACTCTTGCTCTGTTTTACAGACAGCTTTTTGAGAAGTACTCTCAGTCGACGCTATTTTCTTCGCCGATGTGTTTCTTTGTACGCCACTTCGTCGTGATTTGGCGAGGACTCTACAGCAGGCATCAAAAACCGTTCTGTTAGAAAGACGATGATAGGTTGCAGTGAAACATGAATGCCGGATTTCTGTTGTTTTGTAGCCCATGTACCTTGTAAATCTATGGTTCTTAGGCTTGTGACAATCGCATATGCGGGATTTAATTGAAGTTATTGATCCCTGCGACTTGTGTTTCTAAGGTAATGCAGTTTTAAAGTAAAACTAAAAGTATGTATGGACGGGTTGTACCAATTAATCAATAGTTGTGAAAATTGCGGTATTTTACTCCACCATTGATAGTTAAACGAACGCAAGCTTTTATGCCTTGCATAATACACTTAGGAATTTTATAACAAAATTTAAAAAAGAACGTGAAACATGTAACGAGCGTAAGTAGAACTCACCATCTTGGTGTCCAGAATCGCCAGATGCAAAATAAAAATGTCAAAATGGTTACGCATTCCCCGATTCCTCTGCTGCTTTCGATTTTCCCCTCTCTTTCGACTGCCACTGAAAGAAAAGAGAGTTCGTAGTCTAGGGTCAGTGTGCACTGAAAATATGCCGGTTAAAACCGGCATCTTCCAAAACTGGTGATGGGCTCCTGACTTGGGTCATTTTGGTTACATGGGACTCGGTCACCTGGGTTACTTTGTTGAGCTGGATAACTTGGGGTAGCTGCATCCCTTGGATTACCTGGGTTAATTAAGTGAGCTGGGGTACCTGGGTGTATTATAAACTTAGGTCATCTGGGGCTGCATCACCTGGGTCACCAAGGTCTGGGTGACTTGGGTAACTTGGGTCTGGGTCACCCAGATCACTTGGGTGAGCAAGGTTACCTTGGTCCTTGTGTTACTTGGGTGTGGTTCACCTGGGTCACTTGGTTGCGCTTTGTCACTTGGTTGAACTGGGTCACTTGGGAGAGCTGGTTTTCTGGTTTACTCACTTGGATGAGCTGGGTAAATTGGGTCACTTAGTAGAGCTTTTTAACTTGTGTCACCTGGGTCTGGGTCACTTGGGTGAACTCATTTACTTGGGTCTCCTGGATCTGGTCACCTAGGTCACTTGGGTGATGAGGGATGCCTGGGACACTTTGATCACTTGGGTCACCTGGGCTTGGGTCACTAGGATTAGCTTAGTCAACTGGGTCACTTGCATCATTTTGGTTAGCTGGGTCTGGGTCAGCGAGGTCACTTGGGTGACGATAGATGCCTGGATCACTTTGATCACTTGGGTCACCTGGGTTTGGGTCGTTAGGATGAGCTGAGTCAACTGGGAAACTTGCATCATATCGGTTGACTGGGTCAGCTGGGTCACTTGCGTGAGCTGGGTAATTTAGGTCACTTTGGTTAGCTTGGTCTGGGTCACCTGGGTCACATGTGTGATTTGGGTTCCCTTGGTTTCCTTAGGTCACCTGGGACTGGGTCCCCTGGTTTACTTGGGTAAAATGGTAATTTAGGTACCCTAGGTCAGCTGGGTGTGGGTCACATGTGTGAGTGGAGGTATCCGGGTTGGGTCACCTGGGTCACTTAGTTGAGCTTTGTCACTTGGGTTAACTGGGTCACTTGGGTGAGCTGGCTCACTTGGGTAACCTGGGTCTGGGTCACAGGGTCAGTTGGGTGAGCAAGGTTACCTGGGTTATTTGGGCCACTCGGCTTGGTTTACCTGCAATTGGGTCACTTGGCTGGGCTGGGTCACTTAGGTCACTTTGGGAGTTTTGTCACTTGGATGAGCTAGATCACTTGGGTCAATTCGGTCACCTCGTCCATGTCACTTGGGTTACTTTGTTGAGCTTGTCACTTGGGTCACCTCGGTCATCTAGGTCTGGCACACTTGGGTCACTTTAGTGAGTTGGGTCATCTTGGGTCACTTGGGTGAACTTGTGAATCTGAGAAAGATCTCGGTGTCTGGGTCTCTAGCGACCTTTCCTGGGATAAGCAGATCTTCGAACAATGTACCAAAGCCAACAAGCTCCTGGGTTTTGTGCGTCGTGCTTCCAAGAACATATTCAATATGCAGACGCGCCGTACTTTGTTCCTGACCATCGTTCGTTGCCACCTTGGCTACGCCTCCCAAGTATGGTCTCCCCAGTCAATTGGCCTGCTGAAGCAAGTGGAAGGCATCCAGCGGCGTGCGACAAAGTACATCTTGAAATTACCATTCCGCTGCGACATCCCATACAAGACCAGGCTTCAGATGACCAACTTAATTCCACTGTCCTTCTGGCACGAGTATCTGGACATTGTTTTCTTCTATAAAGTCGTAAATAATCTAATATATGTTAATAGCGATGCTCTACCGGTTGCTAGGCAACCGGTCAGAGTAACACGATCTTCAAGTAGTAACACTATTTCATATATTGCTAAAAAATGCCGCACTGTAACGTACCAGCGCTCCTTTTTTATCAGATGCACTAGAACCTGGAACGTCTTGCCAGAAGATATTAAGAACAATCAGACACTTCCAGCCTTCAAAAAATCTTTATTTCAATATTATTTTAATGCACTCGCCATTTATGACCAGGACGATACTAGGACTTGGAGAACAATCTGCCCTAAATGCAACGTAGCGCGTAACCTAACACGCCTACCGTCATGTTGTTTCTAGTTTTTATACTTTTCTGTCTGTAATCTGTTTTTTACTGCGCGGGAGCGCTGTAATTGGCATAGCTGTAGCGTCTCCCCGGCCAGTGTTTCTGTACTTGTTTATATTATGTCTTTTTCTTGCCTTGTGTAATATGTTTTTGGCCGAAGATAAATAAATAAATAAATAAATACCAATTTTTTTGTTTCATACATTTTTTTGCTTTACGTATTTCGTCTTCTGTGTCTTCGTTTCTTTAACTGCCGTAAGGATCAGTCGTTCCGTATATTTTTTTACTTCAAATGTTTTACTGATCCAGGTCTACTTAAGATCCGTCAACTCTCAACGCCTTGTCGCTGTGGTCTTTCCAGTTTATAAACTTTGTACCTAGGTAACCTGGCTCTGGGTCACCTGGGTCACTTTGGCGAGCTGAGTCACTTAGGTCACTTAGGGTCTGGATTGCCTGCATCACATGCTTGAGCGGGTTACCTGGGTCACTGCGATACTAGGATCATGTGGGTTACCGGATCTTGGTCGTCACTTGGTTGAGCTAGGTCAGTAAGTCAGTTGAGTCATCTTGGAACACCGGTCACCAGGATCACCTCGGTATGCGTCACCTTGGTCACCTGGGTCTGGGTCTCTTGGGTCAGCTAAGTGAGCTGGGTCACCTAGACCAGTTGGGTGAGTAGGTAGCTGAGTCACTTGGGTAGTCTGGATCTGGGTCACCTGGTTCTGGATTACCCAGGTGGGGTGTGTGAGCGGGGTCACACACATCTTAAAATGGTTCTGACAGGTTAAGTGTTCGGTGGTTTCACAAACGGTGCGCTTGTTTGACCTCTTTTCAAGCCTGTTGCTAAAATAACCAATTTATAACTACATGCTATTTTGTTAAGAAGCTGCTACACGCGGAAGTTTTTTCCTGCAACTTGCAACGCAATGGTGACGATAGCATTGCGAACAAGTTGCAAAATTCAAGCTTTACCTCCCAAAACAGAAAAAAATGAGTCAGTTTAGGAGAACATTCTGACTCAAAAGGCGGAACGACCTCACGTAATTAGAGGTTTATCTCTTAAGGCGCTGTTACACGAGCATATTTTTTCGTGCAACTTGTAACGCAACTCGGTTGCAGGGGTAGCTGTATTTTGTAACTTGTCTTGCAATGTTCTTGTCATCAGTGCGTTGCTAGTTGCAAGAAAAATTACCTTTTGTAGCATCACCTTTAGTTATGAAAAGTACAAGAGTAGCTTAAGGCGCTGTTACACGAGGCCATTTTTGCTACAAATTGCAACGCGATGATGACGAGAGCAAAATTAGAAGAGTAGTCTACTTTCCTGTAGGCTGGCAAGGCAATTTTTCATTGCGAGGCAGGTTGCAAAGAGGGATGTTATACGTGTAATTTCGTTAGCAACTTATCTCGCAACGGGAATGCGTTGCAAGGTGCAGGAAAAACTCCCTTATGTAACGTGTAACAGTGCCTTTACTTTTACTCGTAGCCTGCGTGACAGGCACTAAAAGGGGAGAGATTGGGGAAATTAGCAAGTGCAAGAGGCACACGCGCAGAACGGAAAGGGAAAGGGAAAGGAAAACCCCTCCCCTTTTCTCTCGCGCTTCGAGCTCGTCAATCCCTGTTTGCCTTAGCCTCCCACGCAGTCGGTTTTAGGGGAGTCGTATTACCCTCCTCCCCATTATGTTTGCCTCCCTTGGCGCAAGTATTGTCGTAAATGATCTAATAGCCGCCCAAAGCGTTTATTAAATTTACGGGATTTTGTGGGGGCATTTATTAGATAAGGGGCCTTACAAATAGAGAGGCGTTTTATTATGTTTCCCCAAACAAGTATTAAAACATAGGTTCAACTTTTCTTAAATTCACAGGCTGCCATACAATGAAAGTGAAAAAAAAACTCTACGCTACAACGTAGTTCTTGTTATCCATGGCACCAAATCATCGTTTATTACGTTTAACTTCACTGTCTTCATCAATTTTAGAATGAATATTAAGATGACTTCATCGAATTAGCTCGTCTGATCGGGGCTCCTGGTCTGAGTCAATGTGTTCTTCGCAAAAGGCGTTGACAAGACAGGGGAGTTATTAGATAGAGGGTAGAAAGGGGCGTTTACCTCAAAATGCGTATTTCAGAGCACAGGGCACCCAAACGCTGTCTTTAGCTATATCATAATCATTTGATAAAAATGTTGTTATTTACCTGTGTTCCTTGTGTCTTTATGAGTCATTCTGGAAGGGATTTGAACCAGAACGGAGACGGTTTACCTCTTATGATATGGAAACTTGAGACGTAATTGTCGCGTCCAGTTTACGACGCGCCAGACAAAATAACATTTGAAACCAGCCAGGTATTAAATCGTCTCCGCGCTGATTCAAATCCCTTCCAAAACGACTCATAAAGGCACAGGAATACAGGTAAATAAACAATATTTTAATGAAATGATTATGATTATATAGCTAATGTAGCGTTTGGGTTCCCTGTGTTCAGAGCGACGTTTATTAGTACTTTTTTTAGGGAGTGGTCGTCTAAAGATATCAAATTAGGGTATGGATTAGTCCCTCGAGTCCCACGTCCTGTACTTTTCGTATTTTTGTCAACTTTTTAGCGCGAACAGAACTCTGGTCAGTTCGCGGTTGGGAGACTGGCACTAGAGCAGTGTTGTTTTCAATGGCGGCGGAAGCTGGTGGTCTCAAGCGACAAGAACTTGTTTTGTTTTGGTACTTCGTGGCGATTTCTTCCCCTTGTACATAGAATTAAGATCACAATTATATCCATGGTCGAAATGGCGGAGAGTTCTAGAACTCTAGGAGTTCAAGAGGAGCGAGATCTCAAGAAGTTCTTAAAATTTCTGTCGCTGAAGGTAAGCTAAGCTTTACCAGAACGTGTCATGTAGGTGTCTGGTTTTTCTAACGTAATGTCCTTCTCTCGCAGTGATGTCGAATTACCGAAAATAGTAGTTAAATCAAAGGTTTTACAAAGGTTTCTTAAGGGAATTTTCCATTTAACTCTGTGAAGCCACATGTATCAATTCCGGCACGATTTTAGCTTACTGTGATTACGATGACATCGAGAAAAGTTATCGGTCTTAAATTTGAGGAGAGTTTTGATAGTTGAGTATTGCATTTGATAACATATCTAAAATGCGTTTTACTTATGGAACCCCCCAGAAAAGTTTGTTGATGCATTTGTTCCTATGGTAAAATATGTTCTAAAAACCGGTAAATGAGACGTTTCTGTTTTCTTTTTGTCGTCCGTGACGCATTCATAATGAAGTGCATACATAATTATTCTTGGTTTTCATCATTATGATAAAATGAGTTTGCTTGCATGAGCAACATTCAGAAACAAAGGAGTTGAACAGTAGGAAAACTAAGAACATCAACAATGTCTGGGAACGTCTCTACAAAGTTATTGAGAAAATTGCAAGTCACAGTATGCCTTCGGCATATTGGTGTCCCTGTTTGGGGCACCAATATGACGGCTTACAAAGTCAGTACAAGAAATGAAGCAGCTAGTGAAATCAACATTCCTACATGTAGTTTCTCTTCACACTGATGGAGATGACATTTTTACATCATTACGATACTTGAAAATTGAAAAGTAGTGCAAAATATTGGTTTTATGACATTTTGAGAACTCCTGTGTTTCGAACTGCCGTGAAATTGGTCAAATTTCACATTGTTTTATTTGTAAAACCAGGAAATATATCAACATGATTGATGAAACTTTCCTCAAAGACTTATCTCACTAGTGTGTTGGCATATCAACAGAACAGCTTTGTGAAGGCCTCAGTGCATGGTTCTTTGTTTCCTTGTTTCAGGCTGTGCAAGTCATTGTTCAGTCACGTCTTGGAGAAAAGATCCACACAAAGTCTAAACCCAATGCTATGGGTCAAGACTGGGTAAGAGCTGAATTTTTGCTTGCAACTGTTGTTTGCAAGTTGCAGGTGTACAACATCTTCATGACAGTTGCGCACAACAAGACAGTTGTAGTCGTAGCCACAATCAAAATGTCAGAAGTGATGATTTTTTCATGATCTTTGCCTTACGCCTGCAGCATGTGCTACAAAAGTTGCATATGACAGTCGTAAGAAAAATTGTACTGTCTAAATCGCCCCTAAGAGAATCCCTTAATACCTTCTCTTATCTCAAGATACAAATTCTCCCTAGGAGTATTCAGACATATAGTATCTTAGATTTTTCATTGGGTTCATTTTCATGTAATTAATCTGTTGTTTCATTTTGCTTGTCTTTGAATTAATATTTCAATGCTATAATATACAAGCAAACAGAGATCTCTTCATACACACACTGTACGAGGGGTGTGGGGTGGGATGAAAGTTCCTCCTTTTCCTTCAGATTGGCTTCTCATCTTCTTTAAAAAGAGTTTGTTTGAAATATATTTTCTATGCATTACATATGTGTTTTCGACCACCTTATGCCAACCACCACATACAATTTCTTCATTATCAGTGGGCAGTGACTGAAAATCCTGGTGGACCAATAGATGATGACAGTACCAAGAGTTATATTAGCTAACTGCATGTTTAAACTGCTCAGCTAACTGCATGTTTAAACTGTGATCATTGTTTCTTTTCAGTTCAATCTTGCAATAAATGATCATCCTGATGTTGCAGCAGAGGTGAAGAAAGTTACAAGCGGCAGACTTCCGTCCAAGGAAAGTCCTATGTGCGTAGAGATATCCCTGAAAACCAGTGAGGTAAGATCTGCATTCAGATATTATTGAGTGTACAAAAAATATATAGAGGATATTACACAGCGCAAAGATATGAGTTTTATTCTCGAGTGGTAAACGAGTGAGTAAAATATTGTTTTTTACCACAAGAAAATAAAATACATATCTTCAAGCTGCCATTTAATTTCCTTTTTATTATATAAACGAGAGTATTTTTGCACAAACAACAGTGTAAAAGTGGGAAATGACATCATCGATATCCTCTCTAGTGAGGATGTGGGAAATTTGTCACTCGAGTCCTGGATGTAGTTTCGTGTGATCTTTTCGAGTGGTCTATTTTCCGCGAAAACACTCTTGCCTGTATATCAAAATATAATTATAAATAGTTCTAATTTGTAATCGGCTGGGGATGGAACATGTTGGTACCACAGTATTTCCTACATTTATCTCAGCCCTGTCAAAATCTACCGGCAGTTGGCAAGTTTGCTGCCTGCGGTCAGTAATTATTTTTTGCCACTTGTTTCACACTGGATTTCCCCAAGATCCTCATAACAGGCAGGGAAAGCCAGTCCTTGCTAACTACTACACATACTTGTTGCCTGTTACTATAATTAACAAATCATTTCCGTCTGATAAATAAGTAAGCCCCCTCTCCCTTTACTCCCATTTCTCATATATTTTTCTCATCAAATTAAGTTAGAGGTAGCCAGAGTTTTCTCTTCATCATATAAAGGGAAACCTCTGGCTACCCCAAACCTCACTTTTATGGTTGATATGTTATGTCACCAATGAACAATGTATGTAGACTGTAAAAATTCAATAATTCCCCTCCCTACTGCCTCCTGTTCCAATGAACTCTGCTGTCCCTACATGGCCAGTTAACATACATGTATTTGCATGTTATTTATTTATTTATTTATTTATTTATTTCTCACTTTCTTGCAGGGAGAATCAATGGTTTTAGAGACTTGGTGCCTTGGCATGAATGACAGAGTTGATCCAAATGCCAAAGTGACGTACACAGTTTATAACAGGATTGGAATGCTACTTAAATCGCTCCTGTCTGTCACTAGAGTGACACCTGCCTATCAACTGTCACGGAAACAGGGAACTGACTTCATGATGTGTTACAAGTAAGATTATATCAATGGTTCTGTATGTGGCAAAAACAGTACTGCTCAGCATAACTAATTATTAATTGAAAAGTTGTAAGCATTGCTCAGAAAGGGACTAAGGAATCCAAACATTCATGTCTGTTCTTTGAATTCATCTTTTGGTAGCATTACCAATTATTTCTAATTCTGACAAAGGCTGCAGATCATGCTGTTAATGTTTATCTGGAGTACTCCTGTCAATACCAGCTGATTTTAATGGGGATATGTCAGTCCATTTCTGAAAGTTTTTTTGTTTTCATTCCTGAGATCACAGTACACCAAATTTTATAAGTCAATTTGATATTTCCCGCGCAATTTACTTTTGTGATTTGATCATTTGTATACAGAATTTTGTCACAAAAATTGACTTTATAAAAATACTAGTACGTTTTGTTTGTGTGTTACAAAAACATAACCTTTTGCGTCTTGATGTCAGGTAGGGCACGAAGTGAAATGGTTGTGTGCAAATCAAAGTCAAACTGAAAATATAAGCATGCCGCTGTGTGATCTATGGTCTAGTTTCACTGTCAAAGAGTTAAAAACACTCCCCAACAACTTTAATGACAAAAAAGTAAAGTCACAATGATTAGAAATCATTCAAGAGGTATTATAAGACTTCTATACCCAAACAAATTTTTATAGTTTAAACTAAAACAGAAACTTTTACTTGGATACATTTGATAATTATCCAGAAGCCAATGCAGCTTTCTGTTGCAGTTATTTCAACCATCCAGACTAAGCCTACTTGAAAGTAGTGATGTTCTGTTGTTGTTTTATTTGCATGTGTATACAAGTAGCATGGATAAGATTTTAACATTGTTAGCAAATTTCATAAAGACTAAGTTGTGAAACACTCCATTGTTAGTCTTACTGTTAGCTTACTGAAGCAATCAGTAAGGTTAAAAATGAAACATCATGAACACTAATGACTAAATTGCATAACCTACGATTTTATTAAAACTGTGTTGAGTTAAATTGGACATTTTCTGGTCTGCAACTTCTGTTTGGTATTGTTTATTTAATTATGTATTTCATAAATAAATAAATAATTAACTAATTCTGGGCTCCTAGAAATGTGAGTTGGGCTCCTAACATTTGATTTTGGGAGCCCAAAGGGCTCCCGAAAATTTTCCTTGGGTAGCAGCCTTGCAGCGGCTAAACATTACAGCATTGTTGTACAACATTTGTTGGTTCAGCAAGGTTAGAACATTAAACCCTCCATGTTGGATGACGTTTAACCGACATTTTTTGTTGGATGAATGTTGAAGTGATGTTAGATGAAGTTCAGCTGTGCACCCAACATGTTATAAAGCAAATGTTGTACAACAATCTTAGAATGTTGAGACATGACTTTAGCCACTTTTCCCGGACTTGAAAATGTTGGCCCTCTTTTCAAAAACTGCAATCCGTTTCAATCCTGGCCACCCAAAACACTTTATTTTGTAGTTTTAGAAAACTAGTTAGTTTAAACAAAATTGAACCATTTTTCAGGGTGTTAACCCTTTAATCCCTAACAGTGACGAAAATGAAATTTCTCTTTACATTATCACTACTTGTTCAAACATTCAAGTGATGAGAATAAATGAAGTGATCGCCAGAGATAAGATGTCTTGATATTTAGACAAATTCTCTCTACTAGTTCGATAAGAAATGTATGGAGAACAGTAAGGAGAATATGCATTTTTATACCAGAACTTAACCCTTTAACACCCAAGAGTGCTATATGGCACAATATGCCATTACATGCTTAATATTTGGTCAATTTGTGTGAAATTTGCACAACCAAAAGTTCTTGGAAAGATCTACACACTGAAGGCATAAAATCGAACCCCCCTCCTATATGAGACTTGATTTACCACCCCTCCAACTTTTGGAACATTTTCCCTTTGTAATTTTAGGTTCAAGTTGATATCTGACAACAAGCAGTGCACCAAAGCTGCAAATTTAGCCATAGATTAGGGGTATACCCAATATGTATGAGGAATAGGAAAATTTTAAATGTTTTTCTTTTTTCATTTTGGACACTTCTCAGTCTAATCTGAGACATCCTAGTGTGATTTACAGCACCTTTCATATGGTATATCACATGGGGTCTACCAGTTCATTGTTGCCAATTTAGACAAACTTGGCATTTACCTTGGGCGGTAAAGGGTCAAAGGGTTAAAGATATACTGAAAGCATTTGAGAAAGCCCATTTGATATCATTGACCTAAACTCAATCTGTCAAGCTGACTAAAGTAATGTTACTTACGCTTTTTTCAATCTGTCTCTCTTTTTTGGTCCAGTTTTCACCATTTGCACCATACAAGTAGAGCTTCCTTTTTGAACAAGTGCTCAGAAAACTACATTGTTTTAATTCTGAACTTAAATGATTTAATTTCAGGGTTTATTTCGGTGAAGTCAGGTTTCAAGAGCTTGGGGAAGGTAATCAAATGCATGTGAACCAAAAAAAAACAATTTTGATCAGTTGACTAGTTATGTTTTTATGTAAACATCTTTTCTTCGTGAAAATGTTTATTTTTTATAATCTTCAGGCATTTGTCTTGATGTGCTCTACAAATTCTCTGAAACAATTGTTAGAAGAAATGTGTTAAATAATTTATATAAATTTGCATATAATTATTTATAGTGAATTTTCATGAATTCACATATCTTTACATAAAATGATAGCGTGTTCAGCAACATTTTGTTTTGGCCTAGCTAGAAGAATTTAGCTTCCCAGTCATGGAGACTTTCAAAATATTTTTAATGCGGCTTAACTTGACATTTGAGTTGAAGTGGCCTTCACACGTTGAGTTGGCCAACATCAGTTTGACGTGTGAAGGCCGCTTCACCCTGTTATTGTATGAGTCAGTTATGGAGACATTAAGGTGGTTCTAACTTTTGAGTCTGTGGATGAAATCCTAAAGTGTGACCATTCAAATGAAAGCTACTGAGCAGTACTTTCCTGTGGTGCTGTTTATTACGCTGCACAAGGTGGTTCTAACTTTTGAGTTTGTGGATGAAATCCTAAAGTGTGACCATTCAAATGAAAGCTACTGAGCAGTACTTTCCTGTGGTTCTATTCATTATGCTGTACAAGGTGGTTCTAACTTTTGAGTCTGTGGATGAAATCCTACAGTGTGACCATTCAAATGAAATGTGGTTGGCAGTACTTTCACGTGGTACTATTTATATGTAAGTTTTTTTTACAAAATGGAATTTGAGATTTGTCTTGAATTTTGATTTTAGGCACTCTTGGGAGTGAAAAGGTTAATTAATGTTGTTGCATACTGTGGATGTTGTGCATTTCAGAGCAAGAATTTCATTTTGTTGACTGACTGATGTGTCTTTTTGCTTGTAGGTTTTCAGTCCTTGAGAGTTGGTTCAATTGGCACACCTGTGGGTTCCATTACTCTGTCTGCTGTTTACAGAACAAAACTAACTTTGCCAGAAAAGTAAGTGAAAAATTATTGAACTTTTTACTTCCAAGATAAGTAACATACTAATTATTAATTAGCATGCGAAGCTCTGTTTCTGTCTTGTTCTGACACTGTCAGAACAAATTTTTGAAATGTCCAACTATGAAAGTGCCGGAGTTTCTCTTGAAGAGCTATTTTCTTGTTAATGCTTCACCTTCTTGGTACAAAATCCTCTTTCAACGTGAAAAGAGCTGTGATTTTTAAGCTTATTGCAAGCTTTTTAAAACATCACTTATGTTGGCATGTTGTGTCTTGGGTGAAAACTCGGATATAAATAAAACAGGCAAGTCTTGACCAAGTTCAACCAAGGATGTTCTTGACCCTTTAAGCCCCAATAGCGACAAGCATCTAATTTCTCCTTACAATATCACTGCTTGATCAAACAAACAGGCCACAAGAATAAAGGAAATGATTGTCAAACAAAAATGTCTTGATGTTTGCACATTTTCTTGCAACTAGTACCACAACAAATATATGAGAACACTAAGGAGAACATGCATATTGAAATTGGGAATTAAAGAATTAAAACCAATGTTGATCATGAGAAGAAAGGTTTGGAAGGACAATTGTCCTGCTAAGTAAAAAAAAAATAAAAAAAAAAACAAAAAACATTGTTTTTGCTGTTTGTTGTTGCAGGCAGGAGGTTATGGTTCAGAGTAACCATTTTAGTTCTGAATTAACAAGAGCATCGTCTGACCAGTTAGACGTTGTTTTACCGTGTGTCCCTGGTGTACATGGACCATTTGACTTGACTGCTGAAGCAAGGTATAGTGTTTACTTCATTCTTGGCCCCTTAGTCAGACCTAAGTTCAAAACGCCAGCTTTTGACCTTATCCTAGTGGATGCACAGTGTATGTGAAATGATGTGTAAAGCCATATCTCTGCTGTATTGTTGTTGCCTTACATGTCAAACTTTACTCCATGTTATCTCTCTCCACCTCCGCATACAAGAAGGTACCACTGAAGCTTCAATATCCTCATGCATATTCTCCTCACTGTCCTGTATATACTTCTTATGTTACTAGTTGGGAGAATTTGATTAAACATCAACACATTTCATGTCTGGTGATCATTTCCTTTATTCTCATGACCTGTATATTTGATCAGCTAGTGATATCGTAAGGAGAAATTAGATTCTCGTCACTCTTGGGGCTTAAAGGATTAAGAAAACATAAAGTGCTAGGGATATCCATGGGTTTGCCCATCTAGCAGGGAGTAGCAATATGTCTGACCGCATTATGCTACAGAAAATAGCCCTGCAATGAGCGTCAAAAGTGTTGGGATATTCCTGTATTTTTAACATACCAAACTATTAAATTTCCCTTCCCCACTAGGGTGTAGCCCCCTTCCCCCACCCCCCCCCAAACAATGTTGAAGTTGCTAGGTGGGGGCCAGCGTTTATTCCGGTATAACAGTGGATAACGGGAGGGGGGGGGGGGAGTTGGTTTTAGGAAATCTTTTGCAGTCAGGAAAAAGTGAAACAGAGTAAACTGTCAGCCGTTTGTAGAAAAAGTCTCAAGTACTTTTGTCGCTCATTGTAGGTGCGGCCGTGTGGGCCTCGCGTGCCCTGAGTTCGGCGTTACCTTCACGACGCCTTAATGCGTAATGGATAGTAGCCATTGACTCAATAAGTATAAATCTATAGATAAACTCTTCTCTTTTCATTAGACATCATATTGCAGAGCAGATAGCCAGTGCAACAGAAACTGAAGTAACTCAGTCTTCAACTGTACCTTCAAATACCCCATCATCTTCAGCACAGAGGCGCAGTACAACATCCCCACCCCCCTTAATAAGACGATTCTCTCAGGAAAATGGTAGCGCTGTAAAGCAGAAGAGTGAAAGGTGAGTGAGATGAGACGAGAGGAGACGAGACTGACGAGATCAGATCAAGTATTTCAAGGGAGTTGATAACCCGGGCAGTGGTTGCCCGGTCTCCCGAACCAGAGGTTCATGTTAAAAACGCTTTACTGTAAAAATAATTATTATAAGTATTAAAATAGATTATAACTTGATGCTAATACAAATTGAGCTGCTATCCTCATTTCTTAATCCGAGTCAAGCTGTTATTTATCAATTAACCTGTCTTTTTTCAGTTGTGGTATTTCTTCATCTCAACAGACCATCAATTTCTTCGAAACCAATCAACTGTGCGCAAATCCGAACTAAAGGAGCCTTCGTCAGCGGTCCAAGTTCTCCTGAAATGGTAAGTTATTCCTCAGTGTGGCCTTCTGTAAAATTAAACTAAATATGAAATCATTCTATACTGAGGTCCTTGTACTAGCCTCACTACATATCGTTTCCCTCGATGTCCATTTATGTGTTTACTGATTCCGGCATGTTTGTTCTGTTTACAGTCTTTGCTTCCAAACTTGTCAGCTACTCCACCATTTGCATCGCTTTTACGACACGAAGATGATGTCAAACCAGGCAACTTACCTTCAGATAACAACCTCAAGAATTCGCCAGCGATACTCCATAGAAGGGTATGTTTTATTTTGGGACGGTGCGGTGGATGGGGGACACGTTTTTGTCAATTAATTAAATGTCATAAACATCGTAGAACAAGTTGAACAAAACCGCAGTTCTGTGGGAAGCAAACGAAAAATAGATGTGCTACGTGTCCGCTGTCGCGCTTTGCACTGGGTACATCCTCTGATAACTTATCCAAATACGGCTGTAAGCTCTTTGAACTCACAACAGGTGGTCAGTAACTTTTTCCGGTCTTCACAATCAGTGACATCATGTAGTTCACCAATCAAGCCGATTACCAGAAACCTTACACACCGCGGTCGGGTTTTCAAGGTCTGGGAAGACCTCGAAAAGGCAACCGCTCCTAAATTATTCAAAATGGCCACCCTCGAGGAAACACGCGTACAACAAAGGTAATCAAACGTTTATCTTGTATTCATGTGTACATATTCCCGACGATTCCAATCAATAAGAATCTATAATCAATATAATCAATAGTAATCAATTAAAATCAATAGTAATCAATTGATTGATATTGAAAATCAATAAAAATCAAAGCTGCAATGTTGAGCGATTTTCGATTTTCATTGATTTTCATTGATTGCCATTGATTGTTATTGATTTCTATTGGAAATTTCAATCTAGTTTTTTTTTTTAGGTTTTAATACACCTCACGGTTTTGAAAAAAGACCCCAATTAAGTAAAAATGTTCTAATATTCTAATATTCGATATTCCTCCACCTTGTCTCCACCTCCCTGTAGGGTCATTTTCTGGAGGTCCAATCACATTTCTAAATAAACCGTAAATAAACCCAAGAAAGAACCAGGAATAAGCACATTTGAATGGAAATTACATTTATCGATCTTTACAGACAATTTAACTTACGCAGAAATATTTGTATTATGTGGCCAGAGTGGGCTAACAAGCGCCGCCTGGAGGTGGCCAAGCTGTCCTCTTTCATCGAAAACTTTAAACGCGTTCCCGCGTTCTCCCCTCTTTTTGGAGACGAAAAACACTTCGCCTTCCTTTACTTTAAAATGGACAGAGGTGATACCCTTTGACTACGCAGGATATAGAAATCTTTACAGACATGGCGCCGTCGTTGTGATGGCAAACGCGTTAAATTTAGTAAATGCGTTTGTAGCCGGGTTTTGCACAATCAGCAATTGATTATCAATAGAAATCAATAAAAATCAATAAAATTAAGACGAGTCGGTGAGTGATTTTCGATTTTTATTGATTAGGCAAATTAATCAATATCAATCAATTGACTATTATTGATTTATATTGATTATATTGATTGAAATCAATGATTGATTTTCATTGATTGGAATCGTCGGGACATATTTGATGTGAGGGCCCCCAGTGCTTACCCTAAGGTTTTTGAAACGGCCCCCAGCTCCAACAGTCTTTTAACCCTTTAAACCCAAACAGTCACAAAAATGAAATTTCTCTTTACATTATCAATATTTGTTCAAACATTCAAGTGATGAGAATAAAGAAAGTGATCACTAAGGATAAGATGTCTTGATATTTAGACAAATTCTCCTTACTAGTTCCATAAGAAATGTATTGAGAACAGTAAGGAGAATATGCATTTTTATATCAGGGCTTAAAGTGTTAGAGTCCACTCTCACCCAGACGGGCACACTAGGCAGACCACTGTTACTATTACAAGGTATTTCTCGCCTGGCTAATTTAGCCATCCACGTACCTTCTTCCCGTTGCAATGTAGGATAGCTCATCGGACAAGATGGAGGGCCGACCGTCAACAGTGCAAGCTCCACCCGCACCCAGCCATCTGGGGTGGGACGATGACTTTGTCATGGTGGAACTGGTAAGTACTCCAACCTGCTCTTAACTGTATAACGCAAGGTTATGTACGACTGGTACCTAGTTTCTAGGAGTGGTTACCTAGCGAGGCGCGGTAGCGCAGATTCAACCGTTGTACGTAGCGTGTTCACTTGCTCTGTTTTAAGCTGCATTGAAGTCTTGCTAGTTTTAGTTGTTCGTCCTACGCTCATTACAGTTACAATTTAAGAAAATATAAAATTTCATCTTGCAAACTGTTTAACAACGGATAGCTCCACGCGGTTGTCTTGTTCAATAGCTTTTATCTAATTTTTCACACGTTTAAGTTTTGTTTGGTATTTTTCGTTATCAGCGCTTGTAGTGTTTGACAGATCTTACGTTCTAATTCACCTTAACATTTCTTTCCCTTAGAAACCAGCATTTGCATCGCACTCAGGAACATCAGCAGGGGACCTTGGGAGCTTTTTTCGTGAGTGCCAAACAGCACCTCCATTGAGCCTCTTTCAAGATACAGAGCCGCTCACACTAGATAATATCATGGTACGTCGTGTATGTTGCATAGTGCGTAGCTTAGTTTGTTAGGCTACCACAATGCTGCCGTGGCGATTCCTTCAATCATAATAAAATTTTCTGTTTAGAAGAAAATTCCGATAGTAGCGACCCCTGAAAGAATAACGATGTAAAACGAAACTAAGCAACACGCGTTTTTCATATTTGTTATTCATACACCTCGTAAATTTTTGTGGTTGAAATTCGGGAAGGTTTTCTCGGATTACCAGGACGTCCAAGGATTTCCGAAGATGTCCGAAGATTAAACGAAGATTTCAAAATAGATCCTCAAGAACTGACCGAACCTGATCGATATATTTGCAGAGTTCGTGGAACGGCTAGCGTGGTTTACATGGACTGTTTTCTCAGTTTGAGTTAACCGTATTACATATGACCAGACGTCTTATTTTAGCTCTTCGTTTAGGTCTACGAGCCAAGATATGCGAGTTGGACATGAGAGATTAGTGTGTACGATATCGATGTTTTAGACCCACAGACTTGGGAA
The DNA here is from genome assembly GCA_964017195.1 of Siderastrea radians. Classification (NCBI taxonomy): domain Eukaryota; kingdom Metazoa; phylum Cnidaria; class Anthozoa; order Scleractinia; family Rhizangiidae; genus Siderastrea; species Siderastrea radians. The sequence continues at coordinate 6,739,416 of OZ024891.1, read as the reverse complement.
TCATGTACCAGTCAAATCGAAGCTTCAACATCCCCCCCCCCCCCCCCGAGCATTTGAACTTTTGAAGATTGGCTTGCTCAAATTCCTTCCCCTCGGGGCAAAGAAGCCGTTCAAATGCCCCACCAATTAGTACTGAAATACCTCTCCTAAAAGACAAATTTCGTGTTTAATCAAACACTGTTTACGCTTTTCAGATAGAGATATGCCATAATGACACCTTCAAACTTCTTTTAAAGACCCTTTTGAAAGAGTTATTCACTAACAAAGGCGACATTCTATCTCGTAAATCCGTCAAACCCTGCAAAAACCGGAAAAACTCACGGGCGTATTACACTAGAACAAGAGATAAAAATCCGGTTCAAATTTCCCACCCTTCCAAGGCGACATTCAAATTCCCCCCTCCCTGGACACGATGCACAGTCAAATGCCCGGGGCATGCCCGGGGTGGGGATGTTGAAGCTTCGATTTGACCAGTACATAATTTGGCGAGTGTAGTTCATCAACATGTTATTACAAGAGATCGGACCTTCTACGGTATACAAAATAGCTGCTTAAAAATAATGAAAACCTCCCTCCCTCTCCCAAAAGTAACAATAGTAATAGGTTCCTGCTAAAAGCCAAGGTAACAACCTCCGTTTTGCTTTGTTCCGTAGGAGCGTCTAGATGGAGAACTCTGCGGGTTTCGCGAAAACGCTTTTAAATTTGACGAACTTTTAGCGGAGCTACAACAGACGTGACAACGCATGGTGTTTCTTGTTGCTCTAGATGTTGAAGAAGAAACAATTGGTGATTAAAGATTTGAATGAAACCATGGCAACGACGGCTCCGAGATCGCCTTTTTCGTAGGCGTCGGCTGCTAAACAACAGCTGGCCAAATGGCCACACTCGGGTTTTTCACGACAGTGAACTTTGCACGTTCTCAATTTCATCCATGGAAAATGATGTAATGGCAAGATGCCTGAGAAAAGTAAAAACGTTTCTTATGTTGTGTCCGTCATCCCTGCTTGGTAAAAACCGAATCATTGTCGAATGACTAACCATGTAAAACTCAACTGGTCAAGGTGTCATGAAACAGGTCGATTTGCACTTATGTAAAATTTACTTTCTGTGAACTGTCAAAGCTTTCAGTGTTTTAATATTGTCACGTAAAAATGGCCAATATGCAATGCGTATTTTCATAAAGGAAAGTAACTTGCGCATGCACATTTCACGACAGTACGGTTTGATTACAAAAAAGAGTGTTTTAAGTGAAAATGCTAACCTACGGAGATGTTAAGCATTGTCAAAGTGAAAACAAGAAACACCATCAAAATAAAGGAAGCTGAAGAGCGGTAATTGAAATTAAACGTCAGGAAAAAATTGGGAGAGCTTTCGGTTTGTTTTCGGATCGGCCGAGGTAACGTTAAGTCGTCTAACTTCGGGAGTTTTAAGGGTTTTTTTTCGAGTCCTCGCAGACTCTCACATAATATTGACAAGTAATGGCTGTATCACCGTTATATGACTTTCTGTATTCTGTCAACAATGCTATAAAAGCAGCGAAAAAAGAAAAGAAAGAAAATTAGCTTTATCGAGCATACGATACACGTCTTCTTTGATTTCGCAAGAAAGGAAAGAAAGAAAACAACATTCACCGGCGTTAGCCACCGAGCAAAAAATCGTCTAATTTGACAGTTTTGTAATTTTGCGAGTGGCCATATATATATATATATATATATATATATATATATATATATATATATATATATATATATATATATATATATATATATACGTTATAAAATAAATCGTCGGTGTCATATATTATATACATATTGAATCCTTTTTGTCATAGTACAATCAAAAGAGTAGCGAAGTTTTGATTCCATCCCAAATTGAGTGAAAATCCTACACAGAGAAAGAAAGAAAAAATATCGACCAAAGATATATGTATTTTTATTTTTCGGACTGCGTACTTATCTATTACTGTCAGTAGAACTCGACAGTGTTTCTATAGCAACTGTAAAGAAAATAAACCCAGGTAAAAGTGCTGGTTGTCGTCAATCGCTTGTCAAAGTTTTGATGAAAACGACTGACAGGTGGATTCGGTACGGGGTACTCAAAATTTCGTTTTCCATTTTCTATCACAGAACACATGCTGATCTCGAGTTTTCATGGTGTTCTCTCGTGATTGTTCTACGTTTCCGCTGTCATTTTCTGAGTTTAATTGAAACTTGGGCATACGTAAATGGCTTTGTCTGGCTGAAAAAGCCTTGATTTGTCGGCGAATTCTCCTAACTGCGCTGACAAGACAAATATTCGCATTGTCGCAATTCCCAAATTAAAGCTAACCCATCGTACATAAATTTATTAGCGTATCGCGGCCATGGAAAAGATTTTGAAAGTGTCGGGAAAAATCGCCGGCTTATCTTTTTCTGTATGTTTAGCGCGGTAGAGGATTTTTCACGACAAGAAGTGTTAGTTCTGCCGACGAAAGGTCTTCTCGCCAGCCCCATTATAGGAAAGAAGACGGAAAAAAAAAATCTCTTTCGTCAATTTAACGGGATTGCCTGTGATAGCGCCTACAGGCTAAGCTGGCGGCAATTTTCTGGGATCGCAAAGGTCAGGGCAGGTTTATTATCCATGAAGAATAGAAATCTAAAAAATGGAGCCCGCTAGCGATGAAACGGAGAAGGAAACAAACTCTAATAACGAAGGGAATGCGGCGAAAGAGGATGATTCTGTACCGGTGGTCGACGAAAGTGAATTTGAAAAATGTTCACGGAAAGGCCGGCGGGACGCCTGGCCGGACATCCACTGCAAGTGCGACGATCCTGAACACAGTGACCAGTGCTTATTTCACAAAAACGCTGCGAAAAGTGACTTGAAAGAGGAAAATGCGGAGGAAAAGACGTAAAGTAGATCAGCTCCGCGCTGTATTCACCTTGCTTGCTTGAACACCTTTAAATTTGACAAATGTTATTTATTTTTGGATCGTCTGACACCGAGCTGATGTTTAAAGGAGCCGCTTGCTTCGAGAAGAAGCGGAATCTCTGTGAAAATCGCCCTTTTCAACACGCAGTTGAGGCGAAAACCGGGAAATAAGCCCTTGCGTCGTGAGGCAGCGAAGTGTGTTAATTTCCCGGGAAAACTGGGAGCAATTTTACACAAAGTACAAAAGCCGTGCTTTCGGGGCTTTCGTGTGAATTAAATTTGGAGGAGGATGGATTTTTTTTCATTTGCTTTTATCGCATTTCAGAAGCAGGTGACAAAAGTCTTGAGATGTAAAAAACCCCTATTTATGGATTTAAGAGAATCAACCAGTTTTATCAGTCATAAACCTCTATAATTGTAATCCTCCGTTGAATAGGCGTATTTTACAAGTTGGCAATTTAATTTTTGCCGGCGACGTTTGAGAAATTTGTAATTCAATGTAGTCTGTACAGCGCTCTTTCATATGGTTTCTAGTCATCCTTCGTGATCTTGGCTTCCTTAATGAAATAATTTTCTTTAGATCGCTCTTGCAACTTTTTTCATATACCCTTTCAAAACCTATCTTCGTTTGTAATCTTAAATAAAGCACTGACGTCTTATACTGAGGTCTTTGTGGTTTTTTCGCGCCAAAACAACAACACTTTTTTTGCCTACACATTAAGTAGAATTTAAATTCAGTAGAAAAATGAATTATTGATATAACGATCAAGTGATAGTGCACAGGTTTTTTTAAATCTGTCGAGAAAAAATCTGTGACGACTGACACATCATAAAGTCTACAAAAAGATATCTTTCTTTTCACAATCAAAATTATGGCTGTTTTTTGTTAGTTCACTCATTTCTTGTTGTTGTTTTTTTTAATTTCTGGTAAATTCTTCTCTTTCAACCATTCAAATAAAAAATAAAGCTTTTGTTGTATGACAAGCATTCAGTGCACAATCAGCAATCTTTGCACAATCATGCCAGTTTTGTCCATTATTTGTGGTATGTTTGGGGCAGTTGTTTCAATGCATCGCGTATCCATTATTTCTTCTATTTTGGGAGGAGTTTCTTTCTTTCGTTCTTTCTTTTTCAGGAAAGGCACATGATTGTTGTACGACATGCACGCGTTTCTAGATTGCGCAATTAAAAAAAAAATCTTTCTCCAGCGCTATAATTTCCGCTCTTCCTGTAAATTATTTCTGCCGTAAATTCGCAGATTCTATTTTTAATCCATGTGGGAGGTTAACTTGCCTTTTTTCAGCGAACTTGTCGACATATACATCTGGCTCCATTTTGCACCTGCCTCGAGCTGCATGGATGATTTATTTAGCCCCGGGCTTTCGACCAGCGAATATGTCGTTCAAGCTAGTTAATATGCGGGTCTATTACCTTAGATTGGAAGAAAATCACAAATTAAGTGTTGTTAAATATAAAAAAACAAACAACACCAATGCAAATATTTCTCTTTGATTTGAATGGTCACACTTGAGGATTTCATCCACAGACTCAAAAAAAGTAAGAACCACCTTGTAAAATAATCACACTTTAAGAATTTATCCACAGACTCAAAACTTAGAGCCACTTGGTACAGCATAAGATACAGCCTGATAGGAAAGTGCTGTAGTAGCTTTCACTTGAATGGTCGCGCCTTCAGATTTCGTCCGTAGACTCAAAAGGTAGAACCGTGTTGAGCAGCGCGAACAATGCCACAGGAAAGTACTGTTCGCTAGGACACACTTTAGGATTTCGTCTGCAAACTTAACAAAAAAAAACCTTGTCGGGCCACATAATAAACAACACGAAGGAAAGTAAAGCTCGTTCGTTTGTTTGAATGGTCACACTTCGGGATTTTATCCGAAGACTCAAAAAGTTTCAACGATGTCTCGTGAGCTGAGGTTTGTTTCTGGAGTGAAAGTGTTCCTTGACCAAAATCATCGAGGCGGGTGACAGTTCCGTTATTTTCTTGGGCCATGTTTGAAGTGATAAGCGATCTTTAATCGTATCTGAGGGGATTATCTGGTCTTATCAATGTGGTCAATTGTCTACACATGTATGTGTGCCTGAAAGCCGCGTTCAAACTACCTAAATTTCCATGTCAAAACCAACACAAGACTTAACAGTTGACGAGTTTTGCGTTAGATTGGTGAAAGTGAATCGCTGCAAAAACGTATTCGTACGTGGACGGAAAAAATGGAGACTCAAAAACCCTGACCCCGTTTTCCATCGTTTTAGTGTGGACTCGGTTGATAAATCCAGATTTTCGTGTTTCAGGTCCCCATTAGCGCAGCAACAGAATTTCTTTAGAATCTAACCTCCTCATTCATTGAGAGGTCAATTGGTCACCGCGAAGGGATTCAAAAACTGACATTTCGTGCCGCGGCGTTAACCCTTTGTCAGAGCGGAGGGCTAACGCTCGAAACGTCAGCGTTGCCAATTAACCTCGTATCAATATTGCCTCATTGTTTATTTACAACCTTTTACAGAATAGATAAATGCTGAATGATTCGCTTCTACCCTTTATTGTGGTGACATGTCGCTATTTTTTATCGGTTCTTACTTTTTGCATTGTTCCCCTGATGTGATTATTCAGACAGTTGCAAGAAGGAGGCCGGGTCACATATCGAGTTGAACAGACCTTCCAAAACACCAAAGTCGCGGACTTCGTCAAGGTTTGTCTAACATTTTGAAAACGCCAGGACTTCCAAACCTGGAAATCATTCGACGGTAAAATGGTGCCTTGAAAGCAGGAATTGAGATTTCAAAACGTTTGTTTGACCACGGACAGACGTGTTCACGTCGACACCGAAATTTTAGGCCAAAGCCAGCATAGTCGTTGTCGTTTCCTTTTCACTCATGCACAAATTTTCACGAAGTGTTCTCGTCAATTGAAAAAGCACACTTTTTATTACAATGTGAATAGATAATAAAATTAAAAACTAGGGATATGTTTTAATATTTAAATACATGACAGGATCAAGTATCAACATTTTTTTTTTGGTGATTAGCCAAATGTCTGATCGATCTCTTTGGCTTCTGAAAGCTGCTTCAAAAGACTCAACAATCTTCACGTGCATTAAGTGGAAAACAATAGAGCTGGGAACTGCCCAAGTGAAACATTAGTACCATTACCGCTGCCTTTCTGTTCCGAGTCACTGAACGTAAAAATTACTCCACAAGTCTCAACCTTTGTTTTTCCATTTTGTCCAAACCATGAAATGTCGCCACATACAAGAGAAACAATCTCATAACAGTTATTCCGTTTAAGACAAACAGGACGTTCAAACAACACATCAAAGCCGTAATACTCGCTACCATCATGGTATTTAACTTCTGAGCTGTACGATCCTGACTGATTTACGAGACACGAGTCACTAGTTGTGTCATTCAATTCAACACGGACCGTGTAGCTGCATCCTTCACAGCCAAAGTGCCTCACTCCGAACAAGCGGATGCCCTTGTCAACAGTAAAACAGATACGGTCAGGTTTGCCACTGTACTTCCAGCAGTGCTTTGGACTAGCGAAGTTTTCAAATCTATGGCAGCCATGACAAGCGATATAAGTCATTGAGTAAACCCTCGGGGCTGTTGAGAACTGTAAAGGGGAGGTCAGTACGTTGTTATAGTGTTTCATCATGTCAACAATTTCTTTTGTTGTAAGAATGTTGCAATCAGGGACGACAGAAATGAACTCCTTCTGCGACATCAATGGAAACCGTATTGCTTTTACAACCTCCTCTCCTATAATTTTTCTCTTTCCCTTGTCGTCAGGGGTCATCCCTTGTCTTTCACTTTGCTTCGTTGCCCAGCGATCCACAGCTTTGAACAATTCCACTTCCTTTACACTCAATCTTTCTCTCTTCACGACAGACTCAACAAGAGACTTGTCAAGCGTGACAAATTCGTCTGACGTCACAGATTCCTCTGTGTGCATTTCAATCACTTCCCAGCATCAATCCTCCAAAACTGTGTCTTCAAGTTTCTGAGCGTGTGGCAAAATGGAAAACACATTGGATGCTTCCAAGTTGTCTTGCAGATATGCAGTGCACTTATCAGCCAGTGAAGGAACCATGTATTTCTTTGCCAAATACAGCACACGCATTACATTACTTCCGGTTAGATTCACTTCATCACTGTACATGCAACGAAACAACTCCAACAGACTCTCAAACTCACAGTCAGGTAATGCTATAGTGTCTGTCGTATCCGCCATTTGACCATAGAACATAGCATAGAACACAGGACTGCTGATTGCAACCACAAACTTGTGAGCTGGGATCACCTTAGTACTCTTAGTTTCACTTTCGCCATTCGACACAAGAACAACAAACTTCACGTCGCTCAGTAAATCACTGTTCCAAAGGAAGGCGACTCTTTCCCGTACAGTTTCTTTTTCCGTCTGCCAGTCAATATCCTCTTTAACAGCCATATTAGTCCAGATCAGATATGTATTCCGGCTTCTCAATTCGAAAGCGGAGCAATTTCAATCTCGCATTAAAAAAATGTTCGGGCTTCTCGGTCAGCGGATGGTGCCCGAGCGGAGGGAAGGGAAGATTTATACAAGGTCATGCCCCTCTCACCCACTTCCCCTCCACTCCCGACTGTCGTGACTTGAAATGAACATTAAAATCGAACGTTGAACACTGGCTCTCTCTCCTCCGCAGAGGCTCCTGTTAGTAAACACCAGTGAAAGAAAAAAGAGGGAAGCGGGAGCGCTGGAGAGAGAAAACGGGAGCGCGGGGAACGATGGGAAGAGGGAAAAGGCGGGATTGAATTTTTCCCTTCTTCCCAGACTCTGCGCGTTTCTATCCAGCGCGATTGTTGGAGGCCTCTGCGGAGGAGACACTGGCTTTCTTACGAACTGAGGACGTGTATATTGCCATATATGGTATTGTGTTGGAAGATGTGAACAGAGATGCGAGGATGCGAGAGCTGTTCAGAAAGAGATTGTACCGTCGAAAGGAGGTAACAGAATGTATCATGCATTCTACTTTAAAAGTAAACAACTCCATGTGGTTCCTCTGGCAGTTTTTCCTCTACTTGCGTTTGCTTTTGTCGACAGGATGGGGAGACTCTTGCCGTTATTTTAGGTTGTCACGCAACGCTTCTCAAAAACCAGACGCGTTGCGTGACAAGGCTAACAACTGTCAGTAGTACCGTAACGCCGGAAAACACCGGGTCAACAAGGCCGAGTTTAAAATAAACGCCCCGCCATTTATTCGGGTCCGGGCATCTATTTTAGGTCCCAGCGTTTATTTAAGATGGGTATATTAAATCAGGATTTATACGTGTCGTAACTGCACACTGGTTCTCTTTCCACCATTTTGTATTTGAATTCCTCAACTACCATTTACAACCGTACTTCTAAAACATATGAAACAAACGACTCATCAGGTATTGTGTCAATCTCTTTAAATCATGGTAACCATTCCGCGGGCTTGTCCACCAAGCGAGGACCATCTCGAAGGTTTCTCCAGCGTTTCTGCAGAAGTTCCTTGAATCTTTCCATAATTTTGCCTTTCAAAGTTGGAACCTCGACACCACCTTGTTCTAAATTGCTTGCACAGTATGTTTGCTGTCGAGCAATTGCCGCTACACTTCCTCTGTGTTTCAGGGAGAAATGTAACGTTGAGAAGAGTTCAATCACTGTTCCTGTCAGTGATGTTTATTGCTAAATGACTTAACCAGATTCATTGAAATAAGACAGAGTTGGTGTTTCAAGTTTTTGTTGCAATTTGGTTCTTAATTCAATAAACCTTCAGTACATGGAGCGGGTCCAGAGCAGGGTGGGAGTCCTGGAGCGAGGTGCATACTACAGCACAAGATACTCTTAGAATCGTTGGAGAATGAATGTGGAGGCCTTATGCGCCACCTTGGCTCAAAGTGGATAGGTAACAGGTAACTGATGATAAAAATAAATGGCTGAAAAATGCACTTAATAAATAAACGCCGGATCTAGGAGGCCGAGTTTTAAATAAATGCCCCTGGCGTTTAATTGAGAAAATACGGTACTTTCTGAACGGGTGAAACACAAACTGCAACCACCAAAACACAGTTCCATCATATTGTTACACTTTATTGAACTTCAACTCCATGTAAATAGAAAGTTAACGGTATGACTTCTGGTAGCGCGAGCGGGCACCAGGTCCACCGAATTTCTTGGCCTCTGCACGGCGAGGATCTGCCACCAACAGGGAGCGGTCGTACTGGACAAGAATGTCACGGATCTCTTTCTTGGAAACCTCGTCCACAACTGAAAAGAAGTCAAATGAAACCTTTACTTAGCACTGTTTGCCTTACCCTCGGCCAAAGGGAACCCTAGCCTTTAGTAGCTGTAGTCATAAATTATTTTTTTCATGTGTTGTTTGTCAAGTTTTAGCTCGGTTTTTTTACTTTTTGATGTCCACATCTCAAAATTATACTTAAACAATTATTTGCATTCGGCGAATAATTGTTAATGATGATGATAACCTTTATTTTAGCACGATGAATATTAAAGCTAAAAGCTTGTGGTTTATGTGTCACCTAATTAACTACTGTCTAGAAGAAAATGAAAACAATAAGCGGTTATCATGAAATTATTTACAAGGCTACGAGCAAAAGTGGGAATTAAAAAGAAAATACAACCTCATTCAATTAGAACTCAGCATCAGTAAAAACAAAGACAAAAATAAGTGACCGAAGCTCAAAATTAAAAGTTTGGTATGTTAAGTGTATACAAATTCTTCAAATCTAAAACTACAAGTGGATGCTGATGTTACATTTAGACTGAACTTATAAAATACATCTAAGGAATTGAGCTTTAGGCTAAGGTCTTTGTAACTGGTAGCATTGGCCAGGTCGCTGTGTTTACTGGTCACCGTATTCCAAATGGAGGAGCTTCTGTACGCCCCAGAGTCTTTCATATTTCATGAGTCCCTTGTGTGAAAGCAAGCCATCTAAAACTTCTTAGTAGGCCTTTTTCTGCAATAAACCCTAACACCCTTTCCAGTTCTAACTCTTAGTGAGATCTCAATAATACTCACATTTCTGGTAGTAAGCTACCAAGGACTTGGCGATGGCTTGACGGATAGCTGGAAAGAAGAGAAAGAGAAAACCCATTAACGTTACTTGCACTGGTTACCAACCATGACAGAGCTGCAAAGACCAGTCAATCATAAGAAAATGAGCCCAACAAAACTTGCCCACGTCTGACTCAGTATCGACTGTGGTTGGATATGATGTCCAGAAAATGTTATTGAATGCCAGGGAATGTCATTTTGTCATCATCATCATTTCTCTCTGCACCAGAAGGAGCACAAGGCCTTGAATGTTATGCAAAACCGAATGCCATTTCGTTCACAAATAAAATTCTAACTTCAGTTGTGCCCAACAAAAACAGCAACTTGACTGTAACCAAGAAAAAAAATTAATTGCCACCCAAATAATACCTTGGAATAAACAAATAGTTTGAACTGCAGGAATTTGTTGATCAAAATCTCACTAAAAAGATCACTCTAAACACTTACAAATAGGCCAGAGGTCATTTGCCAAGGAATGAGGATATTTGCATTGCTACAGGGCTCGTTGGGAGAGGGTTGGAAAAAAAAGGAACAAAACATTTGATACACAGATTACACAGACTACACAACCTGTGCAGGTGTACCCTAACCCATTTTTTTTCTTTTTCTCTTTTTTTGATTCTTACCATAAATTCTGGAAACATGTCCACCACCCTTTACTCGGACACGGATGTCCACACCCTCAAACCGTTCCTTTCCCAGGAGAAGAATAGGCTCCTGAACCTGTATAACCAAACATGGTGAATGGTGAATTAAGAAGTGGCCTTTCTTTCTTCTTATAATTAACAAGGAAGTTATATTTATAAAGAGAATGCATTTATTTCTTTCACAAAAAAGCCCATAAAGCATCACATCAGGGGCACTGTGCATGCACTGAATTTGGACTACAAAAAGATCCCAGAAGTGAATAAGCATGGTCTTTTAAAACATAAATATGGCACTACATTGAGAACATAGGGAAAACCAAAGTTTTGGGTGACTGCAAAAACTGCATGTCTGGCAAACTGCCACTGTGGTGGCTGTCGTGTTGAACATCTGAATTTTAAAAATAGACATTGCATGTGCACTGTGCCAGTCCCCAACCATGCTGGCTGCATTAGAAAGAATAATCCCTGAAACTTGGAGGAAAAGAAGTAGAGCTATCATTTTTTTTTTCATGAATTGGAAATAATCCAGCCTTCTTTGTAACCTGAGATAAGCAATTACTGTTATTGCAAAGCAAAGAAAAACTATAGTACAAAACAAATGTTCCTACTTATGCCGCATTTTGCATTTTCATTTATTTATTTTTTGACAACCAAAACTGTATACCATTTGAGTTTCTTTTTTCTGTTCAAGTCACATGACCTGTCAAATACGGTTGTGACACGAAAATCTTGAAAACCTTTCTCATGAAACAAATGTGTATAAGCACCCTAACCAAGATATGACGATAAGGAACTTCCCAAAGAGACAATATTAAGGGTCTCCCCCCTTAATACAAGTGGGCAGAAAGAGACAATGCTGAGTGGAATTTCTTGCCTAATGAGGCAACACAATTCAGAACAACTGCCAAGGGTTTCAATAACTTTTGAAGTAGTTGTCAGAGACTAGGAAAATACATGGCTACAAGGGTAATTTTTTACCTGCATTTAACTGGCTACTAAGCATCAAACAAATGCCAAAAACTGCCATTTGCTGCCTTACAATGAAACTACTGACTGCACTACCTCAACACCACTGAGCCAAGAGTAACACAACTTGTCAACTCATAAGTATCAACGAGAAATACCTTGTATCTGAGTGTAGATGGCTCCACTAAGTGCAGTGGGCATCCGTTTATCTTGATAAGGCCATTTCCGCGCTTGCAGAAGGCAACAGCTGTGGCTGTTTTCTGAAGTAAAACACCCAACAAGTACAATTACAACAAGAGAATACTATCGATAGAACATTTGCTTGTTTTACTTTTCATTTAATTCAATTTTTCAGTTGTTATACACCAACAAAAATACTAACAAAAATAAAAAGTCACAACGAGGAGTGATGAGGAAGCCAAATGAAAACCAAATAAGGCTTAACATACAGTGATTTTTCAATGCTAAGTAACAAGTGTGGGAATACCGGACTTATGTGAAGGAATCTGCCCCATTTATCCACATCCGACTTTGGGCATTAACTTGGTGTCCGGCGGGCTTAACCAAAGGAAACCAAAGGAAACAAAAACAATTTAAACAATACCGTACAGCAAAACAAAAGCTAACAAACAAAGAAAATCTTGTCAGGTTCTTACACCAAGGTAAGCCCCAACTTTGAGAATTTGACTTTCCAGCAAAACAACTTGTAGGTGAAACAACAGTGCAAAATTATTTGCCCTTAGTTATTCTATTCATTCTGCTTTCAAAAGAAAAATGTATCCAATCATACTTGACTCCTCTCTTGCACAATGGCAAGAATGTCTACAGCGAAGAGTGAAGTCATTGTATGAAGTCACTTGGGATATTTGTAATGGTCATTTTATGGTTTTCATATTAAGAATTATTCTGCATAAACTTACTACAAGCAGGAATACACCTTACGAAAGAACGTTTCTAATTTCGATTTTTGCAGCACTGTCACAGAAAAAGGTGAATATAAAGCTACAAATACATTCCGTTGAGAAACAAAAAATGTTCGTTGAGCTTATCATTTTAGGCCTAGTTGAATCTGGAACAACACCAAATTTCACTAGCAAGGAAACAGACTTTTCGTAGCTAAAGGCAACGAATCACCTCAAATCATCCGCGTAACAACCTAAAATAACTTCAAATTGTGTAGTGACATGTTAAACTTCAAATACAACCCCATCAAATTCCAAGCCGCCATTAAAATTATAATGCACGTGTCCGGAAAGTCAACACAATCTAACCATTCAATCGCTGTATTTCTACGTACCTTTCGCCCAAATACTTGAACTGACTGACTCATCTTAAAACAAAGGACAATGAAGCAAAATAAGATGGGAATCAAAGACACAGAAGACGAAAAAAAAGCGAAATTTAAACGCAAATTTCATCTACCTTTCTGTTCGGAACGAAGAGTTGAAGCAAGAGGGAGAAGCAAAGTGCGCATGCACAAAAGAAAGCACGCGACATAGAAACGAGGCTGAATGTTTCAACAGTGTATTGGAAGGACTCCTGGAAACGAGAAAGGCGGAATGCTTGCTGGCTTTTTTTCCGGTTTCTTTTCTTTCAAAAATTTTCTTTCGCACTTTTGTAGCTCTCAGCAGTTTTCATTGTGTGCATCTCATTGCATGCCATCCTATCATTAGCTCACTGCTGTAAAACACTCTTTGACCCAGGCTACCGAAACCTATCAATTTATTTTCTTTTTACCTTCGTGTCATTTTTGATCATGGTGTATCGATTCAACTACAACAAAAAATAAAACCTGAAGACTAAATACGATAAAAAAAGCAATGCTGATTCAACGGTAGGGAAACTGTATATTATACCTGAAGACTGCATGTAAATGTTGTAGTTGGGTTGGAGCCCAGGAGTGGGGAGTGGGTACTTCTCAAAATTTGAGCGGGGATGTGTGGCCCACTCCTTGAAACCCTTACCCTATTTCAGACCAAAATATGTGATTTTCCCTACCCTTTTGCAGACCTGACCCAAAATTCGATACCCTGTTTCAGACCCGCCTAGGAACTGCTTCAGTTTGTATAGAGTTTCACCATTTGGGAACCCTGTTTGGGCTTGAAAATAGGGGAAGATTTATGGGTAGGGTCTCAAATAGGGGAAAAGTTGACACAACTTCATTCAAATGTCCTAGGGGTACTCCCAGGTACTCCCGAGTACCCCTGCTGGTCTGACTTCTAATAAAATTTACACCTCAATGGCCTTTTGCAGTTCAAATACCCTGACTTAGTCGGATAAAGGCCGGCTGGGGGGGGGGGGGGTGCTCCCTTATATAAGCCAGATAGGTATGTGCTTCCCAAAGGGTATGGTTTTTGAAATAGGGTGTCGATTTTGACCACTTTGGTCTGAAATAGGGTAAGGTTTGTGCGATCTGGTCTGGAATTGGGTATGGTTTTTACAAGAAGCGACTTTTTAAAATTATGGTATCTTCTCTTGAGAAGTGTGTTGTGATTAATATCAGAAATTTGAAGCTCTTCCCAAATGTCTACACAAACCGAAGCGGTTTCTGGGCAGGTCTGAAATAGGGAACCAAATTTTGGGTAGGTCTGAGATGGGGTAGCGAAAATCACGCATTTTGGTCTGAAATAGGGTAAGGTTTCAAGGATTATGAGTGTGCTACACACCCCCACCCAAATATTCGGGGAACCCACCCCCCCCCCCCCAGGAAAAAGGGGTCCAAGGACAAATTAAGATTCTGGCCCTTAAACTGAGCTTCCTTGATGGGTGTTTGAGGTGCTCAGACCCTGCAGCATGTGCCTCTGATGCCCCAAGGGCAATCCACTCTTGGGAATAGCCCCCTAACCCATCTACCCTTTTGTTGAGAGGCTGAACTGCACAAAAGATAGACTGCAAGTAGTCTCTAATTTTGGTGATGGCGATTGTGGGGCGGCAAATACACACATGTGCGCGAAATTTTGAGGAGATGCAATGCGGGGGGAGCGCTAAAATTAGAGTCTCTAATTTTTGGCGCTCCCCTCGCATCGCATCTCCACAAAATTTCGCGTGCGCTTGTGTATCTCGCCTGCCCCACAGTCGCTATCGCCAAAATTAGAGATTACTCACAGTATACACAAAAGATGAATTGAACACAACAAACCAATCACAACTTCAAGCAACTGATTGGTCTAAAAAGTGGCAGGTCATAGAGTGTGGTAAAGCCAAACAAAAACAAATGCGAATTACCTTCAACACTCAATGGCAAACTGCTCCAAATTTTTAAAAAATTAAATTAATAGGGACCACACAGAAAAGTCCAGAGTATCAAAGTTTGGATAACTGAGGTTTGATGCTATTTAGCTAACTACAGAGCATGAAGTGTATTTAACTAAGGAACTTCAATACCTGTGTTCTCTACTAAATTTCTGTACCCTTTTTCACAGACTAGCAGTATAATATATCCAATTGACCAAAATCAGTAGCTGTTTTCAGGCCAAAATAGTTCTGACTAAAAAATGATACCTTTGGGCAGCACATGCATATTACGCTATATAGGGAGTCCCACCTCTTCTCCCCATGGGATTAGCATGGCAAGAACTCCACTAACAAGACATAGTCAAAATTTCAAAGAAATTTGCACATTCACTTCTATTGCTTGCTTTATTTCTTACTTGGTTACAACCACTCCAACTAAAAGCTATTTAGTCCCCTTGATCTTTAATTTAATTTACCTAACGTTAAGCTATCTTTAAAAAAAATCTATTTTCAAGTTGTTTCTTACTGACAGCATGAATATTTCTGCAACTGCTACAACATGTTAACTTAGTGGATTAACTTTAATAGACAGTGGTTCTGTTCTAAGCAAACGAAGAAGAAAAAACCATGGCAGGTTCATTTTCAAGGTTATAAAAGGTTGCCACCCAGGTATGCTGAGAGAAGAAAACTGCAAAAGAAAAAATAGAAAATATTCTTGAGTTATATATTATAAGACAACATGTCAAGAAAGGCTTATACTGTCAGAATGTCATAGGATATTTTCAAACCAAAGAGCAATTCAGATTATTATATTAACATGGCGAAAGGGTCCAAGGATACCTGCTATCTCTTCATCCTATAGAGAGGGATAGCAGACAACTTCGCACTGCTAGTAGAATTATTAGCCACTTTCTTGACCACAATCAGTAGCTCTATCCCTGCTACCTATATATGCTTTTGGTCCAACCTTGTTGAGCTGCGTCCTTGCTGCACTTGTGAGGACGATTAGCGAGACAGTATTATTATTATTATTATTATTATTATTATTATTTATTATTATTATTATTATTATTATTATTATTATTATTCTTGATGGGCAAGTAACAACTGCTGCTTTCTTAGATGAAATATAGCACCAATGATGAAAGATCTTTAAGCCAATTGTCAAGTTGTCAAATTTCAACTTTGCTTTCCGAAACTTGACAACTCTGCCTTCCATAATTTCAATTGGCTAGTTAAAACAGAGTGAAAATGTATCGACCAGAATTTTAAACAGTTTTGTGCCTGCTAGCCTTAAGTT
Source organism: Siderastrea radians (assembly GCA_964017195.1). NCBI lineage: Eukaryota > Metazoa > Cnidaria > Anthozoa > Scleractinia > Rhizangiidae > Siderastrea > Siderastrea radians. The sequence continues at coordinate 6,723,259 of OZ024891.1, read as the reverse complement.
ATATTTTTGAAAAAAGGAGGGAGACTCTTAGTCTCTTCCCAATATTTACCACTGCTGAAGACATATTACAGTACCAAGAACACAAGCAAGATTAGTATTTAATTATTAAGGCTAGAAACATTTGGCTCCGATATGTATTGTTTTAGTTTGAGGATATACTCACAGACATCACCCTGATTCAATGTAAACTCAAACTTCTCACACTCCTGTTCACAGTCATCGACAGGCAGAAGATTGACAGTTGTTGAGCCAGTCACTTGAGCCAGCCACACATTGTCAAATGTGCCACGTGCCTGCAGGTGAAGGAAAATTAACAAGACAGTGATTTTAATATCAAAAAAGGGGAAAATTACCAGACATATGTTAATTGTTTAGTAAGACATGCAACATTCCAGACAGGTCTTCATTCTGATTGGACACATTGATATGAAAATGCATATTCTCCTTACTGTTCTCCATACATTTCTTATGGAACTAGTAAGGAGAATTTGTCTTAATAGCAAGATATCGTATCCTTGGTGATCACTTTCTTTTTCCTATCCTCATCACTTGAATGTTTGAACAAGTGGTGATAATGTTAAGAGAAATTTCATTTTCATCACTGTTAGGGCTTAAAGGGCTAAGGTAGTTCAGCACTGCCATTCTCTATTTCTTGTGCAAGACACAGCCCATATTTGGCAGACAAAACTGAGACTTAATTCGAACTTCGAACTCTAAATATGAGTCACATTTACTAATTTGTTCACACCTAGACAACAAAAGTTATTTTACATCTAAAAGTGGTGGGAAGATGTGAGTGAAGCCACAATTATTTTAAATAGCAAAAACGACCTCAATACCAACCCTGCCCCCCCCCCACCAAAGAAAAACCTATTCCTTGTTTACGACTAAATACCCAACTCAACAGTTAACCTTTATGTCAAATCACCGATACAAAACACCTGACAGAATTTCACCCCTTAAAAGGGTAAAATTTTAAACCTCTAGAAATAACAAGTTAAACTGAAATTTTCAAAAGATCATTTGCACCCAATCCCTCTCATTTTAAAGCCCAAGAAGTACTTCATCACTGCAGCTTCCTGTGAGAGTCAGACAACATTGGAGTTCATACCGACTCTGAAAGCAGCTCTGCTTCAGTGACACCTTCATCTAAAGGTTTGCTTGGTTGCAGCAGATGAATTGACTTGTCTAAAGCACCCTCACTGTGAATGCAGTACGGACGAGGAAACACAGATCGCAGCATCCGCAAGCCCTTTCCATAGCAAATCTTCCTGTAAAGTATAATCATAGGGAAAAATAAATTCTGTAAGCATGGTTCAGAAAAAAAAATGATTGTATGACAAGCAGTGGAGATTAACTGCAAAAATTAATTAATCCAAACCTCAAGACTAGTATCTGAAATATTTCACTGTAAGGGTAAAATTATCAAAGTACTTTAATTTTCCAGTGCACTACTTAGTTTCTGGTGAAAATCTATATAAGACTAACTTTAAGACTTAAGTGAAAGCTGTTGAGTTGAACTTTCTTGTGGTGCTGTTTATTTACAAGGTGGTACCAATTTCTGAGCTTGTGAATGAAATCCTAAGGTGTGACCATTGTGCAAAACACCTTTCTATTGGTCTGTTTTATTCATCATGCACCAAAAATTCAAATTTTAGATTGATTCCACTTTGACTTTGGGCAATCTGTGTAACTGAAAGGGTAATAAAAGATTTACAATCTTAGAATTTGGGAAACTAACCAGGATAAGGTATTTCCTTCTGGCTTGTAGTGGTCCCAGTCCTGTAGAAATTCTGTCAGATTTTTTACTGTCTCATTCGTAGCACCATTTGTGAAGAACTCACAGGCATCCTTCTCCATACCAGCTTGATTTTCACGGAAGAATTCCATGAATTTTTCAAAACTGTGCTCTCTATCCCCATAGGCTGGCATGTTCCTTACCACCACAGGAAACCCAGTGTCATAGTAGCGCTTCTTGAAGGCAGTTTTAGTGAGATTTACACTGGAACGGCTGGCAACTTTCTTCACTGCTTGGCATAATGCACAGTCAGGCTTTTCTAAAAAAATGAAATAGGTAGCAGTTTATTTTGAACACCTTTCCATCACAATAGATACCATTCTTACATGAAGGAGAATTTTATTGGACATGCCTTGAAAATGGACGCTTTAATAGAGTAGCCCCGCAGCTCTTAACAACCTCTAATTTCATTGGACCTTGGTATCACGCAGCTCTATTGTTTTCGGGGGGCTAGGGTCCATTGTTTTGTTGTTTGGTGTATTGTTTTCTCAGCAAATCAGAGAAGACCTTGTAAGAGCTGTGACATCGCCCCCTTAATACATGCCACAAGAGCCCTAGATAAATCTGGTCTTAACCCTTTAAACCCTGATATAAAAATTCATACTCTCCTTATTGTTCTCCATACATTTCTATTGGTACAGGTAAAGAGAATTTGTCTAAACATCAAGGCATCGCATCCTTGCTGATCACTACCCTTACTCTCAACACTTGAATGTTTAAACAGCAGTGATGATGTGAAGAGAATTTTCTTTTCTGTCACTGTTAGGGCTTAAAGGGTTAGGGGATGAAGGAAGGTGGGTACCCAAAGACAAAGTGAAAGACGATAATGGAAAGGGACAGTCGTCTTGCTAAACCACCACCTCTTGCAAGCAACCAGTTGTCCATGACACCAAATACCAAATTTCTACATGTATTTTTCAGTGAAGTCACTCTACTTCTCAAAGTGACCTGGTACTTTGGGTGGTCTCTTGCAAGAGGTTTCATTGTAGCAGCTAAAAGGAGCTAATAAGAATATTAAATCTTAAGTAAGACTCAGAAATATCTACCTGGAACATATAATGGATTGTCCACCATGCACTCCCAAGCACTCAACTTTGACAAGTCAAAGAAGCGGTGCAAGGGCAGAGCCATGAACCGGACCACACGCTGCAGAGGGTACTGCAGATCAGCAGTTGCTTGCCCAATGTACAACATAAAGGTTGGACTTGCCTCACTTAACACCGTCAATCCAGCATACAACATGATAGGTAGCAGAATAATAAAAGCTGTCACTTGTAAACAACAACTGAGGTAGCTACGTTTCTTGGCTTTAGTCTTGCTTTCCCCCTTAGAGACAGGGGAAGGTCTCTCTGCAAGAAAAAGGAAATGCGATGCATCGCAGAATGTTCAGGTTCCCCCTCCCCAACAGAAAGAAAAAAAAAACAAGAAATGCCTTCATCAACATTGACACTTGCAATGGTTTTTCATCTAACCAAGAGCACTGGTGCAGGTGTCTCATTTAAAAAGAAAAATTCTCAGTTTACAGGCGTGTGCATGGTGCCCTTACATGTAAGAAAAAAAAACAATCGTGATTCAAAAGAAGGATCCTCTTTCTCTTAATTCTTACTTTCGTCTCATGTCTCATTTCTGTAATTTTATGCCAGTAATGCATTCCAGTCAGGGTCTGGAAGGGTATTCTCGGGATCCGGGATTTGACCAAAATACAGTGTGGGATTCGTGAAAACGAAAAATATCTTGATGGGATTCAGGATTTGACTGCTACCAGAGAAGCAGGATTCACCAAAATTTGGGTACGGGATGCGGGATTTTGTTGCCTGTCTGTTGGGAATTCGGGAAATTGTCACAACCCAAAAAACCGTTATAGCGGCAAAAGCGAATCAACCAGGCGAGCGCAAAATATCAATCGAAAGGGCCAATCTACATCCTAAATTTATCAGCTTTTGCAGAAATTAGTCTTTTTTAATGTATTTTTGGGAAAGAAGAAACGAAATTCGGCATAGCGATGAAAAAAGTGCAGGATGCGGGATTCTCGTGAAAAAGGAGCGGGAATTCGGGATCAGGACCCCCCCTTCCAGACCCTGTCCAGTCTGTTGTTGATCTTGGGAAAAAAGAAACATATACGAAGAAGATGGCACCTTCTTTACATTACTAAAGAAATTAAGAAATTAGTCAAGGCCAACAGCTAAGGGGCCAGGAATTCCTGTGACACTTGTCGCCATCTACATTTGTAAACATGCCTCACGTCACTGTTGTAGCAGCCAACTTTACTGTTCTGATTGCTGCAAGTTTTTTCCCAGGTTCCAGATCCCTGTCACCATTTATATTCCCACCCCTCCCCAACTATTTACATAAGACCAATATATTTCTTTCTTTTTTTTTAACACTTAAGTCTGCCACTTGTAAATATCTGCATATCTAGTTAAAACATGACCCATACAAAAATAAAAATAGAAAACTTACGTTTATTCTTACGTCAATCGACAGCAATTCGCAACTCAAGCTTCCATACAGCTAATATTACTTTCTCCGTTCACTAAAAATAGCAATAACTAGCCAAAAAGCAACTAGATATAGAGTTTTTTTGAATTGAAGAAGACAAAATGGCCATCTGGCTCAATTTTATCCTTTCCGAGTTTCGCATCATGAGTAATAAAAAGCATGTAACCATGTAAATAAATCCTTGAACTGTTTACAGAAAGTACAAAGATTATAGCATTTATCATTCATTGAAACTAACTCCGCCGCAGCCGAAGAGATTTCTTCCCTGGCTTTTGTTTAAATTAAGCTTATATAAAAACTCGAAACAAACCCTGACCTCCTAGCGCTCGAAGAATGGCCTCGTCGATTTCTTCTTTACTCAATCCCCAGCTTTCACCCTGCTTTCTCAGTTCTTCAACTTCTTTCCGCAAAAAGATTCCTGTAACATTGTCCATGGCGAAAACGTGTCTTTTCACAGTCTTTCAATCTCAAATGGGAGTGAATCAGTGAATATTGAAGCTTTTACTTTGTGTATATTGAACTTCCTGCATTTGAATTATAATATCACTGTCGGGAGTAGCGTGCGTATAAGAAATCGTCTAATTCAAGTTTCTCGATTTTGATCGCTTAAAATAGTGTAAAAATAGTAAGAGATATTGCAAATTATTGCTTTCAACTAATTTTTTATGCTTATATTTGTCAAAACCGGGCAGACTTTCTTTTTTTCTCTTATATTTTATTGACCTTTCTTCCCCTCCCCACTAAGGTATCACTGTGACTCCCAATGTCTTTTTGACGAAAACCGCTGTCCTAAACACATGAAAGTGAGGCCGAGCAGAGCGCGGCTTCCAAGCTAGCCAGGACAGTTTGACTTTTTTGACGGTTTTTGACAAATTTGGTTGGGTAGAACTACAAATACTCTCCGCGTTTCTGTCGTTTTTGTCGTCGTATTTTGTGATGGCAGGCGTTGAAGAATTGTACAAGCAGTTTGGAATCCTCGCAGATGCAAAGGAAAAAGCAGGGGAGGTGTGAACGTCTTGTCATAATTTCCAACATGGCGCCGATTTACACCTTTCACGTGGACGTCGAAACTTTAAATATCTTGACTTTATTAAAACCTAATGGCGGTTATTCTTCCTAACTCTTGTTTTTAACAGCACGAGAGTGCTTTTTTGTTGATCTTGGCCGCTGTGAAGGGTTCACAAGCAGAAAAGAGACTTGCTTCTCAGTTCATCGCAAGATTCTTCAAGTTCTTCCCAAAATTACAAGAAAATGCCATCGACGCAATGCTGGATTTATGTGAGGACGAAGATAACATGGTAAGCATCAGCAGGGGGACATTAAAAGCTTTAATAGAATGTTTTTATCTCCAGCAAATACTTTTTTTTTTGCAAATATTAGAACGACCCTTTTCATGTGCATGCTAATTTTGCTCAAAATTTAAGAAGGACAACGAATCTAATTCGGAGGCAATGCCGGCATTGGTGATTTTCACATAGGGTTGAGCCAGGTTCAAAGCGGCTAGTTGTTGTCGTTTGGCTAAATCGTCCACGTCCATTTTGAAAATAACGTTTACAATGATTTTATTGTTAGAAGCAAAAAGTTTTGGGCTAGATTGCAGATTACCTTGCAGTTCATTTGCATCTCATTGAATAACAATGGTGCCTATGGGTTTTTACTCCGTTTTACAAAGGATTCAGACACGTCAAGTGGGAATTATGGCGTATTCTGCTACTGCTCCAAAGAATTTACAGCGCTCCAAGCTGCGACCGTTTTGGTCGCCATGGCGAGTAGTAAAAAAATTTGGCGACTAAAACTTCTGCAAAGGTCGCCAATTTGGCGACTTCTGTTCTGGCATTAAGGAGCTAAGATGTTCTCTCTCTTTTTTTTTTTTTTTTTTTTTTTTTTTGTTAATACAGACAAAATGAAGTTTGACCATGTAAACACAGTTTTTGTCAGTATCAGTTTCCGTCATACTTTCCTCAGTTCACTTGTTCTGGTTGCGTGAAGTCTTGAACGGATGCGTATGCATCACAATGATTTGGATGTAAGAGCGGCTATTCATGAAAACAAAAATGTACATAAGAAGAAAGATCTAGAAATCTTTAGACTACAAGGCACAAAATCAGCTTTTCTCCAGCCCTAGCCCCTAGTAGCTACATAGATAGTGCAAAGTTGTCTATTATCAACATGGAGAAAAGTTGCCTTTGCAAGATTCTTTTCCCCGGGTGATCGGGTTTCACGTGAGAAGAAAACAAGACAGTGTGATATCAAATTTCATTCTACACAAAATTTGCATAACTCTCAGCTTTGAAATCACAAGCCAAATAAATCACTCAGTCTATTAAAATGGGCAGAGCACTGAAAAACAACACTAATTCTGTTCAGGTTTGTTTTTTCTTTTCAAATGAAAGATATTTTCATTCATGAAAAGGAAATTTTCATTCCAGACGTGGCAGTTTTTCTGAAGTTGAAAAACAAGTGCTTAATTAAATTACAATACAGACGCATTAAGCACGCAACAGTTTTGTAGAAAGTTTAAATTTTTGCAGGACATTACAGCTCCACATATGAGGAGAATGTTAATGGTTTTCACTTAGGAATACTTCGTCCGCTTTCTGGTTTATTTCCACTTGATTTAAAACCTCAGAGAACAGTGAAACTGCTCAGGCAATCTGTACAGGCTACAAATTTGTTGGATACAAGAAAAGGTACCTTGTTTTTCAAGGCATTTAACAGAGCTTTTTTATTATTATGAATGTTGTACCAGTCCAAAATCACTACCATTTAAACAACTACCAAAAATAAACATTGTGGATGATTCGCAGAATTCAAGAAAAAATGCTTGTGTTATGGGTGCACGGTCACAATTTCGGGGCCTGAACTCAACCGGGTGTTTTTCGATTTGTGTCATCTTTTATCATTGTTTTTGTTTTTGTTTTTGTTTTTTTGGATGACTTAAGTGCTCTTCTGAAAGACCATTGGCACAGAAAAAGGACACGTACTACAAGAAGTTATTCATAGTAAATAAATTCAGGAATCGAGTCTTAACTACACACACTTCATTACTTAAATTAATCTTCTCCGGTACATCTTCCAATATTAGAAATAGAATGTAACAGAGACTTTTGGTTACTTGGGTTAACACTTTTGCAACAAACTTGGGCACAATTTAATGCCCTGTGATGCCAGAAAGACTCCATATTTGGTAGAGAAACATGGTGATGGAAAAAAAATGTTTCAAAGCCAGGAATTAGCTAATTAAGTGTATATCAATGAAGAAAAAAACACTTTTTGGCGACCAAAATTTTGTATCTGGCGACCTTTTTACCGGTGCGAGTCGCCGCAAGGCGACCTGGGAAAAAACTCAGCTTGGAGCACTGATTTAGGGTGCGAAACTATAAAGAGAGGGAAGGCCAATTGCCTTTTGACTGATGACTGTTTACTAAGTAACTCTGAGTGACACGTAAGCTTCTTTGAATGACTTGCAAACTGATAAGGACAACTTATTTGGCTTTGTAAAATCTACCATTTACATAATGTAAGTCATATCAACACTGGGTAACCAACATTGGAACCAAAAACTTCAAGTATAAAATTTCATCAAAAGTTAAACATTACACCAATCAATTCTGAGTGAAAACCTAGATGACAAAGCTATCTATAGTTTGCTATGAACACATTACAGGAAATTTATAAGCCTCCCTCCATGCCCTGGAGGGAGGCATTGTCAAGAGAGATTCTGCTCAACATTTGAGCAACAAGTGCAAAAATTATTTACTAAAAAACTACTCACAGCATGGTAACACTTCGAATACTATTTGAAACATCTCATTTTAATCCACTTCTCCAAGTGACCCCGCAATTACATTCTCAAGTATTCTCGAGAAAATTAATGTCAAATCTTGTTGATAATATGCTAATAATGGGTGCCATTTTGTTTTGAACTGACATCAAGCGTCTTTTTAATTAAAATATAGATAACTTCAAATTCAATTTTCTCTCACAGGGTCAGCTTGGGAGCTTATTATAAGTATTGTTAACTTCTTTTTTATTCAAATGTTACCATGCTATGGTTATTATTATTTTTTGGTAACCATTGCTCGAAACTTCAGTGGAAATTGTCTTAAAGTTACTCTTGGGCCACAGGTCACCCAAATAGCTCACGTTAATAAGACTTTACCCGGTTTCTGTAGCAAAAGTAACTACATGTAAAAGTACTTGCAGTTAATTGTTACTATTCAATCCTGGACGGGATGCTAGTCTATCTCAAAATTACTCCTCTGTTGATTAATTAAAACCAATTTGTGCACCAAAATAGAGGGCATCATTGTGAGATAAAGTCCCTTGTCAAAGGCAGAACATAATGACAGAATTCATGCTCAAACAGCTGACGTTCAGATAAAAAGTGTGATCCATTATCTACGAGACCGTTGCAGGTTCAAATATAACCCAGAGATCCTATATGAAGTTGGTTGAGACCAGTTTTAATTTAATAACAACTTTGAAGCATGTTAAACTAACAAGGGTTGTTTAATATGTATTGTCAGATCAGACGACAAGCAATAAAAGGCCTGCCAGATCTCTGTAAGGACACACCAGAGCATCTTCCAAGAATTGCAGATGTATTGACGCAGCTGTTACAATCAGGTGTTAATTTCATTAAAGAACACTCACCTTCTTTCATGTTTTACAGCCCTGTCAAAATGTGTTGCACCAGTAGGCAACACAACAGTAGTTAAATTCTGCCAAAAGGTTCCTGGGAAAATTCACTGCAAAGTACCTGGGGCAGCAGATTATTGACTTACTTGTACGTGGCAAAACTTGTGGCTGCCAGCACATTTTGACAGAGCTGATCTAAGTAAGGAATATCAATAGCATTTCATGGACATAATTATCGGAGCTAAACCAATAAAGGCAGCTATCTGTGCAGCTTTTTTCTTTTGTATTCTTAACTTGCATAATTTATTTCTTGCTGCTCGTGCATAGCATCTAAGGAAAAGAGGACAACTGCTCACAGTCCATGTGTGAAAAAATAAAATAACACTATCTTCAGATTTTCATAGTAATAAAGTAAGATGAGATTTGCTGCTGCCTTTTATAAAATTTTTTTTAATAAGTTCCCTGACTGATGGCTTCTCGTGGTTTATGGTTATTTCTCTTCCAGAGGATCCCACTGAATTGACTATTGTCAGGAATGCACTTACCTCACTGTTTAAAATGGAACCAAAAGGTATATAGCTCTGAATTTATTAGTAGTAGGAGATGCTTATGGTAAAAAAAGTTTTCTTGACAGATCTGTATTTTTTTTGACTTGAATTGTTTCTTCATTGTTACTTCAATGTTTTGATCACTAAATAGCAAAGTTATTAATTAAACCCTCAGGAACCATTGGAGGGCTGTTTTCACAAATTCTCAGCGGAGAAGAAGCTTCCCGAGAGAGTGCTATTAAGTTTTTAAGCAGTGTCATGGAAGAATATGGCAAGGCGGTATTACATCCTTCACATGAAACAGAAGAATACCTTGTGGAAGAGATAAAAAAGGTAAGTGCTGATAGTCAGGTCTTTGTGACAAGCATGGGTTTGTTTTAAAAAAATGGCTTTACCTTGGTGTAAGAAACTGTGAAACTCTCGGATGACGTAAAACAAAGGAAGCGAAGCATTTTAAACAATAACATAGAGCAAAACGATAGCTTACAAAACAAAGGAAATCTTGCCAGGTTCTTACACTGGAGTAAACCCAACAAAATCATTTGAGTCCCAGAGGGGAGTTGAACCCATGGCTGTCCTTCGCCGGGCTTGTGAGATACCCTGACTACTGGGCTTTAGGGAGACTTGAAGGGAGCTATGCCATAGGTACCGAACTCATATAATCAACAATGTCAAGGGACTCTTGTGTGGCGTTAAATGATGAGCTTGCCTCTAGCGTGCATGTCAGTTTTTCAAGAGCAGTGGACTACAAACAGGAATCTGATTTTTTTACTTAGGGGCATATTGAGACAGTTGTATGATTTTCAAAACATTTTACATGTACTGTATGGTAATAATGATGATGATGCATGATGATGATGATGATAAGTAATAACAAAAACGAACAATGATACATTAATGTAATGATATGACACCAGTTATATAGTTTCTTTAAAAACACTTCACAATAAAAGGTACATATATATGGCTTTGAGGCCTGCAGATTTTGGCACTGTACTTTTCCACTTTCCTTCTCAATTCCTCAAGTCCTTTGTAAGACATGGTTATTTCTGACAAAGCTGTGGTTGATGATGATAATCTCTCGGCTAATAAAATGAAAGGCACAGCATACACTTGTAATATGTTGTCCTGTTCATGGTGTTTTAATTTCAGCTCAAACTGAGATCACAGCTCCTGCCTTGCCTCAAGGCATGTTATCAATATGCCTGGCAATTTTTAAGATCCCACACAATTAGTAGTCTAGTGATAAGTGTTGTTTTATTTTCAGTGACAGCATGTCTTAGGGGGGTGTTTATGTGATACCAGTTCAATTTTCACAGGGTTCGCACAGTGATGAAAAGGTCATGGAAAGTCATGGAAATTGAAATTTGCATTCCAGGCCTGGAAAAGTCATGCAAATTAGAAAAAGTTGTTTGGTTGTTGGAAAAGTCATGGAATTTGAGACTTTTCCCAAAGTTGTTCTTAGCTGATGGTTGAAAAATAAAGAAATTTAGGAAACTTTTGTGTCAAGCTTCAAAGTATTCAGCCGGGGGTGGGAAAGGGGGGGGGGGGGGCATTTCACGTATTGTTCTCACCAGTCCTCTAGTCAGTTTTGAGGTCATGTTTTCATGAAGGTGTGAGAGTTCATTCTGTAACAAAGTGGTCAGAACTAAAAGGAATTTAAAGCAGACACTCTGTGTTTACCTAATACCAGTGTGAGTTTTGATATGCAGGGCTCGAGACTAACGGTAGCCAACTAGTCACAGACTAGGAGAAATTCCGTTTTGGCTAGTAAGTTTTGCGCTTTCACTAGCCATTTTGGCTAGTGGAAATTTCAAAGTACTATTAAGCACCGGATGGAAACCAAACTAAATATTGTTTCTGATGATTGGATCCCAAAAGCAAATGAGTGAGCAGAAAGTAAAACTAATTCCATAGAAGGATATCATGATGTTTGCATGATACTTGTTTTGTCCTTTCAACGTTTTTCCCCACCAATTCTTGTCTCAAATGGCAACGTTTTCTCCGTCATTTCTACGTTCGAACGAAATGAGCCGTTTCAGAACGTTTCACCATACGTTTCCTTGAAAGGTCCATTAGTGCGTTCATATGATCTTGTCTACACGTTAGTAGATGTAGGTTCACACAATTTTTTAGTCTTTTGTTATCGACTTTTTTCCATTTTTGCTACGCTCGACAGTTTCTCTTCCCAGCGTTTCTCTCTACGTAACGTCTTCACATTATTCTCCGTACGTAAGTAGGTTTGTCGATTTATTGGTCTAGCCTTCTCATCGTTTCTTTGTACGTTAGCACGTTTGCACGACATTGTTGTGTTCTTCCTAAGGTTTTCAGTGTGTTAGGTACATTCGTACGATGAGTCAACACTGGCCTTAGCGTTTCTCTGTACGTTAGTATGTTCATACGGTATTAGTCTTGTCTTCTCAACGTTTATCCGTACGTTAGTGCGATTTTAGTTGTCTCTCTATGTTTCTCCATAATTTATTGCCCCACTGTAACAGCTCAGTTTGTCCGTTCGGCGTTCTTCCGTACGTCACACACGTTCTTACAGAATAAGTTTTGTCTAATAACGTTTCTCTGTATCTTGGTACACTGATATGTTGGCAGCGTTTCTCTCTAGTGTAGTGCATTTGCAAAAAGCGTGTTTGAAATGACTTCTCAACGTTTCTCCGTACCTTAGTAAGTTCGAACCTTATTAGTTTTTTCTTCTTCTCCTGTAGACGTTTTTCCGTACGTGAGTTGAGTGCTGTATCAGTCTTGTCTTTTTGACGTTTCCCCGTACCTTACAACGTTCGTACAATGTTAGTCTTGTCTGCCCAACGTTTCTCCGTATGATGACATGCTCATATAAGGTTAACTGTTGGGTTATTCGTTATGATCTGACCGAAACGGAAAGGCGTGAGGCGTGAACTACATCGCGCCTGGAAATTTGCCCTGAAGGCACATAGTACTTTGTCTTCCGCGCGTGAGGATCTTTAACCGTTAGAAAGATTCGTCAACATTCAAGTTCTTCACTCTTGAGATTACAGATAGAGAGGCATGTTTACAGTACTTAACTCGGCTGAAAATTAGACATATTGAACACAGTAGGATATTCTGCAAAAAAAGTCTGGCTAGTGAAAATTTATTTTGGCTAGGGAAATCAAACCTCTCACTAGCCACTTGGCTACTAAGCTGAAACGTTAGTCTCGAGCCCTGATATGGGAATGGGAATAAATCTCAACCCGGTATAGCTATTGGGATGAACTCATACTTACCTAGTATTTAACCAATAGATTTTGGATTGGTATGAGATCAACACTTGTTGTGTTCTAAAGTGGTTAAATAAAAAAATGTTTTTTCACAGGCCATGGCAGATGTTACTGGAGAAGAGTTTCGCATATTTATGACCATCCTTTCATCTCTGAAAGTAATGGCAAGTGCTCACCAAGAACTTGCTGACATTGTGACAGAGCAGGCTGAACTAAACCAGCCTTTTCAGGTACTTTAGTTTATAGTTAAGAGAAGAGTTGTGAAGGTATATGTTAGATCACGCTATTAAACACTTTTCTCTGGTTACCATAGCAGGGTACGACAAGAATAATATTGAATATTCATAGATGAAATAATCATATATTTGAACTGCAGATAAAGATAGAATTATATCATTGAAGATCATCGCAGTGAAGGTGTTTCAACTTAAGCAGTTGAAAAGAAGAAACCTGAATTTTTTCAGGTTTCTTCTTTTCAGCTGCTTAAGTTGAAACACCTTCACTGCGATGATCTTCATATAATTCTAAGAATAATATTATTACTACCAGTATACCTGGCAGGATGGGATGTTTGTCTACCACACCCAAAGCAAAGAGCTTCTGTTGCTGATTGAACTAGTACATACACTATTTTTTAGATCAAAGGTTTTATTAAATGTACATTAGCTGAGAGTTTTATGTTGACTTTTCCAGCCTACTGATCCTGATGTTGTAGACAGATTCATTTCATGTGCAAAACAAGCAATTCCCTATTTTGTGGTAAGAGCAATTTTAAATGTCTTTTGTTTTGTTTTGTGTTTTTGTTTTGGTATGCAATGGCACTGTATCGTAAACTTTGTGAAACAAATTCTTATCCTTTGCATTTCCTCACAGTTTTCTATTAAACAGTATTGCTATGTAATAACATCTTCAAACAATAAGTTAACTGGTCCACATGCACTTAGTGATCATAAATTACAAAATAATTTTTGAAGATTTTCATGTTGCTTAAACTTTCCCTCACCTCTTGAACCACAGTCAGTTAATAAGAGAAATATCTGACCAGCAAGGAAGTTCTCCCTTTGTCAATAATAGACAAACTTCTAACAGCAGAAAGGAGAACTTATCGGTTGACCTTGGGCTTGTTTGGTTTCATCACAGAAAGGAGCATCAGCCCAAACGTTCTTTGCTTACATTGTGGAGAGTGTTCTTCCAAAGCTAAATGAGTTGGTTGCATCAGATGGTGAAGATATCAAGCTAGAGATGTTGAAATTATGTGCAGAAATGTCACCTCATGGTCTAACAGATGAAAATGTCAAGGCAGCTATTGAACCCATTTACAACTTGCTTTTGGTGAGGTTTACTGATTTGTGTGTCTTAGTAAATTAAATGAACAAATTACATTATATGCTAAATACATTTTCTCCTTCGAGATGTGGCATTCATTTGAATCTGTCCATATGTGACTGACTCTGATGGATCAATAAGTCTGCTGACTTAGGTTCATAGATCACCATGAAACATTGGTGCAATATATAATTATCAGTTTCACTCACACCGTAGAGGGTCTGTGAACAGACATGGCAGCTTAGGAAAGATGGCATGCCTTATAGATTTAAAAATACAGTTAAAGTTTGTAATATTCTTTGTCTTCAGTAAAGAAAATTAAGGCCATTGTAAAAGACAAAAATAAATTATTGATACAGTCGAACCTCTCGGTATGGACACCTCTCTAATACGGACACCTCTCTGTTACGGACAGTTTCCAATGTCCCGACATATATTTTCTTCAAAAAACCTCTATAATACGGACTCTCTCTAATACGGACAACGGACACCAAATCTCGGCCCCAGAGAGTAAATTCATATAAACTTAACCTCTTTGTTACGGACACTGCGGTGATCAGGTGATGATAGTTTGTGTATGGATGGACTTCCTGTTTGTGGTTACAAAAACAAAAACACTTTAACTGGAGATTTCAACATTAATTTTAATACAAAATACCACAACATGTAACCAAAGGGAAAAAAAGAGCTAGTGTTTTTCAAACTAAGCCTTACAAAAGAAAATGAAATAAAATACAATACTGTAGCAGTAGCTGATTCAATATGTATTTATGTAAAACTGTTTCTGATCACTTACAGTAACACTTGCAAAATAGCAAAAGATGCTTTCAGAATTGTACTTTCATTTCTTTTTACTTGCAGCATTGCATTGTAGCTCGTTTCATTTTAAAACAGTGATTTGTCTACTTACTTTGTAGCTGAGATGTACAATGTTGTATGCTACTGAAAGACAGTGTCATTGTACTGTGAATTAATAAATTGAAATGCAGTTCAAAGACGAGCGTGAGCCTGGTTTTAGCTACTGAACACTTAAAACTGTAAGTGGACTCATAAAAGTGACGTCATCGTGGTGACCTCTTTTGTATGGACACCTCTCTTAATACAGACGCTTCGCTCTGTCCCTTCGGTGTCCATATTAGAGAGGTTCGACTGTATTAGTAAAAATGCCAGCTACTGAATAAGCACAGGGTCCACAAGGTTGAGCTTATAACAGATGCATGGTGTTTAATTGATAACGTCAGTATTCTCAGTAATGGTTTAGTAAATAAATTTTGTTGCTATTTTTAAAAAAGAAATCCTCACAGAGACTTTAATTTGCAGTTTCAATTGTTACGGAGAAAGCCTGAAAATTTTCATGTGCTCTCAGACTGCAACAATTAATCTACTAGAGTAACTGCAAGGATATTTCCTTGTGAATTGTTGAATATCTTGTTTTTTTCCTCAGGAGTACATGCCTCTACCACCTGGGGAAGAAGAGGAGAAAAGTTCTGAAGAAAACTCAGAACCAAAACTTCAGTTTTCTTATGTAGAATGCCTTATATTTGCATTTCACCAACTAGCAAAAAAGGTCAGTATGTGTGGCATGCATTGCTGAGTTCTTAAGTTGTTGCTTTTCATCTACACTGTATGCTTGAGCTTTTCATTTGTTCACTTTTAGAAGTTTGGGTTCTCCTGTTAAATAATGCAAGTTTAAATAGTGTCAGGTGATTGCAAAATCACATATTCACTTGCCTTGTTTGCCAATTAATATTTTAACTGTAGTTTAATCATTCTTATTTTTGACCACAACTTGTTAAAGTATCTTAACTTACATACTGTACCACAAATATTCCAAAAGGTTGTGTATGTTTTACTTTTCCAGAACCCAGAATTTTTAACAGATACAACTGCAGCAGAACGTCTAAAGGATTTCCGACTTAGGTAAGAAATTTATTGAACCCATTAGCAGATCTCCTTGTTGGATCATATGTTAGTTAGACTTTTATACACATGTGACTTATTGAGTAGCAATGGTCTAGCATGTTTCACTCAGTCTGAAGCGTAACTTGGCCTAGTGGATAATGTCCTGCCCCAAGAATGATTTCTTCTTGCAATATCACAGGTTGATTCAATATGCAGGTCATAAGAGTATAGGGAATGATCACCAGAGATGAAATGGGTTGATGCTTAATCAAATTCTCCCAACTAGTAACAGAAATATATGGAGAACAGTGAGGAGAATATGCATGTGGATATTGGGGTTTAAAGAGTTAACATGGCCAACGTGTTAGTACGACCACCCCGTTTATATAACCATCTCATTAGCATGACCTCTAAGCCCTAATGGTGACAAGCATCTCATTTCTCCTCACAATATCACTACTTGATCAAGCATAGAGGAGATGAGAGTAAAGGAAATGATCAAGCAAGGCAAAATGTCTTGATATTGAAACAAATTCTCCTAACTTGCTTCATAAGAAATTAAATTAAGAAAGTTAGTAAGGAGAATACGAATTTTGATTTTGGGACTTAAAGGTTCAGGACAACCACCTTGTGAATCTGGCCACTATATCTTGGCCACAGCAAAGCTCTTGCAGTCATGTTGTTTATGGTTAAAAAAAACCCTTAAATCCAATCATTCATTAATACAGCCAGATTTTCTTGACCTGTTACAGTTGTTACTGAATTGATGGGGTTCTACCACCCTGTTCACTGTAAAGTCATCTCTCTCTTAACTGACACCTCTGAAGTCTGACACTTCTCTATCACAGACACCTCAAGTGGATCCCTGTTTCAGTTTTAGAGAACTTAAGCACTCATGGCACCACAATGGCAATGAAAATGTGACTTCAGAACAAAAATCCCTACTACTTGAGCTACTTTGTGGTTATTCCAACTTGTTCAGTGTGTACAGCGTGACTGAATTATTCAGGAACTGAATTGGTAGGAACGGCGTTCAAGTTAAGAAAGAAAAATTCAAAATAACTATCATGTGTTCAAGTTCTCCAGAAACTTTCAATTTGGTCATTCATGTCGTTGTTTTGCAGAGGACGGCAAAGAAATTTCCCAAAAAGTGTAACGAACATGCAGAGTTAGCCTGCGTAGCAAGCGTTTCCATAGGGCTTTCTGCAGGTTTGAAGCATTTTTCCCTTATTGAACACGCAATGTGTTAATGCTCGCCCCAATTTTCATGCTGCAGAAAAGGGAAAATGCCTTGAACGGATGAAAAAACCCTACAGAAACGCTTGCTGCATGGGCTAATGCAGAGTTGTTGTTTTCCTTCCACCTTGGACACATATGACTTCATCAATATTTTGTTGCAGGCTTCAGTACTTTGCACAAGGTTGTCAGGTGTATATAAAACAACTGAGATTGTCGCTGCAAGGCAAGACAGGCCCTGCCCTTCAGGAGGAGGAGAATAAAATTAAAATTGTAGCCCTTAGGACAACTTCTAATATCAATGCCCTGATCAAGGTATGCTGTAAGATGGGTATCCTATAATAATTATGGGTAGGTGTAGTTGTGAAGGGTATGGTTTTCAAGCAGTTTAGTCTGGGATGGGGTATAGAAATTAGAGAGGTTTGGTCTAGAATTGGATATTATTTATCGGGAGGCTCATCAGTTGTATAAAGGAATTTATTATGGAATAGGGATTGACAGTCTGGGATAGGGTAGGGATTTTTGGTGGCTAGTCTTGCCTTTTAAGCCCTAACAGTGACGAAAATGAAATTTCTCTTTACATTATCAGTACTTGTTCAAACATTCAAGTGATGAGAATAAAGGAAGTGATCACTAAGATGTCTTGATATTTAGACAAATTCTCCTTAATAGTTCCATAAGAACAGTATGGAGAACAGTAAGGAGAATATGCATTTTTATATCAGGGCTTAAAGGGCTAGAATAGCATTGCACAATGCAGCTGAACGTGGTGTAGTGTGTGGACATGTGTGCAGATTTATATACCCCTGCACAACAATTGAGCAAGTCAAAATAATGATAATACTGTTACTGGTTGAACTTCTAACTGGTTGAGATAGTCAGAGAATCTTTTTAACAAATCACACATTGTAGTAAAGCAAAACCAAACCAAATGAAAAGTACTGAAAATTTTTGGAATGTGGGTTAACATACAAAACAGAATTTATTGTTTTCATTCTAGGAACAAACGTTGAAAGTAGCAAATATGAATTATATTTAACAAGATCTTTTTTTTTTAATTCAGGACTTGTTTCATAATCCACCCTCTTTCAAGAGTTCAATTACGTTGTCTTGGAAATCCCCAGTAAGTATACATTTAACAAATAGTTGGGTCAATTATGATTATATGTGGAGGATGTTGTAACCAGATGTTCAGCTAGAAAACTTTCTTTTTTAATGTTGGTGGTTTGAAGATTGGTCTCCCTTTTTGTGTCCATAGAAAAGTTACTTAGCTTGGAGAAATTCTCTCCACACAGTCGTATAGATGTGGGAGGTACATGAAGTCTTCACTGACCAATTGGCTCACATCTGCCACAACATTTCTTCTCCCCCCCCCCCCCCCAAACCAACTACATGTAACATATTTCTTTTATAAATTTGTAGTCGAAGACACCGCAAGCGTCCACCCTAACATCACCCAAAGAGGAGACAAATACACTAGTCGATGAGAAGTAAGTCTCTTAATTCTTGTAGATATGAGTAAAAGGTTTTTTAAATCTTCCAAAAAAGCGCTCAATTTACTACAAAGATCCATTTTTTCCTAAATATCTTCGACTGGTAAAACTATCTCCAAACGTATCCTGTGAAACTGAGCCTAACCTCCCCACCCTTGGGCGGGGTGGATTGAGTGATTTTTGTACTTGTCGATATGCAAGTAGGTCAATGTCACACTATCTTAGTTCGTAGGACAAACGGCACTAGTTCTACTTTTTTCTCGAAGAGATTCGTAAAATCTGAGGGTTGTGTAATCAAGTGTTCTTTAAACTTATTGCTATCAACAGTTGTTTCATAAAGGTTTTCAAAGCTCGACACTGTTCAAAGTTTTTCCTCGACTTCACCCTCGGAAGAGTTAGGCGAGTTATTCCTGGAAGACAGCGATCCGGAAGAAGAATCGATAATTTCGGGGGACTCTCTGAATGTTTCGCTGCTTGATGTTTCCGTTATTTTCCGGCTAATGTCGGTTAGTCTTTCGTTGAGCGGTGTTTTCTCCAAATTGAACCCCAATCTTTCGGCCATTTCCAAAGCTTCTTGAGCGTATTTTTCAGCTTCACGAAACTTGTCAATACGGTAGTAGAAGTCGACCTTTGCTTTTAGCCGCTGAATCTTCGCTCCTTGTAGTTCAGTGTTACTGTAAGAGTCCGCTTGAAGGGTATCTAAGTACTTCCCGGCTTCCTCTATGCTACTTTGGTCGATTGTTTCGTTGCGTGACGCACTTGTCTCGCAGTGGAGGTTAATAATGGCAAGTTTGGAAACGGCGAAGTGTTCTTTACCCACATAGACTTGCTCGTGATCCAGTCGGTTACATAAGTCCACACAACTCTGCATAAGTCTTTTGGCCTCAGTTGCAGATGGTTCCTTTTTCGACCCAAGCAACTGGGCAGCGAAATCTCGTTTGAAGCTGCCTTTCTCGTAAAGCAAGATCGCGGCAGGCAGACAGCACGGGAAACCAGACGCAAATTTACCTGCAATCTCCAAGTAATGTTGTGTTGTTCCAATCTTTTTCTTCCGGCGGTGCAGTCCAGCTAGATAGCAGTTTGACAGCACTTCAAGCAAACGCCGATCGGAACCACTCGTCTTAGCAATCTCTCTTACAGCGTTATTTACCATATCCTCCGACCGCTCTATCTCTTTCTGATAACTTAGGGCGACGCTTTTCTCAAGACAAATTATAATTCGGCACGTCAGGTCACCGGCGGCTTTATCCAAAAGTTCTTGAGCAACGCGATCAAAGTCAGCCCATCGGCCATTATCTCGAAGAGGATGCAAGAGTTTACTACAAGAGTGGAATGTCTGCAGCCCTTGCTGTAAACTGGAACCATCACTGTCGAATGCAAGTTCGTTCAACGTGGAGTCTCGTATGTCGTCATCAGAACTTGGGCTGGATTGCCTCGAATTTCGTTTTTGTCTCTTCATTCGCTTGCTATCATTCTTTTTCTTTCTCACAAAATCGCTCACTTTACTAACGTGGCTATCCTTCCATTTCCCCCGTTCATAATCTCGGCGATGTTGCTGATTGCTCGCCCTCGGTTTTGAATCCCATGTCGCCGCAAAACCTTTGTCGTTTGGTGGCCATCTTTCTCTCAAGCATGGAGCGCAGTGGTTCGTTCGTGATCTTGTTTCAGAGTTTTCGTCGCTCTGTGCCATTCTTTCGCTCCTAAAGAGAACAAGGCTTGCACTGTATATAATAGGCGCAAAGCTGTGCGCGTTTACTTCGATGTTGTCTCCAACTATCACTGTCCCAGAGTTGTTGACGATATTTACATCATACTGCTTTGAACGATTCTCTGTTGTGGGCAGTCGTGTGCGTAATAAAGCGGTGTTTTCCTCGCTCAGATTTGCCATTGTACCGGATGGAGCCGAGTTTTAAGACCCTGTACTACCTCACTCACTTCTCTGCGAAGAAATGAAATTCTCACTAACTCGGGAGGAGTAGAATTTTCCGAACGTTTTTTCTCTCTCCTTTTCTCGCTGGCCTCGATGTAAATATGAAAGTGAAACCAAAACACAGACATCACGTGATCGTGTGACGGAAAAAATACTCTGTCGGTGAACTTCTTGGTAAAAAGCCAATGTAAAGTTTTTGTTAAAAATGTGTATGTTAAGCTTGATAATAAAGTGATATATTAAGGAGCATAGGTGTCCTTCTGTTTTGGTATGCACTTGGCGTGGTCAGGCTAAATGGGGAGGCGAAATATCGCGTGCCGAAACTATCTGACGCGAGAGAACATCGCGTGACAATATCTTCATTCCGTGACATAACACGGTTTTGCTGCTTTGAGTTCCGATTGTTTCACTGCGTTATTTGCGGTTGATTTGTTTGCAGTCTGAATAAAAAAAATTTCAGTTTTGATTACGATTGCTTTTGCGCTCATTCAGGTTAGTATTTACGCAATCGTATGCTTATTTTTCTGACTAGCCAGTGTAAAACGCTACTTCACGGTTTGAGCGCGCAGCAAGAATGAGGCAACAATCTCTTTTTTCAGTAGTTTGTCCACAGGCTTACCATCCTCTGTTTGTGTTGGTACCTGTGCTTGTCAAGTTACTAAAACCGCCTCCCGGAGCTTTAATTCGACAAACCAAGCACATAATAACATATATTAACACAGTGTGCATGTTTCTAAGCGTTTTTTTTTTTACTTTCATCCGTTCAAAAAGCCTTAATTATCGTATTCCCAAAATCCTTTGTACACAACCGAAGCGGCATTAATATTCAGGTAGCACAGGTCCGCAACACAAACAGAGGATGGTAAGCCTGTGGTTTGTCTTGAATTAATTTTTCCGTTGCACTCTTAACCATCCTTCATTTATGGTGCAATGACACTTCCAGTCTGTCAGTTCGTTCAGCTTTTTTATTGTTATTATTACCTTCGCGTTTCAGGACTTACTCGATTTAAATGCTAATCTCAAGTGACAAATCATACATCGCCTTGTAGACTTCTTTTTTCTTTAATATTCAAATCGCTGAAATCCCTGAAGTGTGTGAGTATTCAAATGAAAGCTATCAAGCAGTGATTTCCGGAGAAGCCGCTTATGACCAGTTGCCTAATTTGAACGTTGTCCCAAGGAGGCAAAGGGTGGAAAGTTAAACATAATTTCCGCATAGCTCACTTAGTGTTACGTGACGTCTGCGCTCTTGTCTTCGTTTACGTCATCTTTGTTTAGACGGGATTTCGATTTGTAAGCGTTTTCAAGACGAAAACTGCTTCTATTTGAGGCAACTTCAACAAGAAGAGGAGAGGAAAGTGGTAATAAGGTTATTACTGTTTTAACACTTTCATCGAAAGCTCCTCAAAGTTCTGCCGAGACAACTTGATGTTGTGATTGAAGTTATTGCTTATGAGTGTTATACGTAATAGAGGTGTGAATTGAAGAGTTGTTCTTGAAACATGACTCCTTCCGACGCGGGAAAACACAATTTTGAACTTAACGGACGCTTGGCAACCTTAACGACGACTTCCGAGCCGAGGTCGAGCACAAATTTCTACATCTACATCACACCAACTGTCTCAAATCATTTTGACGTTCATGTATACAACAATTCTGGAACAGTGGTAGTTGGCGACAACAACGTAGTTAGTTTTGTCGTTTCTGCAGCAAGTAGTGCCTCAGGACTTCAAAGAAGTATTGTTCCTGTTTCCAGCCCTGGAGCAACGAGCGAAAATCTGAGGAGGAAGAAAAATGATCGCAAGCGCGCGCAGAGGAAGCGACGAAATTTAAGAACCTGTGACGATCTGCAAGACGCAATGAAAGGACTTGCCTTGGATGATAACTCCAGCTTTCAACAAGCGCTGCAGGTTTTCCACTGTTTAATAACCCCGTTACATCCACTAAGGGATAATGGTCTCTGGGCTGAGTTTGATTTTGTAGCTCAAGAACTTTTGGACAAAGCCGCCGGCGACCTGGCTCCTGAAATCATCATTTGTTTGGAGAAAAGTTTCGTGTTGAGATTAAAGAAAGAGTTGGAGCAGTCAGAAGACATGATAAACAATGCAGCAAGGAAGATTGCACAGACGAGTGGTTCAGTTCGGCTTCTGCTTGAAGTTCTTTCAAAATGTAACCTTGCTGGACTCTACCGCAAGAAGAGAATGCTGGGTAAGACGCAGGAGTGCTTGGAGATTGCAAGGAAAATTGTGTCGGGCTTCCCACCTTGTCTTGTTGTAGCGATCTGGCTCTACGAGGACGCAAGTTACAAACGAGACCTGGCCTCCATTTTGTTTGGTTCGAATAAGGAGTCCGCCATCACTGAAGCAAAGAAGCTGATGGGTGAAGCCAAGAAGCTGATGGATGAATGTGTCCACTTGTCTTGTCGTTTAGATGGCGATCAAGTTTATGTCCGTAAACAGCACTTTTGTATTTCCAAAATGGCCTCGATGTGCCTTCATTGTGAAACAAGTGCTTCGCGAAAGAAAAGCATAAGAGAAAAGGACATTGCGGAAGCTAGGAAGTGTCTAGCTACTCTAGAAAATGAATATTATAGCACCAAAGAAGTTGAAGGTACGAGGATCCAGAGGCTAATGGCAAAGGCAGATTTATTTTATAGAGAGGAAAAGTTTGCCGAAGCTGAATTAATTACCGAGAAAGCACTTGAAATAGCCCAGAGGCTCGATTTTCGGCTGGACGTGAAACCGCTCGAAGAAAGGCTAACAGACATCCAGCAAAAGATTGCAGAATCGTCGAGCAGCGAAACATGTAGACGTATTCCCAGAATCATCGACTCGTGTTCTGGTTCTTCAAAGAATAACACGCCATATTCTTCGGAGTATGAAGACAAATTGTAGTTAGTTGAGTGATCTGTTCGAGTCCCGTTGAAGCCTGAGAATTTTGTTTTTAACTTTCTTTGCAACAGTTTAGACGTTGCCGTTTTAAAACTGCGAAGGTCCTTTTTGTTTGTATGTTTTGTTTTGTTTTGTTTTGTTTTTTTTTCAAATTTACCCGCGGATTACGCATTGTTTGATTTATTACTTGATGTATTTGTATTATCATGTTTGACCTATATTGCCCGTGGCATTGACAATAACTTCAACTTGATATTCAAGTTTAATGGTTTGGATAACGACATGTCCATATCAATATTTTTTAACGCTATTTTACTTTTATAAAGATTTAATTTTCGGTAGTAACTCATAGTACCTGTTGTTGTATTTGAAAAGTCCGTATGGGAAAGTTCAACAAAGTATGAACTTATTTAAGCTCGGAAACTGTTGCAAATGTAATGCTTGTAAGCATCACAGGTAAAGTGGGATTTGAACAACACAGTCAGATTTGCAGGCGTGGACAAAACATAAACGTTTTACGTTTTCGTGATGGAGCTCAACTCTCCACTAAGGAGAAATGAACAATTATGAAAGTCAGTACATATTGGCATTTCTGTTTTAATCGTTGCGTGTTTTCCGCCTTTTGCTGATGACGCATGCACCTGTCATCCTTGAACGACCACATTTAGTCAAAAAAAATGATTTATTACTTGTTTAGTCTTTTCTTTCGTGTAACCAAGTTTGAAAAAATGTAAATTTCGTATTGAAACCAACTGAATAACAACAGCACCTCGCAATTCGAAAGTACTCATGAAAAAGTTTCATTTAAAGCGGTCACACTTAGGGATTTCCGCACAGACTCAAAAGTTCGAACTACCTTGTACAGCATGAATTAATAAACAGCACCACAGTAAAGTACTGCTCAGTGGTTTTCATTTGAATGGTCACACTTTAGGATTTCATCCACAGACTCAAAACTTAGAACACCTTGTACAGCATAATAAACAGCACCACAGTAAAGTACTGCTCAGTAGCTTTCATTTGAATGGTCGCACTTTAGGATTTCATCCACAGACACAAAAATAAGAATCACCTTGTACAGCATAATAAACAGCACCACAGGAAAGTACTGCTTAGTAGCTTTCATTTGAATGGTCACACTTTAGGATTTCATCCACAGACTCAAAAGTTAGAACCACCTTGTACAGCATAAATTAATAAACAGCACCACAGGTAATTATGGCTCAGTAACTCTCATTCGAATACCGTAAACTGCCGCTTATAAGCCCCCCCGGTTATAGGCCCATCTACCTGTAAACAAAAAAATACATCCGGTTATAAGCCCCCCCCCCCCCCCGGATATAAGTCCCCCTCTAGTTTTCCTTGTTTCCTAAATACAGAACAGTGTGCGAAGATGAAATCTGAGCTTATCTATCTACCACAGGAAATTACTGCTCAGTAGCTCTCATTCGAATGGTCACACTTTATGCATGTCCGGCTTTTGTCGATCCACAGTCTCAGAAGTTGAGTCTCCTAGTACTGCTCACGTATAATGGCACCTTGCACGGCAGGAGGTGTACGTTAGAACCGTCCTAGTACCGCAGGAAAGCACTGCTCTGTGGCTTTCAGTTGAATTGTGACACTAGGACTTCATTTACAAACTCGAGCGTTAGAACACCTCGTACAGCTTAATAACCAGTACCACAGGAAAGAACTACGCAGTAGCTTTCATTTTAATGGCTACAGACAGACAGACAGACAGACCGACAGACAGCCTTCATTTTAGCACGATTAAAATTAAAGCTCTGGAGATTGTGGGGTCGTGCAAAATAAGAAAAAATAGAGTAAAACTAATATTAAAACTAATAAAAACTTAGATCTACAATCAAGAATTTCATCCACAGAGTCCTCTTTTAAACTACCGTTTGAAAGAAAATATTGCTGAGTAGTGGAAATTAAGAAAAATTCTAATTGCCCTAATCCACTTTCTTTAAACCCTTGGTTCGTGATCCCTACGTTGTCCGTATTATTCGAGCA
Organism: Siderastrea radians; assembly: GCA_964017195.1. Classification (NCBI taxonomy): domain Eukaryota; kingdom Metazoa; phylum Cnidaria; class Anthozoa; order Scleractinia; family Rhizangiidae; genus Siderastrea; species Siderastrea radians. Next base: position 6,697,731 of record OZ024891.1, on the reverse strand, counting down.
ACATACGGATTTGTATTACTCAGTGGTTTATTATTTTCCCTGCCTGTTTTCGTTTTCTAGGCGAAAACGAGCCGGTATCACACCAATCAAGTTCGACCTTCCTCCGGAGACCAAGTCAGCTAAAAAGTCCAAGTCGAACACCGTCTCCGTGTACACACCGCCTGGACGGCGTGTGGGGGCGTCCAACGGCGTCGTCAAAGGCCAAAGCATGCCCGAGGGGGGCAGGGGACGGGGAGGATTTCGAGGACGGAACCGTGGTCGTGGGCGAGGCTGGAGAGGAGGAAGATTTTAGATCGATCATTTATTCTCGAGCGATTCTTACTCTTGGGAGTTCTGAAGCGGTTTTATTCAAGTTGTACAGCGACCTTACATCTGCAGATCTTAGGACTATAGGGGATTTATGCAGTCGTCCACATCCCGAGTCAGTACGTCTGCATGCAATGGCAAGAGTTTCTTTTAAAATCTTTCCGTGCACTGTCGGACAGATATTGTATTCTAGGCGCTGCGCAAAAGAGTTTTTCTTCTTTTTAACTGTAAAGTCTAAATTTACCTGGCTGTGAAGAGAAGCTCAGATTTTATGACACAAGGCAACTGCATGGGCCAGTCGGATTTACTAGTCAATAAAAACTCGCGCGGGCCTTTTGGGATCATTAATTTAAATCAATTTTTTAGTATAACCGAACACACAGCATTTTAGTATCTGCTCTTAGAACCAGTAGTGCAGCAGCTCTCGTAAGCTTGTAATTCTAGTGGTCCTCTAGTGTAGCAGCTGCTATTGTGTTTGGGGCTAGGGGTATTGTTCATATTGTTTGTTCTATTGTTTTCTCGAAGGCTAGCGAGCCATTCATGTGAGACCTTGCGAGAGCTGCTACATCACCCCTTAGAACAAATGGGTGCCATCTTTGTTGTCTGCACAAAGTACGATCCCAGACTCCCAAGCGTCACGAACTAGTCTCCAGTACTTTGAGGTTTTATGGAGAGGACAGTTAACTCCCATTTTGCTTTGGAAGCATAATTTGACCTTTCAGACAAGGAAAATCGATGATGCAGTTAGTTTTAATACCAAGAACGCTTCTTAATTTGGGATACCTAATCCCGATTCTCCATTTGCCACTGTGATAATAAAATGGCTGTTGTGTCTTCTTTAGTTCGCCTCTGTTTGCTTGAATTGTTTTCTTTTTGCTCGGTCGATCTTGGATTGACTCTGAACATCAGGGAAGGAAAGAGTTTAGGGGGAAGGCTGGCCAATTGCGGAGCCACCATAACAACCGAAAAGAAAAGCATGTCCCGAGCGGAAATCGAAGCCACGTCTACCCAGTTACTAGCGCGGTAACTACTACACTTCTGTCGGGTCGTCTACGCTGGCAACGTGGCCACTTAACGAAGTACGCAGGAAGACGTGAGTTCGAAATTCCCCCTCTGCCCAACATGCTTTTCTTTTTATGTGAGGTGTGTGAAAGGTGCACGTCGAAAGTCACCTTACACACATTACTGTGAAAAATTCATTTATTTCTACTGCGACTTTCCTGGCTTCAAAATACTTCTTCGCAAAAAAATTCCCATGTCGGCGCAAAAATATGTGTCAAATCGTGGTAAGATCTACATACTCCTCAATGACGTGCAGTTCGTGTATTGATAGTCAAATCTTGCCTTCACCCTCCCACACAAACAGCAACCGGCTTCCTCCCTCGTCCACGTACAGACCTTGACCTTTCCTGTGAGACGACTACGGGACAACGTGATAGGTTATCGGCGCTATTATATGGGAAACGCTTTGGAATAAATAATCAAATGTTCGTGCGGCATAAGCAGAAAGATTTCGTGACAAAGAGGTGGATAATCGGCGCTATCGAGTTCACCAAGGCCGCTGGATAAAAGGACAAAGACGCATTTGAACAGGGTTAGTCTCAATCTGAAGTAAAGCATTCACAAATACCAGTGAGAAGATGGACTATTCACAACCGTACATTGTTTTATTGTAGAACTCAGCCTGACTGGTATTCGTGCATATTTTACCTTAGATTGAGATGACAGTGTAAAATTGCGCCCTTAGTATGTTTAATCAGCGGTCTTGATGAACTCGAAACTGGACTTTGGCAGAAATCGACTTTTAACCCTTAAAGCCACAATAGTGACAAGCGTCCAATTTCTCCTTACAGTATTACTACTTGATCAAACAGAAAGGTCATGAAAATTAAGGAAATGATCACCAATGATCAAATGACTTGATTTTTAATCAAATTCTCCCAACTAGTAACATAAGAAAGAGAAGGAGAATAGTGAGGAGAATATGGATGTTAATAATGGGGCTTATAGGGTCAAAACCAATCATTACTTTCTGCTATGTCTGAAGACTCCTTTCCATTTTGTCGTGCTTGAACCACCCTAAACGCTCAACAGCTTTCATTTTAACAGTTTCTACATTTCAGGATTTCGTCCAAATACTCAAACGTTGGAGACACCCTGTATAGCATAATAAACAAACCAGAGGAAAGTACTGCTCGGTAGCTTTCATATGAAAGGTCACACTTAAGGATTTCATCCACAGACTCAAAAGTTAGAACCACCTTGCACTGCATAACAAACAGCACCACAGGAGAGAACTGCTCAGTAGCTTTCATTTGAGTGGTCATACCTAACGACCTTAAACACAAAGTAAGAAGTTAGAACCACCTTGTACAGCATAATAACACCACAGAAAAGTACTTCTCAGTAGCTTTCATTTGAATGGTCGCACTTTAGGACTTCATCCACAGACTCAAAAGTTAGAGTAACATGACATTATTCAAGATGTGAAATATTGGGGTGGGGTAGTGTTAGAGCAGCAAGGCTGGAAGTAAATTGAGCTGACTAATATAACTAGTTTTGAATACGCTGGGAGAAATTCATTTTAATCCACACCCGTCTGTTCACATTTTAACTGAATTGCTTTACAAATGGTAAGTGAAGCCCAACTCAGTCTGTTTTCATCCGCAAGTGATTATAGGAAGAGACGGGTTTGACTACAGTAAAATATGTTATTCTTAAGAAGACAGAAGTTTTTCTTTTCAATGGCTCATACAGGTGCACTACAGATCCAACTGCATCACTCGCAAGGTCCAATTGCAAATTAGTTTTAATCGTACACCTAAGCTACACAAGTTTATAGCTTTGAGAACCAACCAGGGGTACGTTTCTCGAAAGTCCCGGTAACTTTTCGAGCCCGGAGCTATATTTTAAAATCAAAATCTATTGAACGTTGGCGCACGTTTTAGCCCGCATACCAGCCCGACTTGTTTTAACAACTTAGAATTTTATTGCTCAACTTTCAAAACCAAGAAAATTTGACTTTTTAATGCAAACATCGCGCACATAAAACAGCTTTCCGGACCCGAAATGTTATCGGGACTTTCGAGAGACGGGCCGCAGATTTGAGAAAACACTTTTGCTATCATTAGCAGAACAAAGTCTGAACTCACCTGAATTGAAACTTAATTGGATTTTTAGGTTTTTCGCCTTTATACAAAAGGGTGTTATTACTTATTTTAAGCCAAACGAAGGTTTTTGTAATTTTTCTGGTTGATTCCTAAGACGTTTTCGTTTCATTATGTTGACCTGGATCTTCGAATAGATTACTTTTAGCGTTACTTGTTGATCAAGCAATGCTGAAAAAAATCACCTTACTTTGAAATCGATATTTTGTATGTCTCGAACAGATATCCTTTACTCTTGTCCGATAATGATTTTTGTTTGGATAACAACTGATAAGTTTTCAAGCAAATTGACTTGTCCGTTGTAGGTGAAAGCACGCGCAACGCCCACTACATGCACACTGAAAGAAGATTTATTTTGTAGACAAAATTATACCTTGTCCCTCTCTAAACAATAGATTAATATAAATCAGTACATTCTGTCTTGACTATCTCGATAGAGTAAAAACAAAAACTGTGTTTCTAACCAAGAATAAATTCGTCAGGCAACTTATTTTGAAAAAACAATCACAAAAAACACACCTATGATGCGTTTTTTCTTTCTATAAATTGAGCACGGGCCACATTAGTGACTGGACTAGTTTTAGTAATCTTCCAAAGACTCAATCAAATTAAATTGGTAGTTTCATTTCTACGGCAGGATTAGTATAGTAAATGAGTCACTGGTGAAAATTTCAAGTGACTGAACAATATTTATTTCCAAAAATGCTTTCTACCTGCTATTCAGGTTTTTTTGAAAGCATAAAAATTGCTTTTCGGTGAATTAACTTGCAACTCGTGTTTGGCTTGTCTAGTAGATTTCGAACTCATTTTTTTTTCTTTGGCGCAAAAGCAATTTTCACACTCTTCAAAACCCATTGTTTACGCAAAACGTGCCAAAAAGGCCCAAATAAACCTGTGTACTTCATTGCAGGAAATCTTCTAGAGTCAAAATTTCAGTGAAATGAAAAACAAAAAAGGCGACGCAAAACTGAAATTACCTGAAAATTTGTCTGCTGTTGTTGTTTCTGTTTATGAAGTTTTACAAACGGAAACAGTTCGAAAGTACTAATTGATTTCAGATAATCAGTTTGTTACCTTGGAAAGTTCTGGTTTAGCAAACAGAAGAATCAAACACAAAAGTGAAGAAGCTGGTATATGATTTGAAAAAGGTTAAGTTAATCCTTCGAAATTGCGCACTGATAAATCCAGTAAAATATCACATTAAAGGCCCAGAATTTTTTTCCACAGTAGGGTTCACCTGGAAAGGTTTGGAGAAATAACTGAAAAAAGAGAGAATTAGAGCAACTATGAGGAGATCGCAATAAAATTTAATTGTTTTGTTTCTTTTACTGGTATTGAAATGATATGTAATTACTTGGGTTGCTAGGTTTTACCACCTTTCTTCCAACAAGCATTTCAATTGTTATTTGTTTATTTTTAAACAGAAAAATCAGTTTTATTTATATTGATATGCAGATTCTGGTGTACTAAATATTTAAACAGCTTTTTCTTTTGCATGCACGATTCAAAATATCAATATTTATTTTCGTCCTCTTCTTTAAAGTTTCCGTAATTAGTGTGAAAGGCCACTTGATCACCAGAAGCTGCTGGTGCGTCATAAATCGCAGCTCTATCGCTGCTATGTCCATTTGAAGAAAACGTTTCTTTTGCAGTTTCTAACCAGGAACCAAGAACTTTCGACCTAATTGTGCTACCACAAGATGTCCAATTTTGCAAGAATACCACCGAATTGCTCTGCCCTACCAGGAAATGTTTCTTGTCTCCGACTGCTACCTCCTAAAGACGACCTGTCGCTTCTTTCCCTCAAGACAACTCTCAACCCGATTATCACAGTCGTGGAGTTCAGTGCTCTCTCTGTGGCCTTCATCGGAAACGTTTTAATCGTCCTGACAATTTTTTCAAACAAGAAAATGCGTAGCATGGCCCATCTCTCTCTACTCAACGTCGCCATTGCGGATTTATTCTTTTCTGCGCTGAACATCGCAGGGCACGCCACGGAGCAGATACTGGACGACGAAACGCTGAAAAAGACATTTTGCACGTTGTACCGACCTATAATCGCAAAAAAAATTCGCAAGTTGCTGATAACTTTAATCCTTAGCGTTGTGATATTCTGGAGCCCATATCATTGTTTGTTTCTTTTTTTCGTGTTCGGAAAGACGCTTTCCTCCCCGCAAGCTCAGCTGTCAAGCTGGAGCTTGCGTTCAGAGCTGGGAATGTCTGGGCTTACTTTAACCCCCTTTTGAACGCTCTCCTGTATTACATTTTTTCCAAGGAGTTTCGGAAAGGATTGAACTGCTTGTTAGCACGGTGTTGTGGTCGCAAACCAGCGTGAAGAAGAATGCCTCCAGCGGACCGGGGAGGTCTCCACAAGAATTAGTTCGCTTCAGCACAAAAAACTAAGCTTTCTCGAGTAATTATTAAGCCGAATCAGTAAGAACGCACATGGACGGGATAGTTGACGGCACTTCTATCTTAACCAATTAAATGCAAGCATAAATGGTCTAGCTGAATAGATTTAGTGGGATTACGGGATACTTAAAATTTTGACCGGAGCAAGATAAGGGATAAAAACAACGATGCTGTAAAATCTCGTTTGACAAAACCCCGGACTACTTCAAGGAGGTGGTGTAACCATTTGGACGTCTTGTCACGAAGGTGGCGGGCCTATAACTGGTTGGACTTATAAGCGGGGATGGGCGGGTTTATTCCCGGGAGGGCTTACAACTGGGATACTACTGTATGAGGGGGATTATTTAGTTAGCGGAAAGAGTACCTAAGTGTTTTACGAGGAGTAAATAAAACCAGTTTAAGAGCAATTAAACCCGCCAAGTTCCGAAAACGTAACGTGTACATATCAAAACAGCACAAAACACGGCTATTTTAATCATGCTTGAAATAACCAGGTCACAAAGGGTAAAAAAAGTAACGAGGTAATGGGGTAACCGAGTGACAGGATAACGTAACACATTTACAGCGGTACACTTCGTCTATTATATGGACCACATACAAAAGAAGTAAGGTAGGTGACTATATGGCATGCAAACACGGAGTCGTTTCCCACAAAGGAGTAGTAAAGCAGCGACCAACCTCGTTCCCAGGGTCTTTCATCTCCTTATCCCTTCTTGGGTGGAGAGGCCGGGTGGAGAGATGAAGACTCTGGGAACGAGATTAACATACAATTCGGTTTCCTGCCATAATTGCCAAGTACACCTAAATATACGCACCTATAAAATATGTTTCGTAATCAAAGATAATAAAATCATAATGAGATGTAGTTGGAATTAAACTTTTTTAGCGTTTTCTGTGTTCACTGACATGAGCAGTTAGCCTTGTAGAAGGGAATTTATTTGCGACGATTGCCTTATGATAAGAATCAAGTTAATAGTTAAATAAATAACCAAATAACTAAGTGAATAACCAGATAAATAAATGAAAACAATAAATGAACACAAATCGACATGCTGTGTAATTTGGCATCATTCGGTCACTAGTTCTTTGTCATTCTCTTCCGTGCCACACCACCATCTGCTTTACTCTTTTTATCCACCTTGGTCCGGTCTCCGTCGCCATCGTGACAATTTTAGTTCTCTTAGCCGAGTTTCTGTGATTCTTAGCATAAAACAAAACCAAAAAACCAACTGTTTTGTAACGACAGCCCCCCCGGGGGGGGGTACTCCCTATAATGGCTTTACGGGGAGGGTCCGCCCGAAAGGGGTACCTTTTTTACAAAGTTTATAAACTGACAGGACCAAACAGACGTGATGAGCTACATTAATGACACTTCTTGTTCAGCTACCAACCTATCATATTCATTTATTTTAAATTTTTAAACCTTGGGTTAACGCTCTTGTAGCGTACTTACTCATTTTACTCTTGTAGTCCCTGAAGAAGGTTTGTTTTGCAAACCAAAATATCGGGCAATTTTTTGCTACATACATTTTTTACTTCATGTATTTCGTCTTCTGCGTCTTTCTTTAATTGCCGTAAGGATCAGTCGTTCCGTATATGTTTTGTACTTTTTTTAAGCTCGGAGTATTCTAAAAGGTAAGGAAAATTGTCATCTTGGTGTAAGAAAGGTCACAAAATCCGCTCCAAAATGGAAGAGAAGGCGGCTAAATCTATGTGAATGAAAGGCTGTGAAATTTTGGCACAAATGAGGACGCGAAATTTTAGTCTAGGCATATGATACGAGTACCATTTTGATAAAAATTAGTATATGAAAAGGTAAGGGTTTGAACCTCTGGATGGAGCCAACGCGCATTGCGTTATTTTATGGGCCATTTTCCAACACAAATTGAGAGCATTTCATGCAAAGGCTGTATAGAATCATAAGAAAAACTCCTAGAATTTTGGCAGAACTAGAAACAGCGGTGAAGAAAAAAGGCAAATAGTTTTCCCAACAGATTAAAATTCGTTCTCTCACGTACATACAATCCTTCTTGGGCATCTATCAAATCTGACAACAACATTAGTTCCCAATCAGATCTCCTATTTATGACCGGCCCGACAACTCTGAGTGACTACTAGAACACTTTATACAAACAACAAATATATTTCAGGCGATGTGACTAGTCCTGACCCATGATCTGTTAGAACACAGACCAGGTTTTTCAAAAGTATTTTCGAAATAGTTGTGATAGGGTGAAAAGAATAAGGGGACGATAGGGACAAAGTTTGAGCATTCTATGAATAATAGTTTTCTTGGCATTCAACTGGAGATTGCTGCTGATTTATTCAATTCAGTTGTGACAAAGAATATATACAATAGCAGGATACGGCAGGCCTTGTGACTACTCCCAAACAAAGTCCAGGCTACACAAACCAGGTTTGCGGCACGTAGTTTAGAATTATCAGAAGCAAAATTTTAGGGAAAGAATTACGGAAACAATAGGGAGAAATTTGAGCAAGCTGGGAATAATAGATTTTTAAAATCATTTTTCTTCGCATTCAGTAGGTCGTGATTTGCTGATGTACTCATCAGTTGCATATTTGTGTCCAAATAATCACATTGAACTTTCTAACGATTGTGTTACAGAAGCTAGAAAAATCAAGAAAAATATGCGGGCTTTTAGAGTGGAAAAGGAATAATATTGACGTTTTTTGGAAAAGAATAATAAAACAAAAGGCGAACTTTCGGCAATAACTACCGTAAGGTAAGGATTGCGCCCAGGGGGTACACCCTATAGCGGGCTATACGGGGAGGCTCCACCCGAAAGGGCTGCGTTTTTTAAGCTTGCAGTATACCAAAGGTTAGGGAAAATTGTCATTTTGGTATATGAAAGGGTCACCAAATCCGCTGCAAAGTGAAAGAGATGGCAGCTAAAGCTAAGTATATGAAAGGGTGCAAAATGTTGGCACAAATGACAACGCGAAACACATAAAAGCGTGCACCCTTTAAGCAACTGCACCAGAACGACTGAAATTCTACTGTTTTGGGACCAGTTTACCCTAGGTATATGAAAGGGGTACCATTTTGATGAAAATTAGTATATTGAAGGGTAAGGGTTTGAACCCCAGGGCGGAGACTCCCCGAATAAAACTTTATTGAGTAGTTCCCCCCCCCCCCCGGGGGATAGGTGCATCATGGGTTGACACCAGATATGGGGTGACTCACACGCATTGTCCGGGAGAATAGTCCAATCTATGGTTTTACACTGAGCTATTGCTCTGTCGCGGACAAAAAACAGAGTGAATATTCTCTTTTAACGCAAAATATCCCATACGAAATACGACAAAACTCATTGGAAGCGTGTTTAAATCGGCTAAATAAGCATAATTCTGCTCTGAGGTACGTAGGATAAAATGTTTGCCTTAGCTTGTCGCTGCGATCAAAAATCCAAGAATAGCGGGGATCGGTCACTACTCGTAGAGAAACGACTTTGTGTGATCATTTTTTTGGATCAGAAAATTTCCACTGGAATGAAGGTTAGTTAACGAAAATAGTTTGTAAACGTAATGAATGATTATGTGTTAATTTTGAAGTTTGGGAGACGCACTGTAGATGACAGCAAACTATCTCGGCCTACAAATACGGCAACCCGGAAATGATGCCCGAATTGGATCGCAAATGAACCCCAGATCGGTTTCAAGAAAAAAATCAGCAAGCTGAAAGTGATCTAAATATTGGTCAGTTGGAAGCTTTGAAGGTAAGCATTCCCATATTTAAATGTTATGACTAAATAATTAGGGATTCTTTTGAGCTTGGTACAAATGAACATTAAATTCGCAGTCGATCAACAACACCGATATATTTTCACTCATAGCTTACGTTTTATCTAGTGTAAAGCAATGTAAAATTTCCGTAATTTAATTGGACGATACTCTATCAAAGTGGTAGCAAGATTTACAGGAAAACACCAATTATACAAAAACGTTTTTAAACTTATGCATCAGAAAGAAAAACATGTCATAATGTGATAGCAATACTTGTAGATGTCTGGAGCCAAAATTGTTACAGTGGAATCTCCATTTTTCGAACCTCCTAGGGAAACGGAAACTAGTTCGAAAAATCGAAGGTGGCACGAAATCACGCTTGATTTACGATGGTATTGTTTTATAAAAACCAGGAAAGCAAACAGAAATACAATGACACTCTTGTACGGTTTTAGCTTTCATTTGAAGGGTCACACTTTAGGTGTTTACTCAAGCCTCAAACGTTAGAACCACCGTATACACATAATAAACAACACCCACAGGAAAGCCAAGCCTAAGGAGTGACCATTTAAATGAAAAGCACTACTTTCCTTGTTACTGCTTACTATGTAATAATAGAGGGTGGTTCTGAGTCTGAGAATAAAATCCTGACGTGTGACCATTCAAATAGGGACGTTTTTCGGAAAAGAATGATAAAACAAAAGGCGAACTTTCGGCAGTACGTACTGCAAGTCAAGGATCAACGCATGGTTGACACCAGATACTAGGGTGACTCGCGCGCGTTACCCGGGAGCAGAGTCCAATTTATGATTTTGCAAACTATTTTGGTCTGTGGCGGACGAAACAGAGAGAGACACACATTGTCCTTTAATAAGTGCAAAATTTCCCATACTAAAACCGTTGGAAGCGTCTTTAAATCGGCTAAATGAACTTAATTTCGCTCTGAGTTAAACAGGATAAAATGTTTGCCTCAGTTTGTTGTCGGGATGGAAAATCCAAGAATTGCGGGGATCGGTCACTACTCGTAGAGAAACGACTTTGTGTGATCATTGTTTTGAATCAGAAAATTTCCGCTGGAATGAAGGTTAGTTTACGAAAATAGTCTGCAAACGTAATTCGATTTATGTGTTAATTTTGAAGTTTGGAAGTTGTCTGTAGTAATCTACAAATTTAAGCTCGCTTCTGGAAAGTTCTTGACAGTTTATGAACTGAAAGCAGCCGGTTTTTGATGACGTGAAGCTCACTTGAAAATTTTCTCTGTTCTTGCGTCAAACAAACAGATTCTATTTTGCTGTGGTTCTTCTTCAGTTATAGGCAACAAAACGTCGTCAGAGCAGTGTCGGGTAATAACATCAGGGACGCATTCGCCGCGATTGGCCTTTGATTCTGAGTGACTTCTGTGGCTTACCACAGTGAGGCTTTTTGACCTACAACTGAACAGACACACGGCAAGATTTTTAGATTTCTATTTGTTAAATAAAGACACGAAAACTGTTTTTTGTTTCTTACATTGAGCTCGAAAAGTAGGCTCAATAATCTTGTTCAACAAACAGGCAGAGTCACCTTAGACTCACGTGCAAAAGAAGACAGAACAATGGAGCCCTTTGACAGAACCACCTTATTTACTATATACTACAGCCACGAAGTTTTTCGCTCCCTAACCGCATCCTTTCTGAGACATTCTCTTATTTGAACAGCTCGTTAATGCGACCACATTTTTATGGCGTGTAGGTGGTTGTATAACGGGTTCATTGTACCTAAACGATAACAAAAATGTATACTTTGAGTATTTCACTTGAAGAAGAAATGTGTGAGTTATTAATAAATGTCTTGTTTTCCAAGGGTTATGTACGCTGGATTTTTGGTCTTGTGGTGAAACACAGGGAAAACAGTGGCATGAAAGATGCACTGTACATGACAGTAAATGATCTCGGCCCACAAATATGGCGACCCGGAAATGATACCCGAATTGGACCGCAAATAGATCCCAGATCGGTTTCAAGACAAAAATCAGCGAGCTGAAAGTGATCTAAATATTGGTCAGTTGAAAGCTTTAAAGGTAAGCATTCCCATATTTAAATGTTAAAACTAAGTAGTTAGGGATGTTTTCGAGCTTGGTACAAATGAACATTAAATTTGCACTCTTGTCCCTACCACTTGTCACTTGTCACTTTTCCCTTGTACCACCTGTCCCTACATTGAACATGGCCGCAATCAATATACTTTTCATTCCACAGCTGAAACGTACCATATCAAATCTCATATAAGTTGTACTACTTTCAATGTTGTCTACATGATTAAATATCGCCTATGTAATTTACAATACATTGGGGAAAGTAAACGTCGCCTCCAAGACCGTTTCAATGAACATAGACGACCAGTACTCAACCCTACTTCTAATGATATCCATACAGCGGTTTCAGAACACTTTCTCAGCAATAACCACTCCGACACCCATATGCTACTTATTCCTATTGAAAAACTTAAAAATGAACGCGATTCTTTCATGCAGGAAGGCACGTGAGGCTCACATTACTCACAAGGCTAAGACTCTTGAACTTCTAGGCATTAATAAACGTGATGAACTGTAATTTGTAACTATATCTAGTGCAGAAACGTTTTTTGTTTATTTTCTATCATTTCTAGGCCACATCATACCACGTCATATATGTAACTTCCACTCATTGTTTTACTACATATATATTTCTGTAAATTCGTGATTTGCCTTAATAAATCTGATGAAGACTGGTATTGGCCAGTCGAAATATTGTAACTCAAGTCTTTTCACGTTGTTTGATCAGTCCCTGCGGTATAGTCATTTTGACAATCATTTATATATTTTTATCAACTTTGACTGATCACGATCTTTCTGATCCGACGTTGAGCAAGGTTGATCGTACACGGTTTTTGCAGTGGTTTTCTACCTAATCTTCGTATTAAATTCGCAGTCAATCCGGCAACAACATCGATATAGTGTCAGTCATAGCTTAGGCTTTAACTAGTTTAAAGCAGTGCAAAAATTCCGTAATTTAATTGGACGATACTTTATCAAAATGGTAGCACGATTTACAGGAAAACACCAAGTAAACGAAAGAAAAACATCTCGAAATGTGATAACTAGATGTTTGGAGCCAAAATTGTTCTTGGCTAGGTTTCATACTAAAAATCACGAATGCCGTAAGAGCCCGCGATTATTCGACCACAAAATGAATCCTCACGGCATAAATACTAAGGTCTTGACAGATAAAGGTCGATACATAAAAGGATCTGTTAATTTCCTGCGCTATTTTCTGGCCATGGGAAAATCATGCCCAGCGAATTACTATTATTTTTTTTGTCAGATTGCAAGAAACACATTGAGACTGTGCAAAACGCGTTTATAAATATTGTTATTATTATAATAATTATTATTATTATTACTATTATTAGTATTATTTATGGCAAATTACGACGGTGTGTCATAGCCGATGTATCGAGTTTGTGTGTATCGAGTTTGCTTGTGAGTTTTGTGTCGAGTTAACGACACTCCAGCTACAGTGGAATCTATAAAGATATCAGTTTGTATATTTCAGGAAGTAAATATCTATTCCGAATTTTTTTGTTATTATTGTCAGGTCATAACCCAATCATTACGGGCGAATAATGGCTGTCGTTAACACATCAAAAAAAAAAAACCTTGTAAAAATTATCTGGGGCATTCTGTGACATTATAATCCCCAGATCTGATCGTGTTGCTTTTACTACCAGTAATAAAGTGTGTATGATGTTGCGCAGTGAAATTCTTTGTTATTTTATACACTTGGACGGCTGTGCTAAATGTGCATGTTTAACCTTGACCGTGCTGATCATGAGATCAACGCAGACTTCCTAAAACAATGTCAAAAGGGATGAAGTTTTTTAAAATACCTTTCTTTGTTTAACCAAAATATCTTGACCACTACTGAGAATTGCTTTGTCTAATTCAGTAGTATAACGTAAACAGAAAATTAGGTTTAGCTGTTATATTAAGGGTACTCAACTCTGACAGTCACTTCTTCTTTCTATGTTGTACTCCGCAGAGAAGCAAGGCCAATGTTGTAGCTGTAGTTGTACTTTGAAGAACAGCCCAAGCAAGGAACGTGGATGGGCTAGGAATTCCTTCCTTCAACCACACCTTCTAAGGTACACCTTTCAGCTAGGTCAACTTATCTATGACCTCGCTTGAGCGCGAAACCTCTCGCATAGCTTATCAGATTAGGTCAAATGGCACAAAGATCGATAACGAGTGGTAGTCCAGGTTTGGTAGTTCCGGTTTGCGTTTCATATGGATTTTTCCTTCCGCAGGTCATTTGAATTTACTTCGACATGTACATTTCATATTCATTCATCATTTCACGGAAATGACAGAACTCGCAAATATGGCCAGTTCCCATTGTCCATCTCTGACCAATCTCTTCAACACGCAAGTGGTAGAGTGTTTGTACCTCCATCGCAAAGGTCTTAGGTGCCTGAACTCTTCAATAATTGCCATATAACGGAGACGATCTCTCGTTCTTTTCGGTGTTTTGTAGTTTTCATGATCGTGTTTGTACACGAAATTTACCTAACCAAATACTTTTTACGATGTTTTTACTAAGATATCACTACAACTGAACTAATTACAAAGTAAGAAAGGCCAAACTGATATCGTCTTGTTCTTTTCAGAACGTTTTTCTTGGACACTGAAATCTATCGTTGTTCGTTCGCGTATCCACTGTGCCTGAAAAGTCTTCTGTTGGTGATGACCTTGGAAACATTTAACAATTTTGAGAGCAAAGAACTCAGGGTAGATATCGATAGATCAAATTTGCTACGTAAATATGAAAACGATCTTTAAATGCCGGAAAGCCGGACGTTAACTTAACCCTTTAAGCCCCAATAGTGACGAGCATCTAATTTCTCCTTACAGTATTAATACTTTATCAAACGTATAGGTCATGAGAATAAAGAAAATGATCACCAATGATCAAATGTCTTGATTTTTAATCAAATTCTCCCAACTAGTGACATAAGAAATATTAGGAGAATGGTGGGGAGAATATGGATGTTAAGAGCCATTTTCTGAGAATATCGAGAATCGAAAGACACTCACGAAAAATCCAATTTTTTTTTATTTCGCCAAAAAATCCCTTTGGGTAAGCTAATTCAAGAAAAAATAATCCAAAGTTCCAATGAGTTATTTAACGGACGAAAATTTAAAAAGTTCAAAAAATGCATAAAATGGTGGTTTTAGGGTCTCTAAACGGGTCAAATTCTCACTCAACTTTAGGAAGCCAGTGAGAGCGTAAAAAAGATTCTTTTAAAACGAAACAAATCATGAACATTATTTAACCTTTGTACTTTAAAACGGTGTAATAAATTTGCCAATGTTTGGTTTCGAACATTTTCAAGCGGCGTTCTTATCGAGCCGCTCTTAACCTCGTTTATCACAAGGTAAAATGAAGGCCAACTTCGGCAGCTTAAAACGGCATCTGGTATGTATCATTCAACGATTAAGACTACATAGAAAGGAAGCTCTGTCATTGTACTTTTAACCAGGAAAGTTACAGCTTTGGGAATTAAATACTTTTCCGTCAGTAAATTTTTACTGTTTAGTGATCTGAGCGGGTAGAATTATATGCAAATTACGGATTTAATTCCTGGAATACTGCTAACAATTACAAAGGTCGGTAAAGATAGGCTTACCATTAGTTACACATCCATGCACAATGCTTTTCCTGATCTTTGAAAGAAGGTTCTGCTTTCTTGAGTGGTGCTGAGTCTTATTATGTTAAAACAAAGCAGATTTTTAACGGCATTTCGACAAGACAAGAATCCACTCATTCAACTGAACCAAGATAACATCGAAAACACTGTGAAACAACCTATTATGCCGCCTACCTTGCCAACCAAAAAAGCAACAATACAATAGAAAAACATTCCAAACTGTAAACAAACGAATTTTCAGTATCCTGATCGAGCGAAGATAATTTAAACTCATCGCGTAGAGGAATAAGCGGAAAGACAGGTGACCTCTGTACTGACCCGCACGTGTCACACCACACTGACAGAGAGAGTCACGTATTCCAGTTCTTTGATGTGATTTGAGATATAAATACAGGAATAAAAACTTGGTGGGAAATTAAAAGAAAAAAAAACTTGCAACAGATAGCCACATTCAGTTGTTGGATTACATGTTAGCCTCCACAAAGGAGTTTTTACGGTCACGACTCTTTCTACAAAGTGCGGTAATTTCGCAATGTACGTATATATTGCAGTAAGTTTCGTTCAGGGTGTGTTGTACTGATATATGGCGTCAACTAGTTTTTCCGCACTTCTGAAGAGGGTTACTGCCTGTGGATTAAGCAGTGATTACCCAGGCCACGTTGAAGTTGTTTCCCTAAAAGAATGCACAAGAGCCATCTCGCGGCATCTTCAATTGCGACCAAGTGCAGATAAAGCGGTTGACAGTGAATTTAACAGCCCGAGCAGATAATGTTATTGCATTTTGTTCTGGGATTACTGTGTTCCGTAATTTTGGCCACAGATACTTCGTGGCACTCGACGTCCCTTAATCTAGGTTCTGCAGAGTCGCGCCACTCCCGGGGGGGGGGGGGGGGAGAGAGTAGGAAGGGGGACTTTTGATCAAAGATTGGGTGCAGGGGAGACTCGGCGCGTTTGACACCCTGACCATGTTTAGGACAGAAAAACGAAATGTAATGTCGATCGTACTGACCATACCCGACAGGGACCAAAAACCGTATCCTGTCCAGCGGCACATCCCAGTATAGTCCACATAAGGGGTAACCCTCCCTTCCGGGGGGGGGGGGGGCGAGGTGGTGCCGTGTTTAGCACGACGATAGCACGGTATGACTTCAGACGCCGAAAATTGAACTTCAATGCAATCTTCCTTGGTAGCAGTTCGAGCGAGCGAGACACGGAAACCGCGCAGGCCCATGCGTGAACTCGCCCACATGATCCCTTTTCTCGCTTTGCCATTTTAGCTTGCACTTTTTTCGTTTTTGCGTCATGAGGTTGAAAGCTTAGAGTTCAAAGTATATTTATCTTTGATTTTTGGTTATTTACGCTTTTTTTTTCAGTAGAAGAGTCTCACCTGTCATTGACAATATGTCCTCGCCACAGAGTGCAGTTTGGCATTCGCTGGAGATGCTCTACAGTGAGATGAAGTGTTCCTCCTGAAATGGCCCCACATAAAACCGCCACAGCTGTGGCTGTTTTATGTGCGGCCATTTCAGGAGGAACACTACTTCTCATTTTAGAGCATCTCCAGCGAATACCATACTCCGCTCTGCGGCGAGGACATATTGGTGGGACTCTTCTACTGAAAAAATGCCCAAATAACCAAAAAATCAAAGATAAATATTCTTTGAACTCTAAGCTTCCAACCTCATGACGCAAAAACCAAAGAAGCGCAAGCTAAAATAGCAAAGCGAGAAAAGGTATCATGTGGGCGAGTTCTCACATGGGCCCGCGTGGCTTCCGCGTCTCGCTCGCTCAAACTGCTGCCAAGGAAGATTACATCAGGGGAAGTTCAATAATCACATCGTGCTATCGTCGATGAATATTGTGCTACAGTTGAGCGAGGTAAGGCTAAGCACGCCCCCCCCCCCCCACCCCCCGGAAGGGAGGGTTACTGCCTTATGTGGTCAGTACTGGGGTGTGCCGCTGGACAGAATATGATTTTTTGGTCTCTGCCCCTAAACATGGTATATGCGGGTTTTCCCCAACCGGGTATGGTCAGCACGATCGACATTCCATTTTGTTTTTCTGCCCTAAACAGGGTCAGGGTGTCAAACTCGCAGCTTGAACCTACACCCAAACATTGATCAAAAGACCCCGTTCTTCCTCCCCCCCCCCCCCACCCCGGGCGCCGGAGGGCACAGCAGTAGCACGACTCTGCAGAACCTAGATTAAGGGACGCCGAGTGCTATGAAGTAAGTAAATCCAGGACAAAATGCAATAGAATTACCTGCTCGGGCTAACAACTTGAATTCACAGTGAACCGCTTTATCTGCACTTTGTCCGTGCAATTGAAGATGCCGTGAGATGTCTCTTGTGCATTCTTTTAGGGAAACGTGGCCAGGGTAATCACTGCTTAATCCACAGGCAGTAACCCTCTGCAGAAAAGCGGAAAAACTACACGACGCCAAATATCAGTACTTACACACTCTGAACGTAACTTACTGCAATGTTTATTTTATTTCATGAGCTGTAATTAAATTAGAAGTAAAATTACAACAGCACTTACGTATACATTGCGAAATTACCGCGCTTTATAGAAAGAGTCGTGACCGTAAAAACTCCTTTGTGGAGCTTATGCTAACATGTGATCCAACAACGTACTAGCCAAGTATTGCAAGTTTTGGTTTTTTTCTTTTTAACTTTCCACCAAGTTTTTATCTCAAATCACATCACAGAACTGGAATGCGTGACTCTCTCTGTCAGTGTGGTGTGACACGTGCAGGTCACTGCAGAGGTCACCTGTCTTTCCGCTTATTCCTCTACGCGATGAGTTTAAATTATCTTCGCTCGATCAGGATACTGAAAATTCGTTTGTTTACAGTTTGAAATGTTTTTCTATTGTATTGTTGCTTTCTTGGTTGGCAAGGTAGGCGGCATAATACGTTGTTTCACAGTGGTTTCGATGTTATCTTGGTTCAGGTGAATGAGTGGATTCCTGTCTTGTTGAAATGCCGTTAAAAATCGGCTTTGTTTTAACATAATAAGACTCAGCACCACTCAAGAAAGCAGAACCTTCTTTCAAAGATCAGGAAAAACATTGTGCATGCAGGTGTAACTAATGGTAAGCCTATCTTTAACGACCTTTGTAATTGTTAGCAGTATTCCAGGAATTAAATCCGTAATTTGCATATAGTTCTACCCGGCTCAGATCACTAAACAGTAAAAATTTACTGACGGGGAAGTATTTAATTCCCAAAGCTGTAACTTTCCTGGTTAAAAGTACAATGACAGAGCTTCCTTTCTGTGTAGTCTTAATCGTTGAATGATACATACCAGATGCCGTTTTAAGCGGCCGAAGTTGGCCTTCATTTTACCTTGTGATAAATGAGGTTAAGAGCGGCTCGATAAGAACGCCGCTTGAAAATGTTCGAAACCAAACATTGACAAATTTATTACACCGTTTTAAAGTACAAAGGTTAAATAATGTTCATGATTTGTTTCGTTTTAAAAAAATCTTTTTTACGCTCTCACTGGCTTCCTAAAGTTGAGTGAGAATTTGACCCGTTTAGAGACCCTAAAACCGCCATTTTATGCATTTTTCGAACTTTTTAAATTTTCGTCCGTTAAATAACTCATTGGAACTTTGGATTATTTTTTCTTGAATTAGCTTACCCAAAGGGATTTTTTGACAAAATAAAAAAAAATTTGATTTTTCGTGAGTGTCTTTCGATTCTCGATATTCTCAGAAAATGGCTCTTAAGTAGTGGTCCGCGTAAAAACTAGGCAGGCAGATTGCAAAATCGATTAAAAGGTGTTAGCTTTTAATTATTAAATTCAATTAAATCCGTGAATCTGATTGGTCGATATCAAAAAATCGCCGAAAAATACAAGAAAAACGTGACAAAAACTGCATTTTTTGGCTTAGTTTTCCCCATTCCCCTGTGTTGTTCCTCACGGCCAAAATTCAGCATTGTTCTACGCGCCAATCAAGAGTTAGAACGGAAAACGTGCCACACGCGCGATCTTCATGCGACGCCATGTTGGATCTGCGATCCGAGAGTTGAGCTAAATGACCTTTAATGGACTCGTATTTGAGCATCTTGGCCCGTAACATCTTACGATTGTGGCTGCAGTTTGCCTAACATTCAAGCGATTTGTATTTGATGGAAGGAAACTGACTGCACAAACACTTTTAGTGTGAAAGAATCATCCCACCTTGGCTGACACGTAGGAGACACGGGAAGACTTGTTTATCAGAAAGGCCCGCAAAGAGGCTATACAAAATCGACTCGTCTGCAACGTGCATTTCTTCTAGCTGCTTGAGAGGAATGAATTCTATGACTACTTTTGTCTGCCAAGCGACTGCAGATGTCGAAGATACCAGGTTGTAAGGAGTAATTTCGCGAAGGACATGTTCGCGCGAAGCTAAATCGTCGTTCAGGAGCATTAGTACACATATAAACATTACGCCTAACGAAGAGTTTAGCCTTTTCGGTATCGCTTGTTTCTGTTCACTGAACAGTCTTTTGTAATAACAGGGGACTAATATTCTGAAGAGATTGTATTTTTTGAGAGACCTTCCCACGATCACAGCGTAGAGACAGTGACAATTACAGCGAGGTATTTTATTTATTTGTTCTGTTGCAGTTTTCATAGCGCAGCACAGAGAGATGGTTCGTGACTCTAGCGCATTCTACGTACGCGAGCGCGATTTGTTGCTGTTTTCGATCACCAACTTGACAGTTCCTTTGTGAAAGCCGAGCAAAATAATTTTCACGCGGTCGCTGACTGATGTATCACTGTACTAATCCTGATGTAATTTTATACAAGTTTAACTTCCTCGCTTTTGGCGCATAGGAATTTTCCAAAATTTAGATATGTTACATTTTTGAATGTATTGAATGCGTAGCCGAAATAAAACGTTGTTTGAATGGATTACAAACTATCTTATTTGAAATTTGAAATTCAAATTTCGCGCTTTTCGCCGTATTGGCCAATCAGATCATTCAGATTTAATTTGATCAGAGCAATTAGCGCCTGAAAAATAACTGCCGCTATTGCAGTGGCCTATTGTTCTTTTGCCTAGTTTTTACGCGGACCATTACATAGTTTGGGTCTTAAAGGGTAAAACGGCAGTTTGGCTGTCTTCCAATGTACAGCAGTGGTCTAGGAGCTCTTTGTTGCTGCGGTTTGCCACCATTTATACCTTCTGTACAAACAGCTGTGAAGGTACTACATCACTAGCACTAAATGCGTAGAATTAATATCTCTTGTGTCTTGAAGTGAACATGGGAAAGGTAAAGTAAGGTGTAAAGTTTTTGCCTTCGGAATAGCACAGGACATTTATTCCTTAACTTTAAGTGACAAGCGTGAGATGGCCGCCTCATATATCAAGCTAACTAAAAAAACGATTTTGTAGAATGTATTGTCCTTCTGCAGCAATTTCTTTATCTGCAACGAGCGGCTGCTTTTGTACATGGTTGCTCTTGTTTGCGCGTGCACTTGAACACAGTTGTCGACCTGAACATGCACACATAGGATGTTAACTAATATCGTGCTATTATCATTTCCGTTCGACAGATATTTGAGGCACTGAAACATGTTTTTGAGATAAGCTTTCTCATCCCTTTGTCATCACCCGTTTGTTTATGTATTTTTTATATTTTTTCTTTCTTTCTTTCTTTCTTTTTCTGGTGTTTATGGGCTTACTATGACACTAGTACTCACCGAGACGTGCCGAAATGTGCAAGTCACACAAAACCTTTACGTTTCGTGATATTTTCCACGCGTGATCGGATCCGGTGTTTAGATTTGTTGTCACGCCGCACGATACGTGCTACAAATGTTGGAAAGTGAGACTATCCGCTATTGTTAACGCAAGACTTATCATTTATATTAATAAAGGACAAAATCAGCCCGAGGACGTAGTTAAAAGAAGCGAAAGCTTATCCTATGTCCGGATGCGTGCGAACTGTTTATTCATACCTGCCAAACCTGTCGCAGAGTCACCTTTTACGCAATATCTGACAAAAGCCATGCTCCCAGTGTTCTTTTTATTATTAATACAAACCGGAAATGTGGCGTGACAGGCGATATAAGGCTCACTCGGCTACGATGTCGATACAAAAATTCATTCTAGTGTACCTACCCTCTTAAAATGAACTTTGCAAACCGTAAAAAGAATTGCGTGTTATGATTGTAAAATCAGGTCTAAAAACTAAGAACAAGGTCGCGGGCTGCGATTCTAATGATGCTTATGATATTTGCTTGAGTGATTCGAATATCACGATATTAATTGACACGTCTTTGAGGCAAAAACCCGTTGCTCTAATGAAAATCACCGACTGGTCATGGTCAAATCTCGTGACACACACCGCCTGTCGCCCAAGTACGTACTGCATTTGGCCTTTGCCACTGCGCGTGCACCAAACCTGTCGAGATAAACAAGGAGGAAAGATGAGGAAGATTGAAACGGTAACGCAAAGGGTAAAGCGCAGTTTTATTTTCAGCCTTTTTAACTTATTACGTGCGGCATGTTCGTTTGCGGTCCTTTATTGATACTTTTCTACTGTATAGATCCGATATGCTATACATTAAAGCACGGTTTTATCCATGTTCCTTTACAAGGTCGGCTTTGTCCGTCTAATCTTTGGCTTTGCGAGACATCAACACGACACTTGGACTCTCAACCTTTCCGAGACACGCGATGACGTTATTCGGTGGGAGTGCGGGAATTTGAACGGCATTTTCGCCATCTTGCTATGCCGCACTGATGAGCTCTAAGAAGAGCGAAACAGCTTACTACAGCAGCAACCCTGCTCTGTTGAAGTTCTATCAGTGTCGTGCTGATGTCTTGCAAGTCAATCTTTCTACGTAGACAGATCAACCTTGCTGTTATGTTTGTCTTTTAAATTATATTAGGTTCATTTACTCCCTCGTCATTTTCCCACCGCGGTAGCACAATAAGGGGAAAAAGTAAATTTTCTTTGCCGAAATATTGCTGCACCCGCAATAGAAGCAGAGGATGCAACAGTGGAAAGCAAAATTGAAGCATCTGTCTGCCGCAGCTAAGTCGAGCTCTCCACGGGCATCACTATATAAGCAACTTCCGATATCCGATTTAATAGCCAAAGGGTGGGCACTGGATCGCTCCCCTTCGTGTGCAGTCTCCCATACCTTCCCTCCCCCACACACTCCTCTTCTAAAATTCGCATCCATAGCCTCCAACACCCACTGCTAACTGTGCCATTTTGGGACAAGGACGAAGATACAAAAACCACATCATGAGAGGAACTATACAATGTCACGGATACCACTCGGATTTCCTAAATAAGGATATGGAGGATAAAATAATAATGAACATAAAGAAGAAGTAAACGAAGAAAAAAAAACAAGATGATGACCAAAGGACAATTTGAAGTTTCCATACAAGGAGGGAAGGAGAAAAAGATAGTGATGAACAAGAGGAATTAAAACAATATGATAGATACTGATGATTACTGATAAAGATAAAGACGATGATGAAATTGAAGAACGAAAAATTTTGTTCCAAATGAGGGTTATGAGGAGACCATTAAGAGAGGACAGGGGGTAGGGGGAAATGATATAAATGAAGATAACGAAGACAAAGAAGAAGAACAACAAGAAAAAGATGATGAAAAAGATAATGAAAATGGTGATGATGATGATGATGTTGATGATGATGATGATGATGATGATGATGATGATGATGATGATGATGATGATGATGATGTTGATGATGGAAGAAAATGAAGAACAGGAAGAAGATGATGATGAAGAAGAAGAAGGACACAACGACGACGACGACGATGATGATGATAAGGAGGAGGAGGAGGAGGACGACGACGACAACTATGCTTAAAGGAGAACTGAAGCCCAAAAATCGTATTTTTTTTGCATTCATTTTTAAGTAGTTTCAGATGTGGGAAATCGAGTTTCGGTAGTTGTTTTTGCCCCTTTCTCGTGATTTGCCCGAAAACTGGGTTTGAAGTTGCGCTTTTTCCCGCTTTTGGAGCTTTCCATTGCGGGCTCACAGCAGTTGTCAGCGGTAGGTTATGACGTAAGTGGTGGGGAAGATATTTCAGGACAGTAGTAGCTGAGAGACACTGTAGAGTTGTTTTCTTTTAGTTTTCTTTACAATATGAGTGGTGTACAACCGTTTCAATTCGAGCCAACGTATCCTCTTGGTGAGGAACCGATTGACTTTGTAGAAGAACGTGAAGAAGGGGCCGCTGCGACCGATTTTGCGGCGAGAATCGGGAACACGGAATGGTGTATTTGCGGGCATTGCGAAACTATGTCCACGGCCGACGAATGTTTCTGTTGTCAGGAACTAGAGGAACTTAATCAAAAATTTGATGAAGCAGGTTTGTTTTTATTCCAGTTATATTTCTATTGACATATTTAAACTGCGAGTGAGTTGGATATCAGAGACAATCGTACGATGCAGCGTTTTTGCTGAAGCTTTGTGAACTTGCAGTATGTCCCAGTATTTGTTTTATATGTGTCAGCTTACATTTTTCATTCGCTCTGTCGGCAGCAGTTGACTGTATCACGGAACATGCCAAATTCAGGATTGTTTGCCTCGATACTGATGTTCTAAATACGGCTCTTGTTGGAATTCACAACGCACGCTGTAATCCCTTGCCGGACCCTATCGAGAACAGGTCAGTTTCTAAGACACAGCAGATCTAGACGTGCATTCTGTTTAAGCTTTATTATCGTGCATTGTAATTCTTTATTGTAAATCATGCTATTTTTTGCATTTTAGAACGTGGCGTTTAGCAGCCTACCGCCAGTTTACTTGGTGGGCCCACGGTGTTCTGGGTAGGAATAAACGGCGAGTGATTCCAGCGTGTGTTGTGAAGGCAATTCGTACCAGATTTCCGGAGGAAAGTGGCGAGTATGTAGGATTCAAGCCGGCAGAAATCGATTTCAGTTGATTTTTGAGGTAAACAGTTCTGGATTTGGCACGTGTGTGGATACCTCTGATAAAGTTCTTGTCAACAAAAACAATCGTCGGCTGAACGGAAACCTGCCCAAGTGCATAATTCGATAATTACTTTATAAACTTGAATAAATTTTATACAAATTCTTTTTATTTAACCTTGTTCTGAGGCAATATGTAGTTTATTTCTATTATTTATTTCTTGTAAGGTAACATTTGCTACTTTGAATTACAATTTTAGTTTAAACAAATCGATCTATATAAGCTTTAGTACTCGAATCAGCTCATGACATTTAATCTTATGTAGGTGATTTTTACTCACAAGTGAGAGTTAACCGGAGTTTATTCTTTTCTATTTGGCGGCTTTGTGTGTGTACATGTTTTTACAAGCAAAAGCATTCTAAAAATTCTTTAAACTAAATTACAAAGGTCCTAAATGTCCGCTCAAAAGGTTTCAAAATGGTACACACAAAAATATTTCAGTTATATTCGAGCAATTCAGGTTACCACCATGACTTGTATATTTCTGTATTCTCCTATAGCTTGTAACAACAGCTATTTATGGTAGATCTCTTTTTAGCTTTTCTCAATGTACGTGCTCTCCTATTTCCAAACATTTGAAAACTTAATTGCTTGTCACACATGTCTGAGTGCCACAAGGCATATATTTGTATAGCTGGTCTTTAAAACAATTGGAAATTTGATCACAATTGAATGTGTGATCCAGTGCTTTCATAATTGACCTAGGGAAAATTTACAAGGGCACAATCAAATGTTTGCAGTGCAGGTTAAAGAGGTCTACCATGCACTTAATGAATACAGTTGATTATTTAGGAATCAGGAAATCTAGATGTGTGTCTAGCAATGACATCTGCCTTAGCTGGTCGAGGAGAGTTAGCAATGTTACGTGGAATGTGAGGTGCTGTGAGAGTAGCGCTTCTGTCATTTGCATCTTGAGTTTTTCTCTCAACGATTGCATCAAGCATTGGATAGAGATGGTCCCGTGTTGTCTTCTCCATAATTGGTTTCGCAATCCACTCTTTGGATCTCTTTGGATACACCACCTTGTAGCGAAGCTCTCCCTCACTTTCTCCCTTTGAAGAGGTAGCTTGTGCTCTACCAGTGTTTGCATTATGGTCAAGAGCTGCTAACTGTGTGCGTGCCACCATGCCTTTGTATGAGAAGTGCTGCCGCTTTGGTAGGTACTTTGTTTGGACACTGTGGTACACCTCCAATGTTCCAGTGT
This sequence comes from Siderastrea radians, assembly GCA_964017195.1. Classification (NCBI taxonomy): domain Eukaryota; kingdom Metazoa; phylum Cnidaria; class Anthozoa; order Scleractinia; family Rhizangiidae; genus Siderastrea; species Siderastrea radians. The sequence continues at coordinate 6,672,188 of OZ024891.1, read as the reverse complement.
GACAGATACATGTCAACTGCTGGATATCCTTTAGAAGTGTTTTGTCAAAAACCACCTCTTTTAGTGCCTCGTGCGCTGGGGACCCAGGGCGTAGCCACCTCTTCGTTCTTGCCACATTTCTAGGGATGGGTGGGTGGGCACACTCATGATATAAATCTGCACTGTCCCAGTGATGAATGTTGGCAGTGTGGTGGACAATTGATATCCACTTCTCGCGTAGAAGTTCTTTATCCCCTTCACAAGTGTCAGCACACCACCAGAGATGATTAGATACAGACTTGATCCAAGGAGAAAGTTCACTACAGTCCTTCTTCTTTGCCTTTTCAGTCCGTTTTTTGGTCACACTTTTAGCTAGATGCCAAACATCAAATTGATGATTCACATCGGGGTAGTTTTTTTTCATATCTGATTTTATGCCAACATGGCGATCTGTTGCAACAACTTTCACTTGAGCCCCCTTACCCCGGATATTTTCCATGCACCTTTTAAACCCCTCCCTTTCCATAGCATTGCTGCTGCTTACCTCACTAACCTGTACAATGTGGAAATCAACAATTTTGTCACTCTTTTGGTCTAACATGGTGTAGGTGCCATACTTGGCACTGTGGCCTGGGCTGTCACAGCGACCATCACCAGACAGCCACAACTCTTTATCTTTTAGGTCAGAAAAAACAGCCCTTTGTTCCCCCTCCCATACCTCATTGATTACTGGAAATAAATATAAATCCTGAATGTTGTAAAAGGTTTTTTCACTCAAAAAATTTAGTTTCAAGATCTCAGCTAGTGAAGCTATTTTAGTGTAGGTGGCCCCACTTAGAAGAATTGAAGAGGACAATAAGAGGTTTCCAGCAGCCATCCCCTTGATCATGGGCTGGCTTTGCCATAAGGAGGCATGGCCATTTATACATTTCAGCCTAACAAACAACTGTGTACCCTGAGTGGATGCATGGTTTTTCCTAACAGCTGCACCACACTCAGGGCACCACTTCAAAAGTTGGAACAAATTTTGTTTGAAAACAATAAACTTAACATCATCCTGGGGTTTTGGAGTTTTTGAGCTGTCTGTATCAGATATTGAATCATCTGACAAAATTTCGTCACTTTCGGATGGCACAAAAGATGGATCCTTTTGAGGTGACAGAGTTTCAGTGTGTTCCTGTTCAGAGGGTGGGTCCATTTCAATGCCAGAATTTGTAACCTCTTCATCGACATGTACATCAGTTTGGGTGGTTTGGTCACAAACGGTCACTTCAAATGATGACTTGTATGTTTGTGTTCCCGTTGACTTCATCAGTAGTTGCATTCCTCGTGTGTTTACCTGACACCCTGCATCACAGCTTTCTGTTAGCATAGTGACCGGATTTGATAACAACTCTGCAGTATCTGTTTCCTTGAGCGTGACAGCACAATCAAGGGAACCAATGGGCAAGTCAGGCTCGCTGGAGGTACCAGGTGTCCCTACAGCAACAGGTAAAATGTTCTTGGAGCAACCACGGGAACCAAGTGATGAGTTAGGTTCAGTGGATGTACTAGCCTCCCCCATAACAACAGGTGAGACATAAGGCGAAGTAATGACGGAAGAAAGATACTGCAAACCAAACGAGAGGCTGATTAACCCTTTCACCCCAAATCAAAATGGAATAGATAAAACTATTGACAAGCAAACAGCACTGTAAATGGGAAAAACAACAAACCACCTTCCACTGAAAAGACAACCCTGAATGTGAAACCAGGGGTGAAAATATTAATGTTTTCATGCTGAGACATAAAAGTTGGAACCCCATGTGATAAATCCGAGTTTGTGGCTACGGGACTACAACTGTAGGACATCCTCAAAAAAAAAAAAAGGGAGAGAGAGAGAACGATTGTTGGTTGAAGACGGTTAATCAAAACACTTGAAATTGCATAGTCTGAGGCTTGGTCAAAAAAGGTCAAAAGGTGCATGTAGTGTTAGGGTAATCGCGTGACTACAGTATACTCTCGTTATCTCCTAGTGTCGATACGTAAGCTGGCGAGAAGACTTACCTCTTTTCTCTCTTTTTTCTGGTTGCGCATTTCAGATGATGGCCGAGGCCTCTTTGTTGGTCGGTGGACGAAAACTGTTGGGATAGCGTCCGGTTTTAAGTCGTATTTTTCTGGTGACCCAAGCAGTTCGGCTTTGAGATCACGTTCATAACAGTGAGGCTCGAAATGCTGCGAACACAGTCTCGACTCTTTTGTAGGGGTGAAGTCCGCACGGGTTATTTTTGCCAGCCATTCTCTCAAGAGTTTTTCGTCCTTGGGAAAACGGTGGTAGCTCACACCGTCTTTGATATTAATTTTTCGGGAATCATTCTTGCATCCATAAGCGGCGCAATACACCATGATGATAATACAGTAAAACTGATAATAAACAGCTTGGTAACACATAGACGAGAAAACTTAGCTTATGCCAAGAAACGTACCTTTATTTATACACCAAAGCTGATGCAATCCCGGGAAAATTCTGCCACGTACATTGCAAAAAGAACGGAAAGGACATTCCGAGATAAGAAAATTACGTGATGGGTTGTAGAGCAGATAACAAATTCATTTGCGACACCGTGAGTCTTGGGATTTCCGACGCGTGAGGAACCGAAAGTACTCCAACAGTGATAAGGCACGTATAGGTTACTGAAAAACTACAGGCAACTTTTACTCTTGGGAAAAAATAAGTAAATTTTCATTAGCACACAGGAGTCCACATTTCTCAAACAGTAACAAAAATTATACAGACACGGGAGTTGCTATCTTCGGTTTCTCTGTTTATTTCAACCTCTACCCTCCCGATCGAACTCTAGCTTTAGGCGTCTTTCTTTCAAAAACAACAGTCACGTAAAACTTTCAGATACACATAACGTTCCCGAAACTTGGTTAATTTTCGGGATGAAAGAAAGTACGTTCAGAGAAGGATAATTACGCGGGAGTTGTTTCTTGTGACAGGCGCGCCATCCATCGATCGTGGGCTAAAAAATGCGACCATATGCTTCGCATCCGGATCCAACCCGATTGAGTGGGAAGTTCCCGGTAGATATGCCATGAAGTTAGAAGACTCTGATATGGTATTGTCCGCCCTTTCTTTCGCAAATATCCTGTAGCAAGGTCTACAACAGACACATAACTGTAGTTCTCTTTAGGAAGTCATATATTGCTTCCCCACCACTGACGTCATAGACTGCTTAAAATGTCCGCTGACACGCTTGTTCTGAGCCGCAATGCTCTTGGTCCGAATTTGCAGCTAAAAGTATTTTTTTGAGGCTGAAAGTAAGCTATCAGACAGGAAAAAAGTTGTAAACTTTAATATTCGTGACCCAAGCTTTACGGAAAAAAATGCTTAATTTTTGCCTTCAGTTCTCCTTTAAGATGTTGACGGTGATGACGACAATGACGATGACGAAGATGAAGTTTGAGATGAACATGATGACGAAGATCATGATCAAGATGAATAGCTAGATCATGATAAATATGAAGACAAATATAAAGAAGAAAATGAAGACAAAGTTGATCACGATGAAGCGTTGCTGTGGCAGTTTATTCCCAGCCGTCTGGTAACAACTGCATTTTTAGTAAGCTCTACTCTCTTTCGATTTACATAGTGCACTTTATTTCTTATGGGTTCAAGCACATTATGTTCTGGCCTTGAGACAGTACCAATCGACATGGATTTGAAAAGTAGTATGTGGGTACCTTTTGCATCTACTTTTGAAGAGACAGATGTTGTAAATGTAATAAGAACCATTTTTTTCCTGCACACGTTATGACATGCAATTACCTTTGAAAACACCCCAGGAATTATTCATAGTCTTAATATACGTATCCATAGGGGGCCCTGTAAAGAGTGGAATTTTATGATATTATTTTCGTAGTATGTCACATGTTTTGCTTGAGGAATTCCGTTCCGCAATGATAGGAAGAGCCAACACAAGTAGTATTATTATATATCATGACTTTGAAGGTTAGTCGTTGCAATGTTCCGTTCCATATGGTGCCAATTGTCACTTAATATAATATAAAACGAAAACTAAACAATTTTTTACCAGCAGGAAATGGTGAATTACAAGATGCGTTTTTCCATATCTCGTTGACCTGAACTCTTCATTAGTTTTTGTTATCCTATATCGAAGATGATCAACTAATAACCTCGAGGCTGGTAGTTTCTCTTAAGGTGAGCCGACAACTGCTGTTCAATACAACGTGAGAACGAAATGATATGGTAACAAAATCAGCCGGCTAATGAAGCTCAATTTCATTGGCACTATTCTACTCCTAAGAGGTCTTTGGAGGTGAAAATGCTTCATGTGGAGAGATTCTCTGTGGGGTAGGACCGTCAATGTTAAATATCTTAAGGGAAAAAAGAGAGTAAAAGGCTCTCCCAATGTTGCTCATATGAGCGCCTACCCTCAGCATTCCTCCTTGGAAGAGCACATGTCACGAGGATTACCACCAAAGGCACAGACTGCACGATAGAATTTAAAGGGCCTTATTGAATTCTTCTCGACAGTATTGCGCAGCAAATTACCACAGCTCATGAACGTGCCATACAGAAGGGTTGATAGCAGCTTCTGCATAATCGAAAAAACTACCAATGGCGCAGTTAGGAGGAGTGAGATCCAAATAAATGCTTAGAGGACGGTCCTTGTTCGATCGAACCTGGCACCAAGAACACTTTTTGTCCGAATAGGGAAAGCTGTTCTCATCAAAGCGCTCACCACTTTGAATCTCAAAGAAAACGTAATAAATTTGGACAGGAAGAGAGGAAGTGCACCATCTTTTGAGCTCCGAAATGATGGACCTCTTGCTCCAACAAGCAATACCTGTAGAACAATATCAGTAAAGGACCGCAAACGAAAATGCTGTTCGTGTAGGTAGGATCTAGTAAAACAGACCTAATCAGCCAAAGAAATACTCAAATGAAAAACATAGCAGCAAAGCTGATCTGACTACATAGAGAGATTTGCAAGACATCAACACGACCCTAATAGAACTTCAACAGAGCAGGGTTGCAGCCGCAGACAGCTGTTTCGCTCTTCTTAGAGCTCATCAGAACGGCATAGCAAGATGGCGAGTAATTTCACGGAATTTTCGCCATCTTGCTATGCCGTGGGCTGTCCGTCTGGCCTATACGGCGCGTCCCCCGGAGTGGCGAATAGGGGAACCTTCTGAACATCCTGGAGGTGGTCCTTAAGGTGAATCACTAAAGGGTCGGTTGGGGTACCTGTGAAATAACCAATACACAGGCGTGGACCTAGATGGGCCCAGTGGGTGGGGGCATAACCGGCTTACCCTCTCATCAGGGGGTATAAATATGATGAGCCAAAAAAATTGGGGCCCCGTTGGCTGCAGTATGCATGACCCACCTGTGTGTGGATACGCTCTGCTACTCAGCAACCCCACTCCCACCTATGGGTCAAATAGTCAGGTGGACCAGACTTGTTAGCTGGGTGAAGGCAGCTGGTCTAGGAGATGGCTACTCTGAAATCAAAACTAGGCAATTTAAGGAGGCATCCCCTCCATATTGGCCGGCCGACAGAGGGCTAACAACCCACTTCAGTGCTACTACATTGTTACTGAAACAAGCACTAACCACCATGTTTGTCCTTCGCCGGGGCAACTCTCCTGTGGTACACCACATATGACGGATAAAGCTGAAAGCCGAGAGGAAGCCTTTGTCGTGAAGAGGAAGCTGTTTCGGCGTAACCTGAAGATAGGAAGCTGGAAACTGAGACAGGCAGGAAAGCTGAAAGAGCTGTGTGATGAGGCCTCCAGATACAAATTAGATCTAGTCGGTGTCCAGGAAGTCAGATGGGGTGGTCAAGGCAAGTAAGTAACATTCGGCGGAATGATATTCATTTACTCAAGGAGAGAAATAGAAACTACACTTCTGGTGTAGGTCTCTTGCTTTCACCAGCAGCTGGAAGAGCTCTTGAGTCCTATGAGTGCATCTCGGACCGTCTTCTCACTGCAAAGCTCAACTGTGGGATTATTCGAATGATAATTGTTTGTTGTTCACCAACTGATGTTGCAGAGATTGAAGGGGAAGACCGATTGTATCAGTCATTCGAGGGCGTGTTACAAAGGCTACACTCCCACGATCTCCAGTTGGTAGTTGGTGACTTCAATGCACGCGTGGGAACTGACAGAAATGGCTTTGAGCTATTTCTTGGTCCTCATGCTGTGGCAGAATCTGCCAATGACAATGGGCAACGCTTATTAGACACTTGTGCATCTAACAACTTTGTCGTCATTGGGGGAAGTCTCTTCCCCCACAAGTCAATCCACTGGACTGTCGCACTTACCTGGGTGCAGATATTGGCAGTGATCATGAGCTTGTTGTGGCTAAGTTTAGGCTAAAGCTGGCCTGAAACATTAAACCTCGGGCAACCAGAAGGCTAGACGTTACGCAGCTGAGGAAGGAAAGGTATCAAGTGGCATGCCGAGAAGAGGTGACCAAAAGGATCTCTGATCTTGATATGGAGGTTTACTCTGTGAAGGAGGGTTGGACAGAGGCGGAGACGTAAGGACGGGATATCCAGGAAAACGGAGAATTTGGTGCGGGAGAGAAGGAGAGCAAAGTTAGTAAGGGATCAAGTTGGAAGTAGAAGTCGTCATGAGAGATACCGTTCCTTAGATAGGCAGGTAAAGAGCAGTGCAAGAGAAGACAAACAGAAGTGGCTGGATTCTGTGGGTGCTGATATAGAGAGAGCTACAAGTAGTGGGGAACATCGACGCATGTATCAGCTAGTTAAGCAGTTGTCCTGTCGGTACGCTGCAGGTACACCATCTGTCAAGGGTGAGGATGGCACACCCCTGAAAGACCGAGAGGAGGTGAAGTCACGGTGGGCTGAGTACTTCAACGACCTGTTGAACCGTTGGCCACCACAGAGGAGGCTACACCGAATTGGGCCTACAGGAGAGCACCTGGAACTTTCCGAGGACCCCCGGCAGGTTGGAGGTAGAGAAAGCGATTCAGAAGTTGAAGAACAACAAGGCCCCTAAGGCTGATGGGATTGTGGCTGAAATGATCAGGCTGGGTCCAGCGGAGCCTATATCGATGCTGCATCAACTTTTCATGAAGATCTGGGCAGATGAAACTGTTCTAGACGACTGGACTGAGAGCCTCATCTGTTTTCAAGAAGGGTGACCTTTCCATGTGTAGCAGCTACCGTGGTATCTCCCTTCTATCTGTCCCTAGGAAGGTGTTTGGGCTCATCATTCTGGAAAGAATGCGTGCAGGTGTTGAAAGGAAACTCCGTGAGAACCAAGGAGGTTTCAGGAGCGGGAGAGAGGGTGTGTAGATACGATCGTCTGCCTTCGGATGCTGATTAAGAAGTGTGTTGAGTTTCAACTACCAGGGCTTGCCATCTTTGTTGATTTGAAAGCAGCTTTCGACAGCATTCATCGCCCTTCCATGTGGCATATTCTCGCAGAGTATGGGATCCGTGTGAAGTATATACAGCTCATTCGCTGTGTTTATGAAAACTGTGAGGCTGCTGTCATTGTTAAAATGGTGAACGAACAGACTGGTTCAGAATTGAGACTGGAGTTCGCCAGGGATGTGTGTGGTCTCCACTGCTCTTTGGTGTAATGATCGACTTTGTCCTCCGCAAGAGTTGCGACAAACCATCTGCAGGGATATGCTTGAGAGATAGGAGATGCACACTTCTGGGCATTGAGCAATCCTGGCACTTCACTGACCTGGGCTATGCTGATGATGTAACCTTTCTGGAGCCTGGGAGTGACAAAGGCCATCCGGCATTGAGCTCACTACAGAGAGCAGGGGAGGAAGTTGATCTCACCATCTCGAAATCTAAGACCAAGGCTATGAGGTTCGGAGAAACAGAGGCAGCCGTCCACCTCGATGGAGAGGCAGTTGACACAGTTAATCACTTCAGATACTTGGGATCGAAGGTTATGTCAAAGGGTAGATTGGATGAGGAGTTGAAGATCAGGACTGGACGTGCTTCAGCAGTCTTTGGCCAGCTCTGCAAGGTGTGGAAGAGCAAAGTCAGCCACAAGACCAAATTTAGCATTTACAACGCTGTTGTCATCCCATCTTTGCTGTATGGCTCTTAGACCTGGGCGACCACACAGACCAAAGAAAAAAAACTGGATGTTTTTGACAACCGCTGTCTCCGTCGTATTTTAAGCATTATGTGGTTCCACCATGTAAGGAATACCGAGGTTCGAGAAAGAACTGGCCAAACCCCAGCGTCTCTTCTCCTCAAGAGCAGAAGGCTACGATAGTTTGTGCATGTCTGCCGAATGGTTATAGAACGGCCTCCTAAATCACGTCGGGGTTGGATACCTGAGTGTGGAAAGCGTCTAAGGGGGAGATGGCGCACCAGATGGAAGGACACCATTAGAAGGGATGCAGGATATGCTGGTGTGGAACGGGATCCAGAAATTGTAGCGGCTGATAGGACTCAGTGGCGGGACGTGCTCGCACTATTGGCATCTTGATACCAAGTTGCCCGGATGGGTGGATGGCTATACCGTACTGATGAGCTCTAAGAAGATCGTGACAGCTGTCTGCGGCTGCAACCCTGCTCTGTTGAAGTTCTGTTAGTGTCGTGTTAATGTCTCGCAAAGTCAAATCTTTCCACGTAGTCAGATTAGCCTTGCTGCTATGTTTGTCAAACAATACCTGTCCTGTCTGGGTGACGCTTTATGTGCACCGTGTAGTCTTTGGTAATCATACGAGGGCACACGAAATAGACGGCATAGCAGGGTGGGATTATGCCTAGGGCTACTAAGGGACCAATAGTAGAATTGTTGCACATGCCTAGGGAGCTTACCTTTTAATGTGTGACAACTGGCTGACTGGAACAGTGAGCTCATAAATGGAATGTGTCTATCTCATGAATTGTTTACTCTAGTACTTCCACGGCACGACAATTCGCCTTTACAACTCACCTTTGACATATGTTGCAGGTGACAAAGGCCGTCTTCATCAAACCCGTATTTGATTTGGGTCTAATGTAACACACCTTTGACCTGTATCAAAGCTATCGCAAAGTTACTTTCAAATGTGTGTCAAAGGTACCTTTGGTGACCTTTGCTTTGCATCAAAAGCCTATTATCTTTGATGGGCGTCAATGTCAAATGTGCTCCAACATCTTTGATTCGCCTGTCAAAGATAGTAGTGCAACTTTGTTACACCTTTGTTGCGAATCAAAGATGGTCAAAGCCAAATTTTCGTACAGTGTTCAGATTCTGTTAAAGTGGCGCATACCAATTACATAATATGCCATTGTCGAAAAATATACAAAGAGTCTCACACGAGCCAAGATACCCACACGTCCGAAGCTCAACCCGGTTTCTGTAGCATGAATAAATGTCGCCAGTACCCATTTATACACCTGGGTGGAGAAAGACAATGTGGGGTAAAGTCTCTTGTCCAAGGAAACAACACGATTGCAGGCACCAAGCGTCGAACCGTCGACCTTCAGATCTTAAGTCCAACGCGCTAACCACTATACCACCGCGCCCCCTTCGAAGAGTATATGCGATTTTTTAAATAACCAGAGCGGCCTTCCTGTTCCGACATATGGTAAGTTCCCATAGCACATCATGCAGCGCTCTGTGAGCGAACGCGTTTGTGCTTGTGATCTAAGCATTGTTGTCTTTCACTTCTTCATTGGAAGAAAACCCGCCTTGTTGTACCTTTGCCTTTGTTCCTTCATTTCCTTTCTTTCCTTTTGGATACCTCCTTAGAGCACCCTTGTCGCAAAAACTAAGACCCAGTTTTCGTGTATTATCTGATATAGAGAGAAATATCTAAACTGGAAAATCTTAGACGAACTATGCAAAGGTAGTCATGAGAGGTAGGGTTGTTTGAGTTACCAGATTTAGCAGCCATACTCTATTTAATGTCGATATCCATGCCCTTTAAAGTGTTTTCAACATCATATCATCTTGTTTTACCTTGCTGTCCGTCAGTTATTATCATGCTGGGAGCAGATTCATGCTGAAAAGCGACAACAAAGGGGGAAATCCACCAATCAACACTGCTGCTGGTGACCTTTGGACTCAATGAACTAACACCCTGAGGCTTTAAGTCTGATGCCTAATTACCATTCGTGGCATGTAAAAGAAGAATATTGAACTTGCATAATTATGAAAAGCGTCATAAGTGTCCATTTACTTTGTGGTCCCATATCCTTTTCACTTTCGGTTCTTTTAAAGATTGATTTAACCAATCACTGCCTCGGTTTGACTTCATTCTGTCTATAAAAGTTTATTCCCATAGCAATCTTTCGACGTCTTTCAGGAAAACATTCACCACTACAAAGAGCTATTATTATCACCATTGTAAGACCTCCCTATAACAATGGTTCAAAGGATGCCGACCAAAGCGAAGCGGATAAATTAAGCATGTAATTTTAGCATGTCAGTCAGTGCCTACCTTCCTGAAATTTTTGGATAAGTATTTCCTCTTTTAAAATAAAAAAAAATTAATCTGTTACCGATGCCTTCCCATTTTACTTGAGACTGAAGTGTGTTCTAGAAGAGTTTATTCGTCTGGTCACCATCAAAGTAGTTTCATGAAAACAATGCACACTACAAAGAGCCATTGTAGGATAGAAAGGTTCAAAGGAAGCCGACCAAGGCGAAATGGATTACAGTGACAAATAAACCATGTCATGTTCCCATGCAAATTTGCCATCGCCTTATTAAAATTGCCAGGTTTTACCGTTTTTAATTAAAGTGTCATTCAAATGTTATGTGTACGTTTCTGAGTTTCTAAAAATATCAATCTCTTGCGTAGGACCTTCCGACTTAAACGATACGCTCTGGAACGTTAAAATCGAAGTGAAGAAAGGGAATTGTTTTCTCGGTGCAGTCCGTGGGTGTCGATAAAAGCTACCGCTACACAAGCGCCGAAAACAGGTATCACTTGTGTAGCCAAGCCATAATGCTAGCCTTAATCCAGTTCTCCAGTATTTGATGCTGTGGTTTTTTTTGTAGCAGTTTCCGGCTATAAGCTAGTCTTTCTTTTCATTAAGCTAAGCATGTGGTCTGCCGAATATAAATATGCTGTCTGCCAAGTCAACCTTACCAAATAAGGTTTATTGGAAGGCATTGAGAGGTTAAAATTGCCGTAATCACAAAGACGGGCGTTTTTCTTTTTATGATTGAGCCACCTTTCAAAACAAAGAAGTAAGAAAAGATTGACAAGATCCAAATTGTCTTGATCTCGCCGCTCTTTATTTTTAAAAGGCCATTCGGTAAACAAAAAATGCAACTAGTTAAACAAAAGATACCTTTTGGTATTTCATTAAAAATCGTTTTGACCCTGATGATCTTTCTTTTTATCTGAATATCATTTTCTGCTTACTAAACACAGTCTTACTTTAACGTCTTGAGAAATCGAAGCCACTGGGAATCGAATTTGCCATTGACTGATTGAGAAAGCTTTTCCAAGGAAGTGTAGATAATTGTGAAGAATATGTTGGCACGAAATGAGTAAGTTTATAATTAGTTATCGTTGATTATCGAAGTTTGTACATGCTAATTGACAATTTGGAAGCAAGCTAAACGTGGTTACTTGTTATTGCCGCTTATGATGAAAATTAAAATTGCCCGATGATGTGAAATGGCAGAGTCAATTTCCAGCATTGATTGGAAGAAATTTTCGATTAGATTTCATTTTACATGCGCTATAGTTATTGGTCAGAGCGATAGGAAATAAATTCCAGGGCGACTACCATAATCTACCAAGGTTGCTAGTGCTTTACGTCAGTGTCTCCGGGTTACCTAGAATACGGCTACGAGAGGAAATCGCATATAAGGTCATAAAACGTACAGTTGATTTCTGCTAGTTGTTTTCCATTCTAAAATAAAATAACACCTCAAGCCAACTTACTGTACACATCGGTCAAGTTATAGAAGAGTTGATATCGCCTGGTGTTTAGTGTGAAATCAGGGGCCGGAAGGCCTAAAATTGCCTGAGATATTCGGATTTAATTGCAGTGAAAACTAGAGATTTCTATGGGCGAAACTTCACCTCGGACTTTCGTAACAAGAGGACTTATTAGTTTCTATTGTTTTCGGAAGGACCAATATGTCGTTTAGAGTGCGAAATAAGGTCAGCTAGCATTTTCGGAGAGCCATTAGCAGCTTGGAAATTCGGCGGATAGGATTCTGTTTCCAAAAATTTTCTGTAGCCTGAATTTTCAGCTAAAACCCCCGAACAGAACAATCTGTATTAGCTCACACAAATATGCCCTTGAAAAACCCTGAAACAATCTAAGAAAGCAGAAAATGATAGTTGAAGTATTTAGCTGAATTTTTTTCGTTGGGTGCCCCTGTGAAATAAGCTGATTTGATCAGACCTGTAATGAAAATGTCATCAGTTCACTTCTGATGCAAGCCGTATTACGATGGAAAGCGCACGTGCACTGAGTAATAAGTACCAACTTTGCATTTAATGTGGAAACTCGCCCTCAATCTGTTAGATGCCCGGGTTCTCTTGAAATTCTTGCGTTGGACACGAAAAAGAAACTCCAACAATTCAGTCTAAGAAAACTGTTATTTAGCAAATCAGTAGTTATCCCGTAAAATCTGAAATAGAGAGAAATTAAAAAAGATGAATCAAAAGTATTGTTTTTGTTAAAGCAAATATACCTGCTCTATTCATTCAAGATTCTCATTGTAACATTGTTGAATGGAAGGTGGCAGAACAAACGTGATGAAGCAACGCTTATTCAAATGACCTCTCAGATCATACAGCTGTCTTTGGAAGTATAGTTTGCTTTATGTTGGTCAAACAAGCGACATTTCATTGTGTATTGTCCCTATAAAAGTGTCGATATAAAAGCGATAGAGCTGTTCCTTTTGAGAATTGGAGATTGAAAAGCGATTATAAATTTGGACTTGGACGTTCATCGGCTGTTTCCACTGACATACAGTCAAAGCTCTCTTACGACCACCCTCGTAAGCGACCAGCTCCAGTTACGACAAGCATCGTGAAACCCCGTTTGACTCGTCGCTTAAACTCTGCAATGAAAAGCTCTCGCAAGCGACCGCTCCCGTAAGCTACCGCGATCACTTTTGTGAATTACCAACGGGCTATTTCTTTTGTTTTTAAGTTCTCGTAAGCGACCACTTTGTCAGCACTTTAATAAAAGCACTCGGTTCTTGTTCAAATTTAGAGTAATACATAACACATGTGCTAAAGGTTCTTTGACTTGCACCTACGCGGACCTCCTCTGTGATAGGCAATAAAAAACCTATTCAATATTATTACTACAAAACTATTAGTAACCAACGGCTAACATACGCTGAAAGCTCTTGTAAGCGACCACTCTCTATTGTTTTATCACATGGTCGCTTACGAGGTCTTACGAGAGCCCATTCTCGCAAGCGACCAGCTCTAGTTGCGACCACTTTTCTGAAATCCCGAGGTGGTCGCTCACGAGAGCTTCGACTGTATGTCATAAACGCGACAAAAATCTTTTGTTTTATATTCACCCGCCCGAGCGTGATACGTGGCTAATTTAGTCAATTTAGAGGTTACCCTTCAAGTACCAAGAACAATATGCATTTCTCCTCACTGTGCCTTAAAAATTCTTATGCTATTACTTGGGAGAATTTAATTAGACATCAGGGCGTTCCTTTGGTGATCATTTCCTTTATTCTCACGACCTGTATTTTTGATCAAGTAGTGATATCCTTACACAATGTAAGAATAATTAGATACTTGTTACTAGTACACAAACGAGTCAACTAAGACCAAGAACCAAAATCACACAACAGGATAATTTGGATTTTTTGTAGCCAAACCTTGACCAAAACTCGGCCAATGACAAACGATTGGAGTCAAAACTATAGATAGTACTGGAGATCAAAATTCCCAGGATCAAAATTCGTCCTTAAATAACTCGTCATACTGCGCCAACTTTCTAAGCGAGACTAATTTCGACAAATTGCTGTGATTTTCTATCCTTCATTGGCCCGATTTATACTAGAGACGGATCATCCGTCTGGGACGAACTTGGGCAAAGAACGGTAGTTCGTCTTATAATTCGTCTGTGTATAAATACGGGCTTTCAGACGGATCATCCGTCCAGACGAACTATCACGGTAGTTCGTCTTGACAGACGAACTACCGTGGATAATTCGTCTGGACGGATGATCCGTCTGTCTGTATAAATACGGGCAGAAGACGAACTACTCAAAAATCAGGATCGCGTTACCTAAAGCCAGCGGTCGTCTTGCAGTGAAATACAATACAATACGTCACGCTTGGACGAATTATCCGCCTAGTGTGAATACGGGACGAACTACGAGACGCAACGATAGTTCGTATCATAGTTCGTCCCGTGTTTATACTAGATAGATGATTCGTCTTGACGGATGATCTGTCTGGACGGATGATCCGTCTCTAGTATAAATCGGGCCATTCTTTCAGAGCTGCACGGAGTCGGTAAGGGCGAAAAGTGCGGTCTCCCGAGTCATAGGGAATAATGTCACACCTTTTAAAATTATTTCGCCGTTTCAAATACGCAAACTTCGGCAAAATGTCTGTGGTTTGTGATCCCGGGGAATGTCTTTTAAAATTACACGGCGCATAAATTGGCGTCATATCTCAATTCGGTGCAAACTCTCTGGAAATTTCTATGAGTAGTTAGACGAAACGAGAAGAATTGTTTTTCCGACAAGGAAAACAACGTATAGTCAGGCCTCAGTGTATTTCCGTTGCATATCCTCCTGTCCGTTGTCAGTAGCGCAAGGCAAGTCTATGCGGAGGACAAAGTTTCCATACCCGCTTGTGTTTATTTATAGTTCGCAATAATTTTCTTTCTTTCATGTTCAAAGTGCAGTGGCGTGTTTGTTGATACCGTGACCTTGAGTAACCCTTAGGAAATTGTTCGTTAGTCTTGTGTGACAATTGTGTCACGGAACAAGTCGAGACGTGGACGTGTGAGATCTAGCACTCGTGATAAAGAAACTGCTTTTATCTAGTCTTTGTCCCAATTATTATTTTCAAGATTAACGTATTCAACTTTGGACAGCTGTTACAGTTACTTACAACGATCAGCGTTGATTTGTATTGTCCTCGGTTTCAAGAGAAGTTGTTTGAACTATTAACCAGGAAACAAACTGACAAAAAGCTAGTTTCTCTTTTGTTAGCTTTTAGAGCCACTCTTCTTAAATTCCCATGGCATAACTTTGGAAAAAAGATCCATTTGAACGATCAACAGGCTAATTAACATTAACTGCTTTGCTATCACCGGCGCACTGTAAAAGTACATAAATTTTTGCAGCACTTTGTTTCAGTCAAGGCCTGTTCTGTTACCTACAAAGCTTGTACACAAACATAGAGCCTGATCCGACTTTTGACAAGTCATCTTGTATCATTTGACCAAACATTATACCCTCCTATAAATTCTGAAAAAAGAATCCGGGTAATGCTGCATGCAAGCTAGCGATAGCAATTGAGTAAGTGAACTAGCGAGCTCATGCAGTCAGCTTTGACTAGATATTTTGCATAGTTCTATTACTAGGATGTTGTGCTTTACAAGTGCGTGCTATGTATATACGAGCCATGTGACTCGCTTGAGTCAGTCAGTTGTACTACAATGTGACCAAGGCATACATATGCCTGTGATTTAGAAGAGCATCACCTTAAAGCTTCAAATACATAGGGTTTGACCATTTGTCGTGAATGGAACTAAATTAAACATTTAAAGTTAGCTCAACATTCTCTCATGAAATTTAAAACAAGTTGAATATACACTACATTCTCTTCTCCACCCGAGAGAGAGCGCAAGGACCCTGTAAACGAGCAAGTCTCTTTTCCCGCGTCACAGCCGTCTGATCGCGGGTATATAGTACGAGCCGTGACCCGTCTCGATCAGTCCAGGCCGGCGTGACTTTTTGCTGAAACGGGGTCAAAATTTAACGCTGGGAATGTTCGCCTAAAACTTCCGGTTTACCGATTTCCGAATATATACGAGTGTATAATATTTCCAGCGTTTCAAAATACTTTTGAGTGAAACAATTGTGAACCCTTCACCCCAAGGGGGCCTGGACCCTTCACCCTTTCTCACAGATTTTTATTGGTTGTCATTGTCATGTCACGTGTTATCTGAAGACTTTCATTCATCGCTGTTTACAGGTACGTAACTCTGTCAAAAATAACTTCTTTTGTCGCGGTGCTCGGGATTATACCCAACAAAAGTTCGGCCCATTGATTAGAGAAAAGTTTAATGGTATAGCGTATATATAATGTAACAGCGAGTAACATTATGGAAAATGCTTGATTTTCGTGTCACGTAACACGATTTGTCTATTGGCGTGAAGCTGAAGATAATTTGCGACGAAGGTTTTCTTTCCGACATTTTGGTGAGTAAAGGGATTTAAACCAATTTTTTTCAGTTTATTAATACAGGATTATAGGATTTTGGTGTAGCTCAACATGTTATAGACGATTGATTTCGAGAGTCACTTCATATCATGCGTGGTTGAACGATTTCACGTAATGGCGGTCGACGAAATTTTTCGCGCGCTTATTTCTACGCCGCTTCTTTAGCACTTTTCAACTATCTTGTATTCAGTAACCTTTATAAAACCGTCGAATTTTTTTTTGTTATAATTTGCAGTAAAGTACGAGATTTACGCCATTTTAGGTGCTTTAGAAATGTTGATTTGGATTGGATGCTCGTACGGTCGCCTGGCACGCCTTATAAGCTTCTGTTCATTAATGTTTACAAAAATGCCACGAGCTTTACCTCTGTATTCGCACAGAACGCGAAAATTTAGAAGTGTCCTTTGTTAGTACGTTTTACACTAGCCTGATAGTTCTGTAGTCTTTGTACGGTAAAAGTAATCGCAATAATTGCTTTATACACGCGCTTTGTGTTCATTGAAGCTTGCTGTAACTGTGTAAGCTACCCAATAAGTCTTGTTAAAAAAGGTATTGTACGGGTTCATTACACAATTACCAATGAACTTACCCTTACTTTTAGAAATAAAAGCATGGCTTGTTTCTTACCTAGGTACTCATGTTATGTAATGAAGAGGTTTTAAGAGCCCCAGTGTTTCAGTATTTTGATTGCTGGTGTCTTGTTGATTCTGTTTGATGTGTCCACATGTGTATGGTTTTGTTTGGGTTGATGTCAGAAATGTACCAAATCAAGTTCAGCTGAAGTGACACACCTAGCGATTTTACACATTTGTCGTGGCAAAATTGATCAAGAGCAAGTTGTTGCCATTTTCAGCTTCAATTGCAGGCACACTAGAAGATTGCTGGTGATTTTTTAATATTGCCAACATATATAATTGTCAATAGCTGATGTGCCAGATATACACAAAGCAAGGCAGTCAAATTCTCTGGCAAAATCATAGTTGCAGTAGCAGGCACATAAGACGATTTTCGCCTTTCACCACAATGATTTTATTATATTGCATAATGTGTTACAGCCACTTCAGGAATTAAATGTTGTAGAAATTGACTCATGGCACTGCACCATTGTCTTTCTGAGATGGATGGATGCAAGTGATTGATTGTTACTGCCTTAAGGCTAGGACTTCTAAGTCATACATACAAGAGTCCAAGGCAATTTTTGCTTCCACTCGAAGTTTTAGCTAGAAGGGCATTCAGGCATCCCACTTTTTGCATAAATTTATTTAAAATTCACGCCCTTGGATGCCCAATTTTCATTTTCGGGCTAAAATTCTGCTTCCACCTTTCTGTTTTTTTAGTTTTAGTTGGTACAGTTGTAGATAGATAACTTTATTTAGATACGGTAAAAAATCTTTCAGCATACAGATTTATAAAATAAAATGAAGATCTATTATACCTAACTAAACTAACTAACATTGCCCCATTCCATCCACTCACCTATGGAACATCATGACCTTGCATGCCTGATGTAGGGGAAAACCCTTCACGAATTAGAAAGGCGAACACCTGGGCTTGCCTTCCTACATGCAGAGTGTAAACCATGTTTGTTTGACATATTGTTTGACATAAAATTGAGGACCCTGAGGTGCCACCCTCCCTTCCTCCCCCCCCCCCCCCAAAAAAAAACCAGATAGCTAATTTCATATCCCCAAAAGGCCCTCACATCTCCTCGTCACTAGTATACCTGAAAACCTTCCTTTGGGGGCGAATCTTCGGGAGGTTTATAAATTGTCCATGGCTAGAAATCCAGCTTACCACTCTAAGATACACAAATTTTTGCTCAAGCAATGTACATACCAGTAGATTTTAAGAGCCAGGCAATAGTGCAATAGAGTTCCAACAACATTAGGCAGAAGTGGTCATTAGAGACACACTAAAGTCCTGGTTGCAAGGTTAAAAATGTAAAACAGCATGGTTTACAACATGCAGGTAGGGAGACAAGCCCAGGCATCTGCCTTTCATCATATCTATTTCTATTTCTTCGAGGGTTTTTCCCTATGTGGGGCATGCAAAGTCATGATATTCTATGGCTGAGTGGATAGAAGAGGGCTTATATTTTAAACTTGATTTTCTTAGGGAGAGGGCTTATCAGGTTATTGCATGGATTATTTTAGCCCTCTTGTGAACAACAGCCACTTGAGCTAGAGGTCTGGCAACTGCTTAGAAATTTTTGCATACTTAACGTAATTAAAACACTCCCTGCATTTTTCGATGGAGTTATACATCGTAAATGTCGTACTGTTTATCTGTTTAACAATTATTCTACGAGGGCGCGCTGGATATCGAATGATAGATAACCAACGAGGCGCGTAGCGCCGAGTTGGTTATAATCATTTGATATCCAGCAAGCCCGAGTAGAATAATTGTTTTATTAAAAACTTAACCACTATTTAAAAAAAAAATCAAGAAAGAACGGGAAAAATGAGAAAAGAAATTTAAGCGGAACAAGAATCGATCACATGACTGAACGAAAAAGGCGCCAAAACCTTGCGAAGTGTTGCAGCGTTTCATTGCAAAGCTGAATGAATCAATGAAAACTGCTCGAAAGTGAACAAAGTAGCACACGTTTTGGAAAAAAAGCTTCAAATTATTGGCTCTGAAATATGGTACATGTTTGATTTTTCCT
This sequence comes from Siderastrea radians, assembly GCA_964017195.1. Lineage (NCBI taxonomy): Eukaryota > Metazoa > Cnidaria > Anthozoa > Scleractinia > Rhizangiidae > Siderastrea > Siderastrea radians. The sequence goes on along the minus strand of OZ024891.1, from coordinate 6,653,133 downwards.
GAACATTGTTGTAATCATCGTTCAAAGCGGATTGAAGCTGTACAATTTCACCATATAGCTGCTGGAGTTGAAACTGGACAAGTTTGTAATCTGTTCGCACAACGGAGCCATCATGTGCGTGTTTGATCGAACTGAAGACAGAACAAATTTGAACAGTTGAACTTGAAGAGGTATTTTCTATGCAGCTCAGAAGCAAGATTACTGTAGCGAGGAACATTAGAATTCACCATCATAGTTTGTTAAACGCAAAACGCAAAATGCAGTTGTTCTCGGTTTAGAGGTTGCGGACGGAATGGTAAAAACAACATTCAAACAACTGGAAAAGCGATTCAACTCCGTTTACATGGCATCCAATTTCTATCTGAGCATTTGGACCTGTTGGAACACAGAGCTACAACAAGTGCAGGTAAACCAGTGTCCTGATTTTGCATGTTAAAGCCGAAAAACAATCTCGCCCTTCCTTCCTTCTTGGTAGTTTGCAGCTGTATTTTTTTTAGCACTTGTTTAGACTGCTTCATGATTTTCGCACCGACTCGCCATGAATGTGTGATACTTTTTATTAAATGCTCCAGCCCCATTTCATTGTGTTTTATTTTATGTCTTGTCTTGATATTTTGAAGTGGAAATCCTTTCTGATAATACCTACCGTTTGTTCAATTTCAATGATCGACGTGACGATCGATGAAAGAAATTAATTGTAAACACAACGCTTAATGCTTAAATTTCTATTTCTGCACAGTTTCTTCAAACAATTTTGACTTGTGTTAGACGACGCTGTTAGTGATGCTTTTTGGTGACGATGTTGGAATTTCTGCTTAATTTAAATTCGCTGCCAAGTGATTTTTCTCGTCCATTTTTCTCGTCGGGTTGCTCGCGAGGAAAAAACTTTCAGCTCACTTTGTTGTTGAGTGTTCATTGACCATATTTGTCGCAGCAGGTATATGAGCTGATAGCCTAGCTCCGTTCAGCCAATCAAAATGCTAGAAATCCAATATACCTAGTCCAGTTTTTAATAATCACTATTATACAAAATTGCTTTGAAGATTTTGAAGACAAATACTTAGGAATTAAAAAACCCACCAGTTTACGTTTATAATGTAACAGGCTTATGGAAAGCAATTTGGATTGAGTAGAAAACAGAGAACATCAAACTATAGTTTTGATAGGTTAGTTCATGATGTCATCGTGTAGAATATTAGGTAGTATTAAAATCTACAGGTAATGCAGTTTTATAATTCACTTGTCATTTTTTACTACAGAACATTGATTGTTTAACTGTAGTAAAGTTTATGTATGGTTCGGTATTAAAAGTTTTGCAGGTTTTCATTTTAGTAATGTGCATGTCTTACAGTACCAAAAAATGATGGTGCAAAAATTATAACCTAAGACATAATCCAGCTCTTAAGGGGCCTGTCTTTGACAGGCCACAGGTCTTGATTTCTGATAAAAATGCTTTCTTCACAAAGTGACTGAAGAATCTGAATATTTTAGGGGGGAAAAGGATCATTTTGTGATTGAAAACCTTTATCCCAATAATTATAATGTGTGTCCTGATGTGTACAATAATATTTCAGAGTGTTTGCAGTTGAAGTGAGTGGTTTCATTATTTACCCTTTAAGCCGTGATATCTTTTCTCCTCACTGTTCGTCATACATTTCTTATGGTAGTTGTTGGGAGGATTTGCATAAAAATCAAGACTTCTTATCTTTGATGATCATTTCCTTCGTTCTCATGACTAGTAGGCTTGATCAAGTAATAATATTGTGGGGGGAAATTAGATGCTTGTCACTGTTGGGGCTTAAAGGGTTAAGTAATCTTATGGGCACACATGTATTTACTAAAGATCACAGTGATCAGTGGTCTTTGTTGTGTGCAAAATATGTTAATGGTGACCTTTGGTGTTGGTCTGACAACTGGACAGGAAAATGGCCATAACATCTTGATTAATGAGTATTATGGATTGCAAATACCGTAAACACCGGCGTATAAGCCGCACTCGCAGATAAGCCGCACCCCGATTTTAGAAGCTCAAGATTTGGAAAAAAAATTTGTCAAAAATTCATAGCCGAGTCTTTTCATGTAATGAACATATTGGCTGAAATGAAGTCCTCTTCACTATGGATCGGTGATTCAATTTGTAGTCTGAATAAAACTCAAACATGCATTTTAATCCTTATAACAAGTACAAAAAGGTACCAAAAGGTACTTGAACACAAGACCGCTTTCCCTGATGAACTTTTCCCTAGCATTTTTCCAGTTTAAGCTATTCAAGTCCGAAAATTTGTGAGTAAGTTCGTTCGGACGTTCGGTTGCGTATCGTGGCTTAGTAGCCAGGCATACGATGAGAAGAGAGAAAACTGGTGACAAGTGTTGTCACTTCGTTCAGTTCGCAAAGCAAAGTTTAGCGATTTCTTTAGCTGTTCATGGCTTCCATGCAGGTTTACAAGGATATTTGGAAGCCATCCATCGGTGACAAAATCGCCTGTAAAAGGGGGTTCGATAATTGGTTTGACAAATTTGCCATCAAAGTTGTCAACAACGAAGAAACAGTGGGCCATTTACCACGCGAGTTCTCGAAGATAGCGTGGTACCGTTTTTGACTTTATTTTGGTGTTTTGGGGATGATTCATGGGGAATTACAGATTTTTTTCCAAATGTTCTCGCAGATAAGCCGCACCCCCGATTTTGAGCGAAGCTTTAGGGTAAAAAGGTGCGGCTTATACGCCGGTGTTTACGGTAATGTACACTTATAGGGCTCTTATTTACATTTCTTTTTCTTTTTTGTTTTAGTCATAGAATGGAAAGTCAGGTGAAACCTGCAAAACGAAAGTAGGTGCCAAGAGCAGTTGTTTCAGTGTTGATTCTGTGCCAACTCATTGTTAACCCAATGTCAATTCAAGGTTGATTCTCTATTTTGAAATGTCTCCTGTTTTTTGTGTGTTTTGCATTCTATTTTTTTTCAAGCCCATTTTACCAGAATTGAAACCTTTCAAAAAGGCACTGTGGTGTTCATAGTCCTGAAATTTCGAGGAAACTTTTGTCTAAATATTTATCCAGATATGTTCCTCATAAAAATTTCAAGCTCTGTCAGTTAAGTGTGGGCTAACACCAGTTTTCCAATCAATCTGATACGAGTACAATACTTTTTTGATATTTGATATCAATAATTATTAGGATGTCACAGTCGAGATTCATATATATTTGTGTCCATGTCAATCAAGGTTGAGTCCAGGCTAAAAAAAGAAGAAATGCTTGGGACACTTCTGTCATGACTAAAAATCTAATTGACAATTAGATTGTGAGCTGGAGATTTCTATCGCCTGATAGTTGATTTGGCCTTCGGCCTCATCAACTATCTAATTGGGTGGTTCCAGAAAATATCCATACCGATACCACGGGCGGCATCTCGGAATTCCGAAGGGGAGGGGGGGTTATGTCAGCTGGAATTCCGAGGACATGGGGGGTTACGTCGACTGGAATTCCGAGGACATGGGGAGGGTTCATTGGACTGGAATTCCGAAGGCATACGGGGGGTTTTCAGGAGAGTAACTTCCAGTTTGGTGTAGCTAAGTCTCTTCAACAAAAACTCGTCAAAACTAAGGACGATGATTCACTCGTAAACACGAGACACGTTCAACTCAATCAACACGCCGGAGACACATTTCAATGGTGATGGTCAATAAAATGTTTATGCCAACATGACGGCTGAAAGCTGTTCACTTGCCAGTAGATCGGTCACAAAAGCGATCGTAGGCTTTTCTTCGATTGTTTTGCTCGAATACAATACTGTAGATCCCAGCAGAGGGCTTTCAGCCCCTATATTAAAGCAGATATCATCGAGACACATGTGAAATTGTTGCGTTACATACCATGCGACGTTCATTGAAAAGGTCAGATTTCACATGTTATGCAAATTTGATGCGCTTTTGATCAGACTACATTCACTATTTTGTACAAATTCTTTTAAAGTTGTCATTGACTTTGCATTTCAATGTGAGTTTCATTTACTATTTTAATTTTAATCGAAGGATAAAGTGCGGGGAAAAAGTTTGATTTGTTCTTGCGCAATTTATTTGAGGCCGCAGCACAGTATGCAAATTGTGTTCACTATGAACTAAAAATAATTGCAGGAAAAAAAGATTGCTATTTTACTCTAATTCGTTTCCTAACATCATAACCTTCGATTTTTAGAATAGGTTGCATTCAACAGTTTCGCTTTGGACGGCAGGTTTGAGTCTGGCAAACGCAATTATGAATTTCCAATTTCAATTCTGAAAATTTTAGCTTTGTTGTTAAATTTTACGACCGCATTCGGCACGCAAATTATTCACGGCAACCCTCGACACCAAAAATTATAGACACACGTTTAAACATTGGACCAAGCGTTGGAATGACTTCAAAGCCGTTTGAGTTTTCTAATGTTTAACGGATTATCGGAAGTGTACGTTTTGCCGTGGAAGGTTACAATGTAAAATGTCACTCAGTCGGCCGCTGTTTGTCATCACGCAACGTTGATTGTTTGCTGTGCTGAATGTACGTTTTTTCCTTTCGGAGGGAGCGAAAGGATTAATTTCCTTTTAATAAAGGTGTTTGGAATATAGAGAGGGCTTTTCAAATCAGTTGGAAGAAAAAAGCGGCAATTCCTAAGGGGGGTTTGAATAATTACGGAATTCCGAAGGCATGGGGCGGTAGAACGGTTTGGAATTCCGAGGGCAAGGGGGGGTTGAGCATTTTGGAATTTCCTAAGGCAAGGGGGGGGTCTAGATAAAGATGCTGCCCGTGGTAGGGTATGGATATTTTCTGGAACCACCTATTGTTTTAGTATAAATCTACTAGACGTTCAAAACTTAACAGCAGACACAACATGTTTTTATTGAAAAAATGATATAAATAGGTCACACCGCACGCGGAAAACACTCTACTCACTATCTACAACAGAATAGATAGTGAGTAGTGTAGCCCATGAGAGAACAGCATTGGTGATAGAATGCTAGTAGATTTATACTAATATGTGATAGTGAACTGGTGACTCCACTGATCAGGGATCAGTGCTCCTCAACAGTTTTAACAGTTTTTATTGGCCTTAAGTTGTTGTTGTTGTTGTCGTTTTTTTTTTTTTGGGTTTCACCCTTTCACCACTGGCTGTTTTGAACAAAAAGTGCCCAGGACACCGGCTATTTCTGAAATGGCAAATGTTTTTGTGCACAAAGTGGCAGAAGATGATTTTCAAGTGAAGCTAGTGGAAATGTTAGACAACTAATTTCACCCCCCCTTTTCTTTTTTTTTTTTTTTTCGCATGTAAGCTTTACGTGTCGCTCAAATATTTAACTAATTAATTGCTTTATTTTACAAGTGTTATGCAATTTAAGGAAACAGTGTATAATAAGTGGCATATTACAAGTGTAAAATGTATATAATAAGCCAAACACCACATGCAACTGAGTAGTATGTAGTAAGTGACTGTCATTAGTGTATTAGTAATGTATTATGTAAGTAGTGTACTAGCATTGTAAGTAGTGTACTTGTTATTGTAAGCAGTTTGCTTTGCTTTCATTTAAAAAAAAAAAAAAAAATTTTCACCAAAATAACAAATGTTGTAGCGAATTTTATGAAGAACAATTTTGTCTACACTAAACTTCGCCTAATTCAAAATACGGGCAAAAGGATGTACAAATGTTGTACAACTCTTACCACGATGTGAAGTGAATGTCTCATCGCATCAGACGCACAAAAAAGCAAATATTTTGTCCTAAATATTTGTCAATTGGCTTCAAACTTCGGCTGTTCTTCAGTAGGAATTGATTGAAAAATTACAAAGATATTTCCTTTCAAATCGCAAAAACAACACCAAAATTCTCTTTTGAAGTTACAAAGCTCATGTGGTTATTGTTCAAAAGGAGAAAAAATTGCTTGGAAAGTTTTAGTTTGCGTTTATCTGTGCCTTCTCTGTTCAGGTCATTAAACCGGCGGCCATTTTGACTCCTAGACGTGTTATACCGGTAACCCAATTGAAAGGCCCGGTGGAAAAAGGGCGTAAGTGATGATTGCAGGTTGAAAATCTTAATTGCTGCTATTTAGCTGAACGTTGGCACACAGGCTGGTTTTCCTGTAAGGAACATTGTTGTGCAGTTATTTCTTGACCTGAGAGCTTCAATTTGAAGAATTAGCATGTAACTTTTGCTTAAAACTGACACAAAGAAAACAACAGGACCGCGGATTCTAGGTTGAATTCCTTTGTTTTAGTTCAGGCAGAGAACAAAAGAAATCATTCACGCATCACTTGAGCGAGTTCAGTTCAACAAAACTTTTCACGCAAAAGTACTACGCTAATTCTTCAAATTTTAGATCTCAGGTCAAAAATAAGTGCACAACAGTGTTCCTCACATGAAAACCAGCCTGTGTGCCAATGTTCAGCTAAATAGGAGCAATTTAGATTTTAACCTCAAATCATCACTTACGCCCTTTTTCCAACGGGCCCTTCAATTGAAATAGTCTGACCCCCTCTAGACAAATCTGCCTCATTTGGGGGCCGATTTTTCCGGCATGTTTTTTTCTTGGTCAGTTTTCCGGCGGGTAGTGTTATGGACCCTTTTGCGCTTTGCCGGAAAACCTCGCGCATAGTGGTGAAAGGGTTAATAAGAAGTATGTCACTAGCCTTTTCCTGTATTTCAGAGCCATAAACCCTTTAATTCTCAATATCAACATGTGTATTCTCCTCACTGTTCTCTTGATATTTCTTATGGTACATGTTGGGAGAGTTTGTTTGAACATCAAGACATTTCATCTTTGGTGATCATTTCTGTAATTCTCATGACCTGTATGTTTGGTCATGTTGTGATATTGAAAGGAGAAGTTACATGCTCGTCACTGTTGGGGGTTAAAGGGTTAAAGCAATCTGGAACAGAGGAAAATAAAAATCAAACTAGTTTGAAAACAAGTTAAAGTTACATCGAACGTAACATGTAATTTTGTATTTATAGTGGTTTGTAAATTATTTTTTGTTTTAGACGTTCTGAAGGATCATTTGATGGTGATGAAAATGGTATGTAAAGTTACGCTTTTTGGTTTATTACAGAATCCTTTTATGTTTTCAAGGTGGTCAAGGCCACACCATGCAGTGTGTATAGCATTTGAAGGGTTTTACGCTAAATAACTGAAAGTGCTGATTTTGTTGAAAATGATTACTTTCTTGGGGTGGCATCATTTTTTGATGAGCATGCTTGAGCACGGCCCACCCTATATCATCACGTCCATTGTCTCAGTGGCTTTATTTCTTAATTTATTTCGCTCTAATTTTGACACCTTGCTACATGATGTACCGGTAATCATGGGCATGCAATCTGTGCAGAGACAATGACATTTTTGGGGAAAGCCTGCCCAAACGTATACTCATCATGCATGGTGAACTAGTCATGCAAGAATTGTGGGAATGTACCATCACACAAAATGTGAATTGTCCAGATTGATGATTGGGGATTTTTGTTCTCATGTGATTTTTAATATAACATAATAAGTTTTGATAATAAAACACAGTTCTTACTAGATTTCAAACGATTTTGTGAGTTCCAAAATAGATATGTACTACAGTGAATCTTGATAACTTGAACCATCAGGAAAACCTTGTTTTAAAAATGTTTTAAAAATTTGAAAACGTTTCAAAATGCCGAGTTAGAGGAGTTGAAAATGAAAGTAGAAATAAGGGGAAATGCTTTGGATTTGAGTTAGTGAAATGGTTGAGATACTGGGGTTTGATTGTTAAGATTCTACTGTACTACATTTAAGTAAGTACCATGAGTTGAGGAGGGAGACTCTAAACTACCACATTGTTGCTATGGAAAGTTCTAACCATCATATCTTGGAAACCCTAACTTCGACAGATAAGCTGCTTGGCCACATTTGCTTAGTGAGAAAGGTTTTCAAGATTCTCAAGTCACAAGTCACAATCATTTTTCAGGTCATGTGACCTGAACAGAAAAAAAGGCCTAAAACACAAACAGCATAAAGTTTTAGTCATTGAAAACAATGCCGACATTTAACAGTCATCAAGTTGCAAAACCTGGCGCATCGGTTTCGTGAAATTTGCATTTTAATAGAAATTATGACATCATAAGTACATAAATTTATACATTTTCTGCTGTAGTTTTTCTGTTATTTATGTTAAAAGTAATTGCTTATGCCAGATTATAAAGAAGGCTGATTTAGCTCTGATTCATGAAAAAATTGGAACCTTAGATTTTTTCTTCTGCGCTTTAGGGATTTTTTTCTTATGCATGGTTGGGGACTGGCACTAGCTATGCATGCGCCCGGGGGAAGGGGGGTACTCCCTTATATAAGCTATATAGGTATGTAAGGCACCAAAGGGTATGTTTTTTGAGCCTTTTTGGTCTGAAATAGGGTATAGATTTTGACCATTTTGGTCTGAAATAGGGTGAGGTTTGTGCACTCTGATATGGGATCTGGTATGGTTCTTACAAGAAGCTATCTAAGTATTTTAAATTTTCTTCTCCAAAGAACTGAGGTTTGATTAATGTTGGGAATGCCCTCAAATGTTTATGCAACAAAGTAGGGTTAGGGTCTGGTCTGAAATATGGTATCAAATTTTGGGTCAGGTCTGAAATAAAGTAGGGAAAATCACATATTTTGGTCCGAAATAGGGTAAGGGTTTCCAAAAGCGTGCCGCAACCCCCCCCCCTCCCGCAACCAAATCTTCGGGAAGTACCCCCCTGGGCACGCACAATGTTGATTTTAAACTTCAGGTGGTTATCCTCAATCATTTCACCAATCTAGCGGCACAAGTCGCTGCAAAACAGTGTATATGTATGACAAAATACCACATGCAAAAATCGCCTAGCAACAATGCCAGATCTGTAGTTAAGGATCTCCCCCCTTAACCAACATGTCACAGCGCAGTCATAACATGTCGAAATGTGTGGGCGTTCATTAACTGTGAAAACCAGGTTAATAATCTTATGTTCTAACTTTTTAATAGCAATCACACTATTTTGTATTCATAGTATTATCAGAACTTATTTAAAACCACAAACGTTTACGCTCATCCCAAGTCTGCATGCAGGCTGATTTTTGACATGTGGCACAAAGTGGCTTAAAGTACCTATGAAGTGAAACAGAAGTTAAGCCTAGAAAGGTCTGGCAAAATGGGGAAGGATGGTGCTTTCATGTTGTACATTGTAGTATCTCCTCTTACGTTAAAGATATCGTATTTTCTCGATTAAACACCGGACCCCAAATAAACACTGGGTTGAAATAATTGCCAGGTCTACAGGGCTGAGTCAGGATTGGGACTTACCAGATTCACTGAGATGAGACAAAGTTGGTGACAATGTTCCACATTTTTTTAACGTTTCTGTTGAAATTTTCCTCTTCAGTAAATAAACCTCCAGTACTGATGATTAAAAATGGATGGCTGAAAAATGTATTTAATAAATAAATGCCGGGCCCCGAATAAACGCCAGGTCTATGAGGCCTAGTTTTAAATAAATGCCCCCGGCGTTTAATCGAGAAAATACGGTATTCAAGTTTTTGTATTATGCAAATTAGAAAATGATGACATCATAAGTGGTTACAGCCTGGAGACAAAAAAATATTGGGTTAAGGTAATAGACCTTTTTACCGATACAGCAGCCATGTTGAGTTTGCCCCCTGGTCATCCCATAATACTGGCTTGATTCTATTATTGTAATAATGCTGCATTGTCACTACAAAAGAATAAATAAATTTCAGTGAGTATAACGGGATGCCCAAGGGCAAAATCAATATGGCTGCTGTATCGGTAAAAAGTCTATTGAAAATTGTCACCAGTATTAACAAAAACACAAAATGGTCCGTATTTTGATGTGGTCTCCAGTCCCTTTCACCTTGAACCAAATATATTGTCATTTGTGCCTCTATTATGAGAAAGAGATGGTCCTGTTCGAAACACACGCCCCTATTGTGGTAAGTCTCCTCATTAACCACTAAGGAGTGGATGATGTTTGTAAAGCCTAAGAAAGGGAAATGTCCTTGCCACATAAAGGAAGAGACCCAGAAACAAAACTGTTGCCATGTCACTACCACAGTAAAGGTTCCTCAGTTTTTCTCAGTGGATATTGTTGGTGCCAGGTTTCAGTTACATGTACATTACCCCAATATTTCCTGAGATACTCTTGATGATGTGATTTGTCTCCATACTGTCACCACTTGTGATGTCGTCTTTTGTCTACTTTTAACTTGAATATAGCTGGAATGAGGGAAGGTGTTGCAAAAAGGAAAACGCCATCCTTCCTTTTTAATTGCCTTGCAAAGGAGCTTACCTTGTTTTTTACTTTTTGGGCAGCTTAAGAAGGGAATAAATGCCACACTTAATCGGTCACTATCCACACGAGAGGATTTGTTTAAACACCTTAAACACATACTGACTGAATTGTGACACTGCATTTTATTGAATATAATCAGTTATTTTAGTTTTCTTAAATGTAGTTATAATTTTTTCGATTTTTTGCGCATGCAAAATTTGTTGTCATTTTTAGTTTTAATTTCTTTTTGCGTTTGTTATTTAAATGACGTTTGAATCTTGCTTTCTTACATGATCTCAGAGCAACATAATACTACGAAAGTTCAGACATGGGCTGCCTTGTTGGAAGTTATTTCCTCTATAGCATTTAACTAGAACTTGGCAAAATGTATGCTACTGTATAAAGTGAAAAAAAGGCAAGCAGCTGAAATTCAGAAGTGAAGTATCGTGGGCCTTTTTTTGTCAGTCAGGGATTTGACAATGCACAGTTTATATTGTATTTGGCACCTGTCAACATGTTTATTACTGAAATGGTTAGATGGTGTATTTTGGGTGTAGCAAGGGAGTTCTGCATATTGTATTGGGTTTGATAAATAACAAAATAATACAAAATATTATGTTTTCGGTGTTCCTGAATTGTGAAGGAAGGAGGAACTGTTGTGGAAATGCAAACCACACCTGACAGTTTCCATTGCTGTTCCAAGGTCTCCCAAAACTTCTGCAAGCGTTTCTATTTATTCTATAGGAACATTGCGGAAAATTTTGTTTCTTTTATTAGCATGTTTCTTTTAGAATTGTGGTGTCCCAGCTTTAGTGTTGACACGGTCAGGAAAAAACAATTCAGTTTTCAAAGTTGGGAATGTCAGGAATTTTGCATCAACTCAAGGAAATTCTTTATTGTACCTCAAAGGCTGTGTAAAGTCGGAGATTTGATTTTTTACGTGCTGCAAGGATTGATAAAGATTCTTTCTTGTTTGTAAGGTAATGTTGTTGGAAAAACTATCTTTGAAATGGGGTCATTGAAAATTAGTTTTTGGTCAGCAAAAAGTAAGAAAAATAGTTTTTCTGTGGAGTGGCGACCCTCAACTTTTGATCCGTGCGTATGTTTATTTAAGGCTATAAAATGTCACAAACCACATACTTTGACGCTGGTGTGACCCAAAGGTGCCATACAAGACTGTTGTGATGAATGTTGAGAATTCGAACTTTGAGAATTAGACTGTCAGTGTTCCATCAAAGTCACATTTATAATACCTACTTCAATTTTTTTCAGCAGCAAAAAAGCTGCGCCTCCAAGTCAAACTTCCCAGGGTTCAAGTGTCCCAAGATCAGTTAGTGAAGTTGCGAAAGTTATCAGCAAAACAGAAGGGAACATCCAATAAAAACAACCACAGAGAAGAGAAGAAGGGAAATGATGCTGTACCCATCACTGATGCATCAGTGTCTGCACATGTAGTAAGGGAAAGCCCTGTACGACATAGGTTGTCAAACCTCCTTGATGGATCAGCACACAGTGACGATCATGATGCAATACTCCCTAATGATGGAGACAGTCATGTTACCATCATTAATGGTGAAGAAGAGACGGAAAGCGCTTGTGAGTTATTATCAAATCCAGAGTCAGTAAAAGCTCGTTTGTTTGACCCAGTGGAACTGCCCTCAGTTGATGATGCGTCCTTGCCTTTAACTCAGGATGAAGATTGTATCACTGTACCTTGCTACCCTGATGTTGTGGCTAAGACTTGTTTGCAGGTGAATGGCGCTTTACGTTGGGGTTTCCCTGATGACACCAATTTGGCATCTGCACAGGACGAGAAAAACTCTAGCAGTGAGGTTACTGAACACCATGAGGAAGTACAGTCATGTAATGACCCTGCTGATGATGGAGAAAGTTTTCGTTCCAGTGGTACTTTCTTGCCTGTAAACGAAGAAGTGGGGCCTGGCAGTGTTGAAAGTGAGGCAAGGCATGAAGGTGAACTCGCTGGAGATTCTGGATGCGGTTCAATGTCAAGTATTGCAGAAGATAACCCAATTGATTATGCAAATGGCTACAATACTCTTGAGGTTTGTTAATTTCTTTGCCCTTCTTGAACACAGTTTAACCCTGATGCTTCAACATGGAGTTAGTGCCCCCTCTGAATCCCTTGCTTTGTTTCCAAGGCAATCTGTAATGGTAGATGCCAAGTGACAGCATGCAGTGGATATCAAGGAGAATGTTTATCTGCTTATCCAAACAAAGAAACATTCTCCTTAATATCATTCATATTAATGAAGCTTTATTTTTGTGACGGTTATCGTTTTATGCACCTTAGTCGAATATAAGAAGACTTAATTTGGGCAAATTTGCAGTAATTGGTTTGCGCAGGTACATTTCATTATCATTGTCCAATCTATTTGCTTTGAAATGAAGAAAATAAAGAAATGGGTGAGATAAAGTTTAAACCATTCTCATACCTTTGGAAAAGAGATCTCTTTATTTGTGTCTGTGATTACAAATTCTAAATAACATTTGAGATAACGTGTTGATATTGATTAGTTACTGATTCCTCACTGAGTATCCGCAATATTCAATGGTTAATCACTGGAGCACTCCACCCTCCCATTCCCCCATTCCCTCCTCCTGTTTCTCTTATTCCTGTTCCTGGTGACTCCTTTGAAACCAGGGGTGGATTGGGTGCCAGCCACCTCCCCCCCCCCTCGTTTGGGGTTGTTTAAGCCTGACAAATTTAAAAAAATTAAAAATTGAGATCACTATCACCGAGGCGATTTTTGTCTCGGATTTTTCCAATATCGTTCTGTCAGCCATCTCCCCCCCCCCCCCCCCAAAAGAAAAATGCTGGATCCTGCCACTGCGGGCTTTCTTTTTTTCTACCGTTTGTATGGATTACTCGTTAGTGAGAATGGTGGCAATATGCCTAGTAAATACTATGGTAAGCAGTACTTTTATATTTAAAGCTCATCTCTGTATTCATTTTCATGAACACAGGTCATGAACACCCTTCTGTCAGATTTAGCGGAAGAAAGAGGCAGGAGGATAGATCTGGAAGAAAGGATTTCCTTAATGGAGGGGAAGGAAAAAGATCTCTTGACACAGTGTGAAAAATTAAAGGAACTTGTGAATGACCTGCTTCATCTCTCCGAGGTACAGATATGTGGATATACTGTGTGAAAACGATGCAACACTTCAGTAGAAGGAAGAAGTCACCACAGCTGGCTAAAACACCAACCCCATAAGCTGATCAATTTCCTTTTGGTTATTTTCCATTTTTCTTCTGTCACTACAAAGTGAATTGAGTTTTGTAGGCAATTCAGTGTACAGTAGACCCTGCCGTCTCAAACCCAAGGAAGGAAGGAAGGTGGCAGATGCCTTCTGCATTGTTATTGACATCAAATTTTCCAGTTGATTGTCACATTGTTGTCCAGTTTATCAAATAGTGTACTTCCTGAGAATCAACCTTTGGGATCTTTTCAACTGAAGATGATAAATTTTCTTTTACAGGTGAAACCTGAGACGGTATCCAGAGGGACTCAAATAAATATGAACTTAGTAAGTCAAAATTTTTGTCAAAGGATGCAGGGCCAGGCCTTAACCAGTGTTTTTTTTCTTTCAAGTTTTCGTAGCTTATTGTTGACCAAAGTGAAACTTCGAAGTGGACACCATGAAATCCACGTATTTGTATTCTCACAGTTAATCTGGAATTATCATCTTGTTGTAGAAGTTAAGAAACTACACTTTTAAAAAGATGTTTCTAGTGTCAAAAGATTCCCCATGTGAACTACCGCTAGAAGCGACAACCAGTTGCAAACTTGCCGAAAAAGGTCATGTATGGAAAACAATGGACACTGCAAACAAACTTTGTCGAGTCTGCAAGATAATTATCCCCTTTTCATCTTTACTCTAGGTTTTGAATGTTAAACCGCATTAGAAACTAGTGTAGAAGAGACATGGAATTAATGATTAGAAAAGTACAAAAAAATTATCGAATGAACTTCTCAGTTGTTTACATGAAAAGTTGCATTTAGTCTATTCTCTATTCACAGAGGGGTTGCTTTCCCTCTTTGAAGACTGACCAATTGGAACTAGGAAAACCAAGTCGAATGCCTTTTATCATTTGTATTTTTCCCCTTTTTGTTCCAAATTTGTTGAAATCTTTGGGATACTAACTGGTCCATCAACATAGGAAAGTATTTGGAACAGACCAAAAATGACGATGAAAAGTTCTGCCAAACCTTAATGTCCCTTTTGATTTTAAACCCAGATATTTAAAATGCCAGGGTAAATGGGAATAGATTGTATTCTTACTGTTTTTGCTCTATCATTTGCAGAGTCTTCGCCGTGGAAGAACAGCTGATAGAGCAACCTCACCATTGAGAGAAAGTCATCCCTCTCCAGCCCTACACCTTGTGTCTTATTCTGTGGGATGTCAAACAAGTACTGATGAAGTTGAATCTCCAAAGGAGATAACATCTACCTTCTGCCAAACTGATGAGGAGGTTATACCTCCAAAGATATTAATGTCTGCAGCCAGTCAAACGGATCTTTACATGCCAGTTGAAGTTGGACCAGAGGAAGTGAGAACAGCACTACAAACTGGCATCATTACACCTGCAGACGTAATGGCCGTGCGGCATGTCCCAGGCACAGCTCCAGTGCAACTGCAAAGCCCTTCTCAGAGTACACAGGCACCAAACCTGTTGCAAACTGCTAACAATCAATCCGCCCAGTATTACCAAATGCCACCAGGTAGGCGACCCCAACAGACTTTCTCTTTCCGGCCTACTCAACAAGGAGAGCCCCAAGGGCCGATTCGGACTTTACTACAGCGTCCCACAGCTGTGCCACAGACAGGAGGCTTTCAATCTACAGGTTACCATTCTGGTGGTTTGAATTCTACTCAGATCAGAACTTCACAACCTTCCACTGTCAGACATTATACACCAGTGTCCTCCACCGTTGAGAGCACTGGTGAGTACCACTTGAATGCAAGACGTGCCTACGTCAGTGCTTTTAATTCGTTGGCTCAAAGAAATTCAGCTTCTCAGTCTCAAATGACGAATCAAGCTGTGTCCTCCTATCGGGGAATAGCACAGAGTGATAGTCCTGTCCAACATGTCGGACGACACCTTGCTACTCAGCAGCAGATGCCTCCGTCAAGAACTTTGCAACAAACTGTAGATGCACAAGCTGCTCTTCAATTAAGGATTCGCACGGCAATGCAAGAAGCAAATCAACGCCAAACTGCGGAAGTTTGTTCATCGAGAAACACTTTCGTACCATTAGGGAATGTTTCTTCTAGTCGGGTTACCCATCAACAAGGCATTTCACATCCTGAAATACAAGTACATGCACAGGCACTTATTCGAAGAAATTCTCCATATGTGTCCCATAATCAGCAAGGAGCAAATGTGGGTTCATCCATCAATCACGCAGCTGTTCATGGGCCAGTTGCACTCTCCCCATCAATGTCTGGACTGTTGCAGACTCAAGGAAGTCAGGTATTAGGGTCACAAGCGGCCAATTTAAATTCTTCTGCAAATCAAACAGCGATGCATGGGGTTCAACAGTCACGTTCACAGCCTACTGCAATAAATGCTCAGTCGCACGCTCAAAGAAGCCTTGCACAGGATCATCGAGGAGTGAGTTTGAATTCATCCCTGAATCAGTCATCAGCCCTTGGGATGCCTATGCAGCAATCTGTTATGCAACCTATGACAGTAAATTCAGGGGTACACACCCAAAGAGTGTCACAGAATCAGCAAGAGAGGAATTTGCCGATGAGTCAGATGGGTGTAAGTGAAGTGGCTATGCAGCAAACTGCACAGTCACCCTCCCTTCCAGGATCAGTTCAAACTCGGTCATCAAACAGCTACAGTAAGACTATGACACAGTTCAGGCAGATGGTAGTGGAAAGAAACTTGGCAGTTTCGAAAACACAGCAAAGAACTCGATTTGATGCTCGCAATCCAAGCCTGTATGATGAAGTTCGGCGTGTATACAAGCAACTACAGCATAGCTTGGATGAAGTTACACTCAACAAGGAGAAAGAAAGAAATGCCCATGTGACAAATTCTACCAGTGTCACAGCTGATAGTGTACAAGTGGATAATAGCGGCAGCAGTGAAATGAGAGCCGGGTACTTGCAATCAAGTAACGAGAGTCACCAATCAAGCAGTACCTTTGTTTCCACCTCAGAAAACGTTGCATCAGAAGAACACTCTTTGAGTCAGGCTTGTGATTCTGGTGAGACAGATTTCATTCGCTCCTGCCCTTCTGATGGTTTGCAAACAACAGTGGGCTCGTCAGAACAAGACAGTGTTAAGGAGCAGATGACTTGTTTGTCCCGTAATAAGGATCCCTGCAAGAATCCACGAAAAAAAACGATTGGTGCCTTAGAGAATACAGTACAGAGATTATTGGCCCTCCAAAATAATCCCTCTCCATCTGACAATGATTCTAGATGTTCATCTCCTAACTCTGTCGATGAATTGTTTGATGGTACATCAAAGAATGAGAACTGGTCAGAGCCACTGCAATTGGAACCTGAAACATCAGATGAGAGAAATGTTTCCCTGCTTGAGAATAATTCAGGAAACGAATTTGTACAGGATTGCTCCAACATTCCTGAACGTGGTACATTAGAAGCAGCTTCATTAGGTGTGTTTGAAAGAGCAAGCAACAAAGAGTGTGAGAAGCAAATTGACCCCCCTGAAGCGTTTTCAAATTCCCCCGAAGAAATTGGTCTTGAGAAGATGAAACCAGTTGCAGAAACAACCTCTTCTTGTGAAGAAAGTGACTTACCAACAGTGAAAGAAGTTGGAGATTCTCTGATGGCTGATGGAGAAGACGAAAAAGAGGTAGTTAGTGGTACAGAGGACAGCACAGTCAGCAATTTAGACAGTGTGTTCATTGCTCCATTACCTCCCTCTAAAACTAAGGGTGGAAGTGAGAAGAACAGAGACTCAAACAGTGATGACTTGTATGTAGATCTAATGTCTCCTGTTATACCGAACGGCACTGAGAACAACAGTGTCAGTAATCTGGATAGTGTGTTTGTTGCTCCAAAAACTCCTTCTAAAACCAGGAGTAAAGGTGAGAAGGACAATGATCCATACAGTGATGATCTGTATGTGGACCTTATGTCTCCTATTATACCACCAATAGTCACTGCGAAACGTAATTGGTCTAGATTTCTTAGATTTGATTCACACACTGCAAGTGATGATGCTGATGATGAGCAGGATGGGGACGATGTAGTTGGGGATGTTGAGAGTAATCCTAAACCAGCACGTACTGTTAGTGAGACAGAAGAAGCTGCAAAGGGCACCGACATTACTGATCCTGAATATTCACGGGGTAGAGTGGAGATGCAGCAACCTGTGATGGAGACTGCCAACCAAGAAAATGTAAAAGATGATCCTGAGTTTGCCCCGCGTGCAGTAGATATGGAAGGGTCAAAGAAGGATGGAGACAAGGCTAACAAGGGTATGAAAACTGATGCAGAGCCAACAGAGAGTATTACTGAGATGCAGCAGGCTGTGGCAAATGTGGACGTTGTTGAACCAGGTGAAGAAAATGGTCTTGAATTCGCACTAAGTGCAGTAGAAATGGAAGAGTCTGTGGAGGATGGAGACAAGGCTAACGAAGGTATGGAAACCTGTGTAAACCCAAAGCAGAGTATTGCTGAGACACAGCAGGCTGTGGCAGATGTGGAGGGTATCGAACCAGTTGAAGGAAATGATAATGAATTCGCTCAGAATACAATAGAAATGGAAGAGTCAGTGGAGGATGGAGACAAGAGTAAGGAAAGTATGGGAAGTGATGCTCAAGTTGCAGAGAACACATTGGAAATGGAAGAGTCAGTTAAGGGTGGAGACAAGACTGGTGAAGGAATGGAAACTGATGCAGAACCAGAACAGAGTATAGCTGAGATGCAGCCGGCTGTGGCAAGTGTGGATAGTGTTGACCTAGATGTAGAGAATGATCCTGAATTTGCCCCGGATGCACTGGGTACAGGAAAGCCTGTAAAGAATGGACACATTGCTGATGAAGATATGGAAACTGATGCAGATCCAAAACAGAGTATTGCTGAGACACAGCAGGTTATGATAAATGTGGATAGTGTTGACCCAGATTTACAGAATGATCCTGAGTTTGCAAAGTGTACAGTGGAGCCAAGAGACTCTGCTAAGGGTGGAGACATTGCTGGTGAAGATATGGAAACTGATCCAGAGCCAAAACAGAGTATTGCTGCGACACAAGAGGCTGTGACAAATGTAGACAACTTTGACCCTGGTGCAGAGAACGATCCTGAGTTTTCCCCAAATTCGGTGGAAACTGGAAAGTCCGTGAAAGACGGAGGCAGAGCTGTTGAAGACATTGAAAAAGATGAAGGGCCTAAAGAGGGTACAGCTGAGACACAGCAGGCTTTGACAAACGTTGAGAATGTTGACCCTGATTCAGCTAATGATCCTGAATTTTCATCGATTGTATTCGAAACAGAACAATCTGTGAAGGATGGAGATGATGCTGATGACGATGTGGAAACGCGTAATGTTGACCTAGTTGTAGAGAATGATTTAACACCGACATCGAGAAGAACAGAAACAGAAGAGGCTGTGGCAAAGGCAGATGCCAGTAATGCTGATCTAGGACCTTCATGTACTATAGCTGCAATAGAACAAACTGACATTGATAGCCAATGTGAAAGTGGTAGTCCGCACAGTGAAGAACTTTGTGCCAACACTGACTGTGATCAACAGAAAAGTGTAGTGAATGTTGAGGGAATCAAGCAACCTCAAAAACCTGGACTGGCACTCGAAGCCATTGCTGAACAAAATCTTTATCATCTTAGCAGTACAGTCATGGAACCTCCAACCGTGAGTGAGTTCACGTCTGTGTTTCATGTCTCACGTAAAATTTCTGACATTGAAGGAACAAAGAGACATCCCTTGGAAGACCGACTACACTGCATACCAAGTCATACAATTTCAAGTCCTTTGGAAAGAAGAGATTCTAACATCATTGTTGATCACAATGATAAGGAAAATGCATCGACCAGTGAACCAGTGGAGCGGAACGTCAATGTTTCTTCCATCCCACCATCACCACGGCTTGCTGTTCGTTTGTTGAACGAGGACCTTGTGATTATGTGGGACTTGCCTCCTGATAACAGTGTTACTGATATAGAGTACTTTGAGTTGTATTCGTGGAGCAGCGTTGGCCAGTGGCTGAGAATTGCTCAAATCAAAGCCCTGAAACTTCCTATGGGGTGCACACTAAGAAATTTAGTACCAGGAAAGATGTTCTTCTTTACTGTTCGAGCAGTGGGTCGAAATGGAGAAGCTGGCGATTTCAGTCCGCCATCTGGAGTAAATTCATAGTCCTTATGTTAAAATGGTCGTCATTGTCCTCTGGTGTTTGGGGAACTTTGATCAGAACACGTGCGAATGCACCAAATAACATGAACGGCACTTGAGAATGAGAGCTTTTTGTTATTAAGGAGGTTAAGCTTCGCTTTCTTCTTTCTTTTTTCTTTCATTGTTATTACTATTTCATTTTCACCTTTTCACAATTGATCCGACATACGAGGGTCACAAGTTTGTCAGTTGTAAGACTGCTAACTGTTACCCTTGTTAAACAAAGTCGATTTATTTTTATTTATTTGTGATTATGCCCTCAAATTCTTGCTAACGATGTGTTTTGACTTGACCTTTGGACTAAACAATTGTAACCTGCTTATAAACGTTCCTTCTAGTTAATTTGAACCAAAAGCGACCAGATTTGGTGGAAGTGCATAGACGAGACATAGATCATATTGATCACTTATATGATCTGCATCCGTATTGGGTCGATGAAACAAAAAAAAAAGCCAGACAGAGTGTTTTTATAAGAACGGAACGCCAAAAGCACACCAGTGTGATGATTATGACTTGTAGTAAAAATAATATATAATTTGTTATACAGGCTTCCTCATTCTTCAAATGAGATTTGTATTTATTGTTGCTTTTTAGTTAGGATGAAACGGTTTGGGTCCTGGTATCATGTTTGATCAAGTGATCGTTTCTATCTACGAAATCAGTATTTTATTGTGAAGGCAATGTTAAAGTGGGGCAAGTCGGACATCTTATAAAAGATGGTTGTTGGCAAAAGTGGGCCTTGAAAGCGCCCTGAAAAAACTTATTTATGAAAGGTGGGGCTTGAGTGCAAGATGGTAATTAATGGCTTTTCAGCCACCGAGTGGAAATGAGCCTCCCCGTATAGTGCTTATAATTGAACAAGAAAGAAACTTTTTCTACTGCTTTGCACATCACTAGGGGGCCTTTGTTTTGTGCCCTTGTCTGCACATGAGCCATTTTATGTACAGCGTTTTGTATTTGTCAATTTGTATACCTTTATATTGGAACTTATTGTTTCAGACAGGTTTATTTTTACTATGTAAAGAAGTAGATTTTTATGTTAATGAATCAAAATTGATCCCTCCATCTTCCATGAAAATACAAATAATTAATCTAACGCTAATTATTTGATACCGTTATTCAGAAACTATTGAAGGATGATTATGTTTTGTGGCAGTTTTGCTTGTAACAAAAGTAAAATAAAGTATTGTTATTTTCAAGGAGTCAGAATTTCAAGAGTTGGGTGAATACTCGCATCGTTTTAGAACGTCAAAACTCAAAGTGGCACTACGTGCTTAAGATCGCGGTTTTTTGTCTTCTGCTCGAGTTTTTCTTCTGATTTAAATTTTGGTCATAGTTCCACTACCTTTCACTGGTTTGTGGCTGTAGTTTTCCTGTTTGATATCTAGCCGATACATAGATGGTTTTATCTCTTGTGATATTGCTTGCAAAATAACATTTTTGTCTTTTAAATCACTCATAACGTGTTATGTTACCTTTATAGACCCTTGCGTGCGAGAGACGTCAAACTGTCTATGTCGTGGTCTTCGTTTGGTTTAGCTCCAGAGGTTTCACTGCTGGTTGTATCCACGTCTCAGTGAGATTTATGCAACTACTGTAATATATCAGCAACCTTCGTCCTTCTTTCAGGGCCAAGGGATGGCCTTCGAATTGTTTTTTTTTCTGTTATCCTGTACATAGTCTACATTAGCCAATATGCTATCGGTCAGTCGACATCACTCTAATGACCTCACATGTGAAGTGCGGCTTGCCAAGATTGCGTCCCCTTTCGCAAATATTTCATATTGCCATTGATACATCAACACGTTCGGAGTAATCCGTAAAAGTTATCAGCTGGGCAAGTGATCTTTCCTCCTCGGAAAGGGCGAATTTTCTTTTTGCGCCCTCTTCAAGATGGCGGCCGATGAACGTTTTTAGCAGAACAAAAGAAAACGACTGTTTAAACAAAAAAATTGTTTGATTTCAAACCAATTCCTTGCTGCTTCTCAAAATTTTCTCTGCCAAAATGTCAGTTTCTCGAACTAGCCCATTTGTAACGTGGATATCGTGACACTTCGCAAAAAAAAAAACCACTAAATATTTGTCTTAACGTAAATTGTGACCTATTCCTCAAGCCAAACAATAAAAGAGTGCTCAATTTTAAATGTTAGACGATTTATAAACCTGACAACGTAATAGGTTGTTCAAGATATTGAAAAACGCAAACGTCAGCGATCTTGAAGTGGGCGTTAGAAGAAAATTAGCCCGGAACGGCACAGTGAGTGATAGCACCCTAAGTTTCCCTACTTATGTAAGTGGATAGACGTACTACGTGGACATAGTGCTTCCGTTTGGTCTGCGGTCCGCCCCATCTATTGTTACTGGAATCGCAGGCATGGTTGAATGGATCCTTACACATAACTACGGGTTAGATTTCGTCTGCCACTACTTGGAAGACATTCTTACACCGTCTCCCCCCTCGACGACTCCCCGCTTTGCTTGAACAACCCGTACACTTTACTACAGCTGTTCTTTGATTTGGGCTAGTCTAGTTTGTTGAGCCTTCCACTTAGAGCATCTTCGGTTGTGGAAAAAAAGCGTCTGTGGAAGGCCTGAGGCATGGCTCCGTCCCTTATAACGGGCGGCCATTTTCTCGACGCCGCTGAGAACAAGCTGCAGAAGTTTTTCCACATTTAGGTAGTTGCTACTGCGAAACGTAGGTGGCTCTCACCATTCATCAGATAGTCGTGTGCTCTGGTCACCTTCTTCATTGCTCCGACCTTACAAGTTACAAGTTATTGGTTGTCCAAAGGGCTAGACAGTATCCAGCTCAAGCTTGGCCAGAGTACGACTTCACGGACTGGTCAGCAATGAACTTAGCCCTGCAAAACTTTCATCTATCTTCCCCTCCAACCGCTTACACCCGTCAACTGTTGCAGGCGTCAGCTGCCTCCAGTCCTCTACGGCCACTGTTTGTTTGATGGAGACTAACTTAAGCAGCGCCCCCCCCCCCCCACAACACTACTGTCACTCATGGAATTATGGATTGTCCCACTTTCCCTCAGGACGATTGCGATACTGCTAGGCCTCCCGTGAGAAGTACGGGAACACTCCAGAGTCACCATCTCCTTTCAGTCATCCCCAAGACCCACCTTACGTTCCCCATCACCATTAAAGATGGGAACTTAGGCCTGCAATGCGTGCAGAACCGATAAAGTGTTGGTTCGCCTTGAAAACAAAGCAAGTAAGGCGTGCGTGTCTGCACGATTGGTAACACTAACACCTGCGTAACAGTACCTTCCAGCATGGCACAACGCGTGTAAGTACATGTTCCATCAAAAAAATTAACTTTATGTCCACTTTTGAAGAATTAATTACGCGGAATGACGTAGTCAGCCAGCGTCTAGGTTTCGGTCAATGGAATTCTTTCATCGGTGTCACAAATGGGCATGTTTTTTTGAGCACGAGGCTCAAGGGACGTTCCGAAAAATCGTGCGATTTTATTGGCTGTAACACTTCGAATCACGTGCAAGTCAGGTTGGGAGACAACGTACAAGTTGTTATTGTACGTTTTTGTCTGCACGCGTGCCGTGTAAACATAGCATTGACTGATAAAAAAGATAATGCAATGATACTCCGCGCATCAGTGAAATATTCCCAGCTGGCGCTGCCTTAAGTTATAGAGGATTTCCCGTTTCAAGCGATTTCTTAGACCGAGTAGAACCTGAGATAAATAAATATCTGAAGAACCTGCTCAATTCATGGCGCCGCCTAATTAGTGGAACGTGATGAAAAAGATAATTGTCGGCACGCGTGTAAACAAAACATTGACAGCGATAAAAATAATACAAGGATACTCGCCGCATCAGTAGACTATTTACAGCGGTCTTACCCAAGCGAGTATAAAAGGAACAACCAACTCATGCTCGTTTTCATTTCAATAGAAGACGTATTAGTGTGCTCTCGCTATGGCTGGTATTCTGGATTCACAACTCCTTCAACCCCTCAGTGTTCAAGTTCCCGCATCACAACTATCTCAAGTTCTTGCAGCGCCTCAAGTTCCTGCAGCGCCTCAAGTTCTCGCAGCGCCTCAAGCTCCTGTAGCGCCTCAAGCTCCCGTGGCGCATTAAGTTCCGACAGCGCCTTAAGCTCCTTTGGCCGACGCTGTTCCTTCTGCCTCAGGTCAACACGAAGTATCAATTCCGTTTTTTGTTATTTTTTCCTAGTTCGCGCTTTCGTGGCCATTAAGCTCGTTGTTTAGCTGTCCTTCAAATTTGTGCATTTTAAATTTTTCTTGTGCTAATTCGGTCCTGCCCGTGCTAAGTCTTTTATTCCGGTGTTTTCTATCATATTTTTTGCCCTGTTTAACCAGCTTGTATCACACTTTTCACTCATTTTTATTCTTTCTTATCTCTGTTTGGTTTTGTTTTCCCCGGCTTAGTATCGTTTCGTTCTTATTGTAGTCTTTATTTCAGCTCTCGGTTTCTGCACGTGTCTCTCTTTTTTTTTTGTTTTTTCGTGTCGCCCCTTGTCGCATTATTTCATAGACGGGCTCTATTGTATTTTGGTCGCCCCTTAGGTGTAATTTTTTCCTCATTAGCCCTTCTATTGTTGTTTTTGTTTTATATTTGCATTTGCCTATTTGGATCTATTTGTCTCATTGTCGGTCAAATGTTTTGGCTTTACTATGGGTGCGTTCGATTGGGAAATCCGGATTTCGATTTTGGATTTCGGATTTCGGATTTCCCAATAAAACGCGAAATCCAAAAACGGATCTCGACGAACCGAAATCCTTTTCCAAGACGGATTTCCATTAAGGGGCCTTAATTGAAATCCGTCTTGGAAAAGGATTTCGGCTGGTCGAAATCCACTTTTGGATTTCGCGTTTTATTCGGAAATCCGAAATCCGAAATCGAAATCCGGATTTCCCAATCGAACGCACCCTATGTGTTCATCATTTTTCCGTCCAGCCAATTTGTCTATATTGTTTTCCAGTTGGCCGATGTTTGTATCGTTTCCAGTTAGCCGATGTGTTTTTTCATATAGGTTTGCGCCAAAAATTTTCCGGCTAGCTGATGTGTTTATTTTATTTTCCAACCATCCTATGTTTTTATTGTTTTCCGGCTAGCCGATGTGTTTATATTGTTTGCCGGCCAACCGATGTGTTTATTGTTTTCCGGCTAGCCGATGTGTTTTTTGGATATAGGCTCACGTCAAAATTTTCCGGCTAGCTGATCTGTTTATTTTGTTTTCCGGCCATCCCATGTGTTAATTGTTTTCCGGCTAGCCGATGTCTTTATATTATTTTCCGGTCAACCGATGTGTTTATTGTTTTCCGGCTGGCCGATGTGTTTATGTTGGTTACGGTTGGCCGATGTGTCTATATTGTTTTCCAGTTAGCTATGTGTTTTTTGTATAAGTTCGCGCCAAAACTTTCCGACTAGCCGATGTGTTTCTATTGTTCCCAGGCCAGCCGCTGTGTTTTATATTGTTTGCCGACTACTCTATTTGTTTGTTATAGTTTTGCGCTATTAGTTCCGGCTTACCGATGTGTTTATGTTGTTTTCCAGCTTGCATATGTTTTTCTCGTATAGTTTCGCGTCAATATCTCCCGGCTGGCCGACGTACTTATCTAGTTTACCAGTTTCCCTATTTGTTTATAGTGCATTTTGTTTTCTGGTTATTTACTTGTGTGCTTATTTTGTTTTCCGCCTTGCCGATGTGTTTCATTTGTTTTTCCAGTTAGCTCATGTTTTTCTTATATTTGCGCGCCAAACTTGGCCGGCTAGCCGATGTGTTTTATATTGTTTTCCGGGTATATAGCCGTTGTTTTGCTTTGTTTTCCCAGTTCTATGATATGTTCTTATAATTTGTCCAAGCGTATTGAGGCCTTGGAAAACCGAAAGGTTGATGTGGAGACTCAGATCACTAGTTTATCCTCTTATGGCCTCCGCCACATGTCGGATTTTGACAAGTACATTGGTTGATGATGCTCGGCTTAATCACCACCCTAAGGCAGTTTTTCTTTCGGCAGCGGTGCAGACGCTTCGTGGTCATCTGTCAAGGTCTACGCAGATCTTCCAAGCCTACTTTCTTGCCTCATTTGTGGACAAGGACTATACCAAAGTCCTTGATAGCATTGCCAAAGTGGATAAATCTCTTCGATCGAAGTCAATTCGTCCACGGCTCAACCTGTCTACCTCACGGTTTCGCCCGATTATGTGTCAGTTTAGAAGAAATCCGCCGCCGTATGGTTCTAGAGGAGGAAACTGTCCTTTTCCCTACCAGAGGCCTGCTCGTGGACGTCCATCTTCTTAATTAAGCCTTCTGTTGTCCTCATTTACATTGTCACTTATGTTGTCATTTTCTTTTACTACTGATTATAACTTTCCATTAATATTTTTGTCTGCATGTCTGGTGTTAACATCTACCCCCCCCCCCCCTTCTCCCCTCCTTTTCCCCTGCTCTCGGATGACAGTTTTGAAAGGGAAATCTAATTTCATGTCGGATTACTGGCGTCAAAGCTGTCATCCCCTGAGCCACCTTTCATACGTATTTATTCCCGTTCTTTTATTTTCCCTTTCTTTTGTAGCCTCCTTCTAAGCGTTTTAAGTCAATCATGGATATGCCATGTTGGGAATGTACCCCTAATTCCGACCCACTTGCCGTTGCTAAGCCTTTAGTTAGCTGGGTCCAATGGGATGGCTTTCCTATCGACATGGCTCAGGGGATGGCAGTCGAGAATTTGCACATATCTTCACAATTTTGCAAAGTAGTCGCTGATGATGAAGCCCTTGGTAACGTCTCGATGTTATCTTTCCGTGACCCTGACGCCTTTATTGCTGGAAACTTGCACGTTTGTCGCCCTGTTTGGGAACATATTGCTGAGGTTCACCCTTGTTATCTTTCTCGAACAGTTTTTAAATGGAGTAAGAACTGTGTAGATGTACATGACTTTTTTCAGCCTTTCAAGGGTGATTTTAAAGGGGAGATTTTTGATTCGGCGCTACCTCCCTCCCAAAAAATTCCAAATTCTCCTTCCTGTTAACCGTTTGCACAATTTATATCACATACCCTTTTGAGTAGGTTAGCTTCTGGGGCTATTTCCCTAGTGGGTAAAGTTGGACACGTCACTCCCCCTCATTTAGTCATGCCCTTAATCATTGAACCTTCAAAAAGGCTCCCCATTTACCTTGAATTCCCTATCTGCACTTCCACGTTACGTGTCCCCAGACTCTTTTCAATCGGTTTGTGATGACAAGTGTGATTATGATCACATTTTTTCTTACTCCGGACAGCCGTAGTTATTTTGGTTTTCAGTGGGCCGGATGGTTTTGCACTAATAATTCCATCCCTTTCGGGTGGAAATCTTCAGCATACGTTTACCATTCAATTGGGTTACTAGCCTCGCACTATTTTCGATCTCTACTCATTCCCTGCTCGTTGTATATTGACGATCGCCATACTGGAGAGATGACACTCCAGCAGATGCCCATCTTCTTTCTAACCGTGACAAGGCTATCGCCAGGGCTTGCTCTGCCGTTTTTCTTGTTTGCCATACTCTTCTTGCTTTGGGCTATTTTTGGGGTCTCAAGAAATCCTCTCTTATCGCCCGACAGGTTGTTTCCTACCTTGGTTTTCATGTTGATTCTGTTCAACAGGCCTTCCTTCTTATTGCCGATAAAAGGGCAAGTTTCTTTCTTTGGAGCGCCATATCCTTCGTTCTGGCTCGACTGATGTCAAGAACCTTCAACGTTTATCCGGAAAATGCATTTTCTTTTCCCTTGCGGTCCCGGCTGCTCGTTTATTCTTAAACGAGATTAATATTGCAATCGGAAAGGCATCCGGAGATCCCGACGTATTGTCGTTTCTGGCCCTTTGAGAGATGAGATTGCACATTGGTTGTTTCTGGAATCCTGGGATGGCTATGTTCCCTAGCGTAATGTTTTCCACCACCAGCTACAATTGTGCACTGATGCTTCCTCCTTTGCCTGGGGATGCATTTTTAGTCCTGATTCTAAGGCCATCGTCTCTCGTGATTATTGGCCCTCCAATCACCACGCTCTTCATATAAATGTTAAGGAAACCTTGGCTTTTGTTAATGCTCTCGAAACCTTCTCTTCACTTATACGTGATACTTGGGTAGACATATATTCTGATAGTCGAACTCTCATCCAGTGTTGGGAGCGCCAGGGTTCTAAGTCACATCTCCTTGTTGATGCACTGAAGAAGCTCTTCTGGATTGCTTTAAAGTGCAACATTCATCTTAATTTTCATTACATTCCATCTTCCCTTAATCCTGCAGATTCACCTTCCCGTGTTTTGTCCTTGCAGGACTCTAAGTTATCGCCTTCTGCCTGGTCATGCGCTCAAGCTGTTTTCCGGGGCCCTTTTGGTCACTCCGTTGACTTGATGGCTTTGCCATCAAATGCTCAGTGTACCTTAGATGGCTTATTGCTCCTTTTCTTTTCTCCTTTTCCTGTTCCTGGCTCCTCTAGAGTCAATATTTTTGCTCAGCGTTCAGATGGGGGAGAGTCAACTTTTTTCAAACCCATATGTTTTCCCCCCTATCATTCTTATTCCCCACATTTTTTGCCTTATTAAGAGCTTGTTTTCTCCCTGTACCTTTGTTATCCCTGATATCCAACCCAGAAAGTTCTGGCGGCCTTTATTCTAATCCCTACAATCCTTTTTCTTGACACCAAAGGGATCTACGGGTGTTGTCCTTCCCCCCTCCGAGGGAGGTTTCTCTTCTTCCTGGTGCCTTCCATGGGACTTACGGGTATTTCATTTTCAGCCCTGATTTGTTTTATATTAATTTTGTCTCAGTTTTGATGTAGCCTGATTTTTTCTACTAATCTTGTATTAGTACGTCGCGCTTTCGATTTATTGTTACTCAGAGCAATATACATGCTGTAATCTAATCGTAATAAATTTCTTTGTTTTCTCACGTTGCTGCGTTCCGTTTACTTTTTGCTCTCGATTTTATTAGTATTGCTACCTTTCCTTTCTTTTTAACCCTCCCTTCTTTCTTATCTCCCTTTCTAACCTTCCTTCTGTTCCGCACCTATTTGTCCCTGCAGTTGCCTGTCCTAAATGTCGCTATCCAAATGATCACGTGTTTCAATTTTGCCAGATGTGTGGTTATCACAGGCGCCGCGTTTCCTTCGATCTTGCAGCTCTCTATCAGCGTATTGACTCCTTACAGTCCCAGCATTTATCCTCACCTATTCTAAGCAAATGCTCTCTCTTAAGACTGAATTAGAGAGCTTTCTCTTTGCGCTCCCTGGACACAAGACTCTTATGGATGCGATTCCCCTCGATATCTGCCGTTTCCTCGTATTTAAGGATTCTTCTGGGGAAACACAAGTTCATGATTCGACATGTCCTCACCTCGGCAAGTGAGGAGGATCTTTTTCCTGTCAATGTCCTTTCTGCTGTTGATTCATATATCGGCAAGTTGCGTTCAGTTTTTTTCCGCCATTGGACGTAAGGAGACTGGAACTGGACTCTTTTACTTGGTAACCCGGCTACTGACATCCTCGTCAAGTAGTATTTGCAAGAGGTCACTGCTGAGCAGTTGCAAGCTCGAATTACCCCTAAACAGGCTACACCTTTATTTCTCGACAAACTGCTTTTGCTTTCGTGCCATTTAGAGCGACGCCTTTTGTTACCTTCGCTTTTACCTTCGGAGCGTTTTGTTTCGGCTAGAGATCAAGCCTTTTTTAAAACTCTGTTCTTTCCTGGTGACAGAGGTGGAGACCTTGGACAAATTAAGACCCAAAAGATTGCTCGTTTCCCAGATGACAGTGGTTTTCTGTTCAACCATATTTAGGGGAAGACACTGAGAGATGGTGCCTCGAACTTGTTCGGTATGCGACGCCATCCTAATCCCACGTTGTGCCCAGTTAAGGCCATTGAGTCTTATGTGGCTATTTCACGTGAATTAGGAGTGGACCTTTCTGCTGGTTTTTTACCTCGAGCTACTAACCCACAAGGACATGTTCTTAACAAGCCCTTTTTAAGTACTACGGCTTAATCTCGTTTAAAGAAATATCTTCAGGACGCCCACATTAACAACGGCTAGACTTTTCGCTCCGGTTGTGCCCTTACTCTCACTTTTGCTGGCTCACCATTAGCAGATGTTATGTCTCACGTTGGCTGGACTAACCCTAAGACAGCTTCTTATTATCTTAAATTGGCGGATATCATTAAGGCTGGGGCCCCTGCTGACCTTCTCACTGCGTCCTTTTCGTCGCATTTGGAAGCGTCGCGTGTTTACTCCGAGTATAATGCTCTACAAGATTTCATTTCCGCTTTCCCTGTTTCAACAGCTTCCTCTTTAAAACGCCTTTGCAATGTTTGATCAACTTCTCTCTATTGTTCGTTTTAGTGTGGGTTCTCTTTTGGGCTATTTGCTTGGAATTGGATACTTCCTCTTTAGATTGGGGTATTTGTTTTGAGATTGGGTGCCTCTGTTCCCTATTTGTGTTTGGCCGCCATACTTCCATTCCTTAATAGGAGACCGGTGCAAATAGAATACTATTCACAGCAAGCACTGCCTTGATTTAAGAAGTATTTTCCCGTTTCAAGCGATTTCGTAGACAGTAGATCCTGAGATATTCTTTTTTTTGGAGAAAATTGCGAACCGAATTTTACAAGTCCTTTGTTAAATTCTCAATGAACATCGAAAACAATGGGTGTGAAATTTACTAATTGCACGCTAAAAAAGTATTTTGTTACAAGAACAATGGAAAAAGTTTTCTTTGTTCCTAAACATTATAAAAAGGTAACTGACTCAATAAGTATTACAAACATCGATCATTTACGATAAGTGTATTCACGAGTCGACGGAGTCACGAGTTAAATTTAAAAAAATGCCTGTTTGAAACGCCCACGTCAAAGTTTCACATTTGAGTTCTCGAACTTTTTAGCATTATTTTCTTTTGTTTTTGGGTTATCCACCAGCGCGGGTAATCTGCTGGTTCTCTTTTCTCCTTTTAGCTAAAATCGACCGGTGAGGGTAATCCGCCTTGCGGGTAAAATGGCCGGAAATTGTGGTAATCTGTTAACATTACGTTCAAAATCTTTTTTTTGTCGCCACTCAAAGATAATTGAATGTCTTCACGCTCACTTCATTCTGACCATGTCTTCTCCTTGTTTATGTCCTTTTACAATCTAATGCTGAACTTCTCCTTTTGTCTTTCACATATCGTACCAACTCGGGTACTCGACCACTGTCCAACTCCGTTCAAAATAGTCTTTACATACACCAGCACATCCCGCGTAAACGCTTTCAGGCGTCTTCTTGTTTTAATTAGAATTTTACAATTTTTATTTCAGTTTGAGAATGAAGTTAGCTATATTTATTTTTGTTGTTAGTATCTTTTATTTCTCAACACGTTTGTTTCTTTAATTATTTTTTTTCAAGTCGTTAAACAGAAAAAAATGACACTCCTTTGAGGACTCAAGCCCATATAAACGCAAGAGGTAATCCATAGGTGTATACTAATTTGGTCACTGGTCTGTTTTCACATGATGTTACGTTGATCGAGATAAACGTGGGCGTATTTTCCCAGGAATATACTTTTTGGCCGGAGCAAAAAGCACGGCTGGGGACCGCCCACTGAATGCTGCCAACTCAAGCGATATGAATTTGGACGCAAAGCAAGTTCACGAATCCACTGATTCCACGGACATCCACATATTGGTTCCAGGCCTACTTGTCTGTAGCCTCCCACGCAGTCGTTTTTAGGAGAGTCGTATTACACTCCTCTGCGACTCTCCTAAAAACGACTGCATGGGAGGCTAACTAGTCTGTGGTAGGCCCGAGGCAAGGCTCCGTTCCTTACGAGCTTGTGTCGAAGTTTACTGGCGGCCATTTTGTCGACTTGGCGGACCTCGAGTCGGTGAATCTAGAATATTTGAGCCATACCATTTGAACCTTTCAGCCGAACGGCATGACACCAGATCCAGGCGAAGAGCCGTGCTAATTGTGGCAATTCTGGTTACCAGCAAGTAGTGGAAAGCCTACCTGTGAAAAGCCTGGCTCGCTCTCAGTCGCGCCCCGAGGAAGTCACCAAGTCGGACGCGACTAATGAGGCTGGAACACTACCCCTTGCACCGGTGGCCGAAGAAGATAAACTAGAAGAAGGAGCAGTGCTCGACTGCAAAACTTCAACAAGCCTAAGAGGCCTGAGCCAAGAGCGCTAGCCACGGACTCGGCGGTAGCATCAACCGGCAGTGTAGAAACACCCTCGAACAGGAGGAGGTGACAGCAGTACATGACAACTAGGGCGGCAGCGAAGCCAAGGAAAAGGCACCAGCAGCTAAGCTGCTGCTGGACGTGTGGCAACTCACCCTTGTGTAACGGGACAAAGACACCAGTAATGGACGGAAAAATCAACGGATTGAGGAAGAGAGCGACCAGAAATGCAAGCAGCAAATAACGCTCACCTTACAACGCCACGCTCAGAGGCAAACCGTACAAAGAGAAAGAAGCTGCGCCAGCAAGGGCAGAAGAGAGGACCCCTGAGCGTTGCCAGACCCGAGGACCCAGCAATCGGAGCCGCTGACCGTAATCAATGCAAAGTGGACAGTGAAGTTTGACGGCTGCCATAATAGTGCTGACTGTTAGCCGCCCACAGGTCCTAAGCGTTAACCGCCACAAAACATTAACCGCAAACGCCAACGAACCACTAAATGCTAATACGCTAATCGCCACTGAATACTACACTAAACGAAATGCCAATTCCTTCCATAAACGACCCCTCCACATTTTGGTGGTCGCCTACGGGAGGTTCAGTTGTAGCAAGAACACCTTGGGCTCTCACCTTGTCGTGATGGTGAAGCTCATGTGCCTCCTTGGCCCCAAGCTAATATGCCGACGGGACCACTTGTCCCAGCAGGTCTACCCCTGATACAGGGACTCGACTGGTAGAAGTCCAATGAGGAACAGTCCCCTTGGGTTTGGACGATGGTCTTATCAGCTATTGTCATTAAAACCTCAATCCTCAAAGACGTGTTGCTAAACAAACTGGTGTCACATATTTAATATCACATTTACTTTTTAAATACAATTGAAAACAGTTTGTGTCACTGTATACTTAGTGAGAAATTGAAAACTAATACTGGGCTCGCTTTAGAGCATTTTGAGATTTGCCAGTTCTAAGTTGTAGAGCGTAAAATATTTCCTGCTGGCCGCGATGTTCAGCGACACTCTCGTATTTCTTCAGACTGTTAAAGTAAAGGTGAAAACGACTGTGTTTGAGAATTTACTAAATATTTCTTTGCGACTTGAATACCAAACTTCACTCCTATAGGGACAACTGAGGCCCGCGACGTTTAGTCTTTGTGTTAATATCCATCAAAGTCATCAAGGTTTTAAAAATCATTCAGGCCAGTCTGCCATTACTTCACGATGTTATTTGTCCATTTAGTTCTTGTGGTGATGTTTCTTGATCGTCCTCCTCTTCCCAAGTTTACTTAACAACTTGTGTACTTTTCCCATCTTGGTTCGTTTTTGGGCCATACCTGGGATGCCACCACCAATGGCACCTTGAAGGGTATTAGACATGGAGCCACCCATGCCACCTCCCATCTGGCCCCCCATTTCCTGAGCACCAGCAAACATGGCTCCTGCGCCACCGGCATTTTCCATTCCTCCCATGTTTGGCATGCCTAAAAAAATAGTTTGTATGACAGTCACCAGACCAAGATGACCTTTTCGGTTTCAATTGTGTTTCTCATGAATTGCATTATTGTACAGTTAGTATAAAGTGTCATTTAAGGAGGCTCGCAACAGTTTTTTTTTGGCCTTGGAGTGTATCTTTTGAAGTCAAAATTTCGCATAGAAGATAAACTTCGATTTCCTTGATACTACACCACCTTTTCAACAAATGATCAAAGTTTATTTTCTCACTGGTTTCCTAGCAACAGCTGTCACCATAGCAACGGTAATGGACAACCCCTCATTTTAAATAATGTCAAATATCTCGAAAACTAGTCAGACACTTTATGACGAAACTTGAACTATTTGAACTACTCAACCTACACAACTTGTGTGCGAAATTAGGGAAAAATCTGTAAGGGCGTTTTCACGTAAATCATGAGTTATTTTTTACGGGCTGATTTTGGTCATTCCTGCAATTTTCTCCAATATTTCAAGAAGGATAAAACTTAACACTTTCTCTTTTCAGTTGAAGGACCTTTTATGATATCAAAACATTCTTAATGTACATTGAGCTTCCTAGGTTGCTGCGATTTTAAGACATTTATATTTAAAAACGGCTAAAATGCAGCGCAAATCAGCCAAAAGGTCCATAATTTGCATAAATAGAAATATTTCTAAACTGCCCTTACAGATTTTTCTCTTAAATTGATTGACGTTAGAATAATAATTCTTTTTGATGTTCCAGCAAGTTTTAGGCTGAATAAACATTTCTGTTAGTAGATAAGAAGGCTGGATCTTGGTCAAGTTTCAGTCGTTATTACCTTTCAACGAGCAACAGTTTTATTTCGTTTTTTCTGGTCTATTTGTCGGTTATTCACGTGCAATGAATATTAATACACGCTGGACTTGTGTCCTCTCGTGCATTTATAATTCCTCCTCATAATAAAAAAAAATATTCGTCTTCTGAGCTTGTTTCTCGTCATTTTTCGGCCCTAGTGTAATGCCATCGTGGGCGTTAACATGTATGCAATCCGTAATTAAAAAAGCTAAAAGGTCAGTCAGTATTTACGGAATAATGGCAAAGAGTCTCCAGGAAGAAGCTCAGAAGACGAAAATTTTTTTGTTATTATGAGAAGGAATTTAAATGCACGAGAGGACGACCGAGAGGACACAAGCGCAGCGTGTATAAATATTCATTGCACGTGAATAACCGACAAATAGACCAGGAAAAACAAAATAATACTGTTGCTCGTTGGAAGTTAATAACGACTGAAACCTGACCGAGATTCAGCCTTCTTATCTAATAAACGAAATGCTTGTTCAGCCTAAAACTTGCTGGAACATCAAAAGAATTATTATTTTAACGTCAATCAATTTAAGAGAAAAATCTGTAAGGGCAGTTTAGAAATATTTCTATTTATGCAAATTATGGACTTTTTGGCTGATTTGTGCTGCATTTTAGCCGTTTTTAAATATAAATATCTTAAAATCGCAGCAACCTAGGAAGCTCAATGTACATTAAGAATATCTGATATCATGAAAGGTCCTTCAACTGAAAAGAGAAAGTGTTAAGTTTTATCTTTCTTGAAATATTGGAGAAAATTGCAGGAATGACCAAAATCAGCCCGTAAAAAATGAATCATGATTTACGTGAAAACGCTCTTACTGATTTTCCCCTAATTTCGCATACAAGTTGTGTAGGTTGAGTAGTTCAAATAGTTCAAGTTTCGTCATAAAGTGTCTGACTAGTTTTCGAGATATTCGACATTATTTAAAATGAGGGTTGTCCATTACCGTTGCTATGGTGACAGCTGTTGCTAGGAAATCAGTGAGAAAATAAACTTTGATCATTTGTTGAAAAAGTGGTGTAGTATCAAGGAAATCGAAGTTTATCTTCTATGCGAAATTTTGACTTCAAAAGATACACTCCAAGGCCAAAAAAACTGTTGCGAGCCTCCTTAACTTAAACTATTAGAGCCAATTAGATCGACCAACAAAAGTGGTTTTACGTAGGCTTCCGCTCCGCTTGTCGACTAAATAAAATAAAACATATTTTAAAACCTTTTTTCAACAATGTAGACACCGAACAGTTTTACAAATGACAACCTGTAATCTTTGGTTTCTAGGTAAAGAGGAATTTAGACGGAGCAAAGAGGAGAGAGACAAAATAGAACTCAACTCACGTGTGGTGTTAATTCAGGGTTAGATCCCGGGACACGTCGGTGAGAGACGAGTGTTCTGTCTACTGCCCCATCTGCTCCCCTCTGAACTTTTCAATGTTTCGGTCGTTCATTTTTACTAAGATTCCTGTCCACAAAAGGCTTGTCTGCATGTCTTACCCAGACACAAATTTAATATCAAAACAGCGTCAAGAATAGCTCAATTGATTTCAAGTGCAACTTACCTCCTTCCATATTCATTCCAGCGATTCCACCGCCCATGCCGCCAAGGCCCCCTAATCCTCCCATTGGTCCCATTCCTCCCATTTGAGGCATTCCTCCCATTTGTGGCATTCCTCCCATTCCACCCACTCCTGCCATTCCTGCTATGTTTGGCATTCCATGCATGCCACCTCCCATGCCTAAAAATTAGACAGTTAAATCAATGTAGAAATGACTCAAATGTCTGTACTTTCCATTGCAAAAGAACGATACTGTAGGAAAATACAGCTCAATAGCTTTTCCATAAATGGTGCCACTTGACAGTAATGTATTTCATTTTTGGACTCACGGGATAAAAGCATTAACGATACAGTTGATAGCACCAACAGTATCATTTGTAGCTTTCATTTAAATGAAGAATGTTATCGGCGCACTCAAACGTTCGAATAACAGCGCACGACTCAAGGTCAAGCCTTAAGAAATCAAAAGTTATCAAAAGGGAAAGTCACCGGGAAGACGTACCATGATGGCACATAAAAAACCCAATTCAAAAGCCAGCGAAAAAGGTAATTAAAATACATAAATAATTCAGTAATAATTAGACATAATTAAATTACATGACTGACCACAAACCGCACCAGGGATGAGACAAAGTTCTTTTTCAACTTGTCCGAATCATTGTTTTCAAAACGAGGTCCTTTTTCGTGTATAAATGGCAGAATTTCTCTCCATCTCCTTTGCCCTGATGGTTTGTTATTTCACTCAAGACACACTATTCACATGTAAGGAATCATATACATACCTCCTTCAGCACCTTCGATAAATTGCTTAGACATTACTGGCCCCTCTTGTGGGCCTCCGGCCGCTCCTCCCATCGGCATTCCCATGGGTCCACCCTCCATGCCTCCCTGCATCGGCATTGCACCAGGCCCTGGCATCTGCATGGCACCTCCCATCATTGACGGCATTCCTTCCATGGTGGCCCCACCTCCTTCACCAATGGAGGTAGCTCCTGCTCCAAATCCCATGCTCAAGTCTCCCATTCCTCCCATTCCGTTCATTCCTGAGACAACAAGCACAGTTAGTGTCTTTTGAATGCCCCAATATAACTAACTATTGACGTGCAAATTGGTAGGATATGTGTCCCTTACATGCTCATATGTGACCTGTTATGTTCAAATTCCGATGGGGTTAATAATTCTACTAGAGCTACAGAACACGCATGTACATGTGTCATTTCATTCAAGTTGCATCATTTCAACTTACCAACCTCCTGGCCAAACTTTCCTGAGACACAAAGCTGTGTATTTTAAAATGGGACTAAGAAGTTGTTATTCAACTGGTAAAAATCCGCCTCTTACTCGAAATAAATTTGAAATATAAGATCGAATTGCATGGCCAAAAGCAATCAATGTGTTTTGGGGGTGGGGTGGGCGAGGTATTAAACAGGTCTGATGTCCCAATGCTACTGATGGCATTAAGGTGTACATAATCTTGTGAAACGGAACTCTGGTACGTTTTACGGTGTGAAATGTCCCATATCTTGCAGTTCTGGCGATCTGCTGATATTCTTTTATTTTGGAAATAAAATGTTTATTTAACAAATAAAAAAGCCAAAACCGTGCTTTGTTCTGTGATAAAGCACGCAAGGAAGTGACGAGAGCACGAAAGAAGTGTAGGGTGAACACGAGCCGCAGGCGAGTGCTTCTCCCTACTTCTTGAGTGCTCTCGTCACTTCCTTGAGTGCTTTATCACAGAACAAAGCACGGTTTTGGCTTTTTTATTTGTTTTATAATATAACTTTGCTCATATTTGTAAAGAAACTGGCTTTTAATTGCAAGAAATCAAGTTTTTTTTTCATAGCTTGCAAGCG
Organism: Siderastrea radians; assembly: GCA_964017195.1. Classification (NCBI taxonomy): domain Eukaryota; kingdom Metazoa; phylum Cnidaria; class Anthozoa; order Scleractinia; family Rhizangiidae; genus Siderastrea; species Siderastrea radians. Next base: position 6,615,520 of record OZ024891.1, on the reverse strand, counting down.
CGCGCAAGAAAGGTTTTCAGTTTGCCAGCGCGCGCAGAATGGCGTCACGGGCTACTCCGTGCATCTGTACTCTGATAAAGCACGCTGTTTCAACCAATCAGAGCGCGCGTTATATCGAAACTTTATTATAAATGTTGATAACATCTCAGTCTAATAAAGAAAGTAAGATAATTTTACGCCATCTTACCACCAAACCCTCCTCCCAAGTTTGGTCCGGCCTCCATTAATCCGGGAACTAAACAAGAAACAAAATAGGATAAGTATAAACAAACTTGTACGTGGTGGATTTGATCATGTTCAAGATAAGGTTCCTATTTCCTTTCCTATTAATATTAAAAATATTCCTACTAATTTGTTCCTTCTACCAGCTAGAAACCATTAAATTAAACTACCAGAAACTATAATGAAGAGAAAACGTCTTCTCCCAATGGTACAGTAACACTACTTAAGATCGTTTGCAGATTAGCAAAGGGAAAGAGTGGTTTTCGCGTTGGCTATAGCTTTTTTCAGAGAAAGAATTTAACTTTTATCATCTGAAATCAATGATGTACTTGATAAGCGTTAGGTCTTTTTATTGTCTTGGAAAATGCCATGCTTTCCTGTCGTTAACAAAGATAACGATTGGCTGAAAAACCTATGCGGGAGTATTAGTAGTCTGTCAAGCATCATCGTCCATACTGTAACTGACATTCAAGATCCTGACTTATACCATCTTCAGAGTCAAGTAATTATCGGATAGTATTTGGTAATCTTTAGTCTTTTGTGATTGGTCTGTCTGTCTCCATTCATGTCTTGTTGGTCGAGTTTTCGTTGGTCTATTGACCTATTGGTCTATTCCGTTTATGTGGTCGACAAGTTGTTTGCATGGTGCGGTTCGCTGTTGACATTAGTTTAAACAGTTGTTTGAGCCATTACTAATTCCGTTGTGTATGGAGCCAATCAGAGATACGAAAAGCTATAAAACGAGGAATAACCTAAAATAAAACTGACCTCTGAAATGTTGGAGTACCGCAATTACACTCTGACATGCAATAAGCAAAATTAATTTTTAACCTTGTTGGAAATCGCCAGATTTTTTGCTTGAGTTCTCTGTTCTTGACATACCTCGTATGATATTGCCATGGTGATGATGCCCTGTTTACATGTGTCAACCACAAGAAAAGAACGAGCTATTACTTATTTGAAAGAGAAAGCTACGGTGCCGCTTTTTGGACCAGGAAATGTTGAGCATCATCCATTACAAACACAATGAGCCATTAAATTCGTTTTGCTTGAAACCTATTATTTCTTGCTAGATGGGTAGTGCAGACGAGGGTGTTCCTGTCACACAAGTTGTCTCCAATAATATTTCCTTCATGAACGGCCAACCTACTTACTCGTATGTTGACGGAATTTCAAAATTTAGGGATGCAATCTGGTGTGTGTACTCCCCATGCAGCAAAATCAACATTGTTTCTACTTACTACTTTGTTTAGGGGCGGAAGGTGTTTATAAAATCCCACCACGGGTTTGTAATAGAATAAGGCAACACAATTTCCTGGTACGCATTTTCCATGCAGGAACGTACAACTCATGCATTTCACGAACAGATCTAATCCCAAGGAAGTTACAGTGAATCAGCTTAACATTCTAAAATTTCATACCGCAAAGGTTACACTCGCAGGTAACAATTCGAACTTGCCTCACATCCTCGATCTTTATTTCTCAAAGTTGCGTTAACAAACTATGTCGATCAGTCCAAATCTACAACGTTCATTTTTTCAGAAGTCCTGGGGATTAATGTAGGTGAGAAGACGCTTTCCTTCATTGTAAGCTGTCGCTAGTCTTACAGACCACCTACCTCCCTCTTTTTTGGATGCTTTGTGAGAAACATGTCCCTTTTCTTCATGAGAACCAAACAATGAGAAACAAAACAGAAACGAATAAACTTTCCTATTTCGAGATTGGAGTGATCATGCAGTCGTACTGTTGAAGGGCTTTGTCAGCGATAATGGATGTAAGGTGGGCAGTGTACATATGCATAAATATACAAATTCGATAAAACAGGCCTACAAATAGCAGTCTGCTGCGACGGAAAAAGAACCTACGTCCCCATACGGCAATATTGCGTGCAGTTTCTTAATTACACCGTGTATCCGCCCTGAATTGAATAATGGAATAGAACTAGGGACACTAAGCAACGACGACAGCAACGGCAGCAAAAACGTCACAAAAGAGAAAGTCTAATCAGCAGAACAACGACTCTGCACGTGCGTTTCACATTCTGGTACATCTTCTTACATTCCTGTGCAAGACCACAGCGAGAAAGCACCTTTTCCTGGTTTTTATGGAGAACGTGAACGCACTAAAGTTACTTTTCGTTTCTCCGCCCGAACGCGAACGTCCTCCCTATAAATTCTGCTTCGGATAGCTCGGCCACAATAGACAAACCGCATGATTTTGAGAAACGAAGCAGTTCAAAATAGCGTGAATTTATTTTTTATAGAAGGTGTTTTCCTTGGCATTGCCGTCGTGGTTGCTTACGGACCCTAATATCTGGAACGTACGAGTGCTGCAGCGAGGCTGCGTGCAACATTACTATTGCATTTCAAGCTTTACTATTTCCCTGTATGTATACTTTTACTGTTTTCTAAATGTTGTCATTGTGTATCAGACTACTGACTATCACTTTAAAAATTGTGACTTTATTGTTTTGGGGAAAAGCTTTTAAAGTCATCTTTTTCTTGTTGTCGTTTTATAGCACTTAACCTTCATTTTGGCAACAGGTTACTCACAGGCCTCCAACAGGACTATCAAATTGATAACAACTGAATGACCTGGTTTTAATATACAACTTTTAAAAGCACTAGAAATATTTGTGGCTGTCTTATAGTGAAACCTGTATTAAATAAGGAATGGAATTCATTTGTACTTACTTGAATGTTTCCTGGCAAAACCTGTGTGAATACAGAGACATATGACATGAGACAATTCCGTTTGTAATAATAATAATATCAAACTATGATTTTTTAAAAAGCCCTCATGTAGCACCCTAATTCAACGTGAAACACCCACGGGCAAAGGTGCCCTCAGCCTACTGCAGCTGCTGGTGGTGTAGCTTGAGTTTTCAATCAGTGGGACTTCGGTTCCAGGCAAGCCACAACTTTCCGAACTGGGTGAGGGGGAGAGGCCGGAAAAAGGACAGCCTTTGCTTCTCCAAGCTGTAGTTCGATGTGGGGCAAATGTAACCCTACCCCGTGAAAATTCTCATGATTACGTAAACCATTTACTGTGCATTGAAAATTCCAAACTTATGACATCGGTGTTACCATAGCAACACATTGATGGCATCATGCATTTTAAAAATCTCCAATTTTCTTGAAATCTAAACCTTAACTTTGAAAACGACCTAATTTCCCTGGCAGGCCACATGTAGGTCTTACCGATTGAAAAGTTTTAAGAAATTTTATGAGAGCGTTTTCGAGAAAATTTAGGTTGAAAATTTTCTTTGATGAAATTGAAGAGTCCCCTTTTTCTGTTGCTTATTCGTCAAAACCAGTGCGGTATATTATGCCTGCAGCATAGGACTTCTTTCCAGGAGAGTTTCTCACAATTTTCTTCACTCGATTTTCTTAGATGTCGCAATGAGTGATGCGCTAAGTAAGTCCATTTTATTGCAGATAGAAAACTTTTTGTTACGGGAACTGTAACTGAAAAACTATTTGATGGATTTTTTGTCTTAACCAAGTAATCTGAATTTCAACATGTGCAGCTCCGTTTTTGTAAATCTCACGTGCATTGAATCATTTTAAGGATATGGAATGGAGCGAAGAATTTAGGAAACTTTTACATTTAACCACGAGACTGTCAATGCCGTGTTATTGTTGACAGCTGATACTTGCTGAATTTTCTCTTTTGTCTTTATTCCACATATTTGCATACGACTGCGTGAGAGTTCTTCTTTTTGCTTAATGTAAGAATATTTTACCACAGCTGGTTGGTAGCCCTGATATAATAAAATTAATCCGTAAACTGTAACCGTACTGTTTGCTTTAGAAAAAGTTGATCTTCTCTGAGTTTCCATATTCAAGCAAGGGCTATTTTGCGAACATCTGATGAGCGTTACCGGTAGCCTGTCTACGGTTTTCTGCTAATTGCCATTGTGCAAAGAGTTAAACTGAACGTGCATTCCGGCAGTGGTTCATAAATATGCTGAATATAGGCAAAAGGGAAATTTTTCTGAAAGAAAAAAGAAGCTGTCACCAAATAGTATGGACTTATGGTTTCATGAAAGAATTTCTGAGCTTTGGGGCGAGGTTGGGGGTGGTAGTGGCTGAATTAATTGCCAGCTGCTCACGTCTTTACATTAATAACAGATTACTGCTGACCACTACTTCAAATCATACTAACTAATCGCATGGCCTATTTGTTACAAGGATATTTACTAGCTACTGTAACGCCCCGGATACTGAGACGTACTGCGAAGGCTCTTTTTACTTTAGGTTACGCAAGCGTGCAATCTCTGCTTCTTTACTTCGTTTTAAAAACCATATCTAACATGCGCTGGTATCTTTTTGTGTTTTATTTTTAGCTGCGATTTAACATCTCCATATGCATTTTAACAACTATGCGATGCGCATGACGTGAGAATGCATGTATAATTCTTACTGTTATGTCAGAAAGACGCATAAACTGCAACGTCGTGAATCTGTTTTTGCATCCAACCAAGGAAAATTTAGATAATGAGTACCCAATTTTGTGTATAAGAGTTTCTTTAGCTGGCATCCTTTTGCTTCCAGGTAAGTTTCGCTGATCACATTCTTTGTTCAATTCTGGGTGCGAAACATCACCATGGAATGCTTTTCAGCACTTATGTTTTAGTTTCGTTTCGAGGTGGAGCGTGTTTGCACCACGGAATGTAATATAGTTTTTATCAGACGCTGACTTCATCATGGCTGAGAAAACTAAGAGGAAGAACAGATACGCGACACGCATTCGCACCTTACGACACTTCCCCCATTAGTTACCTCTGGCCAAATCATCTTTCTTTCTAACAGGGGCTTTTGGTGGTTCTGGAGGTTTAGGAGGCCTAGGCGCCTTAGGAACATCGTATTGATCCTGTACCATGGGAACTTCTGGTATATCACCAGCACCGGGCATGCGTGGTATCTCATGCGGGAACACCAGCATATATGGTACAGTATGATAAATAAATCCATCTGACCCCAAAACGTAAGGAAACTCGGGTGTTCTTGGAGTATCCGGCGTCTTGGGCGTCTCCGGTGTTCTCGGGGTCTCAGGCGTGCGCGGTGATACCGGAGTTCTGGGCGTTTCGGGCGTGAGTGGGGTGACAGGGCTCTCCGGAGTCCGTGGCGTCTCGGGTGTTTCTTTTGTAACCGGGGTTTCTGGTGTGTCTGGTGTCTCTGGTGATACAGGGGTGTCCGGTACCGGGGAATGGATGTCTGCAGGGCGAGCTTGGATCACATCTGGAATGGTGATGTAGCTGATAGTGTCCATTTCACCGTGGACAGTACTTTTAACATTTACTTCCTCTCACATACTTATTGTTTGGTTTGAATGACAGTTCGGAAATACCAGGAAGATTCAACTGGTGTGTTGCTATTTTTCCAGGTTATAGAGACTACTCATCAGGCTTATATCGCACGATCGGCAAAATATAAAACTGGTCTAGCAATCGAATAAAATTATTCAAACCTATAACTAATGGTTTTCAACCTGTTGGAAGGCGATAAACGTCCTGAATAAAACAATTGATTTATGGTCGGATATGGGTGCGAGTAGGAGAGAATGAGAGATTAGGAGGGTACGAATGGAACGTAATCTTTGGGTTTTTTCTTTAAATCCCAGAGCGCTTGGACAAACTTGCTACGAAAACCTATTTGGTCGAATGAAAGTTGTCAAAGTTTCAGTTGAAATATACAAGTGAAAGGATGGGTAGTTGGAAAGTAAAAACTAGTCATTGGAGAGAGAGAAAGAGTTAGCCGTTTGTTGAAATTCGGCTTCATTATCCTTATTTACAATCTCTTTCTAAGTACAAAACACAAGACATGACAAATGATTGCGCGCCTTGGGTTATGAGCAATACCACCACCTGCTATTTTAACATGAAAATAAGACGTTCCATGACACATCTTTCCTAAAGGAAGTTTGTTCATAGCCGGTGGTTATAATGTATGGCTTTAAGTATTTGTTTTGATTTGATTTACATTTCTTGCGGGAACGCTTCAGCTGTGGTCCATCCCTTTTGCACCTTAAATTCCGAGACGTATATAGAAATATTAGCCTCGGTTACACGAAGCACCTATATCTAATTAAAATATGCTTCCCCGGGTTAAAACGATTTGCCTGGGATTTTCATTAACCCGTGTAAAGTTGGGTATTGGTATCAAAGGTTTTGGAAGGGTATGCAGTTTTTCCCTTCAGTGATTTTCTCACGTGGGTTTTTTACCTTAATTGCACGTAACATGCCACAAGTATCGAGCGTGAAGATACCGACACTTTGTTCAACCCTGGCATTTCATCAATGGGTTTACCTGGGCTAACCAATCGACTCTACTATCCGTGTGTTCTTTTTACCTGGGTAAATTTCAATTGCTCTCCATGGCGTGAGTATGAAAATTTACTTTGGTAGGGTACCATTTTATCCAGGTAAATTTGCCATTTACCTAGTTGGTAAAAGTTGAATCGTATAACCGTAGCTATTGACAACGATTCGTCGGGTGACGTAAAACGAGAAAACAAAGTATAAGTAAAATATCTCACCTTGTGATGTAAGAGCTAACAGAAGAACTAAGGATATATAATACTTCATGGTGTCTGTTGAAGTAAACAGATTTCATAAATGTCAATCCAACTGGTCTTGAAAACATTTTGCACTTGGACTTCGATTCGCCAAACTATGAGTCGTTAAGCTGTACTAATATTCAACAGAATTGTGCAAATAAACTTTAAAGATAACGAACAACATATTTATTTTTAAAACTTGGTTTTCAACACGTATTTCGAAAGTTCGACTGGCGTCGTCTTAACAAAGCAATGAACGATAGCACTCTATTCTTAACTGACGATGACATTCGATCTGTTGAACCACGTCCTAAATTATGTTTTATTTCCATAGTTACTTTAACGTTTGAGTTTAGAAAAGTACCTAATGCACAGGAAAAACTGCAGCACTCTTTGTGGGCAAATCGTGGCAGGTCGTAGAGATTGTAGAGAGGCATGTAGTAGTCACTAAAGGTGCCAACAAGCAATTTGCTAGGCTGGTGATTAACACAATGGGAAGAGGCAGATTTACCTCTTTTACGGCCCAACTTACACCAGATGAGACAACTTTTAAAGTACTACCACCCAAATAGAAGCTATTGAGCAGTATTTTCCCGTGGTGCTGTTCATTATGTTTTACAAGGTGGTTTTAACCGTGGGTTAAATCCTAAAATGTAACGGTTCAAATAAAAGCTTCGTAACAGTACTTTCCTATGGTGCTGGTTTATTATACTGTGAAAGAAGGTACTACCTTTTGAGTCTGTGAATGAAATCCTTAAGTGTGGCCATTCGAATGAAAGCTAACGAGCAGTACTTTCTCGTTGTGTTGCTTAGGTTTTTTGTTATAAAAGGCGAAATTTCGGATTCTTCTTAATTTTGACTTTGGTTGGAATAACAAACAAACTCAAAGTGGAGTCAAAAGGTTAATGGCAAATAATTCTTCTAGAAGTGATATGCTACAGTGCCAGAGCTGAAGGAAAAGATATGATATTGACTCCTAAAAGCGCGTTCTTGCCATTTTTCAAATGCACTATATAAAGCTATCAATATACCGAAATTATCGAAACTTATCAGCCAAAAATAGTCGATAACCGATCATCTCGTAGACAAAACAATAATCAGCCTGCTATAGTTTCTATAATTTGTTTGAAATTTTAGGCGGGTCGTTACTGTAAATATAATAGCGAAAGAAACTCGTTGTAGTCTTACCTTGGCAGTATGTGGTGGGTAATTGGGTTAAACCTTAGATTTTCCTGTCTTGCAATTAAACAATAGAGGCCCACACTAGAGAAATGTTATTATTTATGCAAAACATTTGTTCATTTATTATAAAATACGTCAACAATGTGCCAAAAAAGTAATTACTTAATGTGACGGACTGCACAAGTTGTCTTGGGCCCGGGGGAGAATTCAAGAATGCAAACACAAACTAATGTTCTTGATGTCCAAAATGCGATATTGAGGGTAAATTATATGCGATATTGAACGTCAGAAGATATAGAGCTATTTGGATTCCCTCTTCAAAGACTAAATATTTTATTCTCTCACTGGTGACATTATTATTTAGCCCGCGTAAATTACAGGTATCCTTTCTAGTTCACTGAAGCGAGTGTAAAAAGGTCGGGACATAAGTGGCGTTGGATTTGCCTAAGACTCAGCGACCGGTTGTCCATTGTCGTCCAGTTTCTTATTACTTTTTTAAATAAATCTAAAACAAATCATCTTTCCTCCTAAGACGATTTAAGTCAACTCAAGAATCTATTCACTCCATGACACAACAAACAAAATTGCGGGAAAAAATTGGCATGTGTCTCAAACTGTACCAGAAATCATTACTAAACCATTTTATGGTGATTAATCAGACATTCACCACACAAACATATTATTTATGACAGGGTATATTTCATGTTTCTCGTAAAATTATGACTCCATACTACGGATGGTTAATGCTTTACACCAGAGACGGCGAGCCGGTTTTTTTGGAGGATCAATCTCGTACTGATGTACAGTAAAAAACCGTAAACGGATATCCTCTCGGTTGGAACGTTGGATCTCAGACGAAGAGATCCAATCAGTCAAACTGGATAAATAGGGAAAAAAGTGCAGTGACAGCTGCAAAACTTAAACATCAACCTCTCCTGGAATGACAAAATACTGTGAAGTATAAAAATCCAACTGATGAACGTTGGTATCAGCTTTACAGCAGTCTTTAAACTTTTTTCACGTACTCATACTAAGTGCCTACGCGGTATTCAAAATGGCGGCTGGAAAAAGACCCTGGCACATAGCAGATCACTTGGTCTTAACATTTCCCTATGGTACGTGTGGTCAGGCCTACCGCCATTTTGAATTCATTAAAAACTTAAATTTTAAGTAGACCCTAGGGGTGAGGATGACAAAGGATTCAAACAAGAGTACGGTCGATTATTTTAGGAAATGAACCTCAACAGATGTAGTAAAAATGCAATTAAAGAATAACGAGTTCCAACATAAAAAGTTCCACATTTGTTTTACTTTTTTTACAGATAGCATACAAAATTCATCTGCAAAACCATAAATACGATTTTTATCTTCAGAAATTTTTATCTTTAAAAATAAATACAAAAATAATGCAAGACTTTCTATCAAGAACAAGTATGAAAACAAAGATTATTTGCGTTGCGTTTAAGACATTTGCTATTCGTATGAATAAGATTTAATAGAAAAATGAAGGCATTAGGTGTGGTGTTATCACTCTGTTCGACTTAGTTTCTGAAATGTTTTCTGCGTGTTTCAGGCTGAGGCAAGTATGGGATAAGTAGGATATTGACTGAGATATTTCTTCTACAAAGTAATGAAGTTTTGATTTAAACTACGTCATCAAGGAAATCGTACAGTGATCACTGAAGGGGCCTGTTTATTCTTGATCTTGTGTGAGAGACATACACTGTGTCGTTCAAGAAGTCGTGCAACGATTTAGAAGATGCCCCTTCCAATTCCTGGTCTTGCGACTTAGTCGGAAACTACGTTGTCAACGAAATTGTGCAGGGATCGCTGAAGGGGCCTGCACGTTCTTGGTCATCCACTGCACGCACAGCAAAATGATATTTGTTTCCTGAAGAGAACTGGGTCAGAGTGCACGCCATAGGAAGTGGTAGGGCTTTAACAATACCAATCTTCTTCCACATTATCGGCGGCGTTGTGCTCTCGGCGCCATCCTGACAAGCAAATAATTCATAGTTCTCAATTTTTGCTGTTTTGTCGTCAAGTTGCATGTTCCAAGACAGGACGATGCCGTCCTGAACCACTACAATGGACGCTGTAGGTTTTGGAGGAGTCTTTAACTGAGTTTGTGGGTGGTCATGAACGACCACTGTGGTATCCTGATTTGCAACACTGCGAGGAACGCTGCAAGCATTAGGGTCTCCAGGAGGATAGCCTGTCGACGAGATCCCAGGAGATTGGACCGGTGGATACGTTGGGTTTCTTGGTACAGCGGGGGGTGCTGGAGCAATTGGCTGAAGTGGTGCACTCTTATTGCGTGGCACCTAAGAGAAAGACACTTTCACTTTAAAATAGAGAACAAAAAATAGAGTACATTTGAATCCACTGTAAGTGACCACGTACCCTTGGAATTAATAGTAATTACTTAGTTGACCACTCCTCGTGTGGGGCTTTTCAGAGACAACGAAAAAAATAAACAAAACAAATCAATCACAACAAAGTCAAGAAATCCAACTTTCAGGAGACAGACCTGCTGGCTAATTACAAGCGTAACCGAAGTGTTGAACTCTGGGCTTCCGAGAGACATTTAGAGGTGAGAGTGCGACTTGACCTTGGTATCTCCGGACTACACGTCCGGTGCCATGACCACTCGGTCACGCTGCAGGAGTTAGAAAAGGTGCTCAGGAACGGCATTCAAAACGAAGAGCTTTGGCTGAGAACCTATTCAAACGGGATTTTGTAGGGAGGATCGCTGAAGGAAGACGTCGCTTACGACAGAGTGAGAGAGAGAGAGAGAGAGAGAGAGAGAGAGAGAGAGAGAGAGAGAGAGAGAGAGAGAGAGAGCAATATTGCGTTGTGGACGTAGAATGTACCGTGAATGGCTCCCATCCACTAAACTATTAGCTCACATAACCCACTGATTAATTTTGGCCCGCTCTCATGACAGGAAATGCAACACGTGCGACAAAATCGGACGATACTGGTCAAAATACCCCGTCCGATTTGAAATCCGTTGTCGATGTTATCGACAATATTATAACAAAGAAAGGAAGTCTCATTTCAGGTCTTTACTTTAGAGTCTCATAATAAACTAATAAACTAATAAAATTCCCTTTGCTTAGCCGCAATTATGCCTTGACTATCACTGTTGCTTTGTTTTTTTAATTAGTATATTTAACAGACATACTTACCGTCCAATTTGGAAAATAATTGGATGCCAAAAATTCCGAGGACTGGCAAATTAGAAAGGCCTACGCCGGATCATATTTGGCAGTCAGAGCAATTTTTTGAATCCAATTATTTCTTAAACTGGACAGTACCTAGCCCTATAACGTGTTAACTATACTGTGCAAGGGAGTACGTGCTATCCAATTTGGGAACAAATTTGACTGCTCCTTTAATGGGATTTTTGGCAAGAAATGTAATCGCCTCGATTAATTATCTGGCTAGCCCAAAATCCCATTCAAACAACTGTCCAACTATTACGCAAGTTGGACAGCAAATAGTCCCGTACACAGTATATAGGGCTACAGTATATTCCCACACGTCCTGATTACCAGCCGCTGGAGGGGATTATTTACTGAAGATACTCTTGGAAGAGGAGTTTATCTAGTAAATGAGGAAATGTTGCCGTGAAGTGAAATGTCTTATAACCCAGGGGTTGCTACGCACGTTGTTGTTTATCAACTCAGGCACGAAAAAAATTTGATTCTCATACCATTTTAAACTGAGCGCACCGTCTATCTAATGATCGAAACTACGTTAAGCACCTGGTACTCTTGGACGACGTAAACCGTGCCATTAGGTCCAGCGGGCTGATTATTAGCATTCAATTTATTGGTGCTGCGACCATGTTGGGCTTCCATTACTATTTGACTGTTGTGATGTTCACTGCCACCTGGCGCCGGCCCAGTTGAAGGGTAAAATACCCTCTCCACTAATTGACCTTGACCGATCCCTGCAGGCGAGCGATCCGGAGCCTTTTCTGGGGCATGAAAACGGTGCTGATCAGGGTAAGCAGCAGGTAGAATGTTTGGAGCACTCTGACTTAAATATGTACCGCGAGGCTGGTTGGATGGGCTTGCAGTATATAATGCTTGTTTTCCAAGCAATGATCCAGATATTTGCACATTTTGCCGACCACGGTCTCCTCCCGAAGCCCAAGGAGACTTGTTGACCTTAAAGTTATGCATCACATAGTTACTGTTACTGGACACAACATGCATGTGGAGACCATCCGAACCTGAACGCTCGTCAACCCTTCGTCTCTTGGTTGGTTGGAATAAAGACACATTTGGAGGACAACGAGGATTAGCGGCTATGGAACCGCGATTAGCCTGATGTAAAGGACCATGATTTACCGAAATACGTGGTTGAAATTGTACACCACTGGGTCCACTAGCTCGCAAAGATTGTACTTGTTGAGTGGGTGGCTGTGCCTGTGGCGACATCCATTTAGATGAGGAAAAATGCGGTCGACGAGGTTGAGGCGATTCCGTTGGCATCTGGGGATAATTCCTTTGATATTGACCTGTTATAGGTGGATTAACAGACGTTGCCTCTGGAACTCTAGGTCTTAGAGGTGGCGGTCCGCGAGACTGAGTATTCTGGAACATCCCAGGCCTTCGCGGCTGCTGATATACGTTTACTGGTTCATTTCCTGCACGAGATACCTCAACACGAAACTCCGTGGGAGGCCGATGAGTTGGCAGAGGTGAAGGAGTGTCTGCCAAGTGATAGTCTCGCACATGCAGCCCGCTTTGTTGATCTCGTGTCAACAAACTCTCCCCGGCTATTTGCTGTCCTTGAGAAGGAGGACGTATTGAAACCTCAATTACACCTTGCTTCGGTGTTTTTGCAGCATCTTGCGTAGCGACGGGAGCGTTCTGTGATGTAATGATCGCAGTGTTGTTACCAGTCGGCTTAGATTCGGAGGATCTTGTACGATCATCCATCTTAACACCTTCGAGCGATTCTGTGTTTACATTCACTTCAAGAGTAACGACATTTTCAGAATCAACTGTTATGGCCTGGTGACAATTAACAATCTTTGAGTGTTGCATTTCGTTGGCGTGAACGGACTTGCCAGGCATAGAAGTTGGTTTTATTGGCTTGGAAATTTCAGGAGATAAGGCTCTTTCTTGTTCCTAGGAACAGGAGAAATATTCAACGTCAAAAATGCCTCACTTCGTATAACACTATTTATTGGTCTGGTGCAAATTTTCACAAATTTTTGCTTTTATTTTGTATGTCAAAAGAACCACCGATTGTCGTTGCAGGGGTGTCAGGACGCAGAGGTTTCTGATTCGTGGATTTCGATTCATTTTCTCTCAGTTGGTTTTTTTTTTCAGACTACGTTTTATTCTTCTTGTAAAAATGATTGATGTCAGTATTAGGCCCGTTCCTGACATGATGCTAATGCTATGCCGGGCACGATACATCAATAAGTTCGAAAGCGGTACGACGTACCTCGGCTCTGTCGTGCTACACAGTAGTAGCACGACGTGGTTTCAAAAGTCATGCTACCGCCGTGCCGAAATTAATTAATAAAAGTTGCGGTATTGGCACAACTCTGATAAGTGTAATGTTTTGGAACAGTTATTAAAATCCGCCTGCCTCAAATTCGAGGTCTGAAGTCGTGCTACAGTCGCGCTTCAGTCAAGCCAGATCAGCACTATGGTAACACGAGGTTTGAAACAGGCTTTAAACGCAATCGTTACCAGGGTTATGAACCGAATAGTTGAAGTAGTTGTAAATCAAATGTAAGCTCTGTGTGATAAGTCATTGGGTTGTCGTGTCCAGAAGGTAGTACTACCGTAGGTCCTACCAACTGCCAATAAACAAGATAAAATACAGATGATAGTAATAAAACAGGAATGTACCAAATCCATGTCAACTTGTGTTCCACAAGAAATCATCTGCACCTTTTGCTGTTGAGAGAAAACATTGCAGTTGTGGGAAATATCATTACACGTTTCAGGGAAACTGCCCCTCTACCCCCCTAACCCAACATTTTGCTCTAAAGGAAAATAAGTAAAAAGATGTTGGGTTAGGGGGGGAAGGTAGAGATTTCTCCAGAAACTTGGAATGATGCGAAAAGGATTTCTTTCTTCAAAACACTCCACTCACGTCATAAATATGATCAGGTATGGACGGACAGAGGACATGGACAAGTTCTGCGAACAGTAGCGGCGGTATAGGCAATAAACCAGCAATTGAGCATATCTGATGGAATCCAAGTTGAGTCCATCTAAATAAAACAATTTAGTTCCCAAAAGAAATAAAATGGGAATAGCATTGAGGCCGCAATTTAATTACCGTCATATGCACGTTGCTTTTCCTTCTCCTCAAAGTTTGAGGGAAGGGAAAAAACCAAAAGAAGAGTTTCAACAAACGTGATAACAATTGCTGGTAAAATGTTCAAACCTGTCTGGCAATTATCTCACTGGTTTCTTGTGCTCAACAATGGAAACTTTTGTTAGAGGATACGTTGTTGTGTGAAGCTTATTTAGAAAAATAGAATTATACTTAAAATTTACCGAGCAGAAATTTAGAGCAGAATTTGTTAAAATTTATTGGTGGCCGATACGGCGTTTACATGAGGTCTAAACATGGTGCGCACGAGAATCATTGGGTCGCCGATAGACTGTGATATTATATAAATCAAATGACAGCGAGAACTCTATGAACTCTTGTCATTTCTTGGCGACTTCCGCTCTCGGTTTGACGATTCCTCAGTGTTATTTCAACTGCTATGGACAATCAGTTGAAGAAATCATGTCAGCGTACCTTTTCTTGTTTGGAAGAAAACTCATTCAAGGTTTGTTGTAGTCTTTCTGAGCAGCATTGCAATCGTTTCTTCTCCACTTCCAAATCAGAGACTTGCTTCTTCAACGCTTCAACATCTCCCATTAACCTTTTTTCTATCGCGAAGGTCCTTTTTATAATCACTTCTTTTAGAATCTATGAGCAAGAAAAATACATACAAGCATTGCCAAAGGTCTGGGTCGCGCTACTTAGGAGAATTTTTCTCACAAGTGTTACAAATTGACTAGTTTTTACGGATAAATTCACAAAAGACTAATTAGGCGGCAGTCATGCGCACGCGCACGTCGCGCCGACTCGTAAAATGGACGTTTTTTGTTTTTCATTTTCGTCGTCGCCGCTAGTAGTCGCCCGTCACTTAACTTAGTCCCACGCGGCCAGCAGACACAACTGCCATCATAGCTTGTTTTGCTAGCTTTGAATCTTCAAGGCATTTTCTCGATTTCGGAAAGAAAGTCACTGAATTGCCATGAATATCTGAATTTCCCTGCCTTCAGTGATGAGACTAATTAAATATTCAAATTAAAATGGACCTTTCAACAACAATTGCATCACTGTTATAAAAATAGATTGCAAGTAGCCGGTACTCGTGTCGTTAGGATCCAAATGGAGCCCTTGCCTGAAGGCTGAAACATTTGTTGTGAATGCCTAGGGGCCGTACTTCACGATATCACGGTTTAAGAACGATTTATTTCTCCATGTAAAGCCACAGGGTTTTCTCTCTCTTTGAAAAGTGTCTCGCTAGAACTCGTACAGAGGTCACTGATTACAACAAAACAAACAAAACAAATTTCTCAAGTTGCTATTGATTTTATCCTGAGTTAACCTATCTGTAAAATACCGGACATTCTCCTCGTGAATAGTCATCTGTCACCGGTAATATGTTTACATACATTTAATTCCTTACATACCAGAAGTGCAAATTGTCCATAACAGGACACCGGAAACCAAGAACTACGAAAGTTTTTTGTTTTTTTTAAGAAACCTTTTTTCCTTAGGAAAAGGGGAGGCGGGTGAGAGACTATCGGCCGCCTGTAAATTCTTCAGAATTTCTTGTCTTGAAATAATGGAAACATAATCATGTACTCAAGGCAACAGATGAGTGAAAACTAGTAGTAACGGAAACAGATTTTTCTAGTTCTGACTTATCAGAGGTCAGGATTTGGTAGCCTCAATTTGACGCCAGCACGAAGCCGCGAAACCTCGAGATACTCGAGTATTTGCATCGGGATTTGTAAGAACAGGTGCAAGATTTCTATATTAGCATCAATAAATAATAAGAAATATCATGATTCATACCAACTTTAATGAGATCATACCTGGCGAAAGACATCCGTATCCATCTTAATTTCACCCTCATCTTTTGCTAGTTTGTTCCCTAATGTTGTCACATCTTTTTTGGCCCCATTCCACACAGGTGATAATCGGCCGTTTGCTTCTACGAGGAAGTTTAGAAAATCAATGATTAACTTCCATATTGACCTCTTACTATTATGCTACAACACGTTTGCACAAGAACGAAACAAATCTCCTCCAAGTTCCTCAAGTAATAAACAGTTAAGACGGTTAAGTATAATCGTCCAGCTGAGTGCAGTCCAGGAAGGACTTAAGGTTTCAGTGACTGGCGTTCCTGAACTTGTGCAGAGGTCGTTATAAGAGTCAAAGTGAATTGTGCATCGCCGGTTAGTGGTGTTTAGTCCACAGTTATTGACTTGATGGGTCAATTAAGTTGCGATATTATTAGCCTTATGTCAGCTAAGCCATGATGTCATTGGCTGTCATTGGCTAATCAACCACCTTGATCAGCGTAGATCAATGTGCGATTCCGCTGGAGGCTTGGTGCCCAACGCTAATTAACAAAGGCTTAGCAACAGAGTTTATTCCTTAAAAAATAACCATGAACGCTGTTCCTAAGAACCATTTCACACGAGAAGAAATGGAATACGACAAAGTAAATTAAAGGGACGTGAATTTATCTTTAGTGAAAACGTTTTCCTTAATGTTGCCGTTATGGCTGCTCAAGATCCTTGATGAAGAACGTCAAAGTCTTGATTTCTTTCTTTCTTTGTTTTAAATTGTTCATTCATTCATTCATTCATTCATTCATTCATTCGTTCGTTCGTTCGTTCGTCCGTTCGTTCGTTCGTGCGTTCGTTCGTTCAATCATTCATTCATTCATCTTTTTTATTTATTTGTAAATTAGTTTATTTATTTACTTATTTATTTATTTATTTGTTTATTTACAACCTGACAAACTTCCGCCGGTAGCAGCATCATTGACTTTGTTATGTTCGTTGCCACTTTGATCCAATTCCTTTTTGTTTTCTTCCCCGCTCTTTTGCGTATTACTTTTCTTTGAAACTAAACTGGCAAGTCGCCTTAAGCGTTCCAATACTTCCGGGGTCACATTCATTTTCTTCCAACACCTCCGCAGATCTCCTTTCCGTTGCAGCCACGTTCAGGTTTGTTCAAAGCATTTTTCGGACGGCAGTAAGTATCTTCTGTAGAAAGTGAGAATAAATTATAAAGAGTAAACTCGTTTTGGAAGGTAAGAGTATAGATAGGAGGGTAACATCCGATCCTTATTGTAACATCAGTGAGCCGAGTAGCTTCAACAGTAAAACTCCAAGACCGTTTGTACAGGCAAAATTTCTTGCTTTTAAAAAGCAACTTTTCCACCTAGTACCCAGGCGTTCTCTTCCCACTCACTCGACTTGGTGCGTCACCGAATGGCATACCGACCGTCCATTTCGATGACGTCATACATTTCGCAACAAGTGAACTGGAAGAAGAACGCCTAGATACTGCGCTGGCAACTTTCAAAATCGTCTTTGTAAACGATTTGCGAGACGACTTGATTATGATAATGGAAGGAGGTAAGATATATTAAATGAACCGAGTCCTTACATTACCCTTATGTCACGTGACTCCGTCACGCGGGCGCTGGCCTAAAAATGACATGAGGCATATTATTACTTCAAGCGGGTAAAGAAAGGAAGCCATTATTTATCAGAACGTAATGATAAACTGGACTTAAAACGCTTCCTTTTTGGCACTGTCACTCATAATTACAACCCCACTTGATTTGAGGGGAATTTCAAGAGCCGACGTACGGACAATATCACTTTGCAATATTCCCTGACCGTTTTAAAATAACTTTTACAAATTTAAGCATAAACCAGAACTGAAAACTAAAAAACGCAAAGAGGATACTACCCCTCGATAGAAACCCTAACTCTTTCTGTTTAAATCAACGAAAGACGGCAGAAAACAGAAAAAAAAGTCTCGAGCTGACATGTGTAGGGCCAGACGGACTGACGTGAGCTGGTCTCGATAAAAGCAGTCCAGTACCGTACACGTCATCTACTAATTTAACACCACGGGCAACATTTAACATTGAACGAGTATTCCAATATCTCTTCATAGTTTTTTCAGTCAAATCGGGTATAAAAATAGTGGTACGATAAAATACTTGTTGACTGAGTTAGGTCGAGCCATCCCCTCCGCATCTTCCACTCGAGGAATATAATTGCATATTTATATACCAAATGATCTAACTTTTGCCTCTTTAACGCCTAAACGGCAAAACCCTGTGTTCCAATAGCCCTTTTCACAGTTAACTTTTCTCATTTGCATTACAATGTTTTTGAACGTGGATGTGAGGCAATTTCGGGCTAAAAGAGCAAAATTGCCCGAAATTGCCTCACATCCATGTTCAAAAGCATTGTAATGCAAATGAGAAAAGGTAACTGTGAAAAGGGCTATTGAGACCGATGGTTATGACCTAACGTAACATTTCGGGTTTGGCTTTATTATTTACTAAAAAAGAAATAAAACTGCTTTGTGTTTACATAACCTGATGCAAACATTCCAGCGAGTTTGGAAGAATTCGAAAGCATTTTCGAATGGTACATGTACGGGATCTAAATTGTTTTAATGAGGTACACTGCGAATGTTTTCGGAACGGCAGAACTTGTTACACCACACGGCAAAGGATCAACCACAATTCATACGCTGTTCTACTACTACACACACTGTCACATCGCAAGGCAGAGTTGCCCGCTTTGGTGTTTAATTCACCAGTCGCTCAAGCGGGACCAATCTCGAAACTGGCATTAGTAATTTGTACCGTGCGGGATAATTCGGCGTCTGTAACAGGTCTGTGGCCGAAATCAGACATGGCACATCCAGAGGAAATGCTAATTTGTTCAAACAAACAACAACAATTTTGAGAGGGTCTGCGGGCTGACCAGTTTGTGTACAGTTAGTTCTCTGATTTTCCACGATTCTTGCCAGTGGTTTGCTGCTTGAATTACATTCATCGTAAATGAAATGTGATATATAAATTGTACCTAAGTTTGGTTGGATACAATGCTCTTTTGTGATCAATGAGCTGTAAAAATGCATATTTTGTTAGCAACGGGTGATAGAACACTCTCTGAATACCGAAAAACAGTGGGTGGGAGAATTGTTTAATGTCAGGAATTCAATTCCTAGCATCTTCAAACATCTGTTAAATCTGTGTTTCACTAAGCCGGAAATTTTAAGTATCCGCGTAAACGAACAATCAAGCACATCTAGACATTTGCCACGTATGCAAAGCCAAAGTACGTCTAACTTAATAACCATAACAAAAGCTTCGATATTGATTTGCAACTTAACCACGGTTGTAGTTTTAGCCAGCTGCGTGTTTAATATTTTCGAGAACTGAATGCATCCTTGAAAACCAATTTTAACTTGAGGAAGTAGCTAAAATCATACGTAGGAAGCACGACTATACAACACGGAAGCCACCGAGACCATCCTGGGATTCTTTCAAAAATATGAGGAATCTTCCATCCCTCATATTTAAAAAGATTTGCACTTTATTTACATTACAAGTTAAAACTCTTAACTTCTTAAGAAGGCTAATGCAAAACAAATGAAGATGGAGCAACAACACAGAGGTTGTTCAAAAACTTTCATTTGCACTTTAGATTCCCGACATTAGACCGATTTACAATTGTACCTTTTTTAAGATAGACGAGGGTGTATTCGAACAATCTTGATTGTCTCTCCATACCTGCATATTTCACTTAATTTTATGTTATAGTCCACAAGGATTACCAATCTATCAATCGAGAATTAAAAAAGGGTCACTTCTGTTATAGGAAACTAAACCACAAATAAGAGTTTCTTTGACCAGTTTGTAAGTTAGTCGATGCTCGATAACGCATAGCGGGTACGTAACGGGTAGAACTCATTCTCGATCTAAGATTGAAAGCTTAAAATGACTCAACACACAAATTCCTCAAAAACATAGTACATAGTACATAGTTACATACTTAAATTCAATGACTCGTGGCGAAATATTCGCATTCATCTCGTTTCGCATCTTTGAAAATCGGTTCTCGGAAAACTACGAGAAAGAATCGTTATTATGAAACATGCCAATAGCATGACTTACCTTTGGATGAATTTTTTTTAAACCAAATATTACCACTATAAACACTAGACTCCAACTAAATGAACTGGGCACAACGTTCACAGTAAGCGAAAGTGCGATTTACCGACTTACGTTGAGCCGAGACATTCCACAAACAATTATAACTGTGCTATGATAATTTGGTTCATATTATATGATAATTTATTCAAAACTGTCAAGTTATTCTAATCATAAATCTTAGATCTTTTGACAGCACAATATCTGTTTACCACAAGACAATAGCTGACAATGGCTACTTTTTTCCAGTTCACCTTACTTGTTTAATGTTAATTTGCGCACGCGATTCATACAGTCTATAGATCAAGGAAATTTGGATACCTATTTAACGGCTATTATGCACGTAAATGATCCCTGTGCGTATAAACTCTTTAAAAAAGTGATTCGGTGACTCAAAAGAATGGATTTTAAAATGATTTCTAGAAAGCTTTCAGTATAGTCTTATTTACCGTGAGTCAATTGACGCTAGTTGTTCAATAGGGAAAGTAGTGCTGTGTTAACAATTAACTGCACCTTTTTCTCTCGGACTCAAATCTCCTGGCACGTTATGTAATTATAACTCTCACTTTGTTGGTGAAATCTGAAAGTGTGACCATTCAAATGAAAGCTATCGAGAAGCATTTTCTTGTGGCGCTGTTGGCTCCTTGATCAGTTCAGCAAGATGAAATTTTAATTTCATTTTTTTCGCCGTTTTCAATTGAGTAGCTTTGCGAAGGAAGGCTTTTAACAAGGCGTTTTCAGGTTTTGTTCTTTGTAAAGAATCTTAACGAACGATATGCTTATACGGCTCAAGAAAAATTAACATACACATAGGGACAGCCGTGACAATTGTTGAACTTTTCAATCCAGAAAGTGACGTGAATGACATAAAACAAACAGAATAGGAAAGTAAAATCCAGAAACACCTCTGATTTACAAACCGCTGCTGAGGAATCATTCATGAAACCCCCCGTGCTTCACAACTTCGGATAGCTTCGGATCGTAGGGTAGTTTAAGACCTGTAACACACTAGACCACTTATTTTCAACCTATTCGTGAAAGAATCTGACAGGATTCGACTAAAACAAAGTACTGTGTTGTTTAAGAAACGCACACATAAATCTCAAGTTACCTGAAGTCCGTTCTATCTACTCTAAGGAACGCGTTTTTCTTCCAGACGGCGTTTTTAGTTTTTAGGCACCCTAAAGAAAGATCGTGTTGATCGTCGATCATGTGACAAAAGTTCAAGTGAACCAGCGAACATCAACAAAATATTACACTCTTGGAGCCAACGACGCGAAAAGTATTTGACTAATCAAGTCTTAATTTCAAACAATGCGAATTCCTAGGCAATTTGCATGACAAAGATATCAGATCTTCAAGATAACTGATACTTACTATATATGGCGCCGCACTGGCGGGCGCCAGGAATGTCACTCCCTTGGGGGCACTTAATGCGTGCTCTGTTTTTAATATCAACGAAAGAGACACGCCAAAGGGCATTGTGTCTTTGATCATATCTGAAGTGGCGTCGGAAATATAAATTCTCAAAAACTGTTACGGTTTTTTGCAGGGTTCATAATGCCAAGCAAAACTGGTAGCGAAACACTTGTTCTTATTTAGATCACAGTTTATATAAGTCTTGCAAGATGTTCTGAGTCTGTGAATGAAAGCTTTGATTTTGACCGTTCAATATTCAAGTGAAAGCTAGAGAGTCGCACTTGCTTGCTGTTTCCTTCGGAATAAAATTTGCGATTAGGTTTTCCATTGTCACTTTAGATCCCGCGAGAATTGAGAGGGTCAATTGAGTTTATTAGTTATATTGCTAGCTTGAAATCCCATTCAGGCTTCTGCCCAATTATTTCCCAAATTGCGGAAAGCACGTAGCCCCAATATTATTAGCACGTACTAGAGCTATATAATGTCCAATCTGAGAAACAACTGGAAAAAAATTCCTCCTACTGCCAAATTGGACTCGGCTAACGGCCTCGTTAGTCTTTGGATTTGTCATCATCCAGTTATCCCCCAAATTGGACAGTATGCAGTCCTATAACATATACTAAGAGCCTGGTTTCGTATTATCGCTGACTGTGATTAACAAAAGGAGAAAATCCAGCACTCATAGACGTAGCAGTTGCATAAACGTTAAACGGAAAGAGCCCCGCCAAAACGTGGAAGTTTCGCTGACCTTGTTTTCATGTTTAATAGATTGCCAAATAACACAAGATTACAGCTTAATTGGATGTGAAGATTCCACAAATCAAAACGTTTCAAATAGCTAGTTTGGCAGTCGATTGCAGCTTGCTTGCAGGATTGCTTTCGTGACAGGTGGGTCCAGAAAGCAAAGTTACTATTCTGATGGCGCTTTGCGGTTTTTAGCGGTGTTCAGTTTTGTCTCTCAAATTTATATTACCGTTCCGTTTCCATTATTTGGCGATTTTTGTTTTTCCTTTTTCAAGATAGTATTCAATAAAGCTTCCAGCAAGATCCTGGCGATACTTAGAAATCCTAATATACCATGATCTGAGCGATGAATACGGATCAAGGCTATACACGTTTCGCAAGACTGCGATTGCTGCGCCATATGTTTCTGTCTAATCACTGCGCTCGCTATTCAAGTACATTTTTTCGGC
Source organism: Siderastrea radians (assembly GCA_964017195.1). NCBI lineage: Eukaryota > Metazoa > Cnidaria > Anthozoa > Scleractinia > Rhizangiidae > Siderastrea > Siderastrea radians. The sequence continues at coordinate 6,592,636 of OZ024891.1, read as the reverse complement.
GATTTTGAGATATACATTTTTGGAACTGTGTACGTGACCTATTTATCCCTATTTACCAGAATCCAACGCACTGAAAGTTTTGGTTTATTTTGACGTCGGGCTTCTATCTTTTTCGCGGCTGACGGCGTCCATGTAAATTAAAGCTCTGACTGAGGAGAACTATCTTTAGTGCTGCAAGTGTTAGTTGGGTTTGTTTTTGTTGTTGTCTCTTTTGTTGTTTGCTGTTTGTTTATTTTCTTGTTATCGACAGGCAGGTGAAATTATTCAGATGCATGTGCGAGCTTCCCTTCAACTACCGTTACTAGGAAATGAGGTACACTTCTTCAGTGGAGTTGAACCTGAGAAAAGAGGCCTTCATTTAGAACGCTGAAAGACTGTCAAAGCTTCACGCCTTTAAATAATTGGAGAAATATTTGACAGACAACTGAATGTAACAGAAGAGCATCGCTCAATAGCTTTCATGTGTGCAGTGACATTACAATTTCGCCCACAGACACAAAAGTTAGAATCACCTTATACAGCATAATAAACAGCGCCATAGGAAAGTTCTGCTCGATACCTCTCAGTTGTACAGGTCACGAGAATTTCGCGCCAATAGACTCAAAAAGTTAGCATCACCTCATACAGCATGGTAAACAGCACCATAGGAAAGCACTCCTCGATAGCTCTTAGTTGTAACACTACGTTCCGCCCACAGACTCAAACGTTAGGGGCCATCTTGTAAAGTGTAAATGAACGTATACGGTGTTATACAGGAAAATACGGCTAGATGACTTACATTTGAATGATTACACTCAAGGTTTCATCCACAGACCCTAATCTTTAGGGAGTGAGAGGGTGATTAAAATCGTACCCCTCACTAACACAATCTCAGAAATTTTTACGGAAAAGCTTTCTTCGTTAATTTTTGTAAGTTACACAAGTGAACCAAAAGGCAGTTTTCCGAGCAGGTTCCGCTCTATGGGTTGCATAAGTCGACTAATAAGTCGTCTAAACTGATGCAGGACCAAGCCACGTGGGAGTGTATTCATGACATTTACAGCATGAAAGTAATTTTTTTTACGAGTTTTATTTCACAAACAACACACCATATAGACAGTGGTTTCACTTGGCTTGTATCCCAGGCTTGTATTCTCACTGTAAAAAGTGAAATCATTTACGAAGCGATCCAGCCTCGACATTTAATACATGAAAGAGCCGAACAGTAACGGACAGTTAGTGGCTGTGTATTTCCTCCTGGATAACTCAAACTTCTCTGTGTTTGCCGTGATAGTTTGGGTTATCAGGACTCAAATAAGCTTTACGGCATGCATCATGGCACGAAATTCTAAAGTGCTTGAGAAAAGAACACTTGCTTGAATTGTTTAGTCTGCAGTCTCTCAACATGGCGCCTGATATATCGCAGTGAGGTTAGCAGTTTGTATTCTCGCCGCTTTCAATTTCAAATTTCGTTTATACTACATTGCAGACATTAATAACATACCACTAACTAAAGATAATTGGCATATAATATTTGCAACATGATTATTTTATCATAACAATCTAAAGCGCTTGCACTAACCTCGTCTTCTCCAAAGTACGACGTGCTTACAAAAGTCGGCAAATAAGACAATCGAATTTCCAAACTTTTCTAGAAAAGGTCCCCTTTAAAATCCACGCGTTTCTTTTAAGTTATAGTTGATGACCTTTTCGCGATGCGAAATCGATATTTAAGTAAACTAATCTTTCCCGTTATGGGTATAATTCAGCGACCACAGGAATTTTCAACCAACGCAATATACTATGACCTGATGACGTATTTCCGGTATATGATATTGTTTTGACATGACCTGATTGACACTGTGACTTGTAAATATATTATACAGTTCGACGGCTGTTACGACGTTTTTATGAACAACGGAGGTAATTATAACAGTCAGCCACTGAATAATCTCTTCTGTTTAACATTTAATTCCAGCTGTGTTGAAATGTTATTCATGGAAGAAATTGTATTTTTGTGTAAAGGATTAAGAATGAACCAGTACGGGATTTTCTATTTAAGACTGAATTGATGTGTAAATGTTTAGGAGCGGAAGTACTCAAGGAAAAACAAAATTAATCAAAGGACGTAGACGCAGTGGTTGGGGAGTTAGACTTACAATCCGGTGGTCCCGGTTCAAGTCCTCCTGTCTGACTACTAGATGGATTTGTAACACGATAGCTCTAGGGGCCACCAGTTGGGATTTTTAAAGTGTTTATTTTCAGTTTGTAATGTTTTTCTTTTCATTCACCGTGTCCCCAGTTAACACTTCCGTGCTAAATACACATTGACTTCAGACTAAGGCTATTATTGTTGTTATTATTATAAACACCGTTCGTTGTTGTTGTTGACGTTGTCGTCGTCGTCGTTCAGGGGTTGTTGTTGTTGCTTTTTTTTTCCAGATCGTTTTAGAGCCTTTTAGGAAAACTGTGTGAGATAACACAGTTTACTTTTCTTCCTCTGAATATTTAAGACGTAGACAATTTTGGGGGACCAAAATCAACCCCCCGCAAGTAAGCTTCTGTTGCTCCCGACTCCTTTCACAAGAGCAAACTCTAGTTTTTGGGCGTCACAATAAAATCCTAAACTCGGAAATTTACTAGATATAATACGGCAGGTATAGGGGTAGCAATACTAAAGGAGATAACTATATTGCAACTAGTAACGCAGCCAGTATTGCAACCAGTAATGCAATAATGTTTCAAATATTGAAGTAGATAGTATAAATTTTAAATGCCCGAATTAGCACGAAAGTGTGACACAATGGTCTAATATTGACAATATTGTGTCAAGCGTTCAATGATATTAGCATCTTTCTCCGTTTAGGGAAGTGACATACGAAGAATTTACTTTCCTTAATAAGTCCTGAAACAGGGGGAACGACTACAAAAACTGACACCTTATCTCGGAGCAAAAGTTAACAAAACTGAATAGTTCTCATGTGGATAGAAGGCATCAAAACTAAGGACCTAACAGAAGAGAGGGAACTCGATAACTACACTGCTGTCGAGTACTAAATGGTAGACTCTTTACTCCTATATTTCACGTTTTCGTGTTGTGTGATACATTTTGATGGTCCAGATTGAATGATCAGTTTTAGACATTTACTGTTTGAAAAAAGAAAATGGGCCACGAATTATAAACTGCCTCACTATGAGTAAACTCGCCCTTGTCGAAATGAGCTTGACATCCATAGATATGTTTTGATAACAAAATAAAGCAGTACAATTATCAAGGCCGCCACCGGGTGATTTCCAGTCGTTATTCTGATATAATATTAGAGGTCACGCCATTGAGATGCCAACTGTAGTCTTCATACGTTAGGGTCTTGGGTTGGAAAGTAAGGCACAAGTATGAAAAACTCTGAAGTTTCAAACAATTCAGTAAACGCAAACAATCAAATGCCTTTCAAACCTTATTTTTTAAGCTTTCTTCTCGCGACTGTTTTAATTGCGTGTACAAGTGAATGGTCTTCCATATATAAAATCTTTCATCCACAGATCACATTCATGATTCACTTGAAAAAAGAATTTTAAACAGCAATTTTGGACCAATGAAGTAACGGTATTGAAACAGAAGTCCTCCGCGTGGTCTCTTTGGCTGACGAGAACGTCACAAAACAAAAGGTTTAATCAGCAAAACAGTGACTCTGCACGTGCGATACAGATTTTGGTACATTTCTTTGCTGTCCTCTGCAAAACAACAATTAAAACGTGAAATGACCAAAATTCAATGTTTTATGTAGAACGCGAACTCACCACAGTGAATTTTCTTTTTTCTACCTGAGCTGTAATGCCGTCCTTACAGCTCCCGGATTGTTCGGCTACATTAGATAGACTGAACGAGTTGAAACTATCGCGAAGAAGTTTGAAATATTTGGAAATCATTTTAAAAGTGACATTTTCCTTGGCGTTGCTGCCGTGGTTGCTTAAGCTCCCTAACACCAACACCTCTCTGTTACAGACAGTTCCCTTGGTCCAAGGCACGGATCCTTCAAGACTAAATGCCCGGTGGTCCGAAATTTTCAAAGGATTTCGACGGAGAGGCTTATTTAAACGTTCTGCAAGTATTCAACATTTGTTTAGAATTGCCAAGCGATTCAGAAAAGTATTTTGGTTTTGTAGTTGACAAATTTTCCGAGCTTGCGCATACTATAAAATCACCAGTTTAGTCGTGAAAGATTCGAGCCCTGCTGCCGGGGCGCTAAGGCACTGGCAAAAAAGAAACAACGAAAAATAAGAGCGCATTTTTTAACAACATTTATGAACAATAATTAGTGCGTGTTGGCCAAGTTGAAAATGTATGCTTTTTGGGAGTCACTTATAAAGTAAATTCAAAGTACAACTGCTAAAAAAAACGCAAAAAAATGACTAAAACTAGTAACATTTGTGTAAAGCCCGTACCTTGCATCACCAGCAGGTGCTTTCTTTTGGAACTTATTTCCTTGCCAATAATATTTTTCACTTATTTTAATTTGTTGAGCCAGCTATTAGAAATGTAATAAAGTTTAATTAATCCAAGACACCGGCTTTATTCTGCCAAGTGTTAATTTGAAAGGCGGATGACATGACGGCCTAGCATTACTTTGGTGCCAAACGGAAAAGATAAATAGACTGGAACAGGAACAATATCTTCAGCGAGGATCGGCAATTCTGAAAGCTAAGTAAAACGAGGATCAGAAAGGTAAATATTTTTCCTGCTCTAGAACAAAGTACTTGGAGCGTCTTTCTACTCTTTTTTCTATCGGTACCCGCGACATTTTCGACATTTTCGAGTACAATTTTTCTAAGGGAACGGTTATCATCAGCAAAACCAGTTTCAGGTGTTTTCGCACCGTCTCATCATAGCCAATTATATACTTTTTTTCTGTTGTTATTATTTTTGAAGAAGGACAAAGATCGATAAACCGAGGCTGTTCATTTATTAATTCTAATTTGTCCTCAGTGGTGCTTCCTCCAAAGCCTACGAACGGACTTCCCTTTTATATGGGAGCCAGTTTTTATGTGGCTTATATTCGAGTGCCTTTGCCGTAAGTTAGGAGCTGATGAGCGAAGCCAGCCCGCAACCTAAGACAATCAAGTAAAAAAACAAAGGTTTCCTGTTCCCATGCGCCCTAACTTCTCCTTACCATACATATTGCATAGTGATTGCTTCATGCTAAATTTTAATAAGATGCCTATCAATTCACTTGCCCTTTTCCAAAATTCCAAATTTCCTTGTTGAACAAATATTTTAAAATAAGCAGCTCTGAAGATATTTTCAGTATAAAGCGAAAACATTTGTCGATGTAATAAAAATAATGATTTACGCAAAGATATTAGGCGACCTCAGTATATTTTAATAGACTGACGTCTGTGTACAAATTGCAATTTCTGCTTTCAAGAAATTAATATTCGCCGGACAGACACTGTATAAACAAGGTATTATGTTGCCTTTTCTTATTGCAAAACAGAAATTACTGATTAGCCGTGGTCATAAAACTGAATAAAACGGTTTAAGAAAACTGCTTTTATAGAGGTAAACAAACTGTGTTCAAAAAGTTTCACTTGCTCAATTATTTGCATTTAAAAGAAAGTTAACCTATCTGACGCCAGACATACTCTCTTCACCGTGCAGTTTGGAAACAATTATTTTTTAGTCGTTTTTAGCTATCAATTACCTGAGTGTTCGAATGCGGAATAAATCGTTCATGATGGTATCAAATACTACTCTCTACCCGGTTGATTCTAAAGTTTAGGACGTTGGAAACACAAAACCTGACATTCGCTTTATCTGATATTATACAGAGGAAATCCATTCTGGTGACCAACGACGGGGTCGTAAAATGTGCTGGTATTAACGCGGTGTTCAGGTTAATAGACTTGTCAAATACGAAATTGACTGCATAAACCTTTTGGAAGCAAGAATAAGTGACCTTAGTAACGAGTTGGTCGTATTAATGGATGGTCGCAAGGCAGTGTCTCACTGAAGCTCACTTGAAGCGGACATTGGATTCAAAAGTTTAACTCATTTCTTACGGGGTAATTTTGAAGGGAACATTTGTTTCCAAACTGACGTGTTTTATAGCTTTTATATGAAGGCTCTTTTCACTTAAACAGTACAGACCTATATATTCTTAATCGCCAATAAATTGTCGTTCATCTGAAGTTAATGATTAACTTATCGCATAAATTATCTTTATTAATTATTAACTTAATAAGAAGAAAATATCTTTATTTTCCAATTTTCTTGCTGTAAACACTGACGTTTTGAGATCATAAAGGTGCATCGCTTACGTGTGTAATACTTGTTTAGTAGACTGCACGACACAAACGCTGAAAATTCTTAAAATGAAGGCTTACAAACGGTGTTTTGTGCTTCTTTTTGGAAATTATAATTTATGTATAAAATCTTAATTGCAGAATACGACAAGAAACAATTCAGTGTGAACATGATATCAAAGACATCTTTATCGTAGACCAAAATACGACTCAAAATGGCGTTCACAGACCGACTGTCACGTACAATTCCGACGTTATTTGGATCGCTTGTGTTGTATACAAGCTAAACTATGGCGTCGCCTTCCCTCTCTTTCCACATTTTGCCCTATAAAACCGTTTCAATTCGATTGTTTGGATTGGGACACATGCGATCGAAGTCTTGTTCACCTTCTCCGACTCGTGGCCCTCGATTTCTTTCAAATCAACATCATTCACAGCAAAACTCGAGAAACGAGATCGTCACTCTTTACAGAAGACGCCATTTTTAAATGCCACGCGTTTCCATGGCCAAAATTTCTTGAAAAATCGACTTAAACATCGTAAATCCTTATCAATGCTCGATAAAACATTGTTTCGACACTTTCCATTACGCTTACATGCCCTTCAAACTAATAAGTGGGCTATATAGGAGTAATAGAAGGTCTACATCGGAGGAGCCAATATATTGGCTTCTCGTCAGAAATATAACAAGACAGACTACTTTGGCATTTACTTATTTGTTGTAGCAAATGTTTCACCTGTCGTAACTCCGTAGTTTTAATTTAAGCCTTGAAAGGCATCCTATTATCATTAAAAACTACGTGATGAGTGATCAAGGAGAACAAGAAATAACTGTACTTAGAGTTGCCACTGTGGACCCTCTGAAGGTTAGGTCCAACGAAGACGCGTAAGGACCTCTTTGGTGGGCAATCCACCGGCGAAGAAGTCTGGCGTTAGCAGCTGTCAACTTGTTTCGCTTTGCAACGATTAAAGTCAGGCCCCCTGCACATCACTGTGTTTTCAAATACCCAATATCTTCGTCCGTAAAAGCGTTTTCGTGTTATTTTCACCTCTACTCACAAATGCAAACCCATGATGTGCGTGTGAAAGGCTACGAACATTGTTGGCCCAGACTCGTTTGTTCATTGGCTACTGAACATGCCTTATACGTCACACGTTGAAACTCCAGACCAACGGTAGACTTGGAGAGTTGGAAGTGGGAAAAGTCCTTTCAGATGGTGAAACCAACACTTGGGTAAATGAACAAAGGAATGAATGAACGGGTTAATGAATGAAGGAAAGAACGAACGAATGAAAGAATGAATGAATAAAAGAACGAACAAGCGAGCGAACGAATAAATCAGCGAAAATATACAAAACGAGGCTTTCTTGTCGTCATGTCACAGACTCTGTGGGAGATTGTGTTATTTGACTTGTTCATTCTCTATTAGCACTCGAATGAATTGGATGCTCATAGCCTTTAGTTTGCTATTTCTGAGTGCAATTACCGTTATAATGAATGTTAATTTTATGCGAAACGTCCTCGAAACGCTGGGTGGGGGTGTGACTCAAAAATGTTTGTACCATTTTTCAAAGTTGAACACAATATTTCAGAAGTAGCCCTGGGTCCAACAAAACGTCACTAGCTTTTTATTCCAGCTAAACATTTACCGTGACTTATCGACTTTGGTTCGCTCTGATGAATGGCTAGCACTCGAAACGTCAGATTTCAATTTCTCAACGGTGGCTAATTCACCTTATCAACTCATTTGATAAATCCAAATTGTTATGTTCACTTTTCCAGCGACTCAGCACCCCAGTTTCTCTAGAAACTTACTTCCTTATCATATGTTGTGTTGCAACTTCTCCCAAGTCAAAGAAATACAGCAGTTGAGCACACCCTCAAGAAGTCATACTACGCTGGTGTCACGTGATGGGAAACCTTAATTGAATAGACCACCCTACTGTGATTAGCGGTGTTGCTCCCATTGGCCAAAGGCAATCTGTAGGACTGAACTTGAACGGACATAAACAGGCTAGAGATGAGCAGGTGCTCATGGCGTCATCCCACACTGGTATCGCGTCAAAGGAAATCTTTATTGAATAGACCACCTCTTTGTAATTAGCGGTGTTGATCCCATTGGCCGATGGTATTAGGTAGTACAGATCTGCTGGAAATAAACAGGCCAAGATACCGCCCTAAAATATCGCCATTTTTTCGAAGAGGGTAGCTGACATTAAAATACTCAACAGCAAAACCACGACGACAAACCAATGAGTGGTGCCGAGACTCATCACTTGACGAAAATTTAGTGGTTAGTACGTAGCAGACCCGTTTGAAGACTCCACTGTTTTTTCCAAAGGTATGGTTCCTTGTTTAAGGTTATGTGATCACAGACACATTGAAACACAGGGGCACCAACGGTTCGTTTCGGGGAAAATCTGTTCGGAAGGCCTAAAATCGCCTGAGATATTCGGATCGAATTGCAGTGAAAACTAGAGATTTCTTTGGCGAAACAGCACCTCGGACTTTCGTAACAAGAGGACTTATTAGTTTCTATTGTTTTCGGAGGGACAAATACGTCGTTTAGAGTGCGAAATAAGGTCAGCTAGCATTATCGGACAGCCCTTAGCAGCTCGGAAATTCGGCTTGTAGGATTCTGTTTCCTAAAATTTTCTGTGGCCAAAATTTTCTGCTAAAACCCCCAAACAGAACAATCTACATTTACTTACACAAATATGCCTTTAAAAAGCTCTCAAACAATCTAAGAAAGCAAAAAATGATGTTTGAAGTATTTTGCTAAATTTTTTCGTTGGGTGCCCCTGAAAACAGTAGCTTTTTGTAACATATAACACAAATTTAGCATGCCCGATTTTCTTATAACAGCTTATGAATATTCGCTCTTTTATTGAGCGTGTTGCTAATAACAAAACTTTGCCTTTTGTACTAGAGACTTTGTACTTCTCAATTTTTTAACTTGACTCATCCATTATTACAAGCCAAGTTTGCACTTTTTTCTCGACTTCAACAACAGTGGCAACAACACCAACCTTTAATGTACCCTTTCCATACAAGGAATTTTTTCATGAGATATAAATATTAATAAAAATATTACAGTACAGACTGCCTAAGATAAACTGATACAATATTATCGGGAAGATGGCAGAAAGTCAAACGTACATGCACTATGTCCTCCTAAATTAACAAACAGTCAAAAAAGAGAAAAGCGATGGGGAAGAAACTGAGACAAACAAGAACATACTCCGAAATTAAGAGGCATTAGCAATACTAGCAAATCGATTGAATTCTTTTTCTCTCAAGGATCTGCTCAATACCTTTTTGACATTTTAGACTTTTCCAGAAACGATTTCAGACTTTTCCAAAAAAAAAAAAGGCGCAATCGTCGTATAAATTTATCGGCTTAGTAAACCACAAACGTTGACTCTTCAGAATCATGGCCACGCAGAAAATAATACCTTGAAAACAAATATACTGCTTAATGAAATAAAACGACAAAAAAACGACGACCTAAAACTAAACCTAAGAAGGGTGTCTCCTCTCCAGCTAAACATTCAAACATTTTAATGCAAAATGGTTTTGAAGTTAAAACATCACACCTTGTTCTTTTCAAAATGTTAAAGTTAACGTTTTATGGGCTGACTATGTCAAACTTTTTCATTTAACATTTTGCTTGACAAAAAAGGGTTGAGACGATCGGCGGCGTGTCGATGACGACATACCACGCTGTTATCACGTGCATGGAAACCATAGTTGAATTGATCGCCGCTATGTAATTAGCGGCATCGCGCTTATTGGCTCGTAGAAATCTGCAACATTACCCTTGAGACGGGCATACCTTTATCTGTAGAGATACCTCCTATACCGTCTATTTAGTTCCACCGTCTTGGCCATAGAAACTTGCTGGTTAATTTGGTAGCAGTTCAGCTTCAATTTTTCGGCGCTATTTTCAGAGGTATGACTATTTTTTCAGCATTGGAAGTAATAACATTTAGGAACACAAGAAAATTACGTTTTAATGACAGAAAAATCAAAGATTGAGTAGAGCTGAAGGCAGGCATTCAAACTTTTCTCGTAAGCAAGGGGAACGCCCATTACATTTTTTACTGTCGAATTTCTTTTCACCAACACACTGACGGCAATCCTCTTTCTTTCAACGCATTAGGGAGACATGGGCTTAAAAGATAAAAAGTAAGAAGTAAATATTCCTTCGAACATTGACATCTAGCCCAAATTACGTACATGGCAACATGCAATTAAGCTAGGGAATTTGCCGTTTGCCTTTCGCCCTCTGTTGAATATTCCACTCGCACGCAATCGAAATGATCGAGGGGCAACATAAAGAGGGTGTTTGTCATAACTGTGATTGCTTACGAGGAGGGAACTGGAGGGAGACTAAGTGGGAAAAACTCGTGAAATTATCAAGTAGAGTAAACTGGTCCGGTCATTTGTGATACTTTCAGTGATACCTTCACTTTCCATATAACAAACTTCATAGCTACTCCATGGAAAGTACACCTATAATGATAGAGTTTTAATGAACTAACTATGAAAATAAATGAACCACTAACTAAAAAATGAATACAAGCCGACTAATACCCATGTTGCTGTTTGACCAACAACTTGTTTTTCACGTCTGTTGTAACTGTTACTGGTTTAGAAGTTTCAAAACCTGTTGTGGCTGATTACAAAATATCGCTTTGATAAATCAATAGAAAAATTAAACCATTTTTGCAATTGTAAAATATTAGCTACGTGGTAGGCTAGCGTTGCAAACTTTCGCCTCGCAACTCGCAACTATAAAGTTCCTTTGAAGAGGACGTTACCGGTTATAGTATAATTCGACTGAAAACTACTCTTAAATTGTAAGCGGTTTCGGTCATATCTTAACTCAAATCTTGATTTAGCAGTGCAATGACTGTAATCCTTAGTACTTATTCCTAGCGCCTTCAATTTGAACTACGGTAGTTTCTAATAAAACCTTTTTATATTGTGTAGGGGATTGAGGCAAGTAATTACATTTACGTATTGAAGAAAATTGAACAAACGAAGCAAAATTGTAATAGTTAACTCACGAGTTTAAGCGGCTTTTAAAATTCATACGCCCAGAAGTATTTCAAAATTGAAAACAAAGATAGATCGATTTACATATTTTTAACATGTTTTTATGCGACTCCAATTCATTTCTTTTCAATGGTTAAACTAAAAAGAATATTTCTTCTGTTTCCATACTCGCTGTTTTGGTTGCACTCCAACAGAGAATTTCATAGAAATTCCCCAAGATTATCCACAAAATTTCGAATGGCGTTTGCTGCCATATTTTCTTTTTTGGGGGGGCGGGAGGGGGGGCAATTTTCCAGATTTGTAACACCTATCAAATTTGGAAAGAGGGGCTCTGTAGTATGACCGCTGTGTTGAAATATCCCAACTACAGTTCAGTAATTTCTCAGCTTGGACTGTTATACGAAGTAAACAGTTAAATGAGAGGTACGTCAGAATTAGTCCTTGTATGTCATATCTTGGTGAAACTCGTTTAGAATCTAACCAGATACAACGCTGAAAAGAAGAGAGATGCCAAATAAGGTTCATTATCTTGAAAAAATTTCACTGGTTCGTTCCCATAGATATGGCTACTTATTTAATGCAAAGTAATAATGTGACGAAGTTGTTTGACGAAATTTCTTATAACAAAAAGGATAGTTAGAGGGCAAGGGCTAAATAGAAAAACAGTTGGGTCAATGGTATCTACTTCAATATAATGGATGTGATGTTCAGCGCTAAATGAGTTGAAATTTGCAAATTTGCCAGTCAGAATAGTCCCTTTCAATTATGTAACTAAACTCGGCGAATGGAATTCTTTTCCCCGTCAATCGCTTGTTGGCAGATATTCTTGTGATGTAAGCAATGAAATGTTTGACAAACCGACTAATTTCACTAAGAATAGACCAAAAACACAATTGACTAACAAAAGACGAATAAAAAAGCGTGAACATTAAAATACATACTACGAAAAGTGTGAAAAAGAGAAATTATAATAAAAACAATAAAAATACTTTAGTGGGAATAAAATGCTAATTAGAAGATCATAATAAAATTGAATATTGTCTAGGTAATTGTTTCGCATTATTGTCTGCGTCGCTTGTAATTGCTGTGTGCCAGGATTCCAGTGTAGAATAGAAACGCACCAATCACGTTTTACAGTCCTCGCAGCCAATAACATCACCGCTTAACTGACAGACGACCAACAACATCGCGAGTTCGTCGACCAATCAGGACAACGACCAGATACATAAAATCTCAGGCCCGTAGCAGGGGGGAGCAGGAGGGGCTCGAGCTCCCCCTGCCAGAATTTTTGGAAGTTAAAAAAACACATTACAATTAATGAACGGTATTGGATTCCGTCCAATAGTTGTATAATACGTAGTGGGAGTTTGGTTAATCATTACCTGGGCGGATCGCGTGTTGCGTGAGAACCCAGGGCAATTACCATATCACAGTAGATCTTAGCCTAGTAGCTTTCGTATTTCACCCACCCACCCACCCGCGAGCCACATCAGGGGGGTGGCTTTCGGTCTAGCCTACCCTTGCTGCGGCTTTGCCTTTTCCGGCAAACAATAAAGTTATGTGTTTTGTATATAGCTGTTGTTGGTTTATGTTTCTATAACTCAATAACTGATGATTGACACGCAGGATTATATGTTAAAAAATATGCAATTAAATCAAATTAATGTGCAACAATCAGTCTTGAATGCTGATGCTAAAAGTGCCTTTTGCAATTTCACAGCCTTTAACAGGGTTCGACATCTGTTGAGTTGAATCCCTAGCCACCGGGCAAGTGGGCTTCAAAAATCTACCAGCTAGCCCAGCGCACATTTCAGTCGCCCAGGTTCCTTACCAATGTCTTCCTTCACCCAAGACTGTGGAGGACCTTAATACCTTTGTAATTAATAGCTAAGCGACTGCTGTGAATTTGCTGCAAGCTTGAAGCCCATTGTTGTAAAACACGTCTAAGGAACCAAATTATATTTATCTCACCAATCGAGTGACAAACTACGTAAACGTTTACGAGGGTTAGGTAAAACTGGTCTGGAGTTCGTAATTTAGCTGTCGAAATGTTTGAATTTTAACAAACCTTGTAACTTTAACGGAGACTTTTTAAAGCTGATGCTATAAATCTGGTGGATGTTGCCAACAACTTTGTCGGCGAAAAAGCAAACAGGAAGCAGGTTTTTGGAAAATTTCAACGAACGATGTCCCCACAAAGGTGTCCTTTTTGCGAAATCGACACAAACTGTGGCATTGTGAATAGTGTTAGTATCTATCTTACATGAATTTTTGTATTTCTTATGACCTATTCGTTAACGTCTGTATTTTGACAGGAGGGGTGGGGCTTTGACTAGCCCCCCCCCCCCCCCCCCCGTTATTTAAGCCTTGCTACGGGCCTGAATCTACTGACGACTCACAATTCACTTGACTCTGGTAAAGACTTCCTGTCAGGTTGTCGAAACGTCAGTCGATGTCACCATACACAATCCTTCTCAGGACTACACTCGTCAGGAGGATCAATACTTTACCGGCTTTTGAAATGTTTGATATACATTAACGTCGGAGGCATGTCGGGGTATCATCTTCCGGTTGCGTGTAGTCCTGAGAAGGACTTTTTATGGAAACATTGATTGACTTTTCGACAACCTGAACGGAAGTCATCATCAGAGTCAAGTGTATTGTGAGTTGTCAGTAGATGGTATTAAGTCTGTGGTTATTGACTTGATTGATCGCCGAAGCCACGATCGATGCTATGCACTGACCCGGACTATCATAGTTCACCGACTCTTGATATGACTGATATTGTCATTGTTTTCATTGTTTTGTTTTGTGATAACGTTTGCCAAGTCAGAAGTTATAAACCACGGGAAATTGAGCCACTGAACAAGCGAAAAACGATTTGCTTATCTACAGATCAATCAATCAATCAATCAATCAATCAATCAATCGATCAATACATCAATCAATCCATCCATCCATCCAAACAATACGTCACAATAAGTTTGGCGACAAGGGTATTAACGTTTTCTTCGTTTCACCTGTGTTCATAAAATTTAGTTTTCAAAACGTTAACCCGTTTCGATGAGAAGTACACAAGCCTATGACGAAGCCGCGAGATGTATAATTTGAATGTATAACAGTTTTGTCTACAAAAAATTGTAGTCTGAACAAAAGAAAGATTTGGAGGATTTTACATTCAGATTATGCAGTGAATACGCAAGCCGTATACCGGACGTTTTTGCCCTCTCCTGTCGTCCCTTTTCGACTGGAAGACGGTCTCTTTTTACCAAGGTAAACTGTTAGTTTTCTAATCGCTACATTTCTGTTGAAATTCAGTGGTACTAAGGAAATCTTTAACTGTCCACCGGAGTAAGCTTTGGTTGAATGGTCATGTAACAGGGATGTATAAAGTAGTAAATTACAAAGTATTTACGTGTACTGAAACTAGCAATCAATAGCTAACAGCGATTTTTCAGCTTATTTCCTTGAAAAATATTTCTTGCAGGTTAAGCTAGATGAAACATGCTTGCTCTGTTATTCATCTAGACTTAGAGGAATGAGAAATTCGTTTTTCACTAGTACTGTAAATTACGCTAGTGCTTTTAACATATGTATGTCAATTCGGCCGGACCTTAACTTGAAGTCGTACTATAATTTATGTTGCGGTTAGCTATAGAAGTTTGCTACACATCTCAATTTGAATGACAAACGCCTCTTTTTTCGCTTTCGAAACATCTGTTTCTTGAGAATTCTCGCAAATGGTATTATTTCAATAAGGAAAATAAAAAAAATGGTTCAGCTATATGTATTCTGTCATATTCTTCTCAGTTTTAATAACAGAAGACTTTAATTTTGTTTTAAAACATCTGCTTCGTCTATTTGACATTGTCGACCAGTTTCGACCGGATGCGATCGTTTTGACATAAATAACAGCATCTGGTCTGCCGTACGAAAAGGACTAATTTTGGCAGGTACTCATAAGGCCTAAATTTTTTAATATTTGGAGCAAAGCATTTGCGCTAACTTCTTGTCAGCTTCTTTCTAGGCTTTAAGCCGGATGAGGGAAAAATTCTGGCCGTGGCTTCGTTCTTTGTAAATTTGAACAATAAACTGATCTTTTTGGTAGAAATTCATCGTGGTTTGCTATAGAACTGCTACCGGCCTGGACTGTTTACACATTCTTTCGATGCCAAACTCCAATTTTTTGTCTAGCACATGTCGGTCGAAAAATGCCGCGTTAATTACGTCTTCCCCAAAACATGTTTAACATTAAAATCGCCCCGTGCTCTCAGCATTTTTGGGCGCTTGTAAATGATAATGAACGTGATGCCAAGCAACATCCGGGACACGAGTGCTCTATAACTTCAGCTGTGCACCTACAAAAAATAGTGCACGCTCAGATCCAAAGGCGCGTGTACAGCCGGCTGTATCTTAGCTTGCAATATAATCCGTATTTCCCCTGTTACTTTTCTTCAGAATTTAAAGATGGATGATTTGGAAATTTCACCAAAGCGTAGGTAAGCTGTTCCTGTTTAAAATGGTATTTTATTAAAATTAAATTTGATTAAAATTAAGTTGAAATCTCTGGAATGTAGTATTGTTTCCTTAGACAAGAAACTTTATTCCACGTTCTCTACCTTGGCGTATAAATGAGCACTGGTGAAAACTTGCCAGTGATAACTTTCAGTGGATTAGCATGCAATACAGGGAGAGTAATAATACTCCTAGTTATTTCATGCTACAGAACAGGCCCCAGTTGTTCTAAGTGGGGATAAATTTATCCACTGGATAAACCGTAATCCATGCAGTGGATAAAACATGTGGAAAAGTCTCTATATAGCCCTATGATTTGTAAAAGAGCAAGAGTGTATCAATAATAAAGTGTGTGGCGTTGCAAAACCCTGACCAAATGTGTAAGTGGAACTAAAATTGCCCCGTTGGATAGTGACTTATCCACTGGGTAAAGTTATCCGCTCTTTGAACAGCTGGGGCCTGGGGTAGTTAAAGCTCCGGTCCGTGCGAGCCAGCCGGGCCCGAAGTGCGACGTTGCCTTTTAGAACTATTGAAAAGGTTTGCATGTCATTTCTGATAGATAACCGGAAAAAAATTATTTTAAAGCTAACATAGCAAAGCTCTATACACATGTGGTCTGAACTTTGTTTTTATTTTACTGCCCACTTCAGGAAGCTGAATGATTCAAGAAAAGAATCTGGAGGTGAGTGAATAATTCTTAGCTTCTGTTAAAAAAAACCTAGAAATCGCCAACACCAACAAATTTATTCAAACAGAAAAAAAAGCTTAGATACAACAATAGCTCCACGTACAGGTAGCTGTGGCTGGTCGAGGCGGTGAAAACAAGTAGTAGGTACAGATTTTATTCACATTCTTTGTTCTGTGAATAGAAAAAAAGTCAGTCAAATAAATAAACAAATAAACAAAGCAGGAAAGTAAACTTTGCTACTAGATTTGAACTGGGCAAATTGGCGTCAGCAAGGCCAACAAAAACAAATTACTTCGCCTGGAGCATTTGTGCACTCGCTCAATTTTTTGTCCCTCATTTAATCATGAAATTTGAAAACTAACCATTTTGCGCCAAATAAGCAGTAATGTTCGTTGCAAAATCATATGTTCCGTTTTATTTAAAAATTCTAAACGTTATGACTATGTCCGTCATAATTGGCTGATGTTGTTCTTTTTTTTCCCTATTTTGTTCCCTTTCTGGCCAAACCAGTTGAAAATTATCTTTCTACCTTTTGCGTCAAGGAGCCAACCACTTGCTTTTTAACCCTTTAAGCGAAAACAACGACGAAAATGAATTTCTCTTTACACCATTTCTACTTGTTTAAAAGTTCAATTGATGAAAATGAAGAAAGTGATCACCAAGGACAAGACGACTTAACATTTAGACAAATTCTCCTCACTAGTTCCATAAGGAGTGTAAGGATAACGATAAGGAGTATATGCATTTTCATATCAGAGCATAAAGGGTTAAACACGTAAAATTTCTCACCGTGTGGTTCAGTTTTATTGGAAAGCACTTCTTTTCAGTAACAGAATGAGATAACCACAATTCTTCTATTTCAGACAAAGACGGCAATGAGCATAGGACAGAACTTTCCAGTAAACCAAGTTTTCAAAGGAATATAAACCGGAACTTAACCCATGTTCACCCTGAAGTTGTTCGGTGCTGTCAGCGCATTGTTGAGACTTGGAAGCACTCGAAGCACAAAGGCAATCAGATCTTTGAGAAAGACGCTGTACAGCCACTAAAAGATGACCAGACTTCTTTGAATGAAAAGAACAACGAACTCGCTCATGAGCACAAGGAGAGAGCTGATCACCAGGACCTCACCAAACAGGGTGCAGATAAGAAAACAGCTTCAGAGGGGAAGCCTTTAGAGACAAACAGGCTGTCAGCAATGAGCTGTCCTACACTCGTGGTACCACGCGAGGTCGCACAGGAGGTACCCCGATCCCTCAAAGGTAACAATCAAACAAAAAGAAAGGGCTACTGTCTCCTTCCTTGTCAAGTATTTTTGTTTGTTATATAAAATGTCATGTGCAGTGCTCCTCTTGATACGAGACTTTTTTCTTTGAAATTATGAATATATGAAATTCATATATTTGAACTGCGGAATGAAGAAATAAATGTAAAGAAGATCCTCGCAGTTATTAACGCAACTTAATTTTCGCAACTGCATAAGTTGCGTTAATAACTGCGAGGATCTTCTTTACTTTTATTTCTTCATTCCGCAGTTCAAATATATGAATTTCATATATTGATAATTTCATCTTCATCTTTCCCGGGTATATTACGAACCAATTTAATGACCAGCTCCCAGTTGGCTTGATAGCTCAATTGGTTAGAGCGCTGCACCGGTATCGCAGAGGTCAGGGTTCGAATCCCGGCAAGCCTGATTTTTTCAGGCTTTCTTTTCGCAACTGCATAAGTTGCGTTAATAACTGCGAGGATCTTCTTTACATTTATTACTTTTTTCTTTCTTGCCTCACAAATGATATCAGGTATGTTCAGTCGATTAAAAATTAAATTTCAGCGACTGACACTTGTGTCCCCATTGTACATTCCAGTCTTGATGTAGTTCTATCACTTACAGTGAAAAGTTTAGAGAACCGGCTGTGCAAAACGGTTTGGCAAAATTTATCCTTCGGGCCACAAGACAGCTTACATTACATGTGGTTTGACACTGGCCTAGGCAAGCGAGAGAGGGCTGATTTCCATCCCTGCATGTGTTACTATCTTGTTTTGCCTTCATGATGCTTTTAATGTGTTTTACCTGAAAAATCTCGGAAATAATGCAATTGCAAACAACTCCAGCAACTTTCATTCATTCATTCATTCATTCATTCATTTCTCAGGTATTGTAAAAATAATTGTTGAACATATTTCATATCACTAGAAAGCAACAAAGGATGGACTGTAGACAGCCAAGCCACTTCACAGAAGCACTCGCCTGACGTTTTGATTCCAAGTCCGTTAAACAAAGACAACATCCGTGGTGTAGGTATTCTGCACATTGCAAGGAACTCCAAAGACTCCTAATCTAATCTCCTGTTCTAAATCTCCCCTAATCTGATGTAGTCAAGGTGAATGTCTCAGCGATGAAGTCCCACAATTTCGTTCGGTTTCGTTTTCCGACACCGTTACTTCAAATGTCGCCGTATATTCATGCAGTTTTTACTTTCATTTCCCCCTCTTTGTTTGTAATCGACAATTTTTATAATAATAAGATAGAAAGATAGCACAACGTGGAAAATTATAAAGTGTAATCTGTATATTGAGGGGAGGCGTAGTCCTGACTCCACCAAGAACGAAAAGTCTACTTATTTTTACCTCCTGCTCTTTTCTACCTTGTTCGTCAGGTTTAACGTATGTGATCTAAAGGACCTGGAGTTACGACTAGCCGCCGGCTTGGTTTGTCAAAAATGAAATTAGTTTCCTGTAACGTTAGAAATTCGATGACAACTTACTATAACACTCTCTACTTCTTTTTTGTTCACATTTTGTCAGGAAATCAGAAAGCTCGTCAAACTACGCACAAGAGAGATACTTGAAGGGGCTGAAAAGCTGCAGACACGTGTTTCTACATTGGAAGCGGAGAACAGAAACTTACGAAACAAAGTAAAAATGCTATACAAGGCCATCAGGGGAGCACTCACACACCAGAAGCAGGTTGAAATCTAATGCAGTGTTCTATAAGCCTTTCTTTTATTATCGTCAGCAGGCTTTAACCTCAGCATCATTATATGCTGTGGAAATTTTATTCAGATTGGCACACGAATAAATACAATCAATTGAAAGACTGGCACGTTTAGTAAATATACTAATTATGAGAAGAAAATGTTCAACATTGAAAGAAATAATTGTTTTTGAAAAACGCCAAATTTTATATACAGACGTTTCTATGGCTGGGTGGCAAGAGCTGCTACCCAGCCATACAAACTTCTGCAAATGTTGTAACTTGGTGTTAATAGCATTTATTGAAGCCTGTTCAATCTCATTCTTCATTCTTTCAAACCTCGCATGTTGACTAAATTTTCACATGCTCTTTCTTGTTGTGATGTCTGTAAATTTTACAAGGTGTAGAGAATGTCAGCAAAAATCGACCAATAAAGTGAGGTAAATTATCAAGAAGGACAAATATGTCCGGCGATGTCGAAAGGACGGTCAGCTAGCATTTTCGGCATGCCTTTAATTCACTTAAAATTGCAGTGAAGGAATCTTAACAGATCAAACTGTATTATCTTACAAATTTAGGCTTCAAAGGGCTCTTGAGCGATCTGGAAACAGAAAGCAGCTTTTTAAACATTTTGCCCTAATTTTCGTTGGGTGCCCCTGACGCTAACCAGGTGATCAACATCGTCTCTTTTTTACCCCATCACTGCCCAGTGTTAAACATCTATAGATAAGATCAATGCCCTGGTAACTCTCACCGAAACCGAGAGAAGTCTTCCCTGCTTTTCCCCACAGTGTTTTTTCACGGACAGCTTCAACATTTTATTGAATGGGACATTTCCAACCTTCCCCTGATCTTTTACTTTATCAAGATTCACCTGTGAATCCTGACCTAGTTTAGCGTTCATTGCGTTTTTCCTTTTTATGGCTTCTATAGGCTTCATCAACAACTGTCACATCTACCATGGTACAAACAGAGGCACAGATCAAAACAACAGAATCTAGTCTGCTAGGATCATCACTATGTACACAGCCACGATCTGTATCTTTCTCTCAGGATGGCGATTTCCACTCTGAAAACAACTTTTCCTCGTCTCACAGTGTGGCGGGAGGAACGTCACACCAAAAAGGCACCAATTTTTTAAGTGTTGCACTTGTGCCTCGGGGTGGAGCTTCAAGCAATTATGAAAAGTTGCCTTTCTCTTATGAAAACGATAATCAGATTACAAGATCGACTGACACAGCTTTGCATAATCCCATCGCATCCCTAAACAAACAAACCATTGTTTCGACTGCTGAGTTGCCGAAACACATGTCAACGTCCTCACACACCCCAATGAAGACTTCACCTGGACAGGTAGCTTTAGAATGTGAACGGTTTCCCTTAGTTTTGACTCAGCCTCACAAGTGGGGTTCTTCATCCAGAAACGAAATTACTTCAAATACTAAACGGAATCCTGTCTCCCTCCTTGATGAAGTTCTGAAGAAAATCTTGCCAGATTCTTTCAAAGCATTGCAAGGTAACAGCACACAGCTGAGTGGAACTAGGAACCCTACAGAATCCAGCAGCTTTCAATTGTCTCCGCCATGTACATTTCCATCCGTGCCTTTGCCTAGTACCAACATCAAGGGTAGCGAATGGTTCATAGGAAATATACCTTTACCTCCCCACAAAGGACGTTCACCAACGAGCCCGTTAAACACAGATTATGACAACTCACTTGAGAAAGAAATGTCACTTAATCAACGTAACGGAACTGATGAACCTAAGTCATCAAACGAAGACAGCAAATCTAGAATGGATTTGGGAAAAGCCTACCATGTGACCACTACTGGGGAAACGAGGAGGATATTGGCTGTGGAAAATTTCGGAAAGTTTAATTACGAAGGCTTTGCAGACACGGCTGGCTTCAACACTGAAATACAACCGAAGGTCGCGTTTTCTGCCACATCTGGCAATCATTTAACTATGAGAGAGATTAAAAGACCCGAGAGATTAAAATCAGAGAGAAATAGTTGGAGGTTAACGGAAAATGCTTGCCGTTTGACCATTAATGGAGAAAAAGGGACAACATCGAACATGGCCACAAAGAGGAAGCCTTTTAGCAAAGACACGCCTTCATCTGATGCTGAAGGACAACCCAGTGTATTACCGTCTGTTTCATCTGTGACCAATTGCAAGGAAAGCGAAACATTTGAAGCGAATAACCAAACTGGAAAGATGTTAGGAAATTCTTCCCTTGTGATCACTGCTAGAGAAAAGAGTCTGTCTCTCTATGAAGGAACACCTTTCACCGATTCTGAAGTTCAATCCAAGGTTCCGTCTACTGTTAATCCTAAGAGGTTAACGACACAATCAAACCAATTGGATGGCCAAGAACAATGCATTTCAGTAACCTCGACATGTTCCACAGTTGTGAGTCAAGCCACCTCCACAAGAGACCAAACAGTAGGCTTTCTAGATGGAATATCTATGCTGGCCAAAGCTGCAGGATTAGGAAAGAAAACTTCCAACCAAGTCGTTTTCCCAGTGCATTCAACAACAAAGCAAATTTACTCATCGGACAGAATAGCACCTAAAGAAAGAGCCAAGGAAAACAAATCGGACCTAAAGCAACAAAGCGACAACAATACTATTTTCATCAAAGACAGTGCATCTCTCCAGACAACTCCTATCACATCGAGGACATTTGCCTGGCAATCTCATTCGAACCTTTCCACAGCTGACAGATTGATTTCTGTGTCTGAAAAGACGTCTACTCACAGAGAAAATTACTCTTTAGCTGGATTTGCAAATGGAACGAGCACAAACAAAATTGCACCTCCTTTTGCAGTGCATACAAATGCACTCACTGTCGATGATGGAGAGGCAGAAAAAAAATTCCTAGAGATTTCCGAATTCAAGGGAAAGGAACAGTCAATTTTTACCTCGCAGACAATGTCATGTAACAATGCTTCGGGGCATCAAAACGTTTCCCACCACTCACGGTTTGGTACAGTTTCTCGAAACAGACATCAAGCGATGCCTCAATACAACACCAGTCCAAGGGAAGAGAGGTTTCTGACGCTTGCCAGATCGTACAAAGATCAAGAGGGCACGGAACGCAAAACAAGACAGACGTCGGTTCCAAACATTGTAATCACCAAACCAAGATACGACCCTTATCCATTTACTAGACCAAAAGGAAAAGAAGCACATCTGCACTCAGTGTGGTCAAATACCCATAGTGTCCCCAAAATGCATGCGAGGAGATGTCCAGCGCCTCATAGAAAGCTGACACAAGACGTGCCTCGGAATTCTGATGCTCAGTTCTCCCAACATCTATGCTCTCAATTTCCTGAAAGGATGCATATCGAGGGTATGCGTAATAAAAACGAGTGTATCAAGCAACCGTGTTTATCTTTGTTTGAACCTGAAGCCGCCCATGCACGGTTGAATTCAACTTCGCTAAACTTGTTACAATCTCTGCCATCTGAACAAAGGCCACCACACACTAATCGATTTTTTGCGACAACCAATTACGAGGTAAATCAAGACCTGTCTACTTCTCAGACCACAAAAAGAGCCACGTCGCCCAGCAAGAATCCAGAAACAAGCAAACGAGGTTTTCTTTTGCATTCACAAACCCATAACCAGGATGCCAAAACAACAACAAAAGAGTCAGGAACACACAACAGCACTGTGTCATCTAGTAAACCGTCATCAACTGCGGAAAGCAATCACGATTGCCAAACGCCAAAGCAATTTTTGAATAGCCCGTCTTCCCAAACAGATTGCCGTCGGAAGCCGCAGCTCGAGATTTCGCAGTATTGTCAGCTGTATCTGGATCAAATAAGAAAGTCCAAAGAAGCTCAAATCGATACTACAGGGACGTTCTCCGATTCTGAGCACCGATCACAACAAAACTCAACACCGCATTCGGAAAGAGAGACAACAGACGGCAACAGAGGTTTGCAGAACAATGTGCAAGTTACGTTTCAGAGCTGTTCGGTGCAACGACAACGAGAGCGCTGTAACGACCAGCCGAAATTGCGTCCTCGTGTACAGAAACAAAAAGGCAAACATTATCTGTTGCAACATCCAAACCCTCGTCGCGTCATTTTTCAACATCGAAAATTTACCAGTTCACCACAACGACAGCAAAAGTATCTTCCTGATGAGCTGTCTAGACCAGCACTCTGCGAACGCAGATCAGAAGCTAAGCAGATGCCTTAGAGATTTAGTTCACGCGTGACGTAGATTGACTGTAAGGTTTCCAATAAGACGCAAAGATTTCTTTTCGTTTTTCAAAGTGTTATTTATAGTTCTAATAATAATAATGTCTTTGTTAGAAATAGGCAGCAAAGATAAATGCTAATTCTACATTACTGTAACAAAATTATTAAAACCTTAAATTAACCAATTATAACATTGCCGATAACTGAATGATCCTTTTCAGTTAAGAGTACGAAGCATGTTTTCATGTTACCACCCACGTTTATTTTGCTCAAATTATTCTACCACTTAGCATCTAACAAGTTCAAAAACCCTTATAATCTAAAGGCATACTATAAAGAAAGCTTTAAAGATACAGGCACCATAACATATTGACGAAAACTCTACATGTCATCGTGGTGACCGTTCCGTTATATACATGAGACAAACAGTCGAAACAGAAAGAAAACGTCAATTGTAAACTTCATTAACGAAAACTTCTAATACGAGTTTACGTTCATATTCGGACTAATAAATCTTAATTCGACCAAGTTACATTGATCTTTACTTATAGTCGGTTTACGGCAGCTTTTTCGCCTTTGATGTACTAATCAACTACTCGTATTTTCTACTTAATTGGAACCGTTGATATAACGGAAACGGCATAGCAAACTATCAAGACTTTTAACAGGCCATTTTCTACATATATCTAGGGGAATTCGGAGTCCTGTAAGACTGTGTAACTGGACATCTCAAGAATTTTCAAACTTCGGTTTTAAGAGCATCTGGAAAATATGGTTGATTGCCAATAACTATCTTCGGCAATATTGGCTAGAACAAATTCAATTTTCACCTGACGTGTTAATTTTGCCTTACGTTTAGTCACTCTGTTCACGTGACAAGTGAAGGCATCAAAAAATTTAAAAATTTTCATCAAGGTGGGTTCAACCGTTGGAGTTTGAACAAAAAAGTACAAAACTTGACACCACTTTTCAGGTGTTGAAAATGGACAACGATATTTATATAATCTTGAATGTGACGTGGTTTCAGAGAAACTGATGCTGTAAACAACGCTAAACTTCGAAACTGTTTATTGATGTAGAAGCACAGAGGTAATTTCATTACATAATACTTTTATCGTGTACAATAGTGATTGTAATAAGTTTGTGACCCTATAAAAATTGCACTGGCCTCACTGTGAAGTTCGAGTATATCAATATGCCCGTCTTGGTATTACTATTCTTGCGGTTTCTCTTTCCGAACTGAAGGTGCTTTTGATAAAAAAGCATCGACTTTCATAGCCCCGTTCAAACTAATACATTTTCAATGGTCTCACTTTTCAATTGACCAAAATTGCCAAACGCTTACTTCGTTATGCGTTACGTTTTACCTATAGTCCACACCGGCTGAACAAAAAAAATCATCCAAAAGGGTACGTTTTAAGGTATTATACTCTATCTTCCACATCAAAACGACTAAAAACGGAAATTGCGTTTTCTATGTTTTTACCCGTCAACGCCAAAACGATGCCTTAAACAAAAGTTTCCATTTTCGTCGGCGTACTCGCTCGTTTAACTGCAAACGATACGCAAAATTGAATCAAACAATGTGCATTTCCGAATGAAAACGCAGTAGTTTGACCGGGACCTTTCCAAAACAGGTGCCTGTTTCTGGAAAGTCCCAAAAACGTTTCTAGAGGGCTGTTATCTTAACATGACACGATTTGTTTAACTTATATATATAGCACGGTTTCATGCTTAGCACTTCTTTGGTTTCAGGATACAGTGTGAATTATCGTGCCCGGATTCGGCCCGAAAAGAGTTTCAGTTCTTTCGAGAAACGCACACCAAGTGTTACTCACAATCAAACGGGCCAATTATGGCAAAATGACATGTACACTTGATTGCTTTATTTCATTTGCACGAAGTACTCTGTTTTCGCTTATGAGTTGAATTGAACTATTGGTTATCGACAGGACCAAGATTACCTTTGTTTTACTAGGAGGATAATGCATTGGGTAAACAATTCCACGGCTGAGTTGCAGTGATGCAGCCTTTTACGTTGTACGGTGCCTTTCGTGTTCAACGACACTATACCACTTAGTTCGGCGGTGATTTTTAAGGTTGCTCTTACTGACTCAAGGGACAACCCTCATTATGAAAGCTAATCCTTGGATCACATTCTACGAGCTTTGATGAATATCTATCTGCAGTTTTGTGCCCACCAAGCAGATGATTATTTTGCAGAATTTTACGTGGGCCATTATATCCTTGAACATTTTTTTTAGTGGCACTCGTACAAATGCCAGTTTGACTGTGCATTTCCATCACTTCACTGGAAAAACATTTTTTATCCACGGCCACTTGCATAAAACTGTCCGAAATTGACTTTTCCGCTGCAACAACGTTCCAGGGTGAGTTTTCGATTTGCTGAGCCTGCAAACGGTATTCCGTCTCATCGGAAGGTACTGATTCAGTTAATTTTTCATCTGGTCTTTGCAAATAACTTGTTTGAGAGACCGTAACTAGCTTGAATGAGGATGAGGAAGAACCCGGGAAATTGTTGAGTTTCAATTTTTGGTTTTGCTGACGATTCCCTTTCTTTGCTTTTGCATGGAAATCAAGATCTTTACGACTCAATCGTTGCAATTTGGGGATGTTTCGTGGTGGGGCGTGCCTCATTACAGTTGGCCTTTCACAGTTAATGTTTGTGTTGGGTCGATTAGGAAGAAGAAGTGGACTAGATTCTTGCTGCGAGTTTGGCAGATAATGAACAACTTTTCTTGGCCTATCTAGGTGCGAATTCGAGTGAGAGGCCATTGATTTCACGGAGACTGCGGGAAGTTTGCGGACGTAGTGGGGTACCACTAACTTCGAAGGATTCGCTTCACAGTGAGTTCGTTGTTGCAAGGACTCTGCAACGGTTTGCTTGACTATGAGAGACCTCAATGTTTTCGACGATAATTTAGTAGAAGGCCCTGGTGTTTGTAGACGCTTTGCAGGCTTACTGAGACCTGGTGAAAGCGTCGACAGCGTGGCTTCTCGAAGAGCTTCTGTTTCTGAGAATATTTCTTTTGATGGCGTCGTTGCATCTGTGTTAGGTTTGCCAGGCGGAGGGCAATTAGAACATATGCTTAGTAAGGCTGATTTTTCGTTGCGTGGGCTTAGTGATTGACTAGATGGAAAGCTAGAGTGTGTATTTCTTAACTGAGATTCTTGTAACACATCTTGCATATGTATGTCATATTTCCAACCAGATGAAAGGCTAGAGGGCGTCTTCGGAAATTTCGACTGTTCAGGTAAGCACTGCATGTAAATAGTAAGTTCCTCACGGGGTCGAGGACTTGAGGGAATATCTGTTTGATGTGATTCTTGTGGTGTATTTTGCTTAAACTGGGCACTTTCACCTCTGTACTGAAGCGATCGTATCATCGGTATAATTTGTTTATATAAGCCATACTCTTGAGGAGATGGAAGCGTAGACAGTTCATTTGATAACCGGGCGTTTTGAGTTTCACTTTGTTGCCGTGGGTCACCTAATCCGTTACTTGACAATGGACTGGAAGAAATATTGGAGGAAAGTTGCGATTTCTTTAATGCTGATCGTTTATTGGGAGCGAATAAGGGGGGAGATGATATGCTTTTCTGCTTAGATTCTGTTTGCACACCATTGTACACACCACTAGAGGATGACTTCGTTAATTGTGATTCGTTTTGTGCAATTCGAGTAGACATACCACGATCCTGACCAGTTGGGGGATTACAAGGTTCATTCTCTAATTGCGATTCTTGCTGTGCATATCGCTGTTGTATGCCAATTTCGTGTTGGGGCACAAGACGAGAGGGTGCACTCGGTAAATGCAATTCTTGTGGTGATGAAAAGTGTTTATGAACACCACTCGGTTGATGCGATGGAAGGGTAGAGGTTGCACTTTGTAAAAGTGGTTTTAGTTGTGAAGAATTTTGAGGGCGGTCGTGCCTCTGAGGAGATGTTAGTATCACGGGTGTATTTGTTAGTTGTGGTGGTGCTTCAATGCTGCCCGCCATGGATGAGGGTCTTGATGAGGTGCGTATCACGGAGCTTTTATTCTCTAAGATTCCTCGCGTAGTTGACGAACGATAGCTGGTGGACTGACGTCCATCGTGATTACAAAGCTGGCTTTCATTTGTCTGCAGTACACTGGACGTCGTTATACCTGTTTCATGCTGAGATGTTTGAACATTGGAGGTCAAAGTAATCCTCGTTGAGAGCTGAGCTTCAGGAGATTTACCCGAGCTGCATGGAGTTGATATTACACTTGCCATTTTAGACACGGACGGTACGTTCGGGTTTGCTGCAACCAAAGAAGAAGCTGATGAAACGGTACGCACTCCATTTGCTGCCTGGTCCACGGATTTGTAAATGTGTCTTTCATCTTTTTGGGTCGTGGTGTCTCCTGAGGACAGTGACTCAACGGTTGCCGAGATTTTTTTACCGTCAACTAGGGATGACGGAATTGGACTGAAAGCTCTACCCATCCTTATCTGTTCGTGGAGGTCTTCCTCAGTACAATGCTGTTTGAGATGTTCCTCGTTTGGTTTAGAACTAGAAACCTCCCTGTTAGGTGGTAAGTACACCAACTGGGTTTTCCCGGGTTTTCCGTCATTTTGAATGCAGGGAACATCGAGGACTCGTGGAATAACTCCATCTTTGTTACTCGGTATCACAGGCTTAAAAACCTAAGACGGAATGAAAATAGTAGAGTCGATATTTAAAATCCGTAACGTTTTATGTTCCCTTAAAGGAAAGATGGTAATAACTAATTTCATTTTATAATAATAATAATAATAATAATAATAATAATAATAATTATTATTATTATTATTATTATTGTCATTATTATTATTATTATTATTATTATTATTATTAGTAGTAGTAGTAGTAGTAGTAGTAGTAGTAGTAGTAGTAGTAGTAGTAGTAGTAGTAGTAATATTATTAGTATTATTATAATACCACAATTGCAACTGCGGTAATTTCAGTACCGAATAATGTCCGAACAGCCGATCAAAAAAATCAATTTTTTCCTTTACCTCATAAAGTGGAACCTCAATTTATCGAACTTCTATATAACGAAATCCTCGGTATAACGAACGATATTTTTCAGCCCAGCAATAGTGTAATGTATGCCGGAAAAAGAACCTTGATATAACGAACCCTCAATATAACGAATCAATTTCCCCAGTGCCTTGGCACTAATCGTTAAATCGAGGTTCCCCTGTAGAAGGTTTCTAACCAAAAAATTGACAAATTATTTCACTGATCAAAGAACTTCGGTTACACTTACGACTCTCACATTGACTTGAGTACCACGTGACACCATCAGGTCACCTTCCTGAAGAAACGATTTTGCACGAAAAGTGAGGAAGTGACAGCGCATGCAATTTTTTAAAACTGATTAAACTTCAAGCACTCAAAATAAAGTGCTTCTTTAAAATTTCCTTGCAACCTATTTCTTTAGAAGAATAAGTCGCTCCGTACAAATAGTTAGGAACTAAATACAATAATTCAAATGCACGATGATGAAGATAGGACACTATCACTCCGCATGCTCCCGAACCCGTGATTCAATGCGAGCAGGCCAAATGCCAACATTTACGACAGATCCCTCTACTAGTTTAGACCTGTGTTGTTGTTTCTGTAACGATTCCTTCTTCTTTAGTAAAGAAAATCAAAGATACTAGGCCAGATAGTCGAACTGGGGGTCCAGAGACCCAAGCATCTGAAATGAAGCAAGGTTCTGGGATGCGCCAGTGTAAGTTAATAAGTTTTCAGTGTAGGTTAGTAAGAGGTTGTTAACCGATTAACCGACGTATTTTCCATGTTGCACTAGTCATTTCCCAGTTTGTCGTCTATTATGAGCGTTCAATATAAACCAACAGGTTGACTCACCAATGCCATATTCACCTGTGTTCCACAGGAGACCATCCGGTCAGTTTTCTGAAGGAGAAAGGAAATAAAATTTTTCAGTTACCTTAGAAGAGGAACCAGTTTTTACCTTGTGCCTTGTTGGGTTCTGAGGCAAGTTGCATAAATCTTAACGTCCGGCATAATTTCTAACGTCAGACGTTCAGTCCAGTCAAAGTCACTATTTTAACGTCTGACATTAGCTGTCACGCTAGGAGTTAAGTTTTATGCAACTTACCCTTGTAGTTTAGGTGCCATCGGCGGGATGTAACTAATTTCTTTCCTTATATCCCATTAAAGCAGGGACAACACAGTTGCTAACTGGTCGGTGTAAACAATTCACAGACCAGGTATAGTACATCGGAAAAAAGTAAAATGCAGATAGATTTTTTAACATCTTTATTGATACACAAGACACAAACAAAAACAAAATACATTAAGATTGGTAGCATACAGAATAAGAAAAACAATATATATAGCGTACAATGTTCAGGTGAAATTACGTTACAAAGTATATGAGTTATTATATTTTTAACTATTATCGCAAGCGACATGATGTATACATTTTTATAGTGTGCAGAGAGAGGAGTCTTTTCAGTTGAACACTAATTAATTAATATTTTCCAGGTTATAGTTAAAAGGTAGTTTGTTGATAAATTCGTGAATGGAGATGGTCTCACTATTTATCTCGTTTGAATATATGTATTTGCGCATAGATAGGGTGGTGTAGTTAAATTTCCTTTTTATTTTTGTTTCGTGGGAGTTCGAGATTATACCAAACAGGACTTCCTCAACGGTAGGAGAGGTCTGACAAGAGTTTGTTTCGTTGAACCATTTTACAACTTTTTTTTACAAAAATCTTAGTAAACGGGCATTCAATAAATGTATGTTCAATAGAGTCCTTATCCTCACAATACAGGCATTCATCATCAGGTTTGATGCCAAATCTGAATAATTCTTTCTTTGTAACTACGATCCTATGAATTAATTTAAATTGAAACTTTCCAACGATACAAGGTCGGCGTTAAAGAGGGTAGTATCATCCGCAAACTGGGAGAGCTTGATTTCATTTTCAAAAACTTTGATACCTTTTACACCAAAGTCTTGACGAATTTTGTTGGAAAGTACTTCCGCCGAGAGAATGAACAAGTAGGGAGAGAGGGGACAGCCTTGTCGTACCCCTCTAGATGGTCGAAACCAGTTTGTAATGAAACCGTTGTTGATCACCGTACTCTCTATATTCGTGTAAAATATGTTAACCCAGCGTTTGATGTCACTTCCAAAGTTAAAATAGTCTAGCGTCTTCATTATAAAGGGCCATTCTAGAGAGTCGAAAGCCTTACGGAAGTCTAATGATGTTAATATGCCTGGTAAATTTTGCGATTTTGTTATTTCCATAATGTCATTAATAAGTCAGATATTTTCCCCTATATATCTCCCTTTCACAAAGCCTGTTTGATCTGGATGGATTAGAACTGGGAGTATTGGTTCAAATCGTTTAGCTATTGCTTTCGCAGCTATCTTAAAGTCAACTAAATCAAGTATTTCCATTGTAGTTGAGATGAGATTACTGTAATTAGTCGGCTTCCAAGGAGCTCCTCCGATTTTGTCTTTTTTCGACAATGTACAATTCCAATCACCGCCGACAATTAGCGACTTAAGCTCTGTTTTATCAATAATACAGTTTTTAAGTTCTTGCATGAATTGGAGTTGATTGGCTTGATCATTTGGTGCGTAGATGTTGCATAACGAGAGTTTTTGACCATTCAGAGATATCGAAATTAGCACTATTCTGCCTGTGTTGTCGGAATAAGAATAGTCTACTTGAATTTGCACAATGGGATTAATTAAGATACACACACCTTACTATGTTTAGTGCCCCCATTCATTTTTCCAAATATTTTCGAACGTTTTTTGTAAAACATAAACATTCGCTTTTTGGTCTTTCAAATACGAAAAGATCGTCCTCCTTTTGGTTAGATCTCTAATTCCCCGAACATTGAGAGAAAGGACATCGAACTTAAACGAATTTTGCGTATGCCTATCAATTGCGACAGAAGAAAGAGAAAGTTGAAAAAAAATAGCTTACAGAAACACGCACGTACACTTAAGCGATTATTAGCCAAATACAACACGCCGAGTTTACCAGCAGAGCTACGCAAAAAAAAAAGAAATAGCTTCGTAAGAGTTTCCTTACTGCAGGGTTCGCTTTGCATTCCAATCCCCAAAAGCCAAGCTACCTAAAACAGTCCCTAGCTTGGCAGAGCTTGTTTACCTCTAGAGATAATCTAAGTCTTCCAATTCGTCGATCTTGATCGGTCTTCCTTCTGGAGAGGTCTTGACGTATATTTTGCCATCCAAAGACCAGGCACTTATCAATTCGCCGTCTCTACGCATTTCGTTCGCCTTGTTAATAATTCTTCTGAATCTTCTAGAAAATTCAGGTCTGGGTTAAGCCGCTTTAAACTCAACACTAAAAATTTAGTTTCTGTTAAGCTGTCTAAAACAATTTTACTTTATTTGCAAGTTTTGTTTTCAATTCAGCCGCCTTAAATACACATATGACAGAATCCTGATGGTGGCTATCCTACATTGGCTAGGTACGTCTCTACCCCTCGTCATAAAGTACCTACCTGCTTTTGTTGCTGAATAACATCCTCAAGCGCGCCACGTAGATTGCACGCAAGTTGCTGGAGTTCCTTGTTCTCTAGTTCTAGTTGATTCATCCTGCTTTTTAGTTTATCCATTCGTTTTGTCAAGACCCTCTGTATCACTAAAGCACGTTTCTTCAGTTGCTTCTTTAGTGCCTGAAACATAATCTCACTTGTAACATTGTCTGATAAATTTTTTAGAGAAAGAAATTTACCCGTTAGCGATTCATGTGAAGAACATTTTCTTTTTGAACGTATAGCTGAAGCACTAGAGAGGCAGTCCAAGGTTCACGTGGTGATCACGTGGTGAGCAGTGGCAGAGAAAAAGAGGACTACAGAAAAGCAATATGAAGGAAAAGATTACCAAGACATTTCCTGGCCACATGTTGTACAAAGATAAAATTAAGTATAAAGGGTATTACATGACTCTTACTGTATGAAATGATATGGATATCATGCATGCTACATGGGAATTCCTGTGAGGAGTTGTTAACTTTTACAGTAACTGGGGTGTCGGTACACGTTGCGAGAATAACGTCCTTATCAGTACACCGGGCTAGGTTGGTAATTGTATGGTCCTTGGTATCCAATTCCCGGGGGGGGGCACTCAGCAGCTGCTCGGGTGGAGAGGTGCGGCCCGAGTGCTTAAACCCTGACCCTGTTTAAGAGACAAATCTCTGATTTCACTACCCTATTTAAGACAGAATCTCAAATTTTTCGTACCCTGTTTAAGACATTTACCCAACATCATACCCTCTTTCTGGCTAGAATGGACTAGTCAGACTGTTTCTTATTTGAATACACTCTGCATTCGCAAACTAGTAAACATTTGCCTTGTGGTGAGGTTTCTGTAAGTTAACGAATACATAAGGTCGTGTAGCGACACCCTGTTTAAGACAAAACTTTACGAAATCGATACCCCGTTCAAGACAAAACCCTCTGAAAACCATACCCTATTGGGCTGCACGTCCCTGTTAAGGCCATATAAGGGAGTACCCCCCGGATCCAATCATGGGATATTCAAATACATCGGGAAACATGGGCTGCGTTCTTTAAAGTGCTTTAAAAATCTCTTAAGGAATTTTCTTACAAATGATATTGGAAATTTAAAAAATCAAGCTAAGTTGTGCAGTGCAAAGATGATATATGTTCCAACCTTGCCTTTATGAGCAGACTCTTCAGTTGTTTTGGACGTTTTGGAAGTCCAGGTATAATTCCATAACGGACAAAGTTTTATCTTTTGACGAGGAGAACAAACAATAACAAATGGTTTCTACGTAACCTCCTTGCCACTTACCTGCCTAATAACTCTTGTGGCTTCCGCACCTTCATCTTCGTGAACACCTTCAGTAGCTTGCTGCAGAGGTTGAGTGGTGTCGCTTGGCAGTCCTTGAGACTGAGATTCTTTGACTGGTATTTTGGAAAAGCTTTTTATGAAATCGTTCTCTGACGAAAAAGAAAAGATGTTTCACAGGGATGCTTCATTCCAACATTAGAGAACAGATGTGCTACATAAATTATATTCTTATTATGTACCCCCGTTTGAAAAAACGTTGTCGGGTGAAAAGTATAAAAGATGAACAATGCGACACAGTGGAACTATGGGAAGATGACAGGGGCAAGGTTGTCACTGGGTTTCGTTTCTTGATACTCAAAATATTTTCTTTCCAAGAAAATTAAATGAGGAAATTAAGGCATGCTGTGTTGTGACAATGTGCACGTGTCTAGAAATACAGGCAAGTTTTGACGCTTCCCGTAGGACCTTTGGTTCGCATTGTCATTGATTTATGCTTGTTAACCGACAACGCTTTTTTTTTCAATTGGGTGTCTACACCCGTTAGAAAAAGGCTAACAGCAAACAGCTATAAACGATAAACAATGCGACGGATGCGCAGTGGATAGAGTGCAGGGAAGATGGCACTAACAAGCTTGTTGCTAAGCTCCGTTTATTAATATTCAAGACATTTTCATTTCCGGAACCCTTACGGAGAACAATAAAGGCATACTATGTTAGAATAGAAGCAAGGTCGCCCGCTTCCAAAAAAACCACTGAGTCGTATCGTTCAAGGCTTGCTTTTTTTACCTGGCATTTTTTCAGTCGGGTGTATATGAAAGATATCATATATATTGTGTACCATTTAATATATGACTGTTAACAAAGTATCGCTACAAAATTGGTAATGCCTTATAATTAAAAGTTTAAAAAATTCATCCGATCTTGAGAATGAAAGTCATCACAAATAACTAGAAAAAGCATGTAAAACTAGTTAACAGGCTTGAAGGAAAGAGGATGAAAAATGGCTTCCAAAATGATTTAAAAGTTGTAACATTCACAGACGTTTGCGTGGCTGGGTGGCAACTTACTCTTGGCACTCAGCCAATTTTCAGCCAAATTCTGCAAATTTCGCATTTTTCAAACGGCAATACAATAAATATCTGACAGTAAACAGTTGTGCAGTTTGAGTTTCGTCACACACCTCATGTGAAAAGAAGAACATGTGGCCCCGAGAAAGAATCGAACCCACGTCTCCCCGGTTACTAGTAGGGCGTGATGACCACTACACCATCGGAGCAACCACGCTGGCAACGTGGCCACGTTACGAAGTGGGTAGGATCTTATGAGAGCCATTCCATGGGACGGTTTTCTTTTCGAGGCATACGTGTGTTTCATGGCTTATAAATCCCTACACGGGATTAGGATAATATAACAGGATATATTTTCGAAGCCAGGAAAGTCATAGAACAAATACAAATAAATATCTGACAGTAAACAACTGTGCAGTTTGACTTTCGACACACACCTCGTGTGAAAAGAAGAACATGTTGCCCCGAGCCGGAATCGAACCCGCGTCTCCCCGGTTACTAGTCGGGCGTGATGACCACTACACCAGCGTGGTTGCTCCCGACTAGTAACCGGGGAGACGCAGGTTCGATTCCGGCTCGGGGCAACATGTTCTTCTTTTCACATGAGGTGTGTGTCGAAAGTCAAACTGCACAGTTGTTTACTGTCAGATATTTATTTGTATTTGTTTTATAAATTTCCTGGCTTCGAAAATATATCCTGTTATACAAACGGCAATATCTCCTTCAATATTCTACATTTTCCTCTTATGTGTTCTACATTCAAATGCGACAGTTTCTTTCAATTTAACCTATTTTTTCAAGGTAAATTGAACTTTTTATAATTTAAGATAATGTAGCTGTCGGCATAAACAAACACCGGCCTCTCATTGTAGACATTTAGTCTAATAACATAGGGATGTCGTTTATTACCTTTGATTGTGCTGATACCATTATTTATTTCATCTCTGGTCCTCTTCATTCCTTTGGTTGGTTGAGATGTCCATCCACGTTGCACAGTGCTGTTATTGTTAATGCTTGGAAGCGAATTGCTTGGGTTACGTATCCGCACGACGCGCAAACCTCCTTCAACGATTTGTTCAATTTGAAAACCTTCATATGGTGGTACTGTGGAAATTTCTGGAGGAAAAAAATTTAAACGTTGCTTGAGGCCGAGCCTTAAATAAGTGAATCATTTTGTAAATTTTTAAAAGCGAACACTACCATATTACAAGTTCAAGCAATGAAACCATCTTCTGTTCTGCCTTTCTCTCAAAGTGAATGATACAATAGTGTTTAGTTTCCTAAGGGCCCTAAGGGACCTAAAGTTCCTGCTGTGAGGTGAAACTATCTACAAACTGATAACTCACCAGGATCGTGTCCTGGTCGGCAGATTTTACTGCAAGGAAAAACAAAATCATGAGGAGAAATAAGTTTCAACCACGCAGGATCAAGAAACTGACAAGAAGAATAATTAAAGAATTATATTTAATAAACAGTATCACGGTGTATAGTTAAGAACGTAAATCGAGCTTTACGCATTTAAGATGATTTCCGCTCAACGTTCGAGCAGAAAGTGCAAAAATTAAGTTACCAAAAAAATACTTGCAGCACTGTCACATTTTGAGAACAGATATGAAGCACTCATCGTTACTTTTGCTCCCAAGCTGACCCCGCGAGAGAAATTGGATTTGAAGTTATCAATATTTCAATTAAAAAGACGCTTCATGTCAGTTCAAAACAAAATGGCGCCCGTTTTTAGCATACTTTTACGAGATTTGAAATTAATTTTCTTGAGAATGCTTGAGAATTTCATCGCGGGGTCACTTGGGCAAGTAAACTAGAGTGAGATGTTTCAAATAGCATTTAAAATGTTACCGTGCTATGAGTAGTTTTTTGGTAAATATTTTTTGCACTTATTGCTCGAACGTTGAGCGGAATCCGTCTTAAGCTCTAAATCTTGTTAAGAAATGTTTTCACGCGTTACAATTTTACTCCTAAAAAGAAATGTTTTCGTCGTCCTTTTAAATTAAATTGGTGCCATTTTTTTCTCGATTGCAACGAATGCACACCTAAAATAAGCTGCAAATGCGTCTGTCATCCTCACTGTTGAACCTCGACTAGAGTTGAATTGGGTCATTGCTTTCTAACAAAGCAAACATCTCTGACTTACCGCCTCTTTGAATTTTGTTCGGGTTCCTCCATGTCTACTGCATGCCTCATTCTGAAAATAAAAAGCTGTATTTTAAGGGAGCAATATACGTGAATTTTGAGAACATAGAATAAGATTTAATTGGCTGTCCGCGTAAGAATCGACCACTCAATTTTGATCAAATTTTCGATTTCCTTCAAACTTTCTGTGCGAGACAAGGTTGGTATAGCATTAATGAAAATACATTTCGTTTGTTGGTTATCTTCCGAAGATCCAAGATTTTAAAGAAAATGTTGTTGACACCCGGAGCCCTCAAAATCTCCCTTTCGTCGAGTAGAAATTAGCCAATTTTGGGATGTCTGCTGCCGACCGCATATTTATCCGAAAAATCTAACTTTTACGCCAGTAATACATGCATCATATTACTTTACAAATATGGTGGAAAAACTAGGATAATGTCCATAAACTAGCAGATAATATTTATGGAATCTCTGACACGCGAAGAGATACAGTTGCAACAATTTTGGAGAAATCCGTTATTCGGCAACAACTGCAGTGTGACCGAGTGTGACAGCGAGCGCAAAAATTTAGACCTCTTCGTCTTTTTCACAGGCGAAAAGGGTCCAACATTATGATTAAAACGGTAAGAATTAAAATCGTACCTCAAAAGTTGCCCAGCTTAACTTCTACGACTGTATTTCAACAGCTAACCGGCTGCAAATTGGATGTTTCTGTGGCGGTTTCTATCAATTACGCGACGTCCCCTTTCGTTCGCTTCAATTTCAGGCGGCGATCTCGTGAGCTAAAAACCTGAAGAGCTCCATTATGTTGCGTGAAGAGAGTGATATATTCATTGCTACAATTTGCTTACTAAGGAAACGCCAGCGACGGGTAAAAGAACGAAGATAAATCCAGGAATACCACCGTCCATCTTGTTTCAAGTGTACTGTCGCTGACCGCAACAACACATTTCATGCTTGATCGCACCGGAAATTTGAACCGGAAATGAGTAAACAAGTGGCCAATAATTTGCTTGCTTTGTAAACCACTCAAATAAAATAATTCACTATCAGAGTATAATTTTGACTTTTGAATAAAATGCGTTTCTAAAAGAAGTGAAAAGAGATTTTTTTGGTTGCCAAAAGTTATCCGGCTCACTGCCGGCTTTACACTCCCTGATGTAGATGTTACTGTGCGACCTCGGCCCCAGTTTTACGAGGATTACTACGAGAAATAATCTCTACAGGTACTGAAGGTAAACTCTGTCAAAGTCAAAGTAAGATTTGCCTGCGATTTGCAGCCACCCCCCATTTATCCCGGCCGCTAGGGGCGTTCGCGCTGACAACCTGACTTACTGTCGGGTCGGTTGAATGACTGAACGACTGTTTTGAGTGATTAGTTGATTGACTAGTTGACTGACAGATTGACTCACTCAATGACTGGATGAATCCATGATTGATTGATCGATGGATGGATGGGTGGATTGGTTGGTTGGTTTTTTGATTGATTGATTGATTGATTGATTGATTGATTGATTGATCGATCGCGATTGGTCGATCGATTGATCCAAGTATTTTTTCACGAAGGCATGTGAGTAAATTAAAACCTCGGTCTTTCAGGATAGGGGTGCTGTTAGAGTCTAGGTTGGCTAACATTACTATCAGAGATGAGCGCTTGTTCAACGGTAACGGGAAAATAAGAAGGCCGCCTGAGAGAGCATGGACTTTAAATGATAATGATAATGAAAATGATAGCAATAAATAACCAGAGGAAAGGTGTCAGTTTCTTTAAAGGAGTTGGCTTTCATACTCGCACTTCGCTGTGGGGAAGTCTGGAAAGTCTGGAAAGTCTGAAATTTAAGGATTTTTAAGTAGCTTTGAAAAAATTCATTAATAATTGATAAGAATTATGACCAATCAATAGGCAGTATTTGAGTCACATGTTTACCCCTGTAAACATGTATATAAATCAATTGTCTGAAAGCACGGGGAGGGTTTGAAAAGGTAGCAGGGAAAGGCAGGGGTTGATGAATTATGTATTAGTAGAATTATCAATAGGATTCATTTTTATAAAGATCTCTAGCTCCCCTAATTAGTCTGCTTAACTTTAATAAAGACGAGTCCTGTAAATTTGTACAAAGTTTATTAGTCGATCACTAGTTTGACATATCAATCACTACTTTGATATAGCAAAGAATAATAAACTGCATTTAGAATGACGGTTAATCGCACAAATTAACAAATAAAGCGAAGTGGGCGGATAACGCTCTCCATTTTGCTTGGCCACTTCACAAAAGAACTTGCTCAACCAAAAGTTAAGCGTATTTGCCGACATGTGCTCTAGTGAAACGGTCAGATCTTGAACATCTTCGCATTTCAGATCGGCCACTCCAACAACTTCTAACATTGCATATGTATTTTGCCGTCGCTGCTGCCATTCCTCGAAGACTTTTCTACCCCATTTAGTTTTGTATTGTATTGCTTTCGGAGTGGCTTCCGACACTAGACTGATCTCTTCTTCTTTACTCTTTGGAGAAACCGAACCAGCCATGTTTCTACTACAAAAGCCATATGAAAATGAATTGCTAAATTCAATGCTGAATATTTCCAAACTCCTATGGAACAACTCCACGCCCACGTGATTAACGTGACAAGCACAACCTATAGTCACGGTTTCATTTCACAAGTAAGATAAAATGTTCGCGTCCGACCTTTATGGGCTTTAAAACGGCTCTCCATTTTAAATGGCCATAAAGGTCTCCCGCTCATATTTTATCTTTTACTTAATCTTTTTGTTGTAGCCACACGCTCCTTGTGGAAGTCAGCTTTTAGTATTATGTTTGTTGACGGGGCAAGGGTGTTTAAATAAAGTTTACCTACCTACCTACCAGCCAGTGAGGCATAGACATGAGATGTTCAACTTCGTTCATTTATTATTATCAGTGAACTAATTCTCGTCAAGCAGACAGGTATGTACGACTCGCCTTCCTCTGAACATGTTTACTATTTGTATGTTCTCTTGTAAGAGCCAACTGATATATTATTCTTGCCACCCCCATCCTCCCCAACCTACCTGTCTTATTTTTACTGATAATTATTACATTTATGTTGCAGTAGCAATACGAACAATTTCTTTCAATGTTATGTAATCGGCCGGTGACCACCAATACCTCCTCGAAATATTAGTTTTTGTAGCTGCTTCCCCGATTTTAAAGATTAGGTATGTTATCACGCTTTTTGCAGTAAGGCTGGTTTGGTGATGTAGGGCAACATTTGTTGAAGCTAGAGCTGGAAAGCGCAAGCGGAATGGATGAGAGTATGAAGCGCAAATGAATGATGGCTTTAGGATGAATATGACTTTTTTCAATCACATGCGGCAAATCAGGCTTGATAGCCCCTCGTAGTGTTTACATGAGGGGACCTGTTGTGAGGTTTTATTGCAAGCATGCTTCGCAGGATCAAGTTCCTTGAGCGTGCACACGAGAAGATCTGTTAGGATAGTCCGATTTGGTATTTGTTTTTGAGAATTCTGACTGCTAAGGAAAGTGGGTGTTCCGAGCTTAAAAGGAACAAGAAAGGTCCGGATAAAGTAATCGTTTAATACCCAGAAAGGAAGACCAGCACGCAGCTGTTAGAACGCCTCACGGAATTGGCTGAGAAAACAATGAGCCAAGGATAAACAAACAACAAAAACAATGACGCCTAGCCCTGAAAACGACAGAGCTGGGTGATAACAAGGTCCAATAAAAAAGTGCTTAACAGCTGCGTGACACCTGATAAAGGATCCCGTGGGCTATAAAGCCCAACCCCACTCCTAAGAAAAATACGCTAAGTATCCAAAAGCACAACCACTGACAATGTTGTTAAAATCCAACCTTTCAGTATCTAAACGAGAGATCTGTCTTGCACAAAATAAGTCAGCAGATTGTTGCAATGTATATATCACACTCTTCACGCAACATAATGGCGCTCTTCAGGGTTTTAGCTTACGAGATCACGGCCTGAAAGCGAACGAAAGAAGACGTCGAAATTGATAGAAACCGTCACAGAAACATCGAATTTGCAGCCGGTTAGGGGCCGTCGACATATTCACAAGTTCCCCGCTTAACGTCCACTGGACGTTTTGGGGGGGAGGGGGTACGGCAGAGTCAAGATTTGGATGTTAGAGTGGGGAATCTGGACAAAACCAAATTAGCGAGTTAAAAGAAACACATTACATTTTACTCATGTTGATTAACAGAACCATAAAGAG
Source organism: Siderastrea radians (assembly GCA_964017195.1). Taxonomy (NCBI): domain Eukaryota; kingdom Metazoa; phylum Cnidaria; class Anthozoa; order Scleractinia; family Rhizangiidae; genus Siderastrea; species Siderastrea radians. Next base: position 6,551,587 of record OZ024891.1, on the reverse strand, counting down.
AAAAACGCAGTGCAGTACAAAATGAGAACAAACTCGGTGCCGCTGTAATCTACGTAGCTTGTCACTTACAAAGATGGTGCGGAAAGTAATACACGTTCGCTAGATTTATAAAACCAACAAAAAATGTGTTGTGTCTGGATATATGATTAGAGAAAATAAAAGAAACAGTGTTTAATTTTAAAAAGCCCCAAAAGAATTTCGAATCTTCCCAATCATTAAAGTCATTTCGTGTCTTTTCTATTCGGAATTCGTTCCAGTTAAAATACAAATGATTCCCCTTTGAATTCCCTCGTCGTAGTCATCAGCTCTAGAAAAACATGGAAGTGCGAAATTCTATGTGGACGTTAAGGAGGAGGGGGGGAGGGGTCTGACCTTAACGTCCACTGGACGTTAAGCGGGGAACTTGTGAATATGTCGACGGTCCCTTAGCTGTTGAAACACAGTCGTAGAAGTAAATCTGGGCAACTTTTGAGGTTGGTCACTTGTTTACTCATTTCCGGTTCAAATTTCCGGTGCGATCAAGCATGAAATGTGTTGTTGCGGTCAGCGACAGTACACTTGAAACAAGATGGACGGTGGTATTCCTGGATTTATCTTCGTTCTTTTACCCGTCGCTGGCGTTTCCTTAGTAAGCAAATTGTTGCAATGAATATATCACTCTCTTCACGCAACATAATGGAGCTCTTCAGGTTTTTACCTCACGAGATCACCGCCTGGAATTGAAGCGAACGAAAGGGGACGTCACGTAATTGATAGAAACCGTCACAGAAACATCCAATTTGCAGCCGGTTAGCTGTTGAAATACAGTCGTAGAAGTAAAGCTGGGCAACTTTTGAGGTACGATTTTAATTCTTACCGTTTTAATCATAATGTTGGACCCTTTTCGCCTGTGAAAAAGACGAAGAAGTCTAAATTTTTGCGCTCGCTGTCACACTCGGTCACACTGCAGTTGTTGCCGAATAACGGATTTCTCCAAAATTGTTGCAGCTGTATCTCTTCGCATGTTAGAGATTCCATAAATATTATCTGCTAGTTTATGGACACTATCCTAGTTCTCTTTAGAAAAATACCAAAGATTGTCAGAGTAAGTCAGAATTTTGGGAAACTTTTGTTTTTGTGTTACCACTTGCCCCGCTTCTTGCCGATACCGTTAACATTGGCCAGTTTGAGACTCTGTCGTTTCAACAAGTCTCGATAATTTGAACTTTTTCCACCATATTTGTAAAGTAATATGATGTATGTATTACTGGTGTAAAAGTTAGATTTTTCGGATAAATATGCAGTCGGCAGCAGACATCCCAAAATTGGCTAATTTCTACTCGACGAAAGGGAGATTTTGAGGGCTCCGGGTGTCAACCACATTTGCCTCAAAATCTCAGGCCTTCGGAAGATAACCAACAAACGAAATGTATTTTCATTAATGCTATGCCAACCTTGTCTCGTACAGAAAGTTTGAAAGAAATCGAAAACTTGATCAAAATTGAGTGGTCGATTCTTACGCGGACAGCCACTTAAGAAGGAAATAAAAGAGGGATTAAATTTTTGTACACACCCCCAGACAGTCCATCCCCACGCAAGAGCACAAGGGGCTGTTTGTGGACTTTTTGGTGTCTGTCTATTAATTACTAACTTTAAATTTTAATTTTAACTCACCTTCAATTCTCAACCATTTTCAGTTTTCTTAAAATTCATCAATTTCCCTCCCCCTTCTCTTTCTTTACGTTTACATTAAAAACCGCGAAAAACTTCTCTCAGATTTATGAGAACTCGCACTATGATTCCATGATAGCATTTTTGGATTGAATGAAATCTCATGGAGATAATTAAAGAAAAAAAGGCTAAAACGTTTGGGGGAAATGTTTCTACGTATATTGCCCCCTTAAAGCAAAAGACCTCAACCGGGACTTAGAAATGTATTGTTACTTTAGAATATCATTTTGAATCATTTTTATTATTTGAATTGTATGTAACCAACCATAACGTTTCTCAGCTCTCTCAAAGCTCAGCTACAAGGCCGTTCTTGCAATTGGTTTAGGGGACTTCTCGGATTTCAGATAGTAAGGCCCTATGCACACAAACCTAAAATTCTGGAGATAAGGTTTTGTGATGCACGCTACTTTCTCTCTTTCTCTTCGTGCTCGAAGGAATTATCCACGTTCCCTTCCCCATCGAGTCCTGCTTACTACGTTGATTTCGATTATCTACAGGGAGAGGGGATAAATTATCCGAAACCACATTAAAGTCGTTTAAATTGCAAAGGAAGTAGAATGTCCTCTTCGAAGTTAGTGTGTGAAATTTTCAACAAGATCTCAAAGACGTTTGGTTATCATCAGGTCGTGTGTTTCGCCGGCCGTAAAACCTCTTCAATTGTCTTCTAACTCGCAATGAATTGAGACAAGCCTACTAAGAGATCGGGCCTTGTAAGGCAATATCTAACAGTTCCAGTAATCAAGGTCCTACAAGTACACTGATTAAGGAACAACATCCCCGAAAAGCCTCTGTTTTAGGGTACCTTAAAGTAAAACAATCTCCTTTACTTCAAAAACTACCCATATGGGTAGAGTCACCTAGACTAAATTCGTATGCGAATTTAGTAGCGCACGATGGCGCGTCAAGCAAAGATCGTATACAACTCGTCATTCTAACATTTTGATTGTGGCTACGACTGTCGTAGGGTTTTAAAACATGTTTCAAAATCCAAGACAGTTTTCATGTTGTGTGCAACTATCGTGAAGATGTTGTACGTCTGATTTAGACGACACGGTTCGTGTTGTAGACGTGACGTGAGCAAGTCGCATACTACAGTCGTAACGAATTTCGTACCGTCTAAATCGGCCCTAACAAGACTGAGAGTAGCGCACGGCCATCGGTACAGGTTCCTGAACATTTGCATTCATGCGCCCAATGATTATTACATCTATACCCAGTAGCAAGGAATCAGGAAAGCAGGAAAGTATGCGTTGAGACGATAGGCGACCAAGACAATTTGTCGGGCTTGCATGTCTTGTAACAATTAAAAATTTGCATGTGACAAAAAGTCCGCAAGTAGTGTGGCCCGACAAGGTTCGGCAAATTTAGCTTTGATAATAAATAACCCTTGTCTCGGCGCTAATAAAGGACAAGTGTGCGCGCGTTACGGACACGTATTTAAATCCCATAGTTAAAAAATGAATCCGTTGCTGAGTAAGAAAAAAACGAGAAAATGTAATGGTTTTTTTAAGTATGATGTGTCTTTGTGCAATTTTTTTTTATTCGCGTGAATCGGTTAGGTGCTCTGTTGAAGATGTTGTGAGCATGCTGATTTTTTAGCAGAAATACTGTTGCTCAGTAACAAACATACTAATTTACCACATGTGGCCGGAGCATACCAAGATAAAATAATCTTTATTATTTATGCTCCTCCCCATCCCCCTACTCCGTTTCTTCCTCCTCTCTCCCCCTCCCTCCCCTCTATCGCCCCTTTTCCTCTCTCCTCTCCCCTCCAAGTATTAAACTACGTAGAATCTTTTTCTTGGATGCTTTGAAAAAGAAAAAAAAACATTCTGAAACAAGCGAAATAATCAGTTGTCAGGACACCTTTCTGTGGACACAGAATCAATAAATCTATATATGTGACTAAAATGGGAGCAGAAAAGATGGAAGTTTAAAGAGACAAAACGGTTGCTAAGGAACCTAGCCACAGACAGTAAAAACACTGACATCAGAAATCAACCGATGCACACGCATTTAGGAGCAAATGGAATGATGTTCGTGAAGTTTAAAGATAGTTCATAAACTCGGTCAATTTTGTGTTCTATTTAAATCTTAAACTTACTCAGCGGGATTTAAGATGCTTATTTTGAGGTATGAAACACTGAAATAACTACACGTCCTTGGCTATCCCTCAGCGACTCAAATTAGGAGGTGATATGAAATTAAAATAGCATGGGGGTCGTTGCTTTCGAACTTTTTTCCAGAGCAACTGAGAGAGCATGTTGAACATGTCTTGCTCAGAGAAAATGCTTAAATAAATTAATGTGGTTCTAATCAACACACTGCCTTGAGTATCAGCACGGAATTTTTAACAGAAAGTAAACGGAGACAAAGGCGAATATGTATTTTTGTGTTTAACCGACGCTAATGAAATAAACAAGCGATTGACGTTAAAGGTTGGAAGAATAAATTACATAAATTTATTTGTATTTTTTTAAAATAAGGCCTAGTCCAAACGTGGAACTTTTTATGTGCCCAACTTAATGCAAATTAGCAAAAGAAATAGCTTTTGTTCATATGCATTAGGCTCGGCAAACGAAAGTTCGACGTTTGAACAAGGCCTAACGCGAAAAATTTCCAAAATGTTATTATTTTTATAGTTCTCAATTGTACGTCAACAATATAATGGTAAATGCATTAGCGAGTATTCCTATGCGATATTGCCATAACTGTACTTCTGGTCTTAAAAACGAGAGATGCATGATTATTCCGGCTGACAATTTTTGAATGTCAAATTGATATCGTATTAATTTAATTTGCTAAGTGTTTTGCTTTGGAAACCTTCGCTAAAGAGCGCTACTACTTTTTAGTTTTCACCACCGAATTCTGCAAGAACTTCCTTGTCGAATGTCAAAAACTGGTTCCTAATAACTTAAAAACTGGTTTGATAGCGAGGCCAAAATAGAAAAAAAGGAAATAACTATGCATGTTTATTCAGTTTCTATTGTTTTTGTCTTCTAGCCAGGGGTCATTGTCAAGTTTCATTTTGATATTTTGAAAGAAGCCTATTCACTGCATATAAGTTCTAAAAGAGATGTTGCTTAATATGATGCAACTTATATCATTAAGAGATCAATGTAAACAGCACACATCAAGCCTAAAAAAATGTCCTTATACTTTGGAAGATTATCCGCGCCCGTCTAATTCGCCACAGTCGAAGTATACCGGGCCGAAAACGCAATAAAGTATTCGTCTAAGATCTCCTTCGCTTATATTAAACTTTGAATTGCTCCTTTGTCTCACTGGTGGGTGTTTAAACTCATTCTCACCTTTTTTTGGGGGGGGAGGGGTATTCATTTCCATCCATGCAGAGTAGAATTCACATAGTCGATTCATGTTGCAGACACTGGCTAAGCTCCCTGCTTGTTCAAATTGTTTGGCTAAACAAGCGGTGTGTCACACTTTCATTATTTTTGCAGTTCAATTTGATGAGGTAAATTTCCGCCAGGTGTAAGGATTAAATCTGCAAGCTGTCTTCATGTCAAACCATCGTTGGCACAACGCAGCAAGCCACAGTTTATTCGGGTAGAGGCCGCATGACACACGTAACAGCGATAGACGTAACATAAATACATAATACACAAAAAAGAAATGTACAATATCTTAAGTTATTGGAGCTAAACGAAACAACAAAACCGGGTAGCTCCTACAGTGCTACCCAAAATATACTTCTGAGATTATTCGCTTGGTTCGTTTGTTTTGATACTGACAACACAGCTAAGTCAGCTGTTACCAAACAAGCCAGCCAGCAGTTGGAAGTTCCGCTATTCAAGAGCTTTAATTATTCAAGAAATTCCAATAAGCCAGATGCGTTAAGAAAGCGAGAGTTTTCAAAATATTGTTACGTTATGCAGATCGTTCGAAAACTGAATGACCAGTGTTGTTTATTCTGCAGCCTTCCTCGTTAGACAAAATACAACTTAGTTCAGCTGAAGCAGAACGGACCGTCCGGCAAACCGAGGCTCTTACGTGAAGGTAAGTTAAGATAACATCAGCTAAACAAACAGTTTAAAGGAAAGAAGTCAAAATACAGCTGGACACCATAACACAAAAAACGCGTTCAAAGTAGATGCAGCAATGGTCGCTGAAGTTTGATAACTTCCCAAGCGTCACAGCTGCTATGTTTTGTTTCTAGTGGAAGCCAAAAGCTTGCACGAGTATTTTAGTTGTCGCATGCATGTCCTTGCAAACAGTTCCGCTTTAAGTTTGCGCGCATGAAACTTTAAGTGCAGAAATTTTAATCTTATTAACTTACCTTCTCTTTATGACGACCCACCACTGGCCACTGATCCCACTAGTAGTGTTTATATAGTATATCGTTAGAACGGTGGCCAATTACTACAGTCTTGCTTCTGTAATAGACCGCAATAAAAGCAATAAAGGCAGAGCTAAAAGAGAATTTTGATGCGATGGAAGTTTGAAGGGACATTCAGGTTGCTAAGCAGCGATCAGATAGTAAAACACTGAGAGAACAAAATCAAAACATGAATCCTGGTATTCTTAAACTTATACAAGTTGTAAGTATCCCAAGCTATTTTTTTTAACAGCTCTTGAGACTGTTTTTCGTGTTTCAACATGATTATTTCCCATTTTAAAACGAAGAAATGCTCACATGAATTACACACGTGCGTGAGGCCATCAGTCATTAAATGCGGCTTTAAAGATGATTATGACGTTCTATATTATGCTTTGAAGCTCACATGTTGGAAAATGAAGGTTCATTTAGCCTTTACTTCTTTGAAGATCAGACTAGTCAATTGCTAACCGAAGTGGGTAAAAATATTCTTCGATCTGAAATTTCTTTGGATCATGCGACTACGTGATCCTTCTTTTCGTGATCAATATAAGTGTCAAAATATCCTAACAGTTATAATTTTTTGCTTTGTGAAACACTAGTCGCAAGTAACATATCCAGATAAATTACGACCAACTTTTCTAAGAAATGTAATAAAATACATACTATTTTCTTTGGGGAATCGGAGAATCGGAGTTCGTGACATACACCCACGGAATATGAAAGTACCAATATTGGTGGGCTGTAGTCTTCCCGGTCGCCAGCTGCTGGCTGAGCCCTGCTTGTTTGTAAGTTTGTGCACCGGGCGGGAGGCGAGGCTCATCATAATACAAAAAAGGGGGAAAAAAGGAGAAGGAAGAAAGAGCGAGAAAAATACTGTTCAATGCGAACCGAACAAGTTAGTTCAATTATCACAGTATAATGGCTCTTCCAAACGCAAACTATATTTATATTAGCGAGCGCGTTCACAAGAAAAGCGTTTAAAACACCCACAACACACTCACTTGACTGTCTACCCGTAACTAAGGAGAGAATGTCAGACTTGTTTTATAAAAAGCGGTTTGGAGTTTTAATTTCTAAAATATTGTTATTTTTCTAGTTCTCAGTTTTACGTCAACAATATATTGGTAAACGCATGAGAGAGTATTCTTAGGCTACGTTGCCATAACTTTGCTTCAGCTCTCAAAAATGAGCGATACCAGATTATTCCGGCTGAGGGGGCGGACAATTTTTGAATGTCAAATTGATGTCGTGTTTATTTAATTTGCTAAGTATTTTGCTTTGGAAACCTTCGCTAAAGTGCGCTACTTTTCACTTTTTGCCACCGCATTCTGCAAGAACTTAATTCCTTTTCGAATGTTAAAAACTGGTTTTATAGCGAGGCCTCAATAGCAAAAAAGGGAAATAATTATGCACGTTTATTCAGTTTCCATTGTTTTTGTTTTCTAGCCAGGCGCCATTGTCAAGTTTCATTTTGATATATTGAAAGAAGCCTATTCACCGCATATAAATTTTAGAAAAATTTAAATATGATACACATTATATCACGGAGAGAAAAACATAAATAAGGAACACACGTCAAACCTAAAAAGTATATATACTTACTTTCGAAGATTATCACCCGTCCAATTCGTAACAGTAGAAGTATACCGGGCCGAAAACGCAATAAAGTATTCGTCTAAGAACTCCTTCGCTTATGTTAAACTGAATTGCTCTTTTGTCTCGCTGGTGGGTGTTTAAACTCATTCTCAACTTTTTTTTTTTTCGGGGGGGAGAGGGGTAATTATTTTACTTCACTGGCAGTAAACGGAGCGAACGATTACGCGGTGAACAGATTTAACAAAATGCTGGAAATGACGGGCGATGGACTAACATTCCATCCACGCAGAGTAGATTCATGTGCCAGACCCTAGGTCTAAGAGCCCTGCTTGTTCAATTATTTGGCTAAACAAGCGGTGTGCCACACTTACGTCATTATTTTACAGTCAAACTGTATCAAAGTTGCGTACAAACCTTACAGTTCAATTTGATGAGGTAAATTCTTTCCAGGTGTAAGGATTAAATCTGCAAGCTGTCTTCATGTCAAACCATCGTTGGCATAACGGAACAAGCCACGGTTAATTCGGGTGGAGGACGCATGACACACATAACAGAGATAGACATAACATAAATACATAATACACAAAAAAGAAATGTTTAATTTCTTTAGTTATTGGAGCTAAACAAAGCAACAAAACCGAGTAGCTCCTACAGTGCTACCCAAAATATACTTCTGAGCCTATTCGTTTGGTTCGTTTGTTTTGATACTGACAACACAGCTAAGTCGGTCTCTCTAAGTCAAACAAGCCAGCTAAGAGTTGGAAGTGCCGCTGTTCAAGAGCTTAAATTTTTCAAGAAATTCCAATAAGCCAGGTGCGTTAAGAAAGCCGTTTTTCCTTTTTTTTTTCAAAATATTGTCACACTGTGCAGTTCGTTCGAAAACTAAATGGCTTTTTTTGTTGTTTATTCTGCAGCCTTCTTCATAAGACAAAATACAACTGAGTTCAGCTGATGCAGAACGGACCCTCCGGCAAACCGCAGCTCTTACATGTAGGTAAGTTAAGATAACATCAGCTTAACAAACAGTTTAGAGGAACGAAATAGCCTACTTCAGGGTCACCCAACGAGAAAATTTTAGCAAAATACTTGAAATGTCCTTTTCTGCTTTCTTAGATTGTTTCAGAGCTTTTTAAAGGTATATTTGCGTAAGCTAATACTGATTTTTCTGGTCGGATTGTTTAGCTGAAAAATTAGGCCACAGAAAATTGTAGGAAACAGAATCCTATCCGCCGAATTTCCGAGCTGCTGATGGTTCTCCCAAAATGCTAGCTGGCCTTATTTTGCACTCTAAACGACATATTTGTCCCTCTGAAAACAACAGGAACTAATAGGTCCTCATGTTACGGAAGTCCGACGTGATGTTTAGCCGAAGAAACCTCCAGCTTTCACTGCAATCAAATGTGAATATCTCAGGCGATTTAAGGCCTTCCGAGCAGATGTTCCCCGAAACGAACCGTTGGGTGCCCCTGCTACTTTAGCTACTTTTACCTTCCACCGCAGATTTTTTTTATGAAGAGTTTTACCATCTGGTAAAAGCTTGCGTGAGTATTTTAGTTGTCGCATGACCTGTCGTTGCAAAGTGCGCCGTTTTAATTTTGCGTGCATGAAACTTTAAGTGAAGAAATTTTAAACTTTAATTAACTCACCTTCTTTTTCTGGCGACTGGCCACTGGCCACTGATCCCACTAGTAGTGTTTATATCGTTAGAACGGTGACCAATTACTACAGTCTTGCTTCTGTAATGAACCGCAATAAAAGCAATAAAGGCAGAGCTAAAAAGAGAATTTTGATGTGATGGAAGTTTGAAGGGACATTCAGGTTGCTAAGGAGCGATCAGAGAGTAAAACACTTACTAGTTAGGAGAACAAAATCAAAACATGAATCCTGGTATTCTTAAACTTATATAAATTATAAGTATCCCCAGACTCTTTTTTGTAACAGCTGGACTGTTTTTCGTGTTTAAACATGATTATTTTTCATTTCAAAACGAAGAAATGCTCACATGAATTATACACGTGTGTGAGGCCATCAATTATTAAATGCGGCTTTATAAATGCGGCTTCATAAATGCGGCATGGCACTCTATTTTACGCTTTGAACCTCACCTCTTGGAAAATAAAGGTTCACTTAGCCTTTAGTTCTTTTAAAGATTGGACATGTCAATTGCTAACCGAAGTGAGTAGAAAATATGCTTCCATAAATTTCTTTGGATCGTGCGTCTACATGATACTTCTTTTCGTGATCAATATAACTGACAAAATATAGCATAGTTATTGCCCTCCCTTGTCTGTCAAACAGCGTTAACTCTTTTCTGAAACTTTCCTTCATGAGATCAAAGTCCCATGGCTGGCCTGAAGAATATTCAGCGCCGAAAAGCACTTGACTGCTGACCGAAATCGATATCATATGATATGACCCGTTGTTCCTGCATTTTGGAATCCTTTAGGCAAACACCCTACAAATTACTTGTATTCGCTAAGGGAACCATACGCCTTATTGTCATGATCCGGGTTAAATTTATACTGAAATTTTAGGGAATACTAAAAAACGTAACTGAACGCTTCCTAGCGTCTACATCCCTCACATTTGTTCACTTAAAACGTCTGCTTAATATTGCGAGTTTTCAATTCATAAATTTTTTGACAATTAAATTTTTCAAAGATCATTGTACACTAGACTCCCACAACTTAATGGCTACCAAAACTGTGACAACCCACGAAATTTCACTGCCAGCGTCAATTCTACAAACATTGGATTCGACCATTTGCTTACCGTTTACATTCTCCTTAGCTTAAGATCACGTAATTGTGGATAAACAATGCTCAGGTATCAATTATTATAGCATGTATTTGGACCCCATGTAGGCATCTAGTTAAAATATCATAACAGTTACATTTTTTGCTTTGTGAAACACTGGTCGCAATTAACATATCTTGATTAATCATGACCAACTTTCCTATATTATTTTCATTTTGAAATCGGAGAATCGGGGTGCGTGACATACACCCACGGAATATGAAAATTTAGACATGTGCCAATATGTTGATGGGGTTTAGTTTTCCCGGTCGCCAGCTGTTTATAATTGAACACGTAAAACACGTTCGATTGCCAGAAGAGTTCTATAAGAAAAACGTCTCTTTCTTGTCTCTTTTTCTTTTTCAGTAATTATGTAATTTCACTTTCTTAATTTAAAAAAAAAGTTGCCTAGAGCGTCAAAAAAAAATTCAGTTTCAGTTATACAAAAATGACTATTAGAAAATTCAATGAGCACTGGGCAATTACTATTTTAAGTTTAACAAGAAGCTTTTGTTTAGCTGCGCGTTACACGGTATATCTTGAAAGGCCATAAGTTCAAATTTTTGTATCCACAACAAAGAAACAATTCTTGAAGACTATTTTTGGTACAGCGTTCTTTAATAACATCTGCAGCATTGTTTTGACTGAGATATTGTGAGTCAGAATTATTTATAGGCTGAAATATGTTTCAATAAAAATTCGATGTCCACTGAGGCAGGTCAACTCAGCATTGGTAAATTTGTACAATTTTTTTTGAGCAACCGGGAATATATGTAAATGTCACACGGTCTCTTTCATTTCTACAGAAATAAGCAGCCGTCATTTGCTCAACGGTCGTCGTTGTTTGAGAGGCAAGGAAAAGCTGTATTGGATGTTTCCCAATCTTCCCTATTTCACGTGTGTTAAAAGTCATTACCTTTTAGGTGATTTTTGATGTTACTTAACTATTGTTTTAAGATTTCGTTTAATCTGATGAAACATTTTCACCTAAAGAAGCGCAACTGGTATTTAAATGAAGGAGAAATTTATTTTCAAAATATATTCCCAGTTGGCATTCAACTTCATTTCATTTTATTTTGTTTAAGCTATCGTTCATGATAATTTAAGTGTAAACATAACGTAAACATATATATTTCGTACCTTTTACAATAATACGTTATTGCATACCTACCGCTGTAGTTTGCCTCACTGCTACCACTCAAGCTGTAACTAGCTGTGTATTATATATTGTATTTTACTGATCAGGAGTTTTTTAATTAGTTTTTGCAAATGAAACCGCTGCATGGGAGAATACATACTAGCGACCAAACAAAAGCAGTGAGTAAAATTTTCACGGGCCATGTTGGTTGCTAAGTTACCAGTGAGGAGAAAACTGATCATCAGCAGTCACATTCGATGCCCCAAAATAACCAGATTTATTCAGCCGCGTTGTTTAATGCCAAATTTCACACCATATAACGGTTTACTTTCTCGAATTTCATTGTATTCACTACTCTGGTTATAGGAGGATTTTTTTCGCTCAATCCTCGTTGCCAACGAAAGACCGAGCCGCGAAAGATTAAGAGGAACCCCTTGTGAAGAGATCTTTGATGCTGCCGCAGTCAGGAAACCTCATCTATTACCTCCAATATTGAACACTGTTCAAGGCAATTATAGCCAAGGTTTCACACTTTGAACAAGTGCATTGGCACATGGAGATACCCGGCATAGAAATATTTTCAAAATCGTAAAAACACTTGTGGCCGTGATGATTTTCCAATTGAGTCTTGATGTATACCCCACCCCCCCCCCCCCACCCACCACGTTTTCTAAACATCAGTGGCCACACGAAAACCTCTGATAGAGTCGAAATACAAATGAGTAAAGGGTTCAGTTTCCCTAAAGAAACTGCTGTGCTGCGTCAGTGGAGAAGTGAACTAAAAACCTATCTTTTTTAGCCATGTTCTTTTTCACTTTTTCCTTTTTTATGTCTATGTCTAACCTTATAGTAGTTTTTACAAGTTGTACTGGATTATTATGATGTTTCATTTTTTATAGTTATTTATGATTACATTGTAAGAGCATTGAGACTTCGTTAAATGCTCATATGCATTCCCCAAAATCGATGACAGCAGAAATTTTGGCTCTAAAAACAACGTTTTTCTTCGATATTTTTTTGCCCGCCTTGTTGGCATATTGCTTAAATAAACAAGTTTTCAAATTATGATTTTAACTGATGCAACTCGAAAAATAATGGCTTTCTGGAAAAGGTACTGTTCTGCGAGCTTTACTGTTTTGTTCCTCTTATCGCTTTAGGAACAAACTCTGAATACACCTAAAGGAACTTTTATTTAGGCCGAAATAAAAAATAAGAACAACCATGTCTGAATTCGGAACAAAGGGTTCCTTTTGACATAAATGTGAACACGAGGTTCCTTTTTTATTTGGAATAAAGGGAACTCTTTGTTCCGTTTTGATCTTTTTAGCAACAAATGGTCCTTTTTAAATGATTCCGAATTTCAAACAATTTGTTCCTTTTAACCAGTACACTAAGTTCCGGAGTTCAATAACGAGGAACGATTGTTCCGTTTAAGTATTTTCTTATGAACAATTTGGGAACGATGGTTCCTATTTTTAGGAACACAGTTCTAGTCAACAGGAACGCAAGTTCTGATTTTAGTTTGTCAGTCTAACATGCTCAAGGGCAAATTTAATTTTTAGCCTTGGCTTGTCTGATACATGTTTAATCACGTTAGGGCAGGTTTGAACAAGATGAGACTTGTCCCTTTGTTCCTTTGTCTGCTACTTTGTTTGGTTTTATTGTGTAGAAAACGGGCCAGATATCGAGTGGATACCAAGTCAGCTATTTGGTATAAATACAGTAGTCTCGTGAGAAACTTCACAATATCAGATCTTAAAAGATGAGTAAAAGACGAGTGGAAATCGACTGGTCAAAACTACCAAACGCGTCGCCTAAACCCAAAAGGCTTCACTTAGAAGAAGACGACTCTGATGGTCTTTTTCACTGCCCAGTGCAAGGCTGTAAGCATGATGGATTTACCACACAAAGAGGCTGCAGAAAACACGCCAAGAACAAACACCGTTGGTACTTTTATTTCGACGAAAAGCCAAACATTACTCAGCCTGAAGCATGCCAACAACAAAGCAACGAAAATGACGCCAATGATGACAAGACTTCACTTAAAATCAGACGAGCTCTCTCTTTTGACATGTCAAGCAAAATCGCTCAAGATTTCTTGTCCTGGCTTACCGGCAATGGTGGTGGTTGTAAAAGCGATCGGCAAGCACACCAAATTGTCAGCAGGTGTTTGAAATTTCTTAAATTCTGTTGCGCAGACGACGAGGATCTCACATTTGAAATCGTTGACTTTAGTCTATGTTCGCCTAATATCCTTCTCAAATTTGTTGACATGATACAAGATGAGTGGAATCTCGGGCATGCAGGGCGCATAGGCTACTTGGACTCCATTGCAGAACTGGGGGATTTCAGAAAAGTTAATGGAGCTTCGGAATCGGTATTAAGAGGGTTAACTTGTACAGAACTGTACTTGGAAAAAGTGCGCAAAACCGTCTCCAAGATGATGCGATTACAATGGACTAGCGAACTCGATATCGACGCCTTAGAAGCCAAGGGACACTGGGGCACGCTCGAAGAGCTCTTGGAAGTCGTGGGGCGATACTTGCCGCGATACGAAAGCGTGCTGAAGTCATGCAAGGATAATCCAGGTTCGATATCCCCATTTGACTTATCTTTTGCTACCAAATTTCTCGCCGTATATTTGTTCATCAAGGTTAAAGGCTCGCGCCCGATGACATATCAGTATTTAACTGTTGAAATGGTGAACAAAGCTAAAACTAACGGTGGATTTATTGATCAGAAAATGTTCAAAACAGCAGGAAAATATGGCTTTGATTTTCTTTACCTGACCAAGACTAGCATGCAAGTGTCAGATGGCTACATCGATCACATTCGCCCTCTGCTCAAGCCGAACTGTGATTATGTTTTAGTGACGAGAAATGGAGGACAACACAACAAGCTAGGAGAACTAATGAGTAAACTGGTCTTCGATGCAACAGGCAAGTACGTCCACCCGACTCGCTATCGACAAATAGTCGAGACGGCAAGTACTAGACATCTTGGCAGCAATGCGCAAAGCACAGTTTCCGAAGACCAGAAACACAGCTTTGTCGTGGTAAAGGTTCACTATCAAAAACAACGATCGCGCGAGGTCGCTAGTAAAGCGCACAAATGTTTGGAAAAACTACACGGCGACAAGGGAACAGAGCTAGAAATGGAAGTGCGCTCGAGACTTTCAGACAAGTCAACTTCTTTACAAGAGCATAGTGCTGACAAAAGCGATAGTTCTCTAAACGCCGAAGACGAAACGATCACTAAAACACAATACGCTAGACAAACAGAAATTGGCACGGGAAGAAAAAATGTGATGTTCACTCCAGAGGAAGACAAATATCTAAAAGCTGGACTTAAGCGATACGGCTTCAGTCAGTGGAAAGCGATTCTCAGGGACCCCGATTTTCATTTTCACGAGGGAAGAACACCTAACTCTCTCCTGAGCAGGGCAGCAAGAAAATTTGGATCCTATTCTAAAAGATAGAGCATTATCCCAAGTTAGCAGTGATTGGTTATGGCCTGCCAATCACATACCGTTTTCCGTTCCAAGAGCATGCTTGGAAATGTTTGTTCGCTACAAATTCGGACGACATAGAGCATTTGGCCTCTTTCTCTGCTGCGCCGAGTGAGTAAGATGGACAGGATTGCAGAAAAACATCCCACCCTGTCTTTGAGCGATCTAAAATTTGCTGGGGAATATTTGGAAGAAATTTGTGCCTGTGACTACCCGAAAGAAACGGCTTTGTTGGCAGAAAGTCTACTTTGGTGACACTTGAACAAAACTTCAAACAGGAAAAGTTCTACATTTAGAGAGCTGATCCTGGCCTGTCTTTCTATCGCCATAAAACTGGAGGATCGCCATATTGCGAGAAATAGCTTATTTCTAGACACGATCTCGTCGCCGGTTCAACGATCGGACATTCTTCGAGAAGAACTTGATGTGCTACAATCGGTGAACTGGAGGTCCTTGGAACATTGGCACATGGTCGCAAAAGATTGTCCTTAGAAATTGAATTCGCCCAATGTGATTACTGAGACTAATAAAGACAATAAGTTTGCTGTAAACGTGACTTTTATTACTGTATACATGAATAAATTCAGTTCTTTAGTTTACTCTTGGACGTAACTATCAAATATACAAAGTCTTCGTTCTTGACGTAATTATCTGACCAAAATTAATCTTACAATACATGTTTGGATTACGCTGGAACTTTAATTTAAATGAAAAAGTGTAGAGACTTCCTTGCTTATTTGGGGTGGACATAAACTAACAAGACACAAGTTATTTCGATATTCACTTTAAGTTGTCCATGTCAATGCAGATGTTCAATGTTCGCCTTGTTGACTTGGGGAAAAGAAATTTGTCATGCACCCCCGTTTTGGCACCCGTTCCAATTGGCCTTTCTTCTTGGTTCTCTTCTTTGGGGTGCTTGTTTGGCTGGGTACTTGATAACGGAGCTGTGAAAGGGCTGTCGATTGTGTAATGAACATCTCTTGAACTTCGTCCGATTCCTGCTGTCTCGGATATGGCAGTGGGCACCAAATGCTTTGAATCGTTGCTGCTTGGTCGCGTGAACACCAGCCAAGTTCCATGGCAACAGGTCTTCGCTCCAACAGCACATACTTCTTTAGTCCAGGTACGTCCTCTCGCTGAAACCTCCCCTTTAAGGCATCCACGGCAACTTCCATGACGTAAGCGAGAGCACGTTTGGTGTCTGGATCCGTCGCTGCATCTTCTTTTCTTTGAAGATCTTGCAACTCTTTTTTTTTGGCCATAACCCATTCATCTTCGTAGTAGCTTTGAGCTTTTTCTTTTAGAGCTCTTTCCTTTTCGGCTTTTTTCTTAGCGAAGTATTCCTCTCTGGTCTTCTCGAAGTTCGGATGGTACGGTCCATCGACGGACTGTGGAAGGTGTGCATCCTCTTTTCTTAGCATACCAACAGCAATCCACCGCGCTTTTGTCTCCTCCAAAAACTGTGCCATTTTAACTTCCTCCCGGCTACGGCAATCCTCTTTTAATTGCTTGACACTAGCGCCGATTATTTCAAGTTGTCTGTGCTTCAAACTGTGTGGTGGTTCTTTCTCACGGAGTTTGGAGATCATTTCCAGTCTTTCTCCCATATACCGTCGATTGCATCTACCCGTGAACGTACGCGCTAACATGTTTTCACGTGACGTCAAACGTCTGCGTTTCAGGTGTCAAACTTTGAAGTTTTCCCGCCCAAATGTGAAGCTTACGTGACGTCAAACGTCTGCGTTTCAGGTATCAAACGTTAAAGTTTCCCCGCCCAAATGTGAAGCTTTGCTACTTGAAGGGAGTATGTTTTCAGTAAACAAGAAAGGAAGAAATTATCAGAACGGCATCCCACTTTCAAGTGACATGCGGAATCAAGTGAAAGAACTTGCGCAGGATCATTCTTTTTCAGAAGTTGGGCGAAGATTACGCATCAGCAAGGGTGTAGTTTCAAAAATCGTTAAGCAGTACAACTTGACTGGAAGCACGGCTCCCAAAAAGTTGAATCACGTTCGAACAGTTCCAAAATGCACTTTCCAAGACTCTATTCTGTTGGAGACCATGGTGCAAGCAAGTGCTTCGTCCTCTCTTAAAGAATTACGTGATGATTTGGCCATTCACGGTGACTGTGGAGAACTTTCGACATCAACAATTTCCAGAAATATTGGGAACACACTTCCAAGTGGCCGCAACTATTCACGAAAAAGGTTAGGGAAATGTACGTCAGAGCGTTTTACTCCCGAAAATGTAGTTTACACTCAGTTGTACATTGACTATTTAAAAGACAAAGATCCTTCCTCTGTTAAGTTTTTCGATGAGTCGGGTTTTCAGCTGCCTGATGCTGGTCACAGAAACTTTGGTTTCTCACCTGTCGGCGACGATTGCGTAGAAGTGCGAAGATACTTGTCTACCGCGAACCTCACGCTAAACTTTCTGGTTGGATTTGATGGAGTAAAATATAGAAACGTCATAGAAGGAGCGTCGAACTCTGTACAGTTTTTACGATTCTTTGATGAGGCTTCGCAAACAGTTGATCCAATAACTCAACGACCAATTCTCGAAGTCGGCGACATTGTAGTGGTCGACAATCTTGCCGCGCATCATGGCGAAGCGGAAAGAGCGCTGCAAAGCTTCCTGAATGATCTGGGGGTGGAACTCGTATTTCTCCCAGTGTATTCTCCAGACCTGAATACTGTTGAGGAGGTATTTTCAAAGCTGAAATATTTGTTGAAGTACAAATACCGGGAACTAGTATGGGAAAACCTGGAATACGCACTGTTGAGAGCGGTTGGGGATGTAACAGCGGCCGATATGTTCGGCTACTACAAGCACGTAGGTTTTTTTATTTGAGAAATCGAACTGTAATTTGGTACAAATACGGTAATATTATTATTGCCATGTACAAGTAAGAAATAGAGCGAAATATTGTAGTCATTTGAGACAGAACTGTAGTTGCCCAGGATTGTACTTGTTTGCTAGAAATTTGTTTACTGAACTAATGTTTCAGCAGCGTTTTTTCGCCAAATTTTGCTCTGTAATTATCACAATATGTAATGCAAAAAGCAAAAAATAAAAAGGCCTGTTGCCCAACACAATTCCGAATGTATTGGTCAAGAGTTTTTTTTTTTTTGACACAGGATTTTTACAGTCTTGTTCTCAGCTGCATCCCCTTGCATGAAATAGTATAGTGTTAATTATAGTGAACTATACTAGCCGCGCCACAAGCACAGAATCAATACCCCATCAAGCAATCACACTATAATATTGTCTAACAGTTCGTTTCGATTTATTGAATTTATCTGAGAAAACGGGTTTAATTCACCAATTGCTAAGTTTGTGCACAAACGTACACATGCGAAAAAATGACAGTTGATATGCAAATTCGACAACAAACGAATTTTCTGTTTCAAAACATTCTAACATTTACTGCTTAAACGGGGAAAAACGGAAGTAAACAAGTCGGAAACTAGCTGTGATCTTACAATAACAGTAAAATTATTAACGGTAAAATAGAGCACGCATGCAGGCTAGGAAAAATACGACACAGTCAAAGTTTCATTCATTCCTTTAAAGACTTGAAGGACAGCAGAATATTGGCCGCTTCCTCTTTTCCGTGTGATCTCCATTATCAATTTATTTAATTTAAGCGTATCTGAGACAACGGAAAGTTTAATTCACCAGTTGGTAAGTCTGTGCATATAAACGTACACATGCGAAAAACGACAATCGATGTGCTATTTCGACAACAAATGAATTATTTTCTGTTTCATAACATCCTAACATTTACCGCGGAAATCTCAGTGTCAACAAGTCAGAAACTAGTTGTGATCTTACAATAACAGTAAAATTATTAACGGTAAAATACCACGAAGGCTGGATAAAATACCACACAAAGTCAAAGTTTCATTCGTCCCTTTGAAGACTTGAAGGACAGCAAAATATTGGCCGCTTCCTTTGTTTGTTCTGTGTGATCTCCATTACCGGCACCAGAAGGTACGGAACCAAGAGATAACTGTTTAGCCATGTAAAGCTGCCCTTCCTCTTCCTCTGGTGTGTTTGGCGACAAACAGAAAGTGGTTGAGCTAGTAAAGTTTCGCCGATCAGGGAAAGTTACACCGTAGCTTTCCAGCCGGACTCTGGTTTGCGAGCAAGTTTCAGTAGTTGAGCTGTTCGCGGCGGCGTCACGTTCTGGAAGAGTTGGAAGTCCGAGGCGATTGTCGTTCTCAACGGACTTTTTTCTCTCAATGAGAGATTTCACAATTTCTCGTCGAGGCGGTCCACTGCCCTTCAATGATTTCTTCACAAACGCAATGTCTTGCTGAATTTTCAGCCAGTTTCTTGAATTATTTTGGACATATTCTTCAGGGTATTCTTCAAGTAGCATGTCTTCTAGTAGTTTGTTTACAGACCCATGCACTCTATCAAAAGCTGCTTCCCGAGACCTGAGTTCTTGTTCAAGTTTAGGTGCTGATGTTTCTAATGCTTTTATTTTGTTCTTCTGCTCTTGAAGCTTCATCTTTTCGTCAGGATGTCGCGTTAATTCGCCACAGAAAAATACCGACTCGCACTTTTCCATCTGACAATTGCGAACAGTATGATTTCGGTAATGGCAATTACTACGTAGTTGGCCGGTAAGGTTTTTTCCAGAAGCAGCCTCCTTTATTCTTCGGTTACAGTCTTCGAGCACTTTTCGTTTTTCAGCTGCTTCTGCAAGTTTTTCCTCAATAGTGTGGCGTTTTTCTTCGATGCATCTTTCTCCAGGGGACAGTAATCTTCGTCTACTTGTTGGGTGCGAGTCCCTGGCTTCACGTTGTGACCTTTGTGCTTCTTGTCCAACACTAGTCTCGCCAACACTAAGGAGAGTTTTTTTCCTCGCTGGAGATTTAGAAGCTGGACTTTTCTCTGAGGATGAGGAGAACTTAGTTAGCGGCCTTTCACGGTTTCGTACGGGCGTTCTGAGACAGCTAACCATATTTAGAAGAAGTCTTTTATGCCCTTCAGGGATTCCAGCCAGATCATTTTACGTCAGATACTTTGCGCTCGCTGTTGACGTAAAGCCGTTGCTTCGTAATTCACCGGCATATGTTAATAAATCATCATCCACTTCTCTGAGGAAGTCCTCGATACTTTTTCGACTCTCCATATCAGTGAAGGGATATTCGCTGATTTTCCTCAGATTTCTTGACTTCGGTGACAGTAAACTGAGTGAAGCACGAGAACACCGACTCTGCCGAGGGAGCTTTACATTTGGGCGGGAAAACTTCAAAGTTTGACACCTGAAACGCAGACGTTTGACGTCACGTGAAAACATGTTTTTAGCGCGTGTGTTCACGGGTAGATGCAATCGACGGTATCTACGTAGCTGGAACTGACCTCTTCTTCGTTCACTCTCTCACTTTCGTCGCTTTCTTGGCTTCGTTGTGACGTCTCTTCGCAGGTCTCGACAGCAACGTCTTCGTCACTGTCTCTGTCGCTTCCATCCAACGTCAGATTCTTTATACGCGCTTTCTCTTCCTCGCCAAATGGCTCGTCGTCGCTGCATGTTTCTATAGATGGCCGAGGCAACTCGTCGTCTGGTGTAACAGCCACCTTCGTCGCCCACATGATGCAGTCCATTGCGTGCTTCTTTAAAAAGGTCTGAACGCCGGCTACGGGTGGGGATTTGAGGGTTCTGAAGTGAAATTTGCGTAAACGCACCTCCATCGCCGCGTTGTGTGCGTCCCCAAAGTCCAACGTAGGTTCATAGCTCTAGACGACTTGGGTGAGCACCTAAAACGAAAAAAAAACATTTTCGTTCGAGAAAAACAACAAAATCAAAGAAAATGTATAAAGCAAAAGGTTGTCAAAGATAACTCAATCTACCTTCCAATCATCCGGCTCCAACAGTCCAGCGTAAGCTTCGTCCAGAAATATTACTTGGGTTTCCTGATCGATCAGGCTTTTATTGAAAGCTTTTTGTTTAGTTATCATGGCTATGTATCTCAGATCAACAAGAAAAAAAAGACAAACTAATGAGATCACTTATCCTCAGTTGGCAGCTACAAAACAAATGTCTTAGACGTGTAGCAGTTACAGAACAGTATACAAAAATAACTGATATGTAGATCTTATACAGTGAAGTCCATGCAATTGGTTCTTTTACAGATAAGTAATACAGAGTGATAGTTGACTAGTCGAGGTTTAAATGCCATGGTCATTTACCAAAATATCTCAACAGGAAGAATAACAAACAACATTTATGGAATCTTATGGTCTAAGTTAAGTTCACTAACCTTTGAGGGATAATATAGCAGTAATTGGGGTGAAAAAACGTGTTTTCCCACTATTGGGCTCACCGATTAAACAAAGGACCTTCTCTTTGTGCTGTTTGGTTCCGTAATTTAGAAGTCGAATGAAATATTCGCAGAAACGCCCAATTTCGTCTTCACTCAGACTGTTCTCCAGGATCTCTTTAAAGAAGGCGACGTCCGGTGATTTGTCTCGTCTGTACGCGACGAAAGCTCGCAGTGATTCTCTTCCGATGTCTGAGTGGATAGTCGCGTTTTCAACAAATTCTCTTCTGCTTATTGAAAAGCACCAGCCGTCCAAGACTTCTATCAAATCGTAGTTGATTTTCAACTGTTTGCCAAATTCGCTCGCCCGATCACTCAGCAGGTTGTCAAGCTTGTTTAGGTGTTTCACAATGGTTTCCTTGAAGCATTCACTGGTGCCAAGCATCGATAGAAACTTCTTAACTGTGCAACTGCAGTGTTTGAATGTATATTTAGAAGATTGAACTTTCTTGTAAACTTCTCCTTTGTATAAAGAATAACCAAGTTTTTCCATCGCAAGTTCGACGTCATTCATGGCTATTACAATCGGCGAGGCTAATGCTTTGGTAATACATTGGTTTCCGTCAGGCAGATTTGAATTTTCGATGCCAAATACGTCCACCTTTAGCCCGGCCCGAACGAGAGCTGGGACGCCTTTGTCGCGTAGTACAGAACAGAACGCATTTGAGATGACCTCTAATCTTACAACACGCTCACTTCCTCGCAATGAATCTTCCAGGGGTTCTTCCATCAGTTGATCTTGAAGGGTTTTTAACCCGTAAGAAAATGAAAGATCGACGTTTTCCTGCAGAAAGTTATTGTTGTGATCTTTGAGGGTCGTACATAACGGGGCGGCTGATTTTTCCTCTTTTCCCTTTTTGCATTCTGGTAATACTTTTGCATTGACTTCCATTTCAGTGTCCAACAAAACAGAGTGAACGGGCACTGTTGAAACACGCGTGCCGTTTGGCGACTGAACGGCAATCCAATAGGAAATTGCAGGCCAATAGATAACACTTTTAGTTTTACAATTATGTGTAGATCATCGCAGTGAAGGTGTTTCAACCTAAGCGGTTTAAAAAATTCAGGCTTGAACCTGAACCTGGAAAAATTCAGGCTTGAACGGGAATCGAACCCATGACCTCTGCGATACCGGTACCGGAATTGCAGGAAGGATTGTGCTTACCAAGGCACTTCGTATACTCTGTGGTAAAAAAAAAAAAAAACAAATAAATTAGAAGATCAGATAAATGTATCACACATTATTAAACACTAAGGAAATAAATAATTGTTCAAGCTACTGTACTAAGTACCAATCTTCAGAATGAGCGACTTTTCCGCGAAAATGTATTAGAAAGCAGTTGTAGTTCTAGTCTTGTCTTGCCCATTTACAAAATAGTGGTTTTCCCGCATGTAGTTTTTTTTTTTTCATTTTCCGCCTAAGTAAGTGTAGATATCTCTTTTCTGGATCCGTTTTTAAAAAAGAGGTGTAGTTATTTCCTTGCTTCATGGCTTATTTTCAAAATGGTGGGCTTTGCCGCAAAAAAGTGTTACTTCAACAAAAAAGCAGCTGCAGTTCGTTTCTTGTCTTGGCCATTTCAAAATGGCGGATATTTCCACGAAAAGGTCTTACTACAATAACTTAGGAGTTTTAGATTTTTCCTTGCTTGGCTTATATTCAAAATGGCGGGCTTTTCCGTGAAAAAGTGTTAACTCAACAATCAAGTAGCTGTAGTTCGTTTCGTTTTCCGGCTATTTTTATATAGCGGATGTTTCCGCGAAAAGGTCTTACAACGATAACAAATAAGTTTTAGGTTTTTCCTTGCTTGGCACTGATATTTTCAAAATGGCGGGCTTTTCCGTAAAGAGGTGTTTCTTTAACAATAAAGTAGCTGTAGCTCGTTTCTTGTTTTGACTATTTTAATATGACGGATTTGTAAAAGAAGAGGTCCTATTACAGTTACAAAGTAGTCGTTCCTTGTCTGGCCCATTTTCAAAATGGCGGATTTAGATACAAATATTAGCCGAAGCCTTCTTTATCTTAGAAGCCCTACGAAAAGAGTGAAAGAGGTCTTGCTTACCTTACTATTAAGCTGCCTTGCACGTCTAGAGGCCATGGTTTCTTGTGCTCAAATGACAGTCTCAGCGTCTTGAGTCAGATTTATTGTGCACCCACATAAAAAGAGTTTACTGTAATTTCCATGCATCCTTTTGTTTGTACGAATTTTTCCCAATGTAACAATAAGACAGCTTGCATTCCATCCTCTTCTAGTGCCCACATACCTGGAGAGGCGGTGTGCTCAACTGACAAAGCAACGTCACGCAAATTCATTTTATACCTACATAATAGTTTTTGGTTATAATTTTCATGTACCCTTTGTTTGTGCGATTTTTTCTCCACTGTCAAGCATAGTTTCACCAAAAACATATCGCTGGCTAAAAGAGCCACCAATAACAACACCCTTACAGTTTCGTAGCTTATACCTGCGTGCCACGTCAGTAGCTTGTGCTACTTTCGTAATCAACCACGATCTTTTTGTTAAGCATAATTGTTTTGTTTCTTCGGGCAACATAGTTTCAGTTAAATTTCTCACAGGACAAAAGAAACGCCTGAAAGAATTAACTAACAATAAGCTAGCTTGCATTCCAGCTTTCTAAATCCTCTTCTAGCGTGCAATTACTTATATCCGCATTTTGTGTATATTAAAATTGAACTCGGCAGCTTGGACGAGAACGCGAGTTCATTCTCCGGGTCTTCGTTGTCTCCGTTGAATTGTAAGAAAGTTTACAACTAGATGGTGACGAAAACACTTGCAGTTTTATCGTAAGGAAAAGCAATTTATATACCTGAGTTATGATATATGTATATTAATACACTCTGTGTTAACTACAAGTCCATTCTCCTGTTCTCCTGTGTTAACTACAAGTCCATTCTCCTGTTCTCTGATGTCTCCGTCCACCTGATAGAATATTCGCTACAGCTGGCCAGAGTGGAGAATCAATGCTTCATTACTATTCCTAATGATTAAACTGCAAGTGCTATCTCCACTCTCCACTGGCAACTTTTTCTAAAGTACCACAGAGACATCGGAGAACCGGAGAATGAACTTGAAGTTTATACAGAGTACATTAATATACGTATATAAGAACCTAGATTAAACTATTACTATTCCTTGTAATTGAACTGTAAGTGCTATCTCCACTCTCCACTGGCAACATTTTCTAAAGTACCACGGAGACACCGGAGAACCGGAGAATGACTTCCAGTTTATAAAGAGTGCATCAAATATACATATTAGATTAAAGTATTAATATTCCTTGTAACTGGACTGCAAGTGCTATCTCCACTCTCCACTGCCAACTTTATCTAAAGTACCACAGAGACACCGGAGAACCGGAGAATGACCTTCCAGTCTATACATATACACATATTAACGTAATAACTACTACTCCCTGTAAGTATATATTAATATACTTACAGTTTATGAATGTGAAATATATTAATGTATATTAATATATATTAATATATATTAATAAACAGCAAGTATTAACCTAACTGTCCGCTTGCAAACTTTCTTTCAATATATCGGAGATAACCGGTCGGGTGAAAACGCTTTTTGCAGACTGCAGACTGCAGACTGCAGACTGCAGACTGCAGACTGCGATAAATTAAGTTTTTTTCGTTTTTTGCCCGCTGTTAATGTTGTCAGCACTTAACCAATCTAAATGTGAAACAAATATGGCGGACGGTTGTTTGTTTGTGCACAGGTAGCCAAAGCCTTAGTTATGACTGAAAATTAATATCATTTTATGAAATAAACAGCGTTACTTTTTTTATATCTTACGTACATGCTATCTAGGGCAAAATTTCGCTCTCCGAGCGAGAATAACCGTCTTTCTAATTTTTGCTCCTAATTAGTATTATAATTATGAAAGGTGATACACAATGCACCTGCACCAAGCATTTAAATGATCTATATTTCTTGAAATACACCATTTCTAAATATACGCCGGAAAAGTTCCATCTTTCCCAACATTTGTCACCATAAACGGCAATATTTTTAGCTTCTTGTACCTGAAATCAAATGTCGGTATTCGACCGCCGACCTCTGCGCACAAATATATGCAAATATGCTAAATAAATCGTACAAGACAAAATCTACTGTGTCGGGGAGGCGTGCACGGTGAGCAAGAACAAATAGCCACGCTTCAATCATGAAACGTCGCACCCCAACACAGTAGCTTTTGCCATGTTCGCGTTATTGGGCGAATTGTCCAATGAGACGAGAACAGCGGGATGAAATTAGCATATTTGCATATATTTGTGCGCAGAGGTCGGCTGTCGAATACCGACATTTCATTTCAGGTACAAGAAGCTCAAAATGTTGCCGTTTATGGGACAACCTACAAACGTTGGGAAAGATGGAACTTTTCGGGTTTCGGGTGTATAGTTGTTTTTCGACTATGGATTCATTCAGATTTGAGGAAATTGTGAGTAGAAATGGCGCATTTCAAGAAATATAGTTCATTTAAATGCTTGGTGCAGGTGAATTGTGTATCACTTTTCATAATTATAATACTAATTAGGAGCAAAAATGAGAAAGACGGTTATTTTCGCTCGGAGAGCGAATTTTTGCCCTAGATAGCAAGTACGTAAGATACAAACAAAGAAACACTGTTTATTTCATAAAATTTTATTAATTTTCAGTCATAACTAAAGCTTTGGCTACCTGTGCACAAACAAACGAACGTCCGCCATATTTGTTTTACATTAAGATTGGTTAAGTGCTGACTACATTAACAGTGGGTTCTGCAGTCTGCAGTCTGCAGTCTGCAGTCTGCAGTCTGCGGTCTGCAGTCTGCAGTCTGCAGTCTGCAGTCTCCGTCTTCACCCGACCAGTGACAGATTTGTTGGTAGTGCGCCACTCAAAAGAGGAATATTTGGACCTATTTTTTATGTTCCCATTTTTCAGAGAACATCCTGAAAAGAGATGCTCTAGAACTGGCCTGCACAGCCTAGTTGAATTCATCATGGCCAAAACAAAATGTTTACCATCTGCCTGACTAGAATTGCTTGATAAAAGCACAATAAAATGGCTACTTATACAGATATCGCTCAAATCTTCGAACGGAACAAGAATTTTGGGAAACGATCCTGACACTTGTGTATTATTATTATTATTATTATTATTATTATTATCAAGTGAAACACAAAAATTTGGATTTATCAACCGAGCTGATATACGTAAAGAACGTGGAAGTTGCCGTTTCGAACGTAAGCCCTTCGTTAGTCTAGTACCCATAGTACCCCGGAACACCAAACGCGTTTCAATTTCGCAGTTGCTGAGCTGACAGAACCAGAATACTTTAAGACGCCTTTTGTGGGGAGATCGTCGTCTTAAACAGAGCTTGTAACTGGCTTGGTGACATCAAAGCAATGAAACAGTTTCTTCAGTGGTTCTTTCGAAGTGTGCTGCAAACAGGCGAACATTGCGGAAAACACACGAAAATCCTCTTGTTCCCCAGGGAACGTCTTCTTTTCACGTTTTTGTGACATTATTTGAAAGATAGAGAAACAGTCGGATGAAGCAAAAATGAACTAAAAACTAACAAAGAAGGGTCTCTTTTTGTTTAATGCTACGTCTTTCGTGAAAAACCTTCAAATTGGCAATTGTTCTCACGAACTCGAGTCGATACGTAGCCATTGTTTCTCACTGTCGACTGTGGTAGGTGAGGTGAGCGGTTCCAGGTTAATAAGGTGTTCTTTTATTCAGACGCTCACGTAAAATACGGCATCCGAAATTGACCTCAGGTTCAGAACAAAGTTGACGTATGAGAAAGATGTTTTTATTCTGTTAGTGACACAGGCGACTCGGAAAAAAATCCGAGTCAGTTCTCCCAAAAGGAGTCGAACTTATGACCTTCTTTAATCAATCCTGGTTAATTACAAAGGAACCAAACAAATTATATATCACGATTATCGTTTTAGGTATGAAAAGAGGATGCCTGATTTATCATGATTTCAAATTTATTGAAAAACAAATTCAAGCAAACTTGAGTGTATCTATGGTCTGTGTAAACTGCAGTGATTTTTCGCTGGGATTTCACAGCGTTTTGATTGAGATTTTGAAATGCTGTGTTTGTAGGAGCAGAGAGCGTGCAGTATAAGCTTGAACTTGTCTTGCACACATCGCATGCACTCTCCTACTATCACCTCAAAACAGCAATCAAGTTGCCGCGAATTCGCTCCGAAAATCCAGAGGAAAACAACGAGAAAATCTAAGCAAAATACTTCAAATGTTTTTTTACCACGGGTTTCTCAGATTGTTTCAAGGCCTTTTAAAATTAAAGAATGTTTATTGTAGCCAACACAGCTTAACCTGCTCGGATTCTTAAGCTATTCAAAAATTCTTAAAAGTCGCAGAAAATTTCAAAACACAAAATCTCATTACCCAAATTTTAGAGCTGTCGCTGGCTTTTCCAAAATGCTAGCTAGCTGTATTTTGCACTCTAATTGACATTAGTATCTTTTACCTATGTAAATATTTAACATTTTTATACCGACATGATATCAATTTTTTTTTCATTACCTGTAAGCTACTGGGATCATGTGTACTATAGGTAGTGTCGACCAATACATCGACTGACATCTCGATCGGCTATCACTGTAGCTGGTGAGCAGTTCGCAGTCTTCAACCCCACAAATCCGGACTGCAACAGCTCACCATACAGCTAAGTGTATTACACAATAAAGTTGAATCTAACTTATCCTTTTTATCTTTTGTCCCTCCGAAAATAAAAGAGATTAATTTCCCATGTCACGAGAGTTTGAAGCGATATTTTGCCAAAAAAAATTGGGTTTCTCATCACCATTAAATCCGAATTTTTTAGGTTATTAAGGTCTCCCGGACAGATATTTCACCGAAGCGATCTGCTGGGTGCCTCTGAAAATCGTGTACAGTCTACAATAAAACTGCATCACGCTTGTTCAGTGTTTTGGCGCAGTTCAAATGGGGTTCCAAACTTACGTACGCCTCAGTGTGAATGAAGACTTTCTCCCTGTATTGTAGAAAATCTTTCATTGTTCCATGTAAATTCAAAATTTCGCAACGAATTCTTCTTTTCACATTGTAAATTGTTTATTCCAAGTGCATCAGAAATTTGGATACTCGATTCACATCTTCGAAACACTTAAAATCGACTTTCAACATCCGCAATTCAGATTAACAAATAGATGCCATGTTACCGTGCGTCTGTTCAGTAATAGATCACAGATGACGTCAAAATGTGGTAGGAATAAAAGTGGCACACAAGCCGTTAGGCGAGTGTGTCACTGATGTTCTTACCACATTTTGACGTCTTCTGTGATCTATTACTGAACAGACGCACGGCAACATGGAATCTATTAGTTTTACTGCGTGGCTTCAGCGAAGCTGAGACCACTATGTAAACACGTGCGATGTCTCTGGCTCTTCTTTTTTTGTTTGACAGTTTGCTCCGTGACTAGTCACGCAAGACTTGCACAAGTCACACAATGGCACAATCTTTTCTAACAAGGCACGCTTGTTACTTGATTTTCGCCGTGTGTTCCAAAATGCAAGTTCGTGTGAAATAATGAGGAAATAAAACAGAGATAATTTATATATTTGTCTGGATACGGGAGTTTCCACATTCTTCAAGCATGATGTCACGCAAGAAGTGCATGAAGAAGTTAGTACCAATGACGCAAGGCGTGGCTTTCAAGATCGGTTATTCTCTTCTGGTTCAAACATTACAGAATTAATTTTTGTGACAAGTTACGCCTCCTACTAGATCCAAAATATTTGTCCCTGGAAAAAAATCTTTATAATAGAAAGCCAAAAAATTAAATTTCAATCCGTTGAGCTTGTGAGGAACATCTGAAAATGCGCTTCAGAAGGGATTGTTTTGAATTATTTTGTTTGTCCCATTTCTCGAGTAATATGAGAACATTCACGCTTCGCCTACGTAAATTTGGTAAGCCGGCCAAAGTGCACGCTTTCCAAACACTTAAATATTTCGCACGTATCATAACAAGAAAATGTGTTTTTCGACCATATTCCGGGACTGATCGTCACGTCAACATGACGGAACTAATCCAAGCCGTGCTCACGGGCACGCCTATCCCAAAAAGTCCAACTTCGCTCTGGAAACTGTCATAACGTTAATTTTCGACCGTTGTCAGATATTTTACAGATTTTATCTCACTTTCTTCTTGTTTTGTCGTAATTTGAAGCCATACTTCTACGCATTAGCGTACCGTTTACGTAATAAAAAGAAAAAAGTTGCCAATGATGACGTCATCTATGCGTCTGTCCTCTAATAGATCATAGCTAAGAACCAATGAAAACCCGCGTAGAACTCAGCATATTATATAATGAAATATAGGTACCAGTCATAGCTCGGTGACTGGACATCTGCATCTTTTTCTCTGAGTTTTCATGGTTTCCATCACCATCTTGCTTCAGAAAAACAGGTCAAACGTAATCTCCTGCAATTCAGCTTGAGATTGACGGCTCTGAAGATATAAATTCATTTTGCAGCGCCTTCCAATAAGTTCAATTTTTTTTTCTAGTTTAATGGCCTTAGCTCCCACGAGTCTTCTGTAGCTCAGTGGTAGAGTATCTGGACTAGTAACCAAAGGGTCATAGGTTCGACTCCTGTTGGGAGAACTCGGATTTTTTTCCGAGTCGCCTGTGTCATTAAGGTGTCTGAACACAGTTTGCTCGCGCTCCACGATTTGTACGGCTGACGTGAATTACCGCGCGCACAAGCCTTAAGAATAACAAATAAGGCGATCATTTCATTTTGTCCAGTGAATATTGTGCAAGGGTTTTTTTCCGTCTAAACAAGCAAGCAGTTTGTTATGTGTGAAAAACGTTTGTTTTTAATGCATTAAAGGTAATGCTATTAGAAAATATGCTGACTTGCTGGGATTGTTTGTATGAATCCATTCTCGTCCCCAGAGCCCACGATCCTTTTGGTCTGCGCCAAGGATCGAGACCTCTGGCAGGGTCCAGGCAACGCGCAAGCGCAATAGCTGCCCATTTTTGTAACCGATAGTAACCGTTATTGTTTCAAATTTCTGAGGCTGCGCACAAAAGCCGGAAGTCCGTGATTCGCGGACTTCCTACTTCGGTCCCTGCCAGAGGTCTCGATCCTTGGCGCAGACCAAAAGGATCGTGGGCTCTGGGGACGAGAATGGTATGAATCAAACCTTCTCAAATGCAACGCATGCGCAGTTAACTAGAAAATTGTGACTGCATGGTTTAGTGGAAATGCACTGATTTCTACGGAACTGCTTGTTAGAATATCATGAAATTTGGTAGAAAGATAGTTCAGAACACGGGTAAATTGCCTGCAACAAAAATTGAAATCTGACGAAAGACATATTCAGAAAACGTTAAAATGCAAAACACAGAATTACAGAAGATCTCTCGGTCAAAATTTTACTAGACCAGTGTCAATAGGCCAGTATTTTTCTGAGTTTTCTAGAGACAAATGATGGAAAAAATCTTACGACTGCGTTTTCTAAAAATAAATCAAACCCATTATTTAATGCTGGTTTATTACCAGCTGTGTTGCCATGGCAACGGCACTCTGTCCAATAAAGTATACCAAAATATAATCTTTTTTAGTTGAACTTGCATCTTGGCAATTTTGGCTGCCCAACTGCCAGTGGTTTGAAGATAAAGATGAATAACGCATAGGTACAAGAAACCTGTGTTCGGCCACCTTAACTGAATAAAAAAAAATGTTTCTCATACTTTTTTTGTTTGCAGTCGTCCGTTACCGTAGCGGAGGTCAAACAGCCTTGTCGCAGGTAACTAGTCACACAAGACGTGGCTTGTTTTTCTTGGTTACGTACCAAATCTCAATTACGATTTGGAAAGATTTCAGTTGACGGCTAGTCCTGAGTTGATTATCAGTAGCTTGAGTTAAAACAATATTTGATCTGCGGATATAACGGGCGGATTTCAAGCGACATTGAAAGTTCTCTTGTTTGGATCAATTATATGATCTTGTAAACTCTTTGACTCGCGCGAGCCGAGCATCAAACGTAACTTTCAACATTGTCTTGCCTCGCTGTCATTTTCACTAAGATGAAATGTTTTCAGCGATAATACAGATACGTTGAGCCATCATTTCTTAAATATTACGTCATAACACTTAATACAAACTACAAAATATTGCGTTACTTAGTCATACGTTTCGTCACGCAGGCTAAATTCCTGTTGATGACTTCTGAATTCTACTTTACTTCACTGATAGAAATCCTACTATAGTCTATTAGACTGACAGACTATAGCAGACGAGAGGATGCTTTAAAGGGGCAACGACGTTGAGTTTTTATTAGTTTCTCGGTCAAAAAATGCACTAAATTCATCCGTTCGTGCCTTGCTCATTGCTTTTTTCACTACCAAAGGGACGATTATCAAGTGGACTGGCAGGAGCACCCAACGAGAAAAGCTTAGCAAATTACTTGTAATTTCATTTTCTGCTTTCTTAGATTGTTTCAGAGCTTCTTAAAGGCGTATTTGTGTAATCTAATACAGATTGATCTGTTCGGCGTTTCTAGCTAAAAATTTAGGCCGCAGAAAATTTCAGGAAAAAGAATCCTATACGTCGAATTTCTAAGCAGCTGATGGCTCCCCGAAAATGCTAGCCGACCTTATTTTGCACTCTAAAGGACATATTTTTCCCTCCGAAAACAATAGGAACTAATAAGTCCTCTTGTCTACG
Organism: Siderastrea radians; assembly: GCA_964017195.1. Taxonomy (NCBI): domain Eukaryota; kingdom Metazoa; phylum Cnidaria; class Anthozoa; order Scleractinia; family Rhizangiidae; genus Siderastrea; species Siderastrea radians. The sequence continues at coordinate 6,519,428 of OZ024891.1, read as the reverse complement.
AAAGTCCGACGTGATGTTTCGCCAAAGAAATCTTTAGCTTTCACTGGAATTAAATCCGAAAATCTCAGATGATTTTAGGCCTTCCGAACAGATATTCCCCGAAACGAACCGTTGGGTGCCCCTGAAGAAAGCATGAGCCACAATCAGTTTTTACTGATTTTGTAGAAGGACACAAGGGAAAAACTTGACTGAAACGTCGGCCAACCTATGAGAACTAAAGCGAGAATAATTCGATGTAGCCTGAAGTACATTGCTCTACAACATTGTCCGAGGAGTGAACCTCATGATTTTAGTTCTAGATAGCAAGGAAGTGAAATAGTCGAGTTAGAGACGTAAAATTACGACACAAAGTGAAGATGGAGAACCTTATTTCAGGGCCGTACCCAATATGAGGCAAACCGAGACACTTGCCTCAGTCATTTTTTCGTTTCACAGTCACTTTTTTCGTTAACACCCTAAATACCTAGGAAGAGAATTTAACCATGGACATTGCTGGCTACGGCCCTGTATTTCCGACAGGAGATAATCTAATGCCAAAATAAAAGGATACTGGGGAGTTGTTGCGGCGAGAAATTGGTCCTCAATCTTATCACTCGGATTTGAGAAAATTTTCTTGAGTTTCCATTGACCATTTGAAAATCTCACAATTGATTCTTTCATTTTCTTGAAACCGTACCTCTAACGAGTAAAACAAAGCTTTATTTAGAGGCCTTAGGCAAGGTAGGAACCGTAATTTTCCAAGTACATTGAAGACACGTAGGTGTATTTCCTTTGTGAACACAAAATCCAAGTTTCTGTTTCAATAGAAACTATTGTTTTGTTCAAGTATTTTAATGAATGAGATATCAGAGTCCGTGATTGTTTCAGATTTACTCTCGTCACTTCGCTTAACTTACTCCGGATAATGAAGAGCCAACTAAACTGATTTCTGACGTACAAAAAAGAAACATTAGTCGGGACGGCTGGAAGGTGGCCACGACCGCTTAATAAAAAATTACTGACAATATTCCCTAACAACTGGTCGCTCAATTAAAGTGTGACTGGTTTTAAAGGAGCTACGTCACGGATACTGCATCTTGAAAAAGCTGGCAAGTTTTTTCAAGTTGGTCATCCGAAATCCATCTTAATCTCCCTCATTCGTAACCATCCTTGTTTAGTTTTGGTTTATTATTACTTCTTTCGTGTTTTTCTACCTTAGGAAACTAGTATTGTGAGGTTTTCTTCAATAAGAAAATAATTTTTTTCGCATCAGCAAAGTGAATGAAAATACCGTGACATAGTTCCTTTAAGAAGCCACACTTAGATTATTTGACTTCGTTAATCACTCACCTATACTTCAAAAACATTAACTTTCCACGAAACGTAACAAGAATTCTCCGATTACTCATTTGGTTTTTGAAAGTCATTTTTGATTAGCTTCTAAATTAATCATGGTTTTGATGCGGTTTGCCAGCGGATATCATTTGTCAACAGATATTGAATAATGACTACTGCAGCCGTATATAGACGTCTTCTTTTATCTATACTGAATAAAATGCTTTGAATTCAAATTGAATGTGTGATTTATTCGCTGATTACTGCTTTGCAATTAGTAAGTTCCAGATTCGTGAACTACAATTCTCCGTAAATTTTATTTATGTCGTGGAAAAAAATTGTTAGACAATGATGTATTTGAACATTAATATATGAAATTCATGTATTTGAACTGCGGATAAAGATAAAATTATGCGAAGATCATCGCAGTGAAGATGTTTCAACCTAAGTGGTTGAAAAGAAGAAACCTGAAAAAATTCAGGCTTGAACGGGAATCGAACCCATGACCTCTGTGACACCGGTGCATGGGTTCGATTCCCGTTCAAGCCTGAATTTTTTCAGGTTTCTTCTTTTCAACCACTTAGGTTAAAACTTCTTCACTGCGATGATCTTCACATAATTTTAATGATGTATTTGTCGCACTGAAATTATCGAAAATGAATAAATGTCAAAACGTTAGACATTTCGGATTTTCAAAATTTATTGGGTGGTGAGGGCGGCGTGACTTGAGTCTGACTTGCGTCAATGCAAATTGATATCGTGCTTTATTACATTCACAGGTCGGATATGTTGCCTCCTTAAAAAACAAGTTTGACCAGTTTAATTAGAGCGGAATCTTGTTTGACCTGATTACGTAGGCGTGAAAGGAATGTTGCTGATGGCACTGTTCCAGCCCGCGCGCTTGGTCTTTGAAATCTCTTCGCGCTGTTATTCAACAACGTCAACTCGGAGTACGGTCTGTTTGATATGGTACTTGAACAGGTTTCGCTGAACATATGGAGCGACCCTTCAGTCTAGTTTTCTGAGCAAAGAGGTCTCAAATCGCTTGGCATCGTAACACAGGTAAATAATATTTTTCAAAATACAATGGTTGGGTGATTTTGCAATTCAAATTACCACTCAATTCATTCACTACAACACGAGGTGGGCTCAAGAGCGTAATACATCGTGGAAAATATCACAGCTCTTCTCTCAATTGCGTGCTCTTAGTCGCCTCGAAACAAGCAACCTGTGAGTAGCTCAAAACTGGGGTGATTACTTACTAAGCGTAACGAAAGAGGTAGGAAACTGTGTCAACCGTAAGTTCGTTGATAATCATTTTTGACAAGTGTTCAGGTTACGACAAGAACATTGAACGCAATTCGTGTCACGAATGAGAGGTAGTAATCCTTTTTGTTCCAGTGACAATCAAAGCTAACTATCGAGCAAAGAGTTCCCCATAAATTATACACTTCAAGCCCGTAAAAAACCGATCTCCGGTCTCTTAAACTCTTCATTATTTTCTTACTTTTGTCATCTACAGGCGGTAATTTGAAAGTTGAGTCTGTTTTCACGATTATCATGACAGAAAGCTTTGCGAATATTTTTAATCCCCTCTCTACTATAAAACATTAAATATGTTGACCAAGTTCTAAATTTTGGGCAACAATATTTATCAATAACTGGCAAAGGTTTTTGCACGGCCGCCGGCGTCTCTTTGACTGAAGTTGTTTTCTGTGTTTGTCTTACCCGGCGTTATTAAGCAAGATGGTAAAAATGTCGTGAAAACTACCACACGATCGATATCCGATTTCCAAATAGTCTTGAGTTGTTGAAATGATATTTCCGTAAAAAACGCAAAAAGGTTGAATTTTTGTTACCACCGATCCTTTTTGGCATTGTTGTCCTTGCGTGCAAACGGTCGCTGAGGCGTAAATTATAAACCGCGCGCCATGAGTGGCTGTTCAGTTATGCAAGTTGAAAACCGGTGACATCTGTCGAAGTGGAATATCTATTGTTGTTATTTTTGGAGCAACAAGGTTTCGTTGATTGCAATTGTTCTTGTCATATTGTTGACCGAATGGTATTCATGTTTCATACCAAGCTCGAAGAAATATTAATTAACGATTAGGATTAGAAAAACAATACTTCGGTGATCTTGACCTGAATCCTTCAATCTGGGCTGGCTGGATTATAGAACATTGGAACATACAACCCAGAGCATGTCACCAGTAACACAATTGACGCGACCACGTTCCTCTTTAATTAGCAGCAGTAGGGGACATTCTGGATGGTTCTTCAAACCACAACATAAACGATTCGATGGGCAGAAAATCGCTAGGTTTTTTTCTAATATATGTGAATGAAAATAGACACTGTAGCGTGCGTGGGGTCTAAATCGATTCTGACTCAGCTAAGCTACGAAATAAGTCACCCACTTTCAGTCAACCCCTGCCTCGCTGAGACGTATCGCAAACAAACATTTTGCGATTACAATGGCCCACACCACATCCGGCATTATTTATGTGTAGTCCTTATAACTTAAGTCATGTCAACGTCGTCGCTTTAGCAATCAACTACTTCCTACAACATTTCCAGCGTAGGATAAAATAAAAATGTCGGCGCCTCTATTGATCTTTTAAAAATACAGCCCCGGGCATTATTGTTATCTTTACTTCACACATCATTCACAGTGGAATTTTGATCGTGTGATCATAACTACGCCGACAACGAACAATACTACCACAGTATTTATCCGTTGATGTGATTTATTATTTTTAGTTCATTATATGTTTTTTGGTGCAGTATGTTTTTCGTCGATTGGTATATCTCTAGTTTCAGTATAAGCTATCAAATCTGTATTCAGTGGTCACCAAAAAAGAATGGCTATAAACTCGCCATTCGTCTTCACCGTTTAATCCAGGTTTGACTGGATTAAAGAGAGATCAACACGCCTACAAATTGACGTCGGTCAATAGGTCACTCACCAGAATAACTGCAATGTGCAAAAGGAACTTGTGGAATTTCATAACAATCATGGCCAAATTTAGATTCTTTTTTTTTTTTTTACAAAAGTAATATTCTAACACAACTAAACCCTTCAACTCCCAATATTGAAAAACAAATTGTACCAAGTGAAAGTACTGCCGTTTTGAATGGCCACATATAGGATTGCGTTCACAGACTCAAACGTTAAACCTATTAGAGGTTTCCATTATTGACTCTGGGACTGAAAGGGCTAAGGCAATAAAGATAAGGTTTGGGGGCTTCTTTATCCAATTTGTAGGGGTGACCGCTTAATAGAGGTCATGTTTACAGTAATTGAAGGCAGAATTTTCAGTGACCTATTGAACTGTCCGTTTACTAGTAGGTGACCGTTGAATACAGGGCCGCGTAATACAGGTTGGACTGTTTATTCATCGTCGATGTAGATATTTTTCGATGTTCATCATTTCGTTACCGTTTGTATAGATTCTTTAGATTTTAACATGGATAATATGTATTGTGCCATATGAATATTTCCTGTTGCAACATGCAAACCACTGGATATTGCAGTGTCCCGCTCTTTGAATGATTCCGTACACAAGGTATACGACGCAATATACTGTCTTTGAAAATCTCGTGTTGTTGTTGTTGTTTTTGTTTTGTTGTTGTTGTTGTTTTTTGCTTATAGTTAAATAGACAAATTGCACTTTTCCCCTGTTTGCTTCCTTAGACCTAGTTCAAATGTCGAACGGCGAACTTTACATGTGTCTAACCTAGCGCAGATTAGCATATACAACTACAAGCTTTTGCTCATTTGCATTAGTTTCGTCACATGTACAATTCGACGTTTGAACTAAACCTTAGTTAATTACTCGTTTTGATAATTAGCATTTCATCGTGTGGTTGAGCACAAACTATTATAAATACATTTCGTTTCATTTCGGCTAGTTGTTAAATTCCTTTTATATATTGTATATATTCATAGTACACATATTCCCTGGGGGGGGGGGGGTATGGTGTAGTGGTTAGCACGTTGGACTTTAGACCTGAAAGTCGGTGGTCCGAGGCATGGTGTTTCTTTAGACAAGACGTTTTACTCCACATTGTCTCTCTTCAACCGGTTGTATAAATGATAACCGGCGACATACTGCTGGGGGTGACCCTGCGATAATCCTCGTTAAGTCCAGCTTTCAGATGAAAAACTGACTTTCACCGTTTCCGATAGTTTCCTACGCATCACTAGTAACGGATGCGTGGGAGACTTCGTTTGTGGACACCTCACATGCAATTCCCGTTTGAGTAACTAGTTTTACCCTTTTGAAAACTGGTTGATTTCTCCGTATGAGCACTTGCCAGACTCGCAGTCGCTATGTATGTTTCTGAGGGAAAGGGAGAGAAGATTGGATTTTATTGCGGCGCGCGAGGTGACATGGGAAGGGGCGAAGGAAAAATTTCCTTCGTCCCTTCCCATGTCACACTGCGCGCCTCAATAGAATCCCGTCTTCTCTCCCTTTACCTCGACACCTCGACTGGGTACAAGTCGAGCACTTGCATATGATTACTGGAAGTCTCGCCCAATCGGAGCCAACATCACTCAATATCAACCCATTATCGATTTGTATTGAAAAATAATAAAGCAAAAAAGCAAATAAAATAGCATGCAATAAAATATTAAACACTGAAAGTATACATTTAGAACATTTAGTATATGCATTACAGTAATATAATTAGAATACTTTATACTCAGTGTGGGATTCAGCTACAAAGCCAAATACTAAAAACGTATTGGAAACGTCATTGAAAATAATAAGTTTTATAGTGTTGTTCTTGTTGAAGAGACAAGAATCGAAGGTTGCCATGACAGTGGGTTGTGTGTTTTTGTCAGTTCATATAGGTAGCTTTTAATATGTCAAGATTCTGAAATGTTGCCGAATGATAGCACGCAAACTCAATCTTCAGCATGGGAATTTCAGCTCTATTGCAAAATGTTCAACATTTTGCATCACAGCTGAAATCACCACGTTGAGTCTCCGTGTTCTAACAGAGTGTTAAAGGGGGCAATATTCTAAGTCAGAAAAGAGAAAATTTTCGTGATCAGCCACTAATATTAGTGACATTTCAATTAAGAATACTGCCATTGCTCGCAGTTAGAATATAAAAATAATTTTAAGGTCCTTGCAAGTGAAATTTCGTAAGATACAGTTCAACTTCAAAAATTGTCCTCAGTATGTAACAACAGGAAATGTACGTAAAACAGGAAAATAACCTGTTTTTCCGTGTTTTTCAGTTCTTTATGACTTCATACAGGAAAAACGTGTTGGTCTAGTTTCATTTGTGTTTAAGTGAATACCAGATTGTTGTCAAAGTAATCTTGAACATTTAATTCTATTCTGATAACTTCTCAGGCAGGCTTAATATTGATAATATTTTTGATAGAGCGGACGTGACATATCGTGGCAGCGCGTGTTAAAATTGTAGGCTGAGCACTGACGCCCACAAAACCCTTGCTTTATTATTTTCACGGAGTTTCTTGTATGGTGATCTCGACATAAGAAATTACAAGAGGTATGTCTCTTTTGCACCTTCACTGTAAACTAATTGTCACAGAATCGCATACAGAAGATTATTTTCTGACGAGTGCTTTTGAAATTTAACCTGGAAGCACCAATGCCCAAACGTTCACAGATCTTGAAAAAATTTTTAATTCGGAAAAGTTCAATACAACCACCTCCCCAGGAAAGTCTACTACTCGATAGCTTTGATTTAAATGACTATATCTGAGAATTTCATCCACAAATTATAACCAAGGTGGTAAATCATATCAATATAGTTTGACTCTGGAAAGAGAAGACGAAGTTTAATCGAGATATTTTTTAATCTGCTCTTTAGCTGCGCAGCTGTATTGCTAGGAGTCAAATCAAGATGGCATCAAAATCCTCTTCCCGAAATTGATATTAATAAACGGATTGAAGATTTCATTGTTGTTGTTGCCCAAAAGGACCAGATTTAATCCGAATGCTGGCTCCATTCATCGACTGAACTGAAATGTAGGATTTTTAATTTATGTCCTTTGGATTAGCGTTAACTACAAACTAAACAACATACAGCTTTCTAGTCGTCCACGTCACGAAATGGTTTCGTGTTTCTTATTGAATATTTTTTATGATCTTGCACTTCATAGTTTTTGACGTTTTCATAGACGTGACTCATAAGCTTGATGATAGTATGAATCTTCACACCTGCCTTGTATTGTTCTACGATTATGCTTTCACGTCACTCCTACTTAGACTTTTTTTATTGTTTTCTATACAACAAATAAGTCACATGGTCGCGACGCCAAGCATCATTTGTCATGCTAATACCATCCAACTAAATAAGACATTCAAAACAGTCCGCGTTTGCTTATACTGACAACAAAGACATGGGCAGCTGCAAAAAGCAATCATTTTTTACTGGCTGTCGTGCTCGTTAACCTCACTTGTTATTCATTCTCTTTACTAGAAAGAAAAACACCCAAGAAAAATCCTTAATTTAAACGAATCGGAAATTGAAATTTTTGCGGCTTAAACACAGTGTAGAAGAAGTCGGAAATTACAGAATTTTATTACTTCTATTATACATTCGCGTCATGTTGTTTGTCATTCAAAGAAATGAACTGGCCAATGTTCATCATTTTTAATTTTGACGGTATACTTTTACCGCTTTCGTTTCAAAATTAAGTGATTTCTTATCGCATGCATAGTATTTGCCATCAAAGAACACCTGTTCTTAGCATTCTTATGTTAATTTAACCTCTCTGAGTTTTCTCAAAGTATAAGCACATTACTCCATACGTTTCTGTCTGATCTAATTGGAGGCCTCTATTCATCATATTTACCTCCTTTTAGTTGAAAACATTCAAATACCAGCAGAAATATTCTTTTGATTGACCTGTTTATATCCTTTATTTATTTCCGTTGGTCGCATCAACAGCAAAACGAAACCAACTGCGACCGATACAGACAACAACAATCATTTTGCACAAAAGATATCCATGGGAAAAACGCCAAGCTAAAAAGGAAACAGGTATCGTTTCCAGCAAAACCTGTTGTGTTACTGGCAGGTGTATCTGATCAACAAACTTCTCATTAAAAATTGAAAGGAATTGTCTGATTTAATTCCTGAAATGGATCCCTGCCTTCTCTCTATTCTAACAGAAAAATATCTGTTTGGATCCGCTAGATATCGTTTCCTGCATGAAAAATTCAACGCTTTCTGAAAGTGTCGTCGAGTGGATTAACAAACACGACTGGACTAATTTTAAAATATCACACATGCAACTTATCGATGACAGAACAACTGGTAACCATGCATCCTACATTAAGTTTAACATTTGCCTTTAATCTGTAGCTCGATCGTATGCTGGAAAGAAAGGATGGAGAATACAGAGAGGCCAGAAAAACGGAGGTGAGTAAATATGTCCTTCTGTCCTACTGTCCTACTGTCATTCATTAGTATTATGTCGCATGGCCCTCAGGGGCTTTCTTTTTTAAAACACCGTGTCAGAAAAACTGCGTTTGAATCAATGCTAATTTTCTCTATCCACCATTTAGAATGCCAATTTATTTGCAGTTTATAATTTATATCGAAGTAAAGGCAATATGTTTATGTAATTAGTATTTGCTCATTGGCGAATGTGCTAATGTACGAGTGACTTAATACCTTGCCACGACATTCATAATATATGCATAAGATTCCATCACACTGATTACGTGAATGCCGACCCCGTTAAGTATCCTCAAAACAACAATAAAAGGAATTATAATTTTTTTACTTCGCTATGCCACGCTATACCATATTATCCTTTATAGTACAACGCTAAATTTGGCGTGCTCCTATTGGTCGAAATCGATCACGTGACGCGATAGTGTCTCTCCTCAGCGGGCGCCTAGCAGCGCATAGTGCCCGTGTTTGGCAATTTTCCCTCAAAATTTAGCGTTGTACAAGAAAAACAATATAGTCCTTCTATCTCAGGCCCTATGTGTGATAGGTTCCCTCGGAAATCTAGTGTTCAAACTTCACATAATATTTGTTGTAAACATCAAATTTCCTCAGGCAACCTATCACACGATAGTGCCTTCGACAGAAGAACTCTTTTGTTGAAATAGCCGAAGGAGCGTGATCTCTCTGACAGTTTCGTCATGTGTTCAATTTAAACCAATCCAACACGGAGAAAACTTGGGGATGAACTATATTCTGTATCATGTTTTGTTGTAATATTACATTTTAGTATATACCAAACCAGTGGATAGTGTTTTTCGAGCGCTCTGATTGGCTACTCAAACTCGGGATAGTATTTGCTATTCACCTCCCAGCATTGTTCTGGATTTCGCGCGTGAGTTTTCCCTCATTTCTAAGAAAAAAAAAAACTGTTTAGTGCTGGTTATCCACTATATATACTAAGGAGTATATACTAAGGAGTGGTAGATATTTGGTATATACTATAAGGCACAAGACTGTTCTCATAGGTTCCCTCTTTTAACTTCTTTCCTCACCGTACTTACCTTCTTAGTGTAGAACCTGGTGTATGGAGTATTTTGTTTTGGTTTATGTTTATTACATTTGTTTTTCCACAGAAAACTTGATGATCTACATGATGTACCCGGTAGGTAAACTATCAATGCTAACTGGCGTTGTGTAAAATTCTCTTTTAATATTTGGACTGAGCTCTATTAATGTTAAATTGTTTCATGTTCAAACTACTTGCACCGCCAAAATCAATTATTACTATTTTATCCTCTTTTGCCTTGCGGCCGGTTTACACGCTACGATTTTTCGGCCCGACAATATCGCAGAGTGAATCGTACGAGTATTCAGACATCCTATTTCCAGCCATCCCTGAAAATTGAAATCAGCCAAGTCTATTTCAGTGCAACAGATTGGTCAGATTGATCAGATCGGGGGCCGACGTTCGCAAAGAAACTGCCACATGAAGCAAAACCCTGCAACAGAATCAGGTGTCAAAATACGTCTACAGTTCACACTCCGATACTCTGAGTCTCGGGACAATAAACTTAGCGTGTAAGCCGGTCTATGGACTTACTTTTGCCTCTGTAACGTTTTCCACCTTTTTGTACTCGGAAAATGTTCAACAAACTTATGCTGCTTGCCGCCTGTTATAGAGTTTTAGCTGGTTAATTACGCTTTTTTATTTCATAGCGACGGACTCTATGAATAAGTCAATTTAGAATTACAACTACAAGAGACCTCTACACGAGAAATCCCATGTCTATTTATAAATAAGTTGCCCATTCTCTCAGGGAAAGGGGCTCTTTGAGTCGGGTTCTCTTGCATCATGGTCTCCTGAGCGAGGTGGATTTTCTGTGGGAGTTGAGATTATATGGGACATTGCTTCCCTTGTGTTATCTGCAGGTCATAGTCAGCTACAGCGGACCCTACTTTTTTTGTTTTTAGGACCCCAAAATTGTCAACCGCGGCCTATGACTCTAGGAGAACGGAAACGAATTGGTCCCAGAGTGCTGGTAAATAAACTGAACATAAACAAAGACGTCATTGACAGATTGCGCCGGATCACAAAAGCGTGTGGAAAGCTGCAGGCGGCCACTGACAAAGCAAAGAGTCAAACTGCTGAAAACGCTGAAGCTAATGGAATGAAAGCAACAGAAAATCAGCAGGAAGTAATAAATGGGTCTTCTAGTGACAACGAGCCGAAGAAAAGATTAAAAGAGGACGTGAATGGAATCAAGAAATCGCCAGATAAAGATTCCACACAAAGGACGCCAATGGGAGAGGACAAGAGTGGCTTCACGAAATCACCAGATAAAGATTCCATACAGAGTAAGTTGAAAGATGTCTGATTTTCATGTATATTAGGCGTTGGACAGTGTTGAGAAAGGGCCTTCTTTCGTCCTCCAGAAACCCGTGTACATAGTTTACCGGCAGCGGATGCTGCGCCAGCTTCACTGTCAGCTTGTTCTGTTCACTGCCAGCTTGTTTGTCGCGCAAAGCTAACTCTTGCCACGTTTCATTTTCAAGCCGGATGGGACAAGGTGAAAAAAAGTTAAATGTTCCTTAGTATTATATTTGTTTTACTTTTAAGGTTTAACTTCACTTCAAAATGGCACGAAAGAAAACATATCCCCTGTTGAGAATAAAAAATGCCAGGATGACGATGATGAAATACAAAAACAAACAGCCACAGATTTGCAGATCTTTAAACAGGTGGGTAATCCGTTAAACAAAAATAACTTTTATGTTCACAGTGAATTTATAGCGACCTTCACGACAGAACGATCCTACGATCCTACGATCCTTTCTTCAAATTTTAGGTGCTGAGAGAAGTCATCGAGCAGCGCACTAAGGCAGTTGAGGAGGCCGTGGCAGCCAATTCCATTCATCTTCAGAATCGCATACGAGATTTAGAAAGAGAGAACAGGGAACTGCAGTGGAACACAAGAAAACTGTTCGGCGCGTTTAAAAAATATGTCATGGAGAATGAGATGGTGAGCTGACTGTCACTGGTTAAGCGTACGACAATAGATTGAATCATGACACTCACAAATGTTTTTGCTTTGTTTTCAGAAATCGCTGCCGAAGATATCCCGTGGCATCCAAGTTGACACTGACCCGGTACATGAATATCGCCTTGTTAACTATTTCACTCTAGAAGTTCTTCTCTTATTAGAACAGGCCTTATTTGAAGACATTGCGTTCCATGAGGACAAATATAGATCCCTTCCTCGTCATACCATTCGAAACTGGATATTGTTCCCCGTCTAGCTACCAAAACCTTGTAAACACTTTCGTCGATTTTCAAAAGAAAGTAAGATTAACTCAGTTTTAAAGTGCACCTAACCCCTAATTTTTTTTTCGGCTAAATAAATTCTGTTATCATCAGGAACATTTCTTCGCAAAACTTTTTTGATGTGGTCAAATTCTCGATTTTCTGAGCCCTGTTAAACTCAACAAAAATTTGGTTCAAGTCCGAGTAAGAGGAACCTAAGGCGAGCCGTAGTTGTGACGTCAGACCAAGAACCAAGAATTCCACGCCGCTTAGTTTTTAGCTGTGTTCTCTGACTTTATTTTTTGATCGAAGCCTTCTGACCTTCTAGCTAATTGGAACAAAGTCATGGTATAACTAAAATTTCAATGTTGTAATCCAAAGTAGATACTGAGACGAGCTACGCGGATTCTGCTGATTTGTAGATGAATTTTAACTCTCAATACGAGATAGATGCGGAACACGAAGTCGACAGTACACCGACAAATGATGAAGAAAGTGCTGTCCTGGCCATATCTGCTAATAACCCAACGAAGAATGAATCGCTCAATGCAAAAAGGAAATAAAGGCAAACTAAGAACTGGAACGGCAAATAAAGCAACGATTGGCCTTGGAGGGCCGTGAAGAAGCCGGAATGATGAGCTTCGCCCGTGAGTGTTTACATTTTATTTCGCACGTTCGGTCTTCACGTTTGGTCTTGGTTTTCTTGAGATTTATATTCAAGCTGAGGGAATTTCTTAAAGAAATGAAAATTTTAATAAAGCATTCCTTTCTTCATTTATTTATTTTACATAGAAGTAAATGTGGAAACTGCGATATTACTTACGTCTTGTCCATTTCTGTAACCAGTATTAACAAGAACAACAATTTATAACACTAGTGAATCAGGAAGGCAATTGACGAGAATTATAAGCACGAGAGTTTGTTAGTCTCGGTTCAACTGAGATTACCTTACCAATCGTCTTGCGTGCTTCAACGTCGAGCAGTTTCCTCAGATCCTACGCACAGGCAGAAATGTACAAATTATGAAAGTCAACCGGCCCTCGCTTCTTGACTCGCGACTTGAGGCTTCGCCGCTCATCGCTCGCACTTCGATCTTCTTGCGGCCTTTTTTGCACAAAGAAATGTTAATAAAAGAAGAAAGAGACTGCTTGCAGTCTACTTCAACGGAGGACATGAACAATAATTCGGCCGTTGAAGCATTGGAAATACACAAAAAGCTATCGTTTGATCGGATACCTTCTTCTGCGACAACAAATCTTTGCTTAAAATGCATCGAGCGTAGTATCAAGTCTATCGAGTGCTTGGAAGGCTGCCGCTTTGCTCGCTATTGCTTTACAAAATCCATTCATTTCGTCTCTTCACCTCCGGTCGCTCGTCGTCATAAAATGCTGTATTATGTAGTGATACGTCTTGTGATTCGTTTCTTTGGTTACTACGTCTCGGAGCAATACGAAGGGTCGTCAGTTTTCTGTACATCTTCGAGAGCTCAAGAGAAATATAGCTCCGATAGAGATAGCGGGAGACTGCGAGTTCTTGATTTGACGTCACAAGGTGACTAGTCCCATGCCCTCACTACTCGACCCTGAACCAAAATAATGTCTATTTTCGCCCGATTTTCCGCACTTCAACCGCGCACAGAAAATCAGGGATTAAACCAAATCAAAAACGTTTTGTGACGAAATGCTCCAAATGATAACAGAATTTATTTGACGGGGAAAAACTTTGGGAGTTAGGTGCACTTTAAGGTAAGATCGAGGTCAGTATCAGGTTACCATATACCATATACCTTCAGGTGGGTTTAACGAAATTACATTATCAACGCAATAAGTATTAACCGTTTCAATCGAAAACGGTTAGAAAAGTGTTTGCTTGGATCACAACCAGCTAAAATTGAAATAGGCAATCTCAATAGGGAACATACTATGGAGCGAGCCCTGCGGTGGACAAGCACCACATCCAGGGGAGTGGTAAAATTCGAAGTTGCTTCGTGCTGCAGAGACCGGATTACGCTCCTGCCGTGTGGGCCACTTATGCTAGCATTCCACCCACTCCTCACATGAATAAAAAAACTTACAGGCCCTGACACGGGAGACACAATGTCTCTAACGCTTCGGTGATCCTACTGATGGGTGAATGTTACTATTTGTTTGACTTTTTTCGTTCGTTTGTTTGTTTGCCTTTGGCTAACCATTTCTTTTTGGCTACTCGCAGAGCCTCGAAAGTGAAGTTCCTGCCAGTCCTGTCATACCAGTTCCTTCACCCACTTCGTTTGTTGCAAAGTTGTCGAACAGTGTGACGGTGACTGGAGACATGGTTAGTCCAAGTACACCCTCCATGGCGTCCTCTTCCGACTCCAATACAATAAATGCTGCCTTCGTCTCGAGATCAAATCCAGGATTGAATCACCTTGCACAGAAGACAACTCTTCAACAACCGTCCCTTCATGTTAAGCCAAATGCGGTGTCTCATCCGCTGCAAACAACTACAGCGGCACCAGCTTCCACTGCTGTAGTGTTCACAGTAAACCCTAGGCCTGCACAACTTACTTTGCAGCTAAAGGGAAATAAAACACAAGAAAATGAAACTATGAATTTACAAGCAGAAGCTGTAAAATCTTCGCAACCAGTACTCCCCAAAGCCATTCAGCAACAACAACCTCTTGAGCAGAGAAAATCATCATCCGGCTTTGCATCTCAAACTCAGTCGCCTTCTCAAGCAAATGCCTTGGACGTATCTTTAGATAAGATACGTGAACATCAGGAAAAGCTGCTCCAACAAAGGCAACGTTTGCAGCAGCAGCAGCAGCAGCAGCAACAGCAGCAACAACAACAACAACAACAGCAACAACGTAGTTTGGAGACATCAACTCCACCGGTAGAACAGCTGGTAATTCCAACGAAATCAACAGCCTCCCTTTTGCAGCAGCTACAACTGAAGCAGCAGCTTCAGCAACAGCAGCATTACCAGCAAATGTTAATTCAGCCACAAAAACCAGAAGAACGCCATGTCGCTGTTTTGTCAAGCCAGCTGAGGCAACAGCAGGTCTCGGCATCAACACAGCGGCAGCCAGACCCACCCTCTACACAAAAGCAGCAAATACAGCAACAATCTGTCAGATCTTCGGGCCAACTTTCCACCTCACAGCAAAGGAACTATTCACCTAGTCCCGCTCAAAATCCTATGTATTCGTTAGCGCAACTAAGACAGTCCCGTTCACAACTAAACGGATCTTCAATTACATCTCCTTCTTTAGTAAGTTCTCAAATTTCTGCTGTGCCTCAGACTTCGTCTCCTAGACAAGTTTCTCCGAGAGATCTTAGCAATCAACGATCAAATTTGGTGAACCCAAACATCCTAATCCACGAACATATAAATAAACTTGTGAATCAGATTCGCAGCAACAAGCTATCACCTGTTGAAACAACTAATGGCGAGCTACGAGAAGAAAACTTAAAAAGGCAAGAGACAGTTTCTGCCTCTAACGTGAGTGCAAATAGTGGCTACCAGAGGCAGTCTGCTCTCCTATCTGAATATCAACATTGTCGACAAAGCCAGCAGCCTAATGTCGTCCAAAATCATTACACGGCCGCGAATGATCGAGAAAGCTCGCAGCTGACTAAGGAAGTGTCCACTGCAACGGCATCAAACCACAGGCAATTTCAATCGGATGTCCAAGAGGTGCAACAGAGCATTTTGGTCCCTGCTCGCAAAAAACATAAACATGAGGACGTTCTACCCTCTGGATACAGATTTTCAGTACCTTCACCCGAGTATCTGCTTCACCGACAAAGATTGCAACAACAAGAACATCATCTGCAACCCCGAACTCAGCCTCAAGCCAGCCATGTATCCCAAAGGCAATCTCCTCAAAACACATCCTTGAATGAGAAAGTACCTCTTCCAGGAGGACCGCGTGGTGACCAACCCGTGGTCATATATACAAAGCAGTCTGCTTCCACGGAAATGTCGTCCACCCAAATGAAAGCGGCGCCAAAAGAGATAGTGCTGAATCAAACGTCGCGAAACGAAGCCGTTCCTCCATCTGAGCTTCGAGTGAACCGGTCAACGACTGAGAATTGGTCTCAGCAACAAAACCAACAAAAACGAGAGGTCCAACATCACAGGCAAGCACAACAATTCCAAGCCCGTCCAATTCAGGAGCAGCAACAATCGGTCCAAAGACGACAACAGAATGAAGGTAGAAATCAACGTATTACCCTGCAGTCTCTTTACAAACAGCCCATTCAAACTCCTGGAGTGTGTTCAAGTCACCCTCCCAATGACAGACATCTTCCAGATACACAAAGAACGAATGTTTCACACTCAGCAACAGTAAACCGTCCATCGAACACAACTCCAGTCACGTTAACCCAAGGAAATTCACAGACACCACTCCCTAAACCTTCAGCTTCTATTGCTGTAATGGGCAGTGGCATTGTCCTTTCTTGGAATATGGAATATGATGATAAATCAATTAAAATCGATAACTACGAACTGTTTGCATGTCAAGATGTCTCAGAAACCAATGGGCAACCAATAAAGTGGAAGAAGATCGGTATTGTGAAAGCGCTGCCCCTTCCAATGGCGTGTACGTTGACGCAATTCTCCTCCGGCAGCAAGTATTTCTTCTCTGTTCGTGCTGTGGACGAAAGAGAACGAGCCGGTCCTTTCAGTGATCCGTGCACGGTTTCAATGAATGCTTCATAGCTTAACTTAGTTTGAATTTAGTCTGAGAAAACTAGCCTGACAAACTCAAGTCACTCACGGTACTTGCGAAGACATCGTGTCGTAAGTAGATTGGCTGACTTGATTGTGCATATTGCAAACTTTGCCAATTTATATAGTAATGATACATGGTATACTGACGTGCCTACCATTTACATAAGCCAGGAATGCCAGTTGGAGAATCGTATGGCATTCGTTACTCGGTCTGGAAATTTTGTTTTCTAGAGTTGCATTTTCTTCTGTTCTTTGGAAGTTTTTCGTTGATGTGGCTATTTTGTATTATATTTTTTCCTTCTTACGTATTAATATACCAACTGGATGGTTTGCCTTAATGGCTTGAACCCTTACTGTACAAATAGTTGGTGTCATTCTTTTCTTTAATAATCAAACGTTCTTTAATTTTTAACGTGAACCACTTTCTTGCTTTTTACGACACACTGGCATATTTATTTACAGAATCGTTAGCTATTTAATCATTACATTTATTTACATAAATAAACACAACAAGTATCAGTTTATCTGTCGTTTTATTCACCAATCTTCTCAAAACCATTGTCTTTTTAAATTCCCAGCGACTCTACCCGCCTACAGCAAGGTCATTCGCTCCACGATTACGAGATAAAATTAAGTTAATTTTAATTATGATGGACGGCATCCTATTTGCTGACCATAGATAGTGGTAACTGCTGTCACTGCCTGTTGTATACACTGCCTCCATGCTGCATTAATCTCGTTATCCGGACGTCCGCCGCGTTCGTTAGGGACGACCGGGTCTAGCTAAAAACCCACCCCTCACACTTCACCAACTTTTTTACCAAAATATTCGTAAATTAAGAAGAATTCAATGGCGTAAAAGTCTCTCCGACAAAAGCAAGGACGAAGATGCTAGCGAGATTTGAAAAACACCGACTCATTAAGATTTTAGGACGATTTCCTTGTCTTATTCGGTAAATCTATTTCAATTTCCGTGATTTTATTATTCACAATGCTGCGTCAAATGGTATATTCAAAGCGAGAAGACAGTATATTCCTGAGTCGTCACTTAAACATAATGTAACTGAGTCATGCTATGCTCAAAATATTGCATCACAAATTCACGCTCTTCGTCAAGCGACTGGAACTTGTAGTGGACGGGGAGGGGGAAAAGGGTTGGAGGCCACATAACGGGGAATCATATAATCCTTTGTTGAAGGGTGGTGATAGGTTGTAGGTAATGACAGGGAATTCGTCAAAGGTATAATGAGTAACCAATTTCAAAAAACTTGAGTCACGTGAGGTCATCGTGACCCTGGGGGTCGGAGGGGGGGCACGACGGCCGTGTTCAATGCCCCTAGGGCCTTTCTTGTTTACTTTCTACAAATGCTTAAAAGAAACGAATTTGATTACTTCATTAAAATTTGCACTTGGAAAGAAGGAAAATGTTGCTGGATGTAGCTTCCATTTGGAGGTGACATTCACATTCTCAAAAGTTACAGTCACTTTCTACAGCCTAATGAACAGCACCACAGGAAAGTACTGAAAGAAAGTATCTTTCATTTGAATGGTCACACTTGAGGATTTCGCTCGCAGTCTCATAATTTGGGACTTGCTCGTACATCACGAAAATTTTCTTCCACTAGAATTTTGTCGCTTTCATTATCTTATGAACGGAAAAGTTGCAGTAATCTTAGACAATTCGACGTTGAACCGCGAGATCACATAGTATCTATAAAGAAGCACTTGTTGATTAACAGGGCTCATCGAACTATTAAATGTCCACGATATTGTTTTACAAATAAAATTGTTTCGGTCTTAACTAATCAAACATTTTCTGTCTGCTCGCTTGAACAAGCTATGGAACTCGGGTTGTGATGTCATAGATCAAGTACGGGTAACGCCACGCCACCTGCTGAAAGCCGCTATTGAATTTTTCCTTCATTCCTCGATGTCGACACAGGATATTTTCACTTGAAATCAGCTACAAAACTCTAAATACCAAGGACTTTTCAACATTTCTTTAGGTTACTGTTTTCAGCCGTGAATTCGTTGATTAAGACAAAGATTATTGACACGGGAGTGTGGTTTCTGAAGAAAAATACAACGATTGCTTGAGGTAAGTCACCAGTTGGTAAATTAGATTTAAGAAGAAAATTTTAGAAATTGCTTTCTGGTAGTAAGTTGCAATTGTTTTCCATTTCATTCATTGAGCGCTCAGTAGCTTCTCCAGTCTTTTCACTTTAATAGGTTTTTCTTCTAAATTGTAAAATGCCATCAAACATTTTTTAACAATTTAAAACAACTAAGTGGGAACATTCTTGTATTGGTGGCACCAAAATAGTCCTTATAGAGGTGGGCTGTCTCGGAGCCAGTTGCTGTTAATAAAGATTAGAACGCCATGGTCGTGGAGATCAAGGAATTAAGTGTAATATAAAAGTATATCGGAATCATCTCGTTCCACATTGTGATATGCTACAAGCAAGGACTGCAGTCAATGGTCATAACATTGTTATCCATATCAGGTCCACATCAGCCTCTAGCTGCCGTCTCTAACCTGTGTTAACAAATAAAGTATGTCTATGTCAATGTCTATCGACTAGCATTAATAAACAGTAGTGATTTTCTTAGATAGATCTTATTTCCATCTCAAGCATACTGGATGGAAAACTTGTAATATCTATCCCACTCTTATTTTAGTTACCATATTTACTTATCATGTATAAGCCTCTCTGTGGCTATACAGTACTGGACTTTAAGACCTGAATATTTATTTTGTGATTGGACATTCCATTTTCCTTCTTATATCCTTCCATAGCCGTTTTTCAGTACCGAGGGCCATCGTTATGGACAAATTTGTCAAATTAGTTATAGATAGCCTTAAATTCGTTACTCTGCCATAGTTTTACAACTGATTCCTTTAAGGCAGTTATGTATGAGTTTGAAGTTGTAGACTTTTATTTAGGCGAAAAGTTTGAACTGTGAAATTTAATTTAGTTACAAATTCCTGCTGTAGAAATCTACAATGATGTCCTCTAGAATCTGGGCTACTGGTAGTATACTTGGATAAACTTAGCTTTCCGCTGCAGAAACACATTTGCTAAAAATTACCTTACAATTTTTAACTAAGGCGCTACTTGACATCATGGCAAAAAGAACTGGTGCAATCTTTAATTAGAAAATACGAAACGGCGAAAAGAGAGAAAGGTGTAGCAACAACTTTTCACAACCGTTACAAGGATAATTTCAATACCGTATGTGAATTCAAGCAGAAGATAGTTTACAACTTAACCTGCACTTCAGTGTTAGAAAACAGGTTGTCATCTATGGCTTCTCTTACCACCTGCTCATGTTAACTGAAACACGCTATGCTTGGATACGGTCTCCATGATGTATAAACTTAGGATAGTAACATACTAAGAGGTTTTGAATGTATTGGTTTTCCATACGATCGCCAACGATTGCTCAATAGCGGAAACAAGTGATCGGTGAACGAGCTATCAAATCGTGTAAACACAAAATGATCTGGATTCCATGTGCTCGCTAACGACCACTCAGTTTTAGTAAACTCAGCGATCGTTAGGAATCATATCAAATCAATCTTAATATGCAATTTCAGTCAAGTTGTTATATTTTTCTTGTTTCAAAAGGTTTACCTCGCATGAGGAAGGAAGAAATGAGGCTAGTTTTCCTCATTTCTGTAGCTTGTGTTTATTCAACAGTTTACTCTGGTAAGTAAAGTGCTGATTGCAACTGCTGCGTCAGTTTAACCCTTTAAGCCCCAATAGCGACGAGCATCTAATTTCTCCTTGCAATATCACTACTTCATCAAACATACAGGACATGAGAATAAAGAAGGTGATCACCAAAGATGAAATGTCTTGATGTTTAATCAAATTCTACCAACTAGTACCATAAGAAATATATGGAGAACGGTGAGGACAATATGCACGTTGATATTGGGGCTTAAAGGGTTAAGGACCCAGCCTGGGCTGATGTATCGCGTTCTCGTATGCATCGCCAAAAGTAATTAAATCGAAGAAGCAAAAACTTAAAAGGACAAATAATGACCCAAGGCTCAAAGTTTCATCAGAATAGCAATTTTCCTCTGTGGATCACTTGACAGGGATCAAACCTAACTAACAGCAAGCGGCATCCATCCTTGGTATCCTGCATTTCATCTCCAAGAACATGTTCTGTTTTGCTCTTTAAAACTTTTTATCCGATATAGTTATATTTGTGTGGCATTTGACCATACGGCAAAGGAATAAGGGAACCTAAATCTCGATATTTTATTATGACAATATAATGTCCCTTTAAGTTGAGATTAGTTTTGGTTTTTCACTTGGTGGATCAAAACACAATACACCTCTCTGATTGGCTGAAACATTTACTCATGAGCTTTCTTGAACCAATTACAGAGATATGGCTGATTGGCTGAAACATTTACTCATGAGCTTTCTTGAACCAATTACAGAGATATAGTGGCACTCGAATGAAATTGTTAACCATGATGAGTTTAAAGCTTGGCTCTGTTTGCTTACATAGCAGCTTGTGTTAAACAGTTTGATCACGCTTAAACTTCTTAAATACAAGAAACTTCACTTAACTAGCGGATCCGTTATGATAGTGCAGAGTTCTCTTGGGGAAAGAATTCGATCGACGGAGTTTGTGTGAGCTATGTTTAGCGCGGGACATAATCTGTCGACTTACTTGAATTACCTCTCCTCATATTAGCTTCATTAATACTCCGTTCTTCAAACCGCACAGAAAAAATGAGTATGATTTCTTATTTACTTATTTTTCATTTTCAGCTCCCCTAGACGTTCGTCACTCTAAAGGTAAATACATTTCCTGACAGTTTTTTATTTATCGATGTAATCAAAACTCCAGCACTATTTACATAAGATTTCCTCTGATATATCTTTTGCGAACACCATTTGAACTTTCCATAAATTAACATCCATTCACTGAACTGATGGAGGTATTTTCCTTGGCACTGAAATAATCATTTATCTGTTCCGCAGAAATCTCTTCAAGACTTCATAGAAGACAGGCTGCTTATGAAGGTTAGTTTCATTATCACTTATGCAGGTTTTTGTGGTCACTTTTGTATTTTGTCTGGTGGTTGGAGAGATACCAAGTAAGACTGGTTTGGTATGTAGGTCTACACGTCTACTGACTTCCAGTACATCCAGTTAGCTTCTGAAGCCTGTTGTTGTCCTTAACTTAAACTTTTAACATTCACGGACACAGTACAATCGCTGGACGCTGTGTTAACGATTTTCTGTTTACATTTATCCATAGTGTATCCCGCGTTTAAATGAACACAGTGATATTTTTGATTGATTTTCTTTCTGCATTGAATTTTCTCAGCAGGATACCCTGGTTATCCAAGACATTCATCCTCTCCATCGCAGTACATTTCAAGCCAAAGTGCAGTATTACAATCAGGGTCTACTTCTTCCCGTAAGTACCCGATGAAACTGATTATAACACTGTCCTTGAGCACGAGTTTGTTTTAACAGCCTGACACTACAAGGGTGTCCCTAAGAAAGATTAATGGTCATAGAGACAGAGTTCCACTGACAATTTATTTTTCGTTAAAAAATAGAAACATCATACTCAGCTGGTTGGAACAGCAGTCCTGGGGCACCTTCAACAGCACAGGGCGGACAACAGCAACTAGCAACCCAAGAAAGTGCTCAAGTTGTCAGCCCAGTGCAAGCAAGCCATCCATCAACAACACAGACATCTTTAACCTCTGCAGACCAAACCTACACCAAAAGCAGTTCTTCAGCATCTGCTGCAGCTGCACCACAGTCGTCAGCATCCAGCTATCCATCCATGCCGGGACCCTCAACATCAGCCGACAAAACCTTTATCAGCAATGGTGCCCCGGCATCTCCACTGCAATCATCAGCAGGAGCCTCCACGTCTATTACATTCACAAACCAAACCTTCGCCAGTGGTGGTTCTTCAGCATTAGGGACTCCCGCGCCCCAGTCTTCAGTCAGCTCCTACACCTTGACAGGTGCAGTCCCATCAAACTCATCAGCGGATAATAGCTATCCCGTGTACTACGTATCTAATCCAGAAGAGCCAAATTCTCAGCAACAACCTTCGCAGTCAAGTTCAAACTCGACAATTAATCAGCCAGTCCTATCGTCGACTTCGATAAATAATTCGTCACAAAGTAACAACGATGATAGCTATCCAGTCTACTATGTAGGTAATGAAGAGGAAAAACACATAACTCCGGAATCGAAAATGAATTCTATTAGTCATGCTGACAACTATCCGGTCTACGACGTTACCAGCTACAACAAGGAAACACCACAGGCTCCAGAAGCCACCAACAGTAATAGCTCCATCAAATATGGAAATAAATCATTGTCTGCAAATACAGCTAGCGTCCCTGTCTATAATGTTGGAGGTCCAATGGACATGAACGCCGCTGGTGAAGTTTCGCAAACCAAAGCTGTTGCTAATTCACCTGTTTCTTACAAAATAATCAACAGCACAACAGCTTATCAAAATGTTACCATGTCAAGCAGTAGCAGCTCTCCTGCCCCACCTGCAGCAGTAGCACCAGCGGCCGCTCCTACTACAGCGCACACATCTGCCTCCCAAGCGGCAACCCAGCCAGCTGCCACATCCTATAACCACCCTTCTAACGAAGCACGTCCAGCCTACTACCAAAATGCCAGTGCAACATCACCTCCATCTACAAATCAGCAAGCGTATAACTATTACGGCTATCCTGCAAGTCCGCCGCCTCCAGCAACATATCAACGCTACGGAGCACCCTCACCAGCCACATATTCTTCACCCTTAACAGCTTCACAAGCAGGATCCAGCAATTCTGGTTACCCCGCCTACCAAGCGTCGGCTGCTCCATCACCAGCACAGTCTTATGTGACACAGCCTGCAGCTAACTCCAACTCGGTAACAGCTCTGGCTGCAGCCGCAAATCCAGCTCCAGCCCCAGCTCCGGCTCCGGTTCCAGCTCCAGCTCCAGTTCCATCTAATATTGTCATTTCTGGCGTATCATCATCGCCCCCATTCCCACCATCATCACCAGCGCAATCACCTACAGGTCAGTCTGGAACCAGCTCAAATCCTGCAACAGCTCCAGCCTCAGCTCCATCATCTTATCGGTTCCCCGGCGTATCCTCATCCCTTCCATTCCCACAATCATCGCATTCGTCTTCTTCCCCTGGAAAAGATCAGACCACTGTCTCTACTCAAGTATCCAATGCTTCTAGTTTTAATCTAGGTGGAAGTGCCAACGCACCGGCGACTATTAAACAGCCGACCTTACCAGAACTGGAACCAGAATACGAGAATGCATCGTACGTCATCGCAACACCTCCAGAAAAAGACACAGTCCTCTTCCTTCCTTCTGCTTCGTTCCTGTTGTCATCAGATCATACCCAAGATGAAAACTCCACATCCGTCTCTATACAGACAAACTCTTCAACTGCAAATATCTCATCTTCCCAACAGGTAACCGTAACAGCGGAGCTTAACGCCACTCTTCCTGGGCACCCAATTTCTACTCCATCAACAAACACTGCAAACATCACAATTCCAGCGACACAACCGGCGATGATTTCCAACCAGACTACAGGAAACAATAACAGCATGGCTCTACCACCTCCTCTGAATGCTACACAAGAAGAAATCATTGAATCACCCATTATAAGGATTCCCGAAAACATCACTCTGCCTGGCTGGGAGCTTGAAAATACCACATTTAGTAACATGACATTTATCTCCAACTCTTCCATAGCGTCGTCTGCGACCACGTCTGCAGCAGAAAATCCAATCACCTCAACAGCTCCTAAACCACCACCACCAGCACTGAACAACAAGACGGTAACAAGTGATACGTTTAACATTCCTTTAGGGCCACTGTTGAACTCTCTTGTGGTAACGACACCGCCTCATACCACAAAACCTCCTCGGCCTCATTTCTTCACGACACGTCCACCAAAGCCTGCGCCTCCTCCAGGAACTACGAAACCTCTTCCCGTCGCCGTTAACCCCACTACTAAGCCTACAGATAAGGCTAAAGAATGGGGCTTCGGAGACAAGTATTTAGGTATGTTAAAAATGTTCGGTGTGTAGCCAGGCATGTTAAAAATTTGGTAAAAAAGAAATTAAAAAGTTGACACTGGCTAAAAATATGGTTATGGACGTTTCGGCCACTACTGTTGCCTTCCTCAGCAAAGATAAAAATGCAAATGTCTAACGGCGTCCTGCGTAGAATATGTAACCGATGTGTGATAAAACTAAATCACACCTCGGAGGAACTTTCTGAGTGCAACAATAGTCTCTAAAGTATTCTTAATGACTCTAAAAATTCCTGATGTTATTGAATACGTTTGGTAGCGCTATGTGTTCGTTTATAGTGTTCCTATTTCGAACGAAATGCCAAGCTTCAAGAATTAGTCTTTGTCGCCACGCCAATGACCTGTCGATAATTTCAACGCTCTCCAAATCTATTTCATGACCGTTAAGCATATGGTGTTTGGCCAACAAAGAGTTTTTATCCAATGTTGCTCTGGCCTTTCGTGTTCTTTCAGACGTGTTTTTAGCGCGCGTGATGTCTGACCAACACAAACACAGTCACAATCTTTACATTTGATCTTATATAAAATTCCTCTGGAAGCCTCTTTCTCGATCTTGTCTTTTGGCTTTTTGAGTATACTCGAGATGGTGCGAATAGGTTTATGGGCGACCTTGATGTTGAAACCTCGAAGAACGTTTGCAACTCTTTCGGAAAATCCTTTGGCGTAGGGGAGGAAAACAAAGCCACAATGGTCGATGTCATTTATTTCTTGTTGTCTATTTAGTTGGCGGCCATTGTGAATGAAGTTAGCAGGGTAGTTATTAGTGGCGAGGGCTTTCGCTACTCGCTTAGTTTCCCGTGATACTTCCTCCTCGGTGGAAGAAATGTTCCTCGCGCGATCCATGAGAGTGCGAGCGACCGAGTGTTTATGCTGGGGATGGTGGTGTGATTTGAAATCAAGGTAACGGTCGGTGTTGGTAGCTTTCCTGTAGACAGACACGGTGATCGAGCCATCTTCTTGTCTGGTTGTTTTGGTGTCAAGATTGCTAGGTGGGTCGGGATGCAAGTAAACAGTGACACGACGTCAAAAGATACTAGAATCTCATCGGGCTAGGTGGGTGGGGATGCAAGTAAACAGTGACACGACGTCAAAAGATACTAGAATCTCATCGGGGGTTACTTGCATCCCGACCCACCTAGCAATCGAAGTGGTTAAAGAGAGACTGGACTCTGACCAATCACTACCGGAGAGAACCAACCTATCTATCCAAAATATCATGGCACTTCTACAGTTCATCCTCGACAACAATTTCTTTGTTTTCCAAGGCAATCATTTCCAACAAATTTTCGGTTGTCCGATGGGATCCCCATTCAGCGCCATCTTGGCCAATCTTGTCATGGAACATGTCGAAGAAAAGGCTCTCTCATCGACCCCTAACCCTCCCAAATGGTGGTTTAGATACGTAGATGATAGCCACGTATGTGTAAAAAGGGAACGCGTAGATGAATTCCACTCACATCTCAATTCCATCAACCCTCACATCAAATTTACAATCGAGATAGAATCAGAAGGTTCCATTGCCTTTCTTGACACCAAAACAACCAGACAAGAAGATGGCTCGATCACCGTGTCTGTCTACAGGAAAGCTACCAACACCGACCGTTACCTTGATTTCAAATCACACCACCATCCCCAGCATAAACACTCGGTCGCTCGCACTCTCATGGATCGTGCGAGGAACATTCCTTCCACCAAGGAGGAAGTATCACGGGAAACTAAGCGAGTAGGGAAAGCCCTTGCCACTAATAACTACCCTGCTAACTTCATTCACAATGGCCGCCAACTGAATAGACAACAAGAAATAAATGACATCGACCATTGTGGCTTTGTTATCCTCCCCTACGCCAAAGGATTTTCCGAAAGAGTTGCAAACGTTCTTCGAGGTTTCAACATCAAGGTCGCCCATAAACCTATTCGCACCATCTCGAGTATACTCAAAAAGCCAAAAGACAAGATCGAGAAAGAGGCTTCCAGAGGAATTTTATATAAGATCAAATGTAAAGATTGTGACTGTGTTTGTGTTGGTCAGACATCACGCGCGCTAAAAACACGTCTGAAAGAACACGAAAGGCCAGAGCAACATTGGATAAAAACTCTTTGTTGGCCAAACACCATATGCTTAACGGTCATGAAATAGATTTGGAGAGCGTTGAAATTGTCGACAGGTCATTGGCGTGGCGACAAAGACTAATTCTTGAAGCTTGGCATTCCGTGCGAAATAGGAACACTATAAACGAACACATAGCGCTACCAAACGTATACAATAACATTAGGAATTGTTAGAGTCATTAAGAATACTCTAGAGACTATTGTTGCACTCAGAAAGTTTCTTTTTTACCAAATTTTTATTTAGGTATGTAACTTAGCATTTTATAAAGCTTTAACTAAAAAATGCAGTGACAAAGAAGAAAGGTGTTTTAGTTGATTTGTAATGCAAAATATTCTTATCCTCTGTTCTTAGTTACCGTTGACACCCTACTGGGTGACCTAGGGTATTTCACTAGATAAGACTTTACTCTGGGTTAAGGTAAATGTTAATTCAGAATATTTGAGTCGCATAAAGCCTTTCAAAAAGATATTTCTTCAAAACAATCCTCTAGGTCCTCTAGGTGCTCTTACGCTGCGCCTGAGATTTTAAGACAGGGAACTTTGTAATAGAGAGATGAGTACTGCCCCAAATCTGCTACGAAACCGGGAATAAGCATCGACTGACGAGACGTTATGCTTTGAAATTGACTCTGGACGTGACTGAATTAGCTTCAACTTATGTCTTAGCGCATCTTCCTTTGAAACGTCTTCTTATCGTTGATTACATTATTCTGCTTTCCAGCTTCTCAAAATCAACGAGCGCGTCATAGGAACGTGATTTTTGACGGCATCGCTGGTGATAGTCAATGTAAGTAATTGAAATATCCACGTAGATTAAACATAAGTGGTATACATCTTCCAGATGGATTAGAGCGTATTTAAAAACCCTCAGAAGCGATTTTTTTAGGTTTCCATGTACACGAACGAAATCATGCTGGAAAATGATAAAACACATGTGACTTTAAGAAACAAAATCATAAAATTTTTTTCTTAATTGTTCTTTTCTTATGAGATCAACTGAGCGTAGGTAGTATGAATTTAGCATATGGTCAACGACAGAAAGCCCAACCTTTTCATTCCCACAGTCAAACCTCGAGTCTGTAAGGTATTTCTAACTTTTGCGCCTGTGTGTGGCCATTCAAATGAAAGCTCTTTAACCCCATTCTTGTTTTTCGTCAATTTTTTGCCTAGTCAATTTTTAGAATTTTCCCTTATTTTGAGCATCCAGGAGTTAAAGGAGTCAAAAGAATGATTCGTATACCTATGGATACTAGCCTCGTAGCTGAATGGGCCACCCCGGTTAAAAAAAGGAGTTAAATTACTACTACTTCACACTTGTTATTTGATACTTTTTGTCTTGTCATGCATCAGTTCAACTAACAACTCTTTTACTACATTTTTTAATCACAGCTTTCAGCAACTATCAAGTGTTAAGTCAACAAGAAGTCTTCTTTCCAAGAAAAGGACGAAAGTGACCAAGCGTTAAATGAAGAAATCATCGATCAAATAAATCACAGTGACTTACCAATAAGTCAATGCGGGCTTGATAACTTGCAGAGAGGTCAATACGGGCCTAATAACTTACAGTAGGTCAATACGTGTACCGACTGGTTTGTAGTGACCTTCATAAATCGCATGTATTTGACCCTAAGAATTCAATTTGTACATTGATTTTATGTAAATATCCTACATAACAAGTGGAGAAAGACAAAAACAAACAACTTTTTTTCATGAATCTGAATCATATAGTCGTACTTAGACTACAGGGAGCACTGAATGGTATATTATGAAGTACGTCCTCCAGAGATGGACGATTGGAAGAAAGATTTTCCATTGAATGAGTCGAGAAGAAGCTGCTTTCTCGAAATAAAACAGGATCATGTAGTTTTTTAAAAACAAATGATAATATGAATATGGATATTATCCTGATCATTTCATTGTTGTGGATTTTAACATGCCAAGAATAAGCAAAGATTGAAGCATGTAGAGGCTTCCATCCAGTGTTTGGCTTTCAATCTCGGCAGTGACTTCCATTTAAAATGTGAACCACATTTTCCCTGCCTTTGGCGTTATTTAGTATGTATACGCACATCACGAACCGATTAAATTATATTTTTCTTCACTATTGTTATATTAGTGCATCGAACGCGCACGCTGAAGAAAAAATGGGGCTATTGGGTATTGCAATAACTTCGCAGGGATTTGACTCTCATAAATGCACGGTGACCTCTGATTCCGATTATTTAACGCTCGCAATCACGGCAATCTTCAGTTTCTTGCATTTCTGATACGAATGACTCATCATCTCACGATAGCAAAAAACAAAAAAGTTACGAATGTTTGAAGATTTTCGTGTTAGCTTCCTTTCGTTGACGTTAAGAGCGTCTGCAAATAATTTACGTACAAACTGAAAACAAAGATCGTGAACTAGTAACTGAGTTCTTGTTGGAAAGGCTTTTTTGTCTTTCCAGGTGGAGGTCGGAGATTGAGTTACCTTATTTTTCTGTTTCCCCCACAGCATCCTCTCTTCTTGAGGGAGAAGCTAGAATCAGTCAGAAACTTAAGAATGGGTACGAAAGCGAGCGGGTGGTAATAGCGCCCCAGCTATTTTCAGTTATTAACTCAGTCTCCGGACGATCGGTTTTCTCTTCAAGAGCGACTGAGGACAAAGCTTTCATTTTTTAAAATAACTTGAAATCATTCTTTTGCTCAGAAAATCCACTCACTTTCATAATTATTCGTTCATCAAAGGTACTGAAAGATATTGGGGGTTTGCAAGACGTCACCACCATTTTTAACC
Organism: Siderastrea radians; assembly: GCA_964017195.1. Taxonomy (NCBI): domain Eukaryota; kingdom Metazoa; phylum Cnidaria; class Anthozoa; order Scleractinia; family Rhizangiidae; genus Siderastrea; species Siderastrea radians. Next base: position 6,489,643 of record OZ024891.1, on the reverse strand, counting down.
AAAAGTAAATTCGATCTCAATTAACGCGAGCACTTTATGCAACGACAACGCCAACACTAAGAAAAATGTTAAATTGCATTGTTTATTCAGGTATTTTTAATTGTCGATCACGATTATTCCAACTTGTTAAATCTGTCTAATGTGGCTGAACTATTCGGGAGTTGAAATGGTAGAGACAGCACTCAAGTTCAAGTAGTGTCGTGTGTTTCCTGTTCTCCGTAAGACCTTAATACTGGCCATTTCATGTTGTTTTTGTTGTTGTTTTGTAGAGCACTGCAAAAAACGAACCAGAATGTATAATGCTCGTGCACAGCCATTGTTTTGATCACACGAAATGTCGCGATAACCATCAGCGAAATTTATTAATTGAGACTACATCGCGACTGAAACGATCCGTAAAGAAAGCTCTAGGGGTATCTAAGCACTGTGAACAATAACCGCACTTTTCGTACACCAACAAACGACAGTTTTCAACACAAGATATAAACAATGTCTTGATAACCGGTCCCCTTTTCCTGATCTGAGCATTTGCATTTCAAATTCCTTAAATAAAAAAAAAGAACAATTCATAGATAAATAAGAAAATAAGGTCATTTATTTGATCTCCCTACGTCATCAATCTTATATATACAGTGTTTAGAGTCCGTCAGTCCAACATGAGACTAGTTGAGTCTCAGCTTCTCTTTTAAAGTTTGCCTGCAAGAAAAAAATAATGCACTTTTTAATGGAGAATGTAATGTGTAAGTTAACTTCTTGACGCTACTTAACAGTTTTCATTGAATAAAAGTGGAACTAACAGTCGCACCCAGGTGTCGGTTGTGCAAGTAAATCATTTCATCACTAAATGAATTGATAGATAAACAATCTGTTTTCAGATATCCTGTGTGTCAATTCAGCGTAAATAAATTTACTGGAATTTTTGACATTAATCTGATTCTTATACCATAACACCATTGGAAAAAGGGCTTACTTCAAAATGGTTGCAGCAATATATTGTACGTGAAGCCACGAAAATAGTGTTAAACATTTTTTGAACCCCGTTTTTTATTTTTTATTTTTTTTTTTATTTTAGGCCTTTAATACACCTTCGTTTTTAGGCCTTTAATAAGCCTTGTTTCCTTGTTCATTCTCGCAGCAAAACGAACGCTTTCACACTTCTTTCTAAAAAAAATACTGAGTTAAGTCATTCTTACTCTTCCTGGTCGGCTGATCGTCTCCTCCTGTGGCCTGGCACAGCAATATGTGAGCGGGTCAGCACGGGGCTGCTATTACCTATTGAAAGAATGCAGATGACGTCTGTATTACCATGATAAGGTGTGTTATTCAATTCTCAATCTCCATTATTGAATTTCTAGCTTTCTCATTGGCTCAAAGCACACAAGTTATCAACGAATAACCTCCATTGTGCCTTAGATGAAAATTGCATGCTAAGCCAACTGCCTCAGTGTTCAAAATATCTCACAGGGGAGCAAATGTTTTGTCCAAAAATATGGGGAAAGTCAGTCACGATTACCGAAGTTGAGAATCTAATAAAATAATTATTCCACTCGCACTTGTTGGATGTGAGGTGGTTATGACCTTATATCCAATGCGCGCCCGTGGAATAACTTACAAATATTCGTTGCTGTCGTTTGCATTCTCACTTTCTCCTGAAAGAATTTCAAGCTCAACTATAAAAGGATAAGTTATACTTCCCACTGACTCGCTTGTTTGTTTTACTCCCGGTGCCAACTTCCTTTGTCCCGGTAACCTTCCCAACGTCTCCACCAACCCTCCCCCCCCTTACCCCCATGAATGTTTATCTGAAAGGAGTACCGTATTTTCTCGATTAAACGCTAGGCACCGAATAAACGCTGGGTATAGAAGAGGGAATAGTAAATAAGCCCCACAGACGTTTGTTTGTTGTATAATAAACTTAAGATTCAATGGCAAGGTACACGGCTGCCAAGAAAAACGGATAATAAGCCTTTCTTTAAAAAATGGCGGGCCGAAATACTGACTGCTGATTCAAAGAAACGCCATGCCAAGTTTGAAATAAACGCCGCGGGCGTTTAATTGAGAAAATATGGTAAGCCTGGTATTCACTTACCATAAGGATCTCCTCCGACAGTGTCGTAATACACGTTTCGGTGTCTGGCGGCGTGGTTTAGCTGAGCTGCAGAAATACAGAAGATCAGATATTTGATACCTTTTTCTCTACAAGCTTATAAGGATACCGTTTTTATAAAAGGTCTTTTATTGTTGTTTCCAAATATTACGTGGAAATGTGGTCATAAGTCAAATGTAATGGAAGTCCGATTCAATTCATTAATTGATTGTTACACATTCTTCTACTAGAACTGAATTAAAAATACAAAGGAGGCCATTCAGCGAAAAAGGGTTCATGTTTAGGAGTCAGAAGGCTCAAGAAAACGAAGCATAACAATTAAAAGTAGCCAGCCGCTAAAAAGGATTTGGTTTATACAATAGTTCTCATTCTCCCAAAACTAGACTAACTGTGCTGATTATTTCAACAAGGCCAAAGTTAGATTTGGTTTCAGAGCATTTAAGAAAGGCCTTAAACTCTTTATGAGAAGGTCAGTCTTAGTTGCTAGTTGTTTGGTCGGCGTTACACGCCTGCTAAACGTTGTTTGCGCTACACGTCGCTAAACCATTCGGTTGACCAGTTTCATTTGGAGTTAATCCACGGTTTCGTTAAACCTCGTCTAAACCTCGTTTAAATGATCGGCCCTTAAGGTCCAAGACGAATGTTGTACGCTTTCATATGTGCACACGTTCGGGAAGTATTTTGCTCTTTAAAATTCTATAGAATTAGAATTATATGAAGATCATCGCAGTGAAGGTATTCAACTTAAGAAGAAAGAAGAAACCTGAAAAAATTCAGGCTTGAACGGGAATCGAACCCATGACCTCTGCGATACCGGTGCAGCGCTCTAATCAACTGAGCTATCAAGCCAACTGGGAGATGGTCAATTGTGAGTTCGTATTTATCCCGTAGATGGAGAAATGAATATGAATATATATGAAATAATCATATATTTGAACTGCAGATAAAGATAGAATTATATGAAGATCATCGCAGTGAAGGTGTTTCAACTTAAGCAGTTGAAAAGAAGAAACCTGAAAAAATTCAGGCTTGAACGGGAATTCTATGTTGTTTAATTGTAATCATAACATGTGGACATACCAATTGTGTATCTCTTGTCATCATCTGGGTGTCGTCCGCCAGTGATCCGCTGCTCAAAAAAACCTGCAGGTGTTGCTTGGGCTAAAATAAGCAAAGATGGTCATGAGCTTTTGATGATGTTATTAGTGTAAGTGACAGTGATTACGTTGTATTCCCTATAGAAAGAATTTCACGGCCATAAACTTCTTTCAAATTAGTTAAGGTTTTATTGTTGCTTTTTCACCCTAATGTGACTTCAGTTGAATATCCCGTAATGTTTGTTTTTTGTTTGTATTTGTATTTTTGTTGTCTACACATTTTCGTCATACACAATCGCCAAATCCTGGAGTAGGTTGCAGTAAGACAGTCTACTAAACACTCGCTGAAACAACAGATTCCACTGTACCTTAGAAGGTCAATTGGTTGTTTTCTTATTGGACTTATTTTGACTAATACATTAGGCCTTACCGCTATAGATTTCCTACACACAATATTAAATTAAGATACCAGATAAGAGGGAGTCAATTAGTTTTGCCAAAATTCCGAGGTGCCCGATCTTCCTAGATCGTATGTACGACTCACGTGCAGAAACTGTATCTGCTTGTGGAAGAGATCTCTTCTTCTTCTGCCCGGGAACAGCAATATGGGAACGGGTCAACACGGGGCTGCTGTTACCTATTCAGTGTGCATGTGAAAACATGAAGGTAGGTATTAGTAGCGGAGCCAGCGCGCTAGCGCGTCAGCGGAGCTCCATTGCTAAGGAAATTTGGTAATCTATCAAGCCAAAAAATTGAAGGTAGATATTAGTATCAGTATAGTTCTTTCAAATTCCTCTGACAACACAGAATTTTACGGCATAGTTTTTAAACCAAATAAATTATGCTCCCTTAGGGTTCAAAGTTGTGCAATACAGACGTTTCAAGAATTGACATCTTGACGCTCACCTGTAAATATTTTGATCTATTATCTGAAGAGGACTTGATTGTACCAAAATAAATCCAAACATGTATTTCTAGTGCTGAAGGCTTTCGTTATCAATTAAAAAATACAGGTGAGTTAGCGAACTTTCAAGACGAAAAGACATTTATAGAATTGTTGAAATTTTGGTGACAAAAATTATATTATGTGGACTAAGTTTTTTAATTCAAGAAAAGAGTGCTTAGAGCACGTCTCACTTACCATAAGGATCTCCTCCAACAGTGTCATAATACACATTTCGGTGTCTTGCGGCCTGGTTTAGCTGAGCTGTCAACAAAAAAATACAGAGAACATCACACGTTATTAGTAACCCAAAAAAAAACGGAAGAAGAAGAAGGAGGAAGAGGAGAAGGAGGAAAACAATAACAACAACGAGAGAAAAAAGAAGAAACAAAAGATGATGTCAAGATGGTTCCGGAGAAGCATGTAGAATTTTGTAAGCGATGGCCAAGACTGTAGAACATCCGGCACCAGATTAGAACTTGCTAGATTTTAGAGTAATCTAGAATTATGAAGCTTTGTCTGAAAACTGAAAGGAAAATAGCAATCGTAGTATGTAGACATACCAATGGTGTATCTCTTGTCGTCATTTGGGTGTCTTCCGCCAGTGATCTGCTGCTCAAAGAAGCCTGCGGGAGCTGATTGGGCTAAAAACAAATACAATCATAGATAGAGCATGTCACTCGGACACGGTAGTGAGGTCCTAAATTTCCCCCTCTGACCTCTGCCACTTGCAAAGATGTTGACGAATGTCCTGTGCCACCCTAACCACTCCCAAGATAGATGTTAATTCCTCACGAATCGTTTCGAAGTGCAAAGGTTTATTTGATTTTTTTCCTTTAATGAAAGCTTCTAAGCTTTGTCATTATTAGAAGACGTAAAAAGGAGAATCAGCTATCTTTAGCGAGATTCCAAACGTTTTAAAACATCTCAAGACCGTATATACTCACGCGCGGTCATTGCTTCTGCTTGAAGAAGTGATCTCTTTTTCTTGTGTCCTGCCACGGCGATGTGTGACCGAGACAACACGGGGCTGCTATGACCTATTTTACAAGAAAAACATGTGTGAATGGGATAACAAGGGGAAGTTATGACCTATTTGATAATCAAACAAACATAATTCACAGCCAAACAATCACAATCACGCCATGCTACAGGTTTAGTCAAACACAAAAGGAATTTCAACATTCAAAAAAGCATCATACGTCTTCGTACCATAAGGATCTCCTCCAACAGTGTCAAAATATACATTACGGTGTCTGGCGGCGTGGTTCAACTGCTCTGTGGGAATAGAACAACGATCAAAAATTAGGAAATATTACGAAAGAGGAAATTGCCGCTCATTCGTCCCAAATCGAGATTGATTTTTTAAATCCATGAAACTCGAAAGAAAAAAGAAGTGCCTTCATTTGTGCTACTGAATTATTTTGAGTGTAATTTAAGATTTCCATATCCTAAAAATAGAACATATTAGAACTAAGTCACTTTTCAAGGGAACAAGAACAATAGTAGCTATATTAGTTTTTCATCTCCTGCAATGCCAGTAAACATGAAATGTTTGAAATAACGATTGTAACACTCAGTTGTACCGATTGTGTATCTCTTGTCATCATTTGGGTGTCTTCCGCCAGTGACCTGTTCCTCAAAGAAAGCCGAAGGCAGTGGATTACCTACAGTTTGGGCTAAACAAGAAGAACGAATTAGAAAGTGTTGTTTAACACTAGGCTGTACATGTCCTCGTCAGGACGGGAGCAATACCCTTTTCCTTTTTTTTTTTTCGTGTTCTTCTTCTTCAGTTCATCTTTTTTTTTTCGCGGTCTCTTGCCCCAGACGCCCGGTTTTTGCTCGGCCAAACAAATATTCGTCGCAAACTTCCGCTATACCACTTGGGCTCGAATCTTGAATGATCGTAATATGTTTTGCATCTTGAGGGGAAGGAGAACAACGGCGGGGTCTAACGCCCCTGGGGCTTTTCTTATTGTTTTAAGAGGAACCCCTTCCATGATGCATTCTGAATTCCCGAGCACGTTTCTTCGGCCAGGTAGTGCCATTTACATACTTTAAAGTTTTCGTTTTCTTAGTAATCTCAAGTGTCATCCGTCCCCTTGCCCTAATACTTGTATCGCCTAACCCAAGGCAGTCTACCCGAAGACGACGTTGGACTATTACTTGAAACAACAGAGCTCTTTGGCCTTATTAAGGACGGTGCCTCCTAATACAGAGGTATTTTTGCAAAGGTTATGACTATGGGAAAAGGGGAGGTCTTAGCAAGGGTTATTGGAATCTAAAAAGAAAAATGTGCGTAACCACGCATTTATTAGAGATAATTAGACGACCATAATTCTAGAGTAGCTTTAAAATACAGAAAAAAGTATGACATTTTATTTCCACATTTAAGCTCAATCGTCTCTGAAAAATGTGTAGTTACCCCCAATTTTTTTTTTTGGGGGGGGGGGGGGATTATGATAGCCCTTGCTAAGGTCTGCTTTCCACACAGTCATAAGCCGCACAAAAAAAATACCTTTGTATTAGTAGGCAAATTTCTTAATACACCCGAATATCTGGGACCATACCCGAGATGCGCAGAACGTATGCGCAGTACAAAAAGAAGGCACCGTCCTTAAACGAACATAAACGTGTCGTCTGCAAAACTACACTGACCAATTTCAGCGGGATCTGGAATGTCACTTTTCTTGAAAGCGTTCATGTTTTGGCCTGCGTAAGGCATTTCCCAACCTCAAAAAATAAAAGGTAAAATTAAAATCAAGCCAAGAATCCGTGGAAAAAATAACCAACAACTCACTCGCCCCCGATTACCTTTGCACAATACAACAGCTCCCATTAAGACACTGATCATGGGCATAAAACTCCCCATTTTGACCTGAATAGGCAGAAAGAAACAATATAAGCATCATCCTTCAAATTCCGCAGTTTGTTTCCTTGTTTGTCTTCTTACTACCATGATACAGAACATGTGAAATATATGGTAATATGGTTATGTAGTCATGTAAGATAAGGCAGGTTAAGTGCACCCACGTAAGAGGTGATTCACATGGTCGGCAGTGGCGAAATCCAACACCGTTACATGGGGGCCCGGTGCATAAGGAGGGGTAGTGCGTAGAAAAAAGTATGTCTTCCCGGCCTTAATTTCTTTGACAAAAAGGGGGCGGGGTGGAGGTGGCGGAAGGGTGCAGGGAGCTTTCCTGTCGACACTGGCCGGAGTTTAATCCGGTTTTTGAACATAAAACATTAAATTTCTATTCCCTCATCGGTAGGGCTGCTACTTGAACACAGGATTACCCCTTGTAGTTTGTAGTTTTATTCAGTTTTCCTAACTGTTCCAGTAGGAGTTTTTCATGTCTGACATTCAGATCAGGTTTGTCTTGGGGTTTTGTGGCTACTTGTGTGGCATCTAGATACAGCGGTAAACACTGTGTGTACACGTTCAAACAGTATTCGTTTTTAGGATTACGCTTACAATACAGCTACATTTATGACGTTGGATCCGTCATTACATTAAGCTATTTTGAAAACCTAATCGCAAAAGTGGATAGAAGGAATTCCGTTTCCATTAGTAAAATATATGGTGAAAAGTGTACCATTTTTACTCAGTTTCTTGATCAAGGAATCAAAATACTAGGCTTGCATGGGGAACCAAGTTTAGTTAATCGGAATTGCATTTATGTTCAAAACTATGTAATCAACCATTAGTGCTTTAGCAGATGCAGTCTGGTATTCTAGCATCTCTTCGAAGTAGTTTAATGAAATCGCCCTCCTGAACAAAACTTAACTTCAATAAAGCAGCGCATAAGCAACTTGCCGTGAGAATTTGAAAATGATTTTTATTAAGATTCAGTTTCAATTTCAAAAAGCAACAAAAAATCTTGCCATCAAAGCATTAATTATTAAACCTGGTAAAAAACCGTGGTATAGCTTTACATCCACACAGTGCTATCACTGAATGTGAGATAGCATCCTAGATGCAAGTTTCCGGATCCATATTAGCCTTAACTCGTTGAATTGTTGATAGTAATAATTATCCTGTATTGAAATTTCTGCTGAGAACATGTTTTCTTTGCCAGGTCATTTGAACACCAGAAGTGCAGGTTGTTTGTGTGTTATCTTATCTTTGGTTTTAGCGACAAAGGTCGCATGCCTCTAAACTTGGAAGAATTCAAGGGGGGAAATGATTTTTGGCTTTAACACTGACGTGATCAATGCTGTCCTTCCGCATTCCCTGCCCCGGGAAAAATGAACAACGGTAATCCGTAAAGAACCGTTTTTAAATTTCTTGTCATTGCAGCCGAACTAGGCGCCGAGAAGACGAGAAGTTCAATCCTAACATTTTTATAGCAACTAGACTCTATGTAGGATAAGTTGTAATTTTAAGATTATCCGTTTGGTTTCAATTTTGCGTTTTAAGGAAAGAAATCAAAGGTTAATCTTTCTTTCACAAAACTCAAGTATTCAAAACTTAATATTATCTTATATTTTCCTGAATCAATCATGAACCTTACAGTGGCGAAAGAAAAATAAGGACCGAGACCGTTACCGCAGAATGAAATTCGGTTTCATTTTAGCTATAAATGAAGATAAAGATCAGAAACCTAACATGTATACAAATTACTCTTGGTTAAAACCAAAAACACTAGAATACCCTTTGTGATAATTTCATAACAGCAAAATGTTTCTACAATTCTGACAGCCATATTCACAAAAACAGTGTATAATGAACGTCGGTCGGGTTTAATCTCACAATACATTACAACCAAGGCTGATATCATAATTAAATTACTTGCCAGTTACTTACCAAGTTATCTTCCCTTCAAGCTCTCTTCAGAGTGTTAAAACTGATTTTGTGGTTATTTTTTATCTGAGAGTGAAATTAACCTCAGTAAACCCGATGTCTGTTAAACGACCGTAACGATGTTGGACATTTCAAGGTGGCTTCCCACAAGCACCTTTGTGATTGGTCGGTTTTTATCCTCCTGTCAGACAGGTATAACTTTTACTTATCACGCATGATCAGTCAATAATATCAATATCCTCATTCGAAAATGACGTGTTTGCAGATACCCAGGAAATTTACCAGTTTAGTATATTCTATGTCATTCGACGTCATTCTCTCTTCAATGCTAGATTCCAAAAAAGGCCATCGTAGGAAATTCCGTTTAAAAACGTTTTGCTCCATTTGGTCTCGTTGTTCAGTCGGTTGGGCAGCGTAGTAAGTCGTTCTAAACGCCTTGAGTTCATTCTCGTTAAATTCAAAACAGATCTCGACCAGTCGATCGTGTTGTTCCATATCCCCGTGTGGGGATCGCTTCCTTTTTCTCTGCACACACTTCATATCCAATTGTTTTCTCTGTTTTCTTCTAACAAACTGTGGCTATGTTTTCGCGATTCTTTCGTTAACGAGACCGATAGAACACTTCGTTTTCGAGGCAGTTTCGGGAGTACTGCCGTATAGATCCGTATAGATCTGGAACCGCGTTCCTGTTGCACTGCTGTAGACTAACCAGTTGGCTATTTACATAGCGTGGCCTAGGATTTGAACACGGGGCTACCGTGAAACAAATCTAAGCGGTCAGAGAGAGGACTTGAACTTAGGACCTCCGGATTACAAGACCAGCACCCTAACCACTAGACCACGCTGCCTCCACTTGAAGGATACAAGGGTGTGGTCTGGTAAAAAAAGAGCCTGGGACCCTGGTAAAAGCAAGATTTGCGAGACTGTAGGAACAGGGAAAACAGGAAAGGAAGGTGAGCCATTGCAGACTAAAAAAGAAAACAGTGACAGGAACTGCTAAAAGTGAGGATGGGACCGAAAGTAAAGGATGCAGGAATATCATTCGTAATAAAGCAATCTAGGCGCACTCTTATCACTCTTTAAATAAGTAAAATAACGTACGTAAGTCGCTTTATTACGAATGCTTCCTGTTGCCAGTACTTTCTGTTCCCATGCATGATCTTTTTTTTCTCTCTCTTTTCATAAGAAATCACAAAAATTTTGTTTCGTGAAATAGGCCCTTCGATTTTGCGAAAATGGGTACGCGCGAAAATAGTGAGAACGAGGAAGCACATTTGAACCTTTAAGTCAACAAAGCGATACTTCATGCTTTTTACATAAGGTTACAACTTATATGGAACTGACGGGGATTGTCCGTGTTTTAGTTCAAGTTAGGGTATTCAATTTCATTTTATATGATTACTTTTAATTAAAGAGGGTGTAAATTAAAAGGGTTGCTTCTAAAATTGTTGCTACCTCTCAGGTGTACAAATAAAATTTGAAGCAAGCCCACAAGACAATGATCTGGTAAGTGTTAAGAACTCCTCAAAAAAATTTTGACGAGACTGCTCTTTGACTTTTATTTGAGAGCCTGCTCCCTTGTGAACCGCTTCCTCGCTTCTGACAGATGAAATCGATTGTCTACTGGGACGACGGAGATACTGGACTAACCAACCGACCAACTAATAACGGCTGTTTTTTTTTGCTAACTTTTAAAGGGACACTATGATCTTATTTTACTATCTATTTTTTTCACTTATTATTGTCCCTTTGTGGTCAAAAAGCAATGCAGGCATAAGCAAGAAACCTTAAGATGAATGTAACGTATTTTTGACTATTAAAAAACAATAAAAACTCCATGACATTGCCCCTCTTAAATTATAATTTTATTGTCCTTGGCCCATAAATCGTTCTTAAACTCTCCTCACCGGCTCCTTTTTTTAATGATATCATTTATTGTTTCACCTACCTAGCGGTGGCAAAAAGAAGACAGAATTGTATAAAACTAAAAACAGTGTTTATTTTATTGTGCTTTTTCTTAACACAATCCAAACCAGTGACAATCGAGTTGCTAATCTATTTATCCCTTTTTTCTTACTCCTAAGTCCTATTTCCTACTAGTGAGTTTCTAATGTATTTGCGAAAGCCTTTTTTTGATTTAATTAATTCTTTCCTTTTACTAAGGCTAATTCAAAGTAAAAGCTTTCTATAATGTACGCTGCGATTGATTTCTGTATCGCATTTGTATGTCCCTAATTAGTGCTCTTTATCTAAATTCCCTGCGTCAAAATATTTCATCAGCACGTGACCTTAAGTTTCTTCATGTGTTTACGCGTGCTTTCATCATCATGTGATTACAAGTCACTTCGATCATTCCTCATGTGGCGGAAACCGTAAAACGAGACGTTAGCATGTGATGCCCGCAAGATTTAATTTCTATTGACTTTCCTGATCTTGGACTTAAGGCACTTGTCAGAAATGCATAAAAAAGAGGTATTTGTAGGCTAAGCTTCCCTCTCAGACAAGCAATCTGAAACTTACCCTACAGTTGTTATCTACAGAACAATAAGGAATTTTGTTAAGAGATTTTCTATCTCTGAATTTATTTTGTTCCTTGAGCCTCGGCTTGTGTTCCGTTTGTTACCTGCCATTGATTAAAAATAAATGAAATTACTGGGTTTAATTTAGATTGTTAACTTAACCCTTAATCCCTTAGTGAATTAAACGATTATGCAGAGGCCATGGTTACAGAAAGTTAGGAAGAATTCAAGATCCATAATAAAGCAGATTTTTTAAATAGTGGATAAATTTAATATGTGTCATATCATTAGTTTTGGAAATTTGTTATTATGACTTGACGTAAATGGTGATTAGAGAAATGGTGAGATAGAGAATGACCTCCCTTAATTTGATAGACATAACTGTAAATTCGTTAACCTCGTACTGATTATAGCCTGATATAAAGAAACAATATTCAGCCATCGACAAACATTTCTTGTTTTCATTATTCCCAAAACTTCTACAATTACAATAAAACATACCTTAACGCTTCAACTCGAAATTGTTTGTTACATATTATTAGTTGGCATTATATCATCGCAACAAGATCCGGAACAAAATTTATGCCAACACTGTCATCAACGCTAAAATCGCTTCATCATGGTTAAGTCAATAAAATAACCAGTGTTATGCAATTCTTTTTTTATTATATTTACATTTTCTTAAACTCGGAAAATGCCCAACGACTGCATGCTTTGTATCTTTTGGAACAATTCTTATAACAGTGACATCTACAGAAGCCATGGCGATGGAAAACTCTGTTCTGTACCTTTAGGGAGGCCTGATTTCTTTGCGTTTTTGCCTGAAATGAGAAAAGCCAAAGTATACTCTGATTAAGCACACGTTTTAACGAATTTTTTAGAATCTTTTAAGTGATAGCTGAAAAATATATATATACGAGAGAAGATCAATCAACGTTTGTTTCCATTCGAAATAAACACGTGCTAAATAGTACAATTACTATATCTGGAATCAGCTAAATGGATCGCAGACTAGAAAACCACATTCTTAACCCCGCAATCTGCTCCTTACATGTATCGTTCAGATTGCAATCTTAAAATTGGATTGCTCCTAAATGGAAAGGAAAATCAACCTGTTGATTACCAAATCCAGATAGAGTTTGGTTGAAAGGGGAGTGAGGCCTAAATGTGCCTCAGAAACTCATAAAAAAAAACAAAATATCATCCCAGCAATACAAGATATCCGTTTCTATTTTTTATGAATTTTCTCACAGAACTCAAACAACTTAGCCCAATATAACTGACTAAGAGTAGTCTACTGTTTCTTCTTTTTGCTTTTAGTGTTGTTGTTGTTGTTGTTGTTGTTTTTACCCTTTAGCCGTTAATTGACAACAAATGTTTTCCCCTTAGGCTATGATTGACAAGTAAGGTGAGAAGGGACGGGCCAACCCTATTATAAAGGATTTTCCTGTTTGAATCTTCCACGAAACACGAAATTCAAAAAGACGACATTTTATCCGTAGAAGTTTTAAGGTTGCAGAACTTTTCATCAACTTCTGATTTGACTACCAAACAAAAGAAAATAGCTTTTTTACCTTTAGTAACGTAACCATTCTCAAGTTTACGCGATTCTGAAATAAAACAAAGTCCAGTCGGTTAAGGAGGAAACGACCAACCTTTCATTCCGGTAATATTCTTCCATACCTGATAGAGATGTTTCCTTTGTTTGGGTAAGATCTCTTCTTGTTTCCTTTAATTCTGGAGCTTTTGATCGCTTATACACTGAAAACAAGAAATACATGATGAAATTATACTTCGATGGTGCAAGCATGCGTGATTATTTAGCTGTCCAAAGTCGAAATATACTTGAACTTTCGTAAAGCTAAATTGCCAACTTGTGTTTGCATTTGATTTGATAAATTATAGTACTGTCTTTCCAGTTGGTTAGTGCACCTTTCAGCAAATTTTAAACATCGCTGAAGTGTTATCATAACGATAAAAATTTTAAAGCAAAATGCTTGCGGGGTCGTGTAATATGCAGGATATATATGGAAATTAGATACAGTACATATCTACGATAATTCTACTAAGAATGATATTCGATAAGAAATTGGGAAAGATGCAATGTATATATGAGATTTAAAATGAAATAAAAATATAAAAACAATAAATAAATGGCTAATAGCATTTAAAATCAAGGTATTGTCTGGGAAGCGACTGAACTGACTGGGCACTAAAAATCAAGTTCCTTCAAGTATTTGTCCTTCTTCACATTACAGTAAAAGCCATAAATTTGGGGCCCGTAAGATATGTAAACACAGCATTCCATAAAATGTTGCAGTTTATGCAAAAAGATATACATTGGTGAAACAGGGAGGAGACTAGGCGACCGTTTCCGCGAACACCTACGAAACGTTGAAAGAAATGACAAGGACCCATCCAAACCAGTCGCCCGACATTTCAATCTCCCTAATCATTCTAGCCAACACACGACGATCTGTGGCCTTTCCCTACACCAAGGTGACACGGAAAGCCGTAAAAATCTAGAACAAAAATTCATTTTCCAAATCGGCACACTTAATCCCCACGGTATCAACGAACGCTTTTTATTCAACTAATTTATTCTTGAAATTGTGAATTTGCATAAGTTGCGTTAACAACTGCGAGGATCTTCTATCCATTTAATTTATTCTTGTTTTCACGTTGCCATGTTCCTACCAATAGCGTAGCTCCACCACTCTCCATGTAAATGAAGTGCAACCCACAATTCCCTGATTCGCTCTGACGAAGGGCTAACGCTCGAAACGTCAGCTCTCAATCTCTTTACGGTGGCCAAGTTGCCTTATCAACTCAGTTGATAAATCCAAAATTTTGTGTTTCACGTCCCCACCGACGCAGCACCACAGTTTCTTTAGAAACTAACCCCCTCGTTTATTCCATAAAATGGCACCTCCATGGCGGTAATTGAGTTTTAGAGAAAGTACGAGTTAAACTATGAACGGTAATCTTGTTGCTTCTTCTGAAGTTGTAAGCCACGCAAGGTTTGTTCACCAAGTGCAAAACAATGTAGAATGGATGCACTGTCGAATGCACTTGAAAATGTTTACCGTGTTAACAGCATTTTACAGCCACTCTGAAATCGGCTTTAGGGAGAATAACGTATTATTCAAACCATTGTCACAACCTTACCATTAAGAATCCCCTCTGTCCTGGAAGGTCTTTTAAAAAACTGTCCAGTATTTTTGAAAATTCTATATTTGTCGACCGTTCGAGGTCGAAGATATTGCCCTCCTATTCCATGATACTTCATTCCACCTGCATAATGGCAAAGAGAAGTTACAATATGTCGATTTTGAAATTGGTGGCCTTTGGTGTTAAAAAACATTGGTGCAACGTCTCACCCACTCACCTTCGTTGGGAAGAAGATTTTGTCCTGCTATCGTCCTTGTTTCTACATCTGGCGACAGCTCTTCGTTTTCTGCTGCTTAAACGCAAGAACAAATCTTCATATTTCCTATTTCATGCATATAATTACGTTGATAGTAGTAAATTGGGCCCGTTTGGGGCATTTGGAGGCTTCTGATTGGTCGAGAGCAAAGTGATGACGTCATAGCATTTCCGGTGTGGGAAACCGCTGACCAGTGGGTAAAAGGGGATCGTGGGCTCATACAACCGGAAGTCACGTGATTTGAGAGGGGAAACCACTGACCAGTGGAAAAAATCGATCGTGGGCTCAAGATGGGTAAAAACCGCTGCCCAGTGGAAAAAAAGGGATGGTGGGCTCAAGGTGGGTAAAAACCGCTGACCAGTGGAAAAAATCGATCGTGGGCTCAAGGTGGGTGAAAACCGCGGAGAAAACGCGGGCTCAAAAGTCCAAAGTCCAAGTGGGTGAAGAGGGGGTGGTCCTTTTGAAAAACAACACGAATAAAAAAATAAATCATATTTTATTAATTTGTTTTTTTTTTTTACAAAGAACGTTTTCCTGAGTGTTCCTTAATGTTCATCCCCAAGTGTCTTTCACTGGTAACCATATGGGTATGTCTTGAAGGTGCGGGGGTCGATGACTCGTTTGTCATATACCAACTTGTACCTCTTGTACTGGGGGAAAGTGAAGAGTTCATAGGTGTTAGGATTCCGGACGATTTGATTGGTGTTAATAATTTGGACTTCTCGTGGCTTGAGGAGGGGGTTCTGGATTTCGTCGAGGACATTCTGTCGCATGACGTCATAGTTGAGTTGTGCATGACCTTCGCTGTTGAGTCGGAAGCCTCTGACCTTGCATTCGACCTTTCCTTTATTCGTAGCATAGCCATAATTCTTGGGTCCTCCGCTGACGAATTCTTCGATGTATTCTTGTTCCTTTAATTCGGAGGTGAAGTCCCCTAGATAGGAACCCAAGACAGGTTGGAATTGAGTGGGTGTTTCTTCCAGGTAGATGATGGAATCCGTGTCGAAGTACAACACTCTTTCCCCTAAGGCTTCCAGGGTGGCATAGAGTTTGAGCCGGGCATGACAGGTGGTGAAGCAGGCCACAAAAATGTTGAGGTTGGGTGAAACGCGGATGTCCTCTTTTTGGTTTTGGTAGTGCACCTCCACCATGTCGTCATTGATGACCGAGACGTGACGGACGTCCAAGACATCACTATCCAGGAAACGATGAAAGGCCTGTGGATCATGAAAGGGCTGAATTTGGGTCTTGTTGAGACGTTGACCAAACTTGCCCCACATGGAGTTGAGCATGAGTTTTGCTAGGGTACGCAGCCCCGGGTTGTACTTAATGTTGTTGTACTCTAATTGGATGCCTTCATGCTCCAAGTACTTGTGGATGTAACGTTGCTTTTCTTCTTCTGTCATGTCATCCTTAGGCCACCCACTGGCTTCTTGTTTGATTTTGAGCCAGGTATTCACATAATCTTCGAAGAGCCCCTCACAGGTTTCTTCAAAATGCCAGGCTTCATAGATGTATTGAACTTGGTACCCGAGCTCGACGGCTTTATACAACTCTGGGGTGCACCAGGTACTGGTGAGGGCGCGTTGTTCGTCGGGGTGAGGGCAATGATAGGATCGGTCCAAAAGAGGTTTGGCCATTTCTTCTTCCACACAACGGGCACAGAGGGGAAAGAGTAGTTTGTCGCCATGACGGTAAGGCAGCACGGGATGGTACAATTCACGGGGAGGCAGGATTTTGCATTGGATGAGGCCAAAGTACTGGTGGATGTCCGTGTGACCCGGGGTGAAGATGATGTTCGGATGTCCTTTGGGGTACACAGACTTCTTGTTGACCCACGGGTACAAGGAGGTGACATCGATGTAGTGAATTTTTTGGCCAGGGGTGATATGATGGTAGAGTTTGATGGCATTGGTACGACCTCCACAGAAAGCCTCTCGAGGTTCCAGAGGATCGATAAAGTTGAGTTCCCGGACGAAGGCCTTGATCTCTGGTTGGGTTTTTAGGAGGTGCTCCCATTCACATCCCCAGATTTGAATGACGTTGTACCCTCGGTCGGTAAGCTTTTGGACTTTGTCTTGGGTGGCGTCATAGAGGTCCTGCATGGTTCGATCATAGTTGCGGGGATGTTTTTCGTAGCGATGGGGATAACACGTCGGGCATCCGTGGGTGAAACAGCCTTGAAATTCGTAGACGGTGTGGGTGTGGGAGCAATAACCATCCACATGCATGTGGGTCCCGGGGATCTTTTTCTCGCCTTCATTTCGGACATGTTGGATGTACTGTGGGTTTGGATGGGCATTGGCTAGTAGATCAGCGGGGGTAAGATCTTGGAGGGCGCGTTGACGTAGTTGGTGATCGCACCAGGTTAACCATTGAAGGGCTGGGAGGGACTGGTTGATGTGATTGATTCTCCACCCCTTAGGACCGGCGGGTTCACTGGCAATACTGTTGGGGATCATCCGGTTCATACGTAAATCTCGATTACAAGCGGAGGCAATGGTGACGTGATCGAAGGGATTGAAGCCGGTCAAGTTTTCAAACAGGCGTTTGAAAGTCAGACATCCTTGTTTGAGGAGGCGTACATCGGAACTGCAATAGGCCAACAACTCTTGTTGAAAATGAAACACCACACCCTGGTCGCGTTGTTGTTGATGCCAGGTTTCAAAGGCTTGTCTTCCTTCGAGTGTCATGGTCTCAGGCATGTAGTGATCGCGTGAGGGGAGGATGCCCACGTACTGTTGATACTCATCCTCGGGCCGGTTGAACTTGTGGGGGAAATACCCTTTGCAGAGTTCGGTCAAGCCAAAGGTTTTGGGAAAGGCAGAGAGGGGCATCTGGAAGAAACTCATGGAATCGATGAACCGGATGCGGTCATGTTGGATCTCTAAGAGTTTACATCCGTTGCGGAGTTGTTGGACGAGGCGGTTGTCCCCATAGTATTCTTGGATGATGAAGTACCCGTCGTACCCCTGGAAGTTATGAGCAATCACATTCACTTGACGGGTATCGTGGAGAGTCAAGGTATCCAGCCATTCCAGAAAGTCACGGATACAAGTGGGACCTGGGAAAGGCTTGGGTTCCTCGTTGTCTTCGGTTTCGGCCACGACGAGATTGGCAAGGTGTTTTTCCTGGGGTTGCATGGCTTCGATATCAAAGAAGACGTGTAAGGGTGGCAGGTCGTTGTCGTCCTCGTCCTCGGAGGAGACAGGGGGTTCCGCGGCGGCGGCGGCACCTCGTTTGGCGCGAGGACCTTTTTGACGGGTTCTCTTTCTCTTCTTTTGGTCTTGAGGTTTGGGGGCTCTTTGTATAAAACATTGGTGTTCGTCGGCGTCGACGTACTGATGACAAGACGGGCAGTCTATGTGGAAACAACGGTGACGTTGAATGCGGGACAAGCCCACATTTTGTTGATAACAGTCCTTGCATCGGTATCGTTGACAGCACACGGAGGTCTGGAGGCCCGTGGCGGGTTTGCCCGCATGGGTCTTGCTGGCATGGGCTTCCTTACACGCGGGTCCAAAAAAGTCCCGATGACACGACCCGCAACGTTGAGTGGCTTTCAGGTGCCGGGGGTACGCATATTGAAAGTCGGGACAATCTTTCTGTCGACAGGCTCCACACACCTTGGTTTTGGTGCATTGATGCAGTCCCTCGGTGTTGTAGGGTTTCCAACAATCCGCACACACATAACTGGACCCGAAAAATCCCGGCAATTTGGTGATGACATCATAATGGTCTTGGTTGTGCAACAGGATCAGTTGTTTGTCTCGTGGGGGTCCAAACGTCGTGATGTGAAACGATCGCTGTGCATCGACCAGGATGATCTGGTAACCTCTGAGGGAGGGAGCTTGACTGAATTGGGTCAAGGCGTCGTAGCTGCAAGGACCGAGGGGTACCTGGGCTTCATTCTGGAGGTCCCAAGCGAGGGTTCTTTGCAGGGGCCTTCCTTTGCGGATGCTGTCGTATTTAGGGTGCTGGTCCACGCGAGCTTTGGCAACCACGAGGGCTCTGGCACAACAGAGTTCGTCATCATTTTGGATGCGGATGACCGATTTTTTCTTGGCCGTTAACAGGGCCATGGTGGGATGGCCGGGTTTGCCACGACGGGGTTTGCCGGTACCTTGAGGCGCATGATGAACTTGCGTGATGGAGACTTGAAAGGAATCGTCCATTTCAAATTGTTCGTTGCTGTTGAGGGCTTGGGCTAAACGTTGGAAGAGGGCCTCCACCCGTTCTGTGTCTCGACGCCATTCCCCTGCCCGTAATCCCCACCCCTGAAAATTATTGTGGAGGCGATCGGAGGCGATGGTAAAGTACAGACGATCTTGATCGTGGAGGTCAGGCGTGGTGGTTAACACTTGATCGACGGCTCGACGTAATCCATCTTGGAGAGCTTGGGTTATATTTTGGCCTGGCAGCAAGTTCCCCCTTTGACGTAACTGGGTCTTGAAATGACGTTCTTGTACCCCCATGCGATCACTCTTCCGATTGACAAAAGGTTCTAAGTCAAATTGGAAGGTAACGTGTTCAGCGGGATCCAATCCGCCCCCGCTTTGTTCGAAGTGGTGCAATGCCTCTTCACAAATAGCGTCGTCGCTGTCGGGCATCTCTTCAGTTGAAATCAAACGTCCCACACAGGAATGGCTGTTGTCTTCGGAGTCACTTAACTCCAAACCGAGCAAGGACCGGATTTCATGGTGGGCGAGGCCACTTGGCCCCGCCGCCTCGTCATCTTGAGAGGACATGATCAGATAAACTGACTGGCGATCGGGGTTCGTTTTTTATAGAGAACCAAAATGTCACGTGGGAGGGGAAGGAGCCAATGAGAAGGAGACCCCATGATGCTTTGGGAGGGGGACTAGGGTGGGGGGACCCCCCTCCCCCTCTCTAGTTTGGACCCATGAGGCCTTGGGAGGGGGACTGGGGTGGGGGGACCCCCCTCCCCCCTCTCTAGTTTGGACCCATGAGGCTTTGCAGGGAAGGACCCAGAGACTATAAAACAGATCGAACCTCCGGCTGAGTCATCTCAAAATGGTCTCTCGTCAAGACGCCTTACTCATCGAGTTTGAAAAGGTCGAGGCGGATCTCGAGGTCGAAGCGATTTTAAAGAACACCAAGACGGACTTTGGCCTGGACGACGAGTTGACTGCCTTTGGGGAACAGTTGAAAGAAAGAGAACGGCAGAAAGAGGCAGCCCAGGCGGCACGCGAGGCCCAAGTCAAAGAACACTGGTCCCCCGGGTGTTACCCGCAACTCAATACAGCGTGGTTCATTGAAGGATTGGACTATTGTTGCCCGTATTGGCGCTTTGAATTTAAGAGACCCTTAACACCGCCGCCTGTACCGCCATCCTCCCCGGAACCATGCCGGACATCCCAGACCAAGAGGAGGAAAGTTGGACCGTCCTAAATTTGGATTCGGGGGACATCCTGTCCGTGGAACTCCCTGTGTGGGAACAGGAGGCGTTGTTGGCGGATGAGGTGATGGCTTGGTTGAACGAGCTGATAGCCACCCTGGAGGACCCTTTAGAAAGGAGTGTGGATCTCCAAGACTTGTGGGAGGACATGTCTACCGAGGAATACGAACAATTGCTCGACACCCTCATGAATGAGGATGTTTAAAAAAAGAAGAGACGGCTTTGACATTTTGTATTGATTTATTTTTTCTATGAAAAAAAAACACATGTGGATCATTTGTCTACATCACAACTGTAGAAACATGGTACGGTTTCCCATTAAAAGTTACAATTTTAAACGTTTCTTGGCTTGCATGATTTTCTTGACCACCCGTTCCGTCTTGGTTTTCTTGCCGGGTAATTTATCAATGGCTTGGATCATCTTGGTATCGGCTTTCCATTTATCTTGCAAATTCTTGGCACGGCTGTAATCAATGTCGTGTTGCTTAGCAATTTGGTCCAAGCGATTGATCCCGGGATCCCCACGTTTTAGACGTTTGGCCAAATGCGTGCCAGGGCCCATGTACTGATAGCCAGGCCAATGAAATTCTTTGCCGGTTTTAGCAATCCATTTTTGGACATCCACTGCCCCTCCTCGTTGGGTGCGTTTCCGTTTGATACCCCTTCTCCTCTTGGGAGGCATGTTTATTCACTGTCGTAATCCAATCGACGTCGTAACTTTTTGCCTCGGTGCCAATCTTCCCAACCGGGTAAGGGTTTTAATGCTTGCACTTCACGGGAGACGCCTTTGCCTTTGCCTTTGCCTTTGCCTTTGCCTTTACCACTCTCAGCTATCTTTTTTTCCAAGGTCTTGCGACGTTCTCGAATGGTTTCTAAACGCGATTGTAGATCCCCTCGACTAGTGGATGGGCTCCCTTTCTTGACAATCTTACTACTGGTGGCTGCTCCTTTGCCTTTCTTGGTTGCAGGGGTAATGGGTGGTTTGGGAGTCGACGGGCTGCCTTTTATCATGCGCTTCAACCATTGTTCCACGGGCCCCGTGACCAAATCCCCGGCCTCTTCTTCTTCGTCTTCGCCAGGAGGTGCACCCGGAGCCCCCACTCCCACGCCTCCGGGAAATTGACGAATGCGTTTGGTTAACTTGATTAATTCTTGACTCAACGGTTTGGTTTGAGCATTGACCACGGCCGGGGGTAATTGGGGATTGGCTAACAAGACATGTTTTTGAGCGGCGAGTTTGGCGGCTTTGTTCAACAAGGCATTTTCGGTGAGTTCTCCTTTGTAATATTGAACGAGTTGTTCCAAGTCCTTGTGGGGAATCATGTAGACTGCATCCATGGGGGTTGACTACACTCGGAGCAAAGTTCCCCGTCTTCTATTTGACGACAGCTCTCACAAAGACGGGTCTTTAAGATGTGCCTGTACTCTCGATACAACAGGTGATATTTATGCTTCCAATAATGACACTCGTCTTTCCACCGGTCGGTAGCCCGATTGGCCTCTTGTAACAGGGTGATCCATGTGGCCAGGGTTAACGGGTCGGTCGAGCACATTGACATAACACCTCGTGAAGTCCTTGAAACAAGCCGCGTCCTTTTTGTTGAACCAACCACGCACGCCGTTTTTTGACGGAATGTCGACGACGTCCCAAATTGCGTAGCACCCTTTTATAGGGTTGAAGTTTAGACAGCATGGGGGGTGTGACGGGAATCTTGTTTTTTAAAAAGTTCAAGACCAGTTCACTCACGGCATTAATTTGATCGGCATTGGCATGTTGTAACAACTCTTGACGTTTGGAACCATTGGCTTCTTGTAACATGGACCGTAAAAACGGCAATTGACGTCGAAGACGTTGCATCGTTTATCGGTGACGGCGACGATAGCGTTGATTGGCTTTTTGGATCGTGCGTTTTATACGTTTATCCGTTTCCAAGGCCACGGCTTTCCCCAATCCCGTCAGGGCAGGGACCAATAGATTTACAAAACCACCGCGTTGACGTCGTCGTCGTCGTCGGCGTCTTCTCTTTAAGGATACCATGAGTGCGACAAGACACGTTGAAGGGCTTTGTTTTGTTTGATGAGGTCTTGCGTCTCTTTATAGCCTTGACGGGTATTGCGTTTCAAATCGGACCACCAACCCCCACCTCGTTGTCGTCGTCGGTAATGTTGTACATTATCGGTAATGCCTTTTAAGGCTTGCCCGCCTAATTTGCCTAAAGCCAGTCCAAACCCCGGCGCAGGGCCTGAGAGAAACATACTCATGCCATGGGCAATTTTATCCACCAAACGGGGTTTGCGACGCATTAAAGCTCCTCCTCGTTGTTTCCTTTTTCTGCGTTGACGTCGAAGACGTTTCATTGGATACAGCACTTGTTAGGTTTTTTGGCATAGCCTTTGTCGATCAACCAACTGTTGTACCCTTTGGTACCCCCTCGTCTTTTATACGCTTGATATTGTTGTTTGTACCCCGATACCATCTTTCTCCCTTGGGTAGCACTCATTTGCGGTTTTTTCAAGGCTTTGACCAAATCACTTGTGATGTCATACCCCTTTTTCACGTCGACGAGCCAAGGTATGCCTTCTCCTTGCTGGGTTCTTCTTTTTCTTTTTGTCCGTCTTCTTCGGGGGGCCATGGTTCTAAGAGTGTCGGGCTGGGAGGGAGCGGCTTTTTATGGATCCAGTAGTCTTTGGGTTTCAAGGGACGAGGACATCCGTCTACATAGCATAGGGCTTCCACGGGATGGTACACAAAATGACGATGGTACTCTTGCACGCATCGTTTGGGTAACGGAGGGGTGAAATCCACAATGGTGTCATCCAAGGTTTGCATCTTGATTAAAAATCCTTCCAGGTCCTCCAAGGGGACACCCCTCACATAGGTTTTCAATTCGGTCAAGGCTTTGGCATAGGTGGTAAACGCAAACCGACTCATGGTCACTTTAAATCGATATTGTTTAAAATCATTCCATCCTTTGACCACGGTGCCCACGGCTGCCAAACAGGCTACCAACGTACTGTTGTCCAAAAGGGGGCCGGCAATCATGCCCGCGGCCATCAGGAGTAACGCCATGCCATTGAACAAGGCATTGATACACTTGTAATGATTCAACATTTTGCGATAACACCACCATTGTTGATGGTAAAAGGCATACAAGGAATCCATCCGTTGTAACAATTCCGGTGGGAAGGGGATGCCAGGACGTCGGGATCCATTCAATAACGACACGACGGTTTTCATCCTCACGGCGAGATCCGGGACGACGAGGTTTGTACGCTCGGGGCGCCTCCTTGTTTATAACTGGTCACAATGCTATTGGTCATGGTCACATTAGCAATTTCCCGTCCTTGGGCCAATTGTTCTTGATCTTGTAATAGCATCCGTAAACGTCGTTGTAAATCGGCTTGACGCAAGGTACGAGGTTGTCTACCAGACCCCCCAGACGATCCAGGAGTACTGGAGGCAGGGGAAGTGGGGAAAAGGCGTCGTCGTCGCCCCCGTCGTCCACCACCACCACCTCCTCCACCTCCTCCACCACCTCCTCCACCACCTCCTCCTCCTCCTCCACCACCACCACCACCACCACCAGCACCACCAGCACCACCAGCACCTCCGCCACCAGCACCACCAGCACCACCACCACCACCACGTCCACCGCCACGTCCACCGCCACGTCCACCTCTAGTCCTAGGTCCTCGGCGTCCCCTACCATCGCCACCACCACGTCCACCCCCATTACCCCCAGCCCCCGCGGCTGTTCGAGCACCCGCCGCCCGGGGTACGCCAGGAGGCGTCGCAGGCGTTCGAGCCCCAGAAGACTCCGGGGTGGTCTGGGGACTTTGGAATGGAGGTGAATGGGATGCTCGACTTCCTACCCCCGCGGGGGAAGAGGCCTGTGCAGGGGGTACATCAGTCACATCGGGCCAACTCGCGATGACGTCGGCAGAGGGGATGGATTGCATAAACTCATAGAGGGGATCAGGGGGCATTTCCTCCATGGCCGCGTCGATAAGGCCTTCGTCTCCTGTGAAAAACAGATCTTGGAAGGCCCCTGGGGACATGACATTGCTGCTGGACGCCCCAACCCCGGCCGGGGACACGGTATCGTACGATTGCGGAGGTTGACGGTCCTCCTCATCCGCCATGGTTGCTCTTTTTCCGGTTCCAAAAAGTGGTGGCGTGCCTTTATACTCGCTTTTGATAGGTGCGCGTCCATCCTTCGTCTTTTAACAGGTGACTCAACACACGTTGTTGATCGGAGGAGGCCGGGTGTAAATCTAACATCAAATAGCCATACGGGCGTGTGGTGGCTTGATGAAACGTCTCCAAGGTGTCTTTCCAAGTGGTGGGAAACGATTGCAGCATGACATTGCGTACCCCTAATTGATCCCGGGGATTCTTGAACGCTACAATGTAATGCGCATTGCGGGATATACTTTTGGCATAGCGCCCCACGGGAAACATGTCTTGGCACAAGTAGAGCACCGTCACTCCTTGATGATGGGAATGTTTGGTGAATAAATCCAACACGCGTTTATCGTGACTCCCTTCATCCATTAAATCATCCAAGACCAGCACCCCCTGTCCTTGAGGAAACCATTGGACCAAGGCGTCATGATCGGGAATCCCTTCGTGAAACACTACCCCATGATCTTGCATGCCTTGAAATCGATCTTGCCACGCGCCATAACAATAATGCACTTGGGTCGGTGGGGTGTCAAACAACTCGGGGTTGTCTACCAAGAGTTTTTCCGTAAACACCGTTTTGCCACATCCCGACGGTCCTACCACCAAGATAGAGGAGGGCGTATGAAAACGAAACGGTTTCCCCGTTTGCATGATGATGATACTACCCATTGAGAAAAAAAAGGCACCTTTTTATTGGAATCGGTGGGACTCGAACCCACGCACGACCCTCCTCATGTATTCGAGGGGATCCAAAGGCTCTACCGACTGAGCTACGACTCCGACACACTTGTTTTTCCAACAAAATTTTATTTAATCATTCCGTTGATGATACGGATGACAACAAAGTTGATACCATCGGGCTTCTTGGCCTACAATCAATTGTTGAACGCGTTGACCGGCTTGATGGTCATTGCTTACATAATCATGATCGGAAAACTCATTTAAAAAGTCTTGCAAGGTCCGTCCACGGGCTTTGGCTTTCAAGTACAACAAGGCGTAATCCCCACAACTCTTGCTTGAAATGGCTTGGAGGGACTTGCCATTGGTTACCACATACTTCCAATGTTTCCCCAGCCAAGCTTGGAACGGGGCGGCTTGCACGTACGTGTCCATGGGCAAAGCATAACTGTCGAGGATTTCACACACGTTTCCCTCGGTCCACACCCCTAACCAATGTTGTCCGGGTTGATCGTGCGGGTCGGTGTTCACAATGTACCCTTGGGGTAGGGTCTTGACAGGTTTCTTGGGTAAACGATCACAGGCCACCGTCCCGTAAAAGACAGGTTTCAAGTGAGGGTCGTCTCGGGCTAAATAATCCAATTGCACATTATTCAAGGCCACGTGTTCCATTTCTTCAGTGCTGGTAAATGTTGTACAACACGGCTCCGTTGCGGTCAATCTCCAGCAAGTTCTCAAATTCTCCATACACGAGCACGGTTATATTGACACCGGGGGCGGCTCCAAATTCCAAGACCAATTGTAAATCACCCGTTTGCTTGGGGTTGAGGTTTTGACTGTCGGCACATCCATTGGCCACATTGTCAAACATGTACAAGGTACAATTTTTCGCTTGGCCCCAATCTCCTAGTTCTACCATATTGCCTTTCTTTTTACACCAAGCGCCACTGGCTTGCAGAAAACGGAAGTACCCCAAGTTATCTCGGCTGCCATTGTTGTGCACTAACTGCAGGGTTTCATAAGGGTATTCTTCGCCTTTGACAATCTGTTTAATGGACGTCAGTCCAAATTTCTGGAAACAGAATGGATCTCGGGTCACATCTCCATTGAAGGCGCGGCTGTCCAGTAACCCCACAATCAATCGGTCCGGTATTCTGTTTTGAAACAGGTTGGGGATATCAAAGCGGACCAGGTTGTCTTGCATGGTGAAGGTCCGGATTTCACTGCGGACGGTCGGGTAAGATGCCACTTGGCCTTCATTGTGTCTTTTTTCAGACAAACTGTGGTAGATGGCGTCATTCAAACGCAGTTGGCAGAGATGAAACCGTAGTTTCACATCGCCTTCCATCAATCGACCTGCCAGAGCCACTCCACTGAAAAACAGGGCCGGGCTATTGAAATGAAATTTCATCTTGATTTCGATGCCTGGCACTAACAGTTTGCCGGTATGAAAGACTTCCAAGTGGGGGGTAAACACCAGACTGTGGGTGGCACCTCCTGCATACTTGGCGGTTTCGGCGACCATGGCGGCCAAGGCTCCTTTGTGATTGGCAGGGAGATTGGTCCAGGCTGCATTAGGGGTACCAAAGTCTACGTTGGCAGCAGTCCATTGGGGTGGGAAATCCACTTGATTGAACCAGCCTTGGGGTCCTAACACGGTCTTGCCATCTTCTCGGTCAAAATTCAGCAAGGTTTCCAGGTACGCTTTGTAATGATAGGTGTCGGATTGTGGACTGATCAACGTGCCATTCAATTGCAAGTCAATTTGTTTGATGATGGAATGGGCTAAATTGTTGACGGGCCACAAGGTCTCATTGGCCACCAAGTTCCCGCCAGCCGCCTTTTTCAAACTCAATTCCATGGTAAAGTAACTGCGTCCCAAATCCACAAAATCGTCTAATCCAGGAATGATGAATTCCATGGGATTGATACCCGTGGTGGTGGGTTGGATGGTGACCATGCGATAGGCATTGATGCTAATGTCGGTCGGGGGCACCTTGAAAATCCGTAACGCCGG
Organism: Siderastrea radians; assembly: GCA_964017195.1. Lineage (NCBI taxonomy): Eukaryota > Metazoa > Cnidaria > Anthozoa > Scleractinia > Rhizangiidae > Siderastrea > Siderastrea radians. The sequence continues at coordinate 6,462,446 of OZ024891.1, read as the reverse complement.
GTTGACGGTCCCTTCGGAACGCTCGTGAGCCGGGGCGGTTTGTGTACTCACGTCAGGCATGTTTAACGTCGTCGAGTGGTGGTACGTCGTCGCCGTGAGGGGTTTTTATACCGTCGTCGTCGTGCTAAATGTTGTCTCAAATCAAACCCGGGCAGTCGCATCACCTCGGGACTTAACCAACCGCCACGTTGTCGCCGCATCAGTTTCCAAAACGGATACAGTCCACCCCATTGAGTCAACCCTCGATTACTGCGAATGCGTCGAGGTCGTGAATGCACGGGATCCATGTTCACACGCCCAAAATATCCCGCGCCCGTTTGGTTTGTTTGGGAAATAAGGCACTGGCCACACGCACGGCGTCTTTCACGCTCTTATGACTCAACGCTTTCTTGGCTTGTTTGGTAATTTCCTTTTTAAGGGCGTCTTCGGCTTTGCGTTTGATCCCGCGTGTCAAACCCGTTGTCAAGCCTCTCTTGATATTACTAGGCAGTTTTAAAGGATTTCGCGTCCTTATAAGACCTTGCAACCCCCCACGCATCAGGTCCGTCGCCAACCCTTTGCCTTGTTGATCATACCACTCGTCGGTTCGAAATCGTGTCAAACTTCCCCCACGCATGGTGTCTTCTTCTTCTTCACCAGGGATGCCTTTGGTTGTTTTTCACAGCGGGCTCGTCTCTTTTTATACTCACATGAGGCTGCACGTAAACGATTCCCCCGCATAGCGTTTTCGTTTTCCTTGTCGGATTTCCTCCATGCGTTTCAAATGCGATTTTCTGGCATTCTTTTTCGCCAACTTTTCTAGCCCTTTGGTGATGGACCAGGCCGTTTTAGGAATTCCCGCAATCACGGCGTTGATCCCTTCCCCCGCTTGGGGACGTCGGCGTCGTTGTCGTTGTCGTCGTCGTCGTTTCGGAGGCATGATGTTTGACTGGGGGTTCCTTCTCGTCTCTCTTTTTTATGCCTTTTTGAAGTGCAAGGTGACAATGGTATGACCGTCACCAAACTTGACCAAGTCTCCTCCGGCACCAATCGTTTCGGCCACTTGAACGTGAATCATTTCCACCACCTCGTTACGAAGAGACATGTATTGAATGTGCAACGGTTCAAAATACAGGGTGCCACGTGCTTGTCGCTTGTACTGGATTTCACGCAATAAATCGGTCACGCGATTGCCCACCACCGTGCTGCCTGCCACGTCCGAGTACACGTGCAACGATCGTGTGGGTTCCCCCACCACCGCCCGAAACGCCACATTCAAGTTGGTGAAACGCCAACCACAACTCATACTCAATTCCATGTAGTCTTGCACTCGACTGGTGGTCCAAAACACCGGGTTCCCATCCTTATCGGTGATATCCTTCCAATCGCTGTTCTTGGTCATGTCGGGGATTTGATCCCCCAGGAAGTCTTGCTGTAAGTTCGGGCCCAAAATCCATCCGCTGGTGATTTTACGTAACCATCCCATCTTGGCAGCTAACTTGGTATGAACGGCAAACGAGGGCGTGCGAACGGATCCATCATGAGAGACATTCGTGTTGTCAATGAGCAGATCCTCCCCTTCCCAACGAAACTTGACGTACGTGTGTTTGCCTTGCTCGTCCAAAAACGTACCCCCTTGGATCACCGATTCCCGTCGTTTCTGTTCCACATGAGTAATGGCGGCTTTCATAAAACTCACCCCGTCCACCACCCAATCCCAGTCGTTAATATCGTCAATTTTGGTCACGGCCGCTCCATATTTGTTATAGGTCCCTCCGTCTTGACTGGGGGCTTTTAGGTGCCATTTGATGCCTAAGACGTGTTGTCCTTTCATCACCAACTCGTACAAATTGACGCGCGCATCCGGTAAGGAAATGGCACTCAACCCCACTTGCCATCCACCCCCTGTGAGTTGTAACGGTTTCGGTAGACGAATCTTGAAGTTATTGGCTTGGTTGTTGGGAAATTCCCGTCGATTGGAATGACTGGGTAACGTCACGTAGAACGACATCTTTGTCTACTTCACACCACCACCTCCCTTTTAAAGTGGAGGGTCAGGAGGGTATGCCCTTCGCCAAATTGGGCGAGATCCCCATTGATTTCGGCCATCTGGGTTTCCACGATTTCCACCACTTCGTTGCGTACCGGGACATATTGAATATGACGCGGTTCAAAGTGCGTGGTTTCTTTGGGCTGGTACTTGATTTCTCGTAAGAGATCCGTGATGCGGCCCCCTACCATACTACTGGTCCCTACATCACAATACACGTGCAAAGGACGCACCGAGGGAAATTCCAACGAGGGCCGAAAGGTCGCGTTCACATTCACAAACCGCCAATTACAGGTCATACTCAAGTTCATATAATCCCCATCCACTTTCCAAAAGGCGGGTTTATTGCTGCCATCCACGACATCCGACGGGGTAGGAATCGTGTCCGAATGAAATTCTTGTAGGATATTGGGTCCCAATCGATAGACTCCCGGCGACACTTGTTCAATCCATCCCATTCTCAAGGCCAAGGTTCTACCCCATTCCACGCGGGCCACTTGTCGTGTGTAATCCACATTGACGGTATTCAACACCAAATCCCCGTCGGAGGTCCATTCAAAGGTCGGGTACAATTTGACGCCATTGTTCTCGGCCCATTTGTTGAGGGGTTGGGTTTGTTTGGCACGGCTTTGCTCGTACCGGTACACCAGTTGATGAAACAAGTGCGATCCCGTCGACGAGGCCAATTCCTTTTTCATATCCCGGCCGTAGGTAAAGAGTTCGCGACGTTGATGCCACCAGATATCGTTCCCCAAATCGTCTTTGTCATGCACGCGTTCGTGCCATCGTACATACAACAGAGGATGGGATTCGCCCACGCCTCCTTCTTCCGCCACCACCGGAATGGTGGGTAAGGATAAACTCGCCATACCCACCATCCATCCGCGTCCCATAAATCGAATGGGTTTCGGCAACCGGTTTCGGAACTGATGGGCTTTGTTGCCCGGAAACTCTTTGGTACTCGCATGACTCATCAACGTCACGTAAAACGACGAATTGGGGACGAACGTCATTGTTTTTTAGCGGCGTCGGCGTCGTTTGCGCGGTTGAAGGGATGTCACGTCACCACGAGCAATCCAACTATTGTACTTGTCGGGCCACCCTTTCCACTTGACCAACCAACGATCTTTTTGACGCTTAAGTACCTTTTCGATGCGAAACACGTCGGACACCTGGACTTTTTGTAAATCCTCTTCGTAAAACGTGCCTTGGATGGGGGTGTCATCCCATTCGTGAATCTTATAGGTGGGCACGGGGCCCGGGATCACCCGATGCACCACAAACACTTCTTCGGTCCAACCGGGGAGATACCCTTTTTCAAAGGTCCGATGAATCGTGTTCAGACGGACCCGATCCCCCACTTTGAATTGGGGTTTTTTGTAGCCTTTCAATCGCTTGCTGTACAATCGTTTCCACACGGCTTCTTCGTTGTCCCACGTCACGTCTTCGGGGGGCATGCCAATACTTCGATGACGGGTGGCATTATACCCTTGTACCAACTGGGGTAAGACATTGTCAAAGCGTAAGGTGTTGGCCGTGGTCAAATAACGGTACAATCGTTCTTTCAAGGTCCGATTAAATCGTTCCACCACACTGGCTTTGGCATCCCCTTCGGTGGAAAAATGGTGAATGTCTTGCTCCTCCACCCATCGTTGAAAGGTCCGATTGTAAAATTCTTTCCCTCGATCCGTTTGCAATCGGTTGGGGTGACGTCCTCCTTGTCTCACAATCTTCTCAAAGGCTTTGACGAGGGCCACGCCGGTTTTGGTTTTCAACGGTTGGACCCACGCGTACTTGGACAAGACATCCACGACGGTCAATAAGTAGCGTATACCCCGATTATGTTTGGCCAACCGTTGCACTTCCACTAAATCCGCGGCCCATTGATCGTCCAACCCCCCTACGATCACGGGTAAGGTAGCAAAACGACGACGTCGTGGTTTATGCAAGGTGTAGCCCACATCCTGTTCCAAGAGTCGTTGGGCTTTTTTCAACGGGAGACCCTGGGCTTTGGCAAACCGTTGCACCCCGCCTAAACTCCCCGGAGCGCTAGGATCATGGTAACGGCTTAACCATTGTTGCGAGACCTTGCTTTTCTTCGTGGACGAGATAGGGCGTTTGGTTCTCTTCAACTTTGTTGTTGTTGACCAGCGTTGAGTTTTCTTTCGAGGGGCCATACGTTCTGGCATTCATCCCATAAGGTCGGTATGGAAGGGATGGTGTGGGGATGCGCCTTTTGAATGATTCGATACCATCGCCAGGCGTCCGGATGCGCTTTTAACCATAACACAAACACCACCCATCGATACAGGTTACGATCCACGTGGGTTTCTTCAAAGATGTGGAGAGGGTGCGTGTCCTCGGGACAGGGAGGAATCGGGATTTGGGTGCCGGGTTGGTGATCATATAACACTTGGCACAGGGTTTGATGGCATTGCCAATCCACCAGGGACAACAGACCCTCCCACGCGTAAGACATCCACACAGCAGACTCCATGGACTAAATAAAAAAAATTTTATTCCTACTCCTTTTTTAAACCATTAAAAGAGACCTAGACGATGACGACCACAGGCGACGGTCTCGAGATCTTTCTGCCAGTTCTCTACACTGTCACTGTACTTGGGGGGTGGTGGCGCTGGGGCCACCATCATTTCTTGACGGTTCTTGAGCTCTTGAATTTCTCGCAACAATTGTTTCTCATAATCTGTCAGGGGGCGATCCTCTTTCCTGGGGGCACGAGGAGGTGGGCCTGGGATGTCATAGCCCCGCTTGGGATATCCTTGCGCATCCCGGGTAGACAAAGGAGATTCCGCTTGTTGATCGGCTTTCTTGGGCGGGTTGTCATGAAACCAACTCCAGTACTTGGGACCCAAGGGTTGATCGGCCCATCGGAAGAAGCCACACGTTTTCTTGGAACAATTCAGAAACAAACGATCGGGGTTCTGGGTCGAATGGCTCTGTTGCAGCGTGGCGGGTTCACGGCAAAAGCACTGCAAACAAGTCCACATGTCCAACACTTCTGTATGAGGTTGACTATACACGGCTTTCATATACTCCAGAGCTTGATCTTGGCCACAAAACAGCAAACAGGGTTGCATGGGACATTTCACATACTTCCACCCCTTTTGAGATTCTCGGGCCTCCAAACGCACGTCATGGCAAGGGCATACCATAGTGTCCACCTTTTCCTTGTTGTCTTTGATTGGATAATGGCCCACCTCATTGTCATACACGGTCATCAGAGTGAATTGGGGGGTAGATTGCTCCGCCATGTCATTCAATTCTTTCATCATATCTTCCACCGCCGCTCGGGTATCTTCCACCACCTCCCCTACCACCGGATCACAGTCCACGGGTGTCATCGTTTGAATCGTCTTCTTCTTCTTCTTCCCCTCTGGGGGATGGGTTGTCTTTCTCTTCCGATCGTCTGACATCGTGCTCACGATTTTTTTCACCCGCCCCTGCCTTTTTATACCCATACCCCTACGCTCTCATTGGTCAGCTTGTTATAACCTTATAAGGACGTCTCCGCGTCCCATTGGTCAGCTTGTTATGACCTTATAAGGACCTCTTGTCTTCCCATTGGTCAGGTGTTCCTATTTAAGAGGGTCCCTTGCTCCCTACATCGTCATTCTCCCAAGCCATGCCCCCAGACATCATGATCGGAGAACAAGATCTCGGTGCCTTGGAACTGCAAGTGGGTCATGGCCATGTGGTCTACACCGGGGGAGCCAAAGGTACGGATGCCCTCGTCGAAGAACAAGCCAAACACTTTGGGATGCAGCTCGAAGTGCTGGTCCCACCGAACCATCCTCGAGCCACGTTCATCACCCCTTCTACGGTGGAAGTGCTGATGCTGGCCAATCCCCATCTTCACCAGGCAGCAGAGAAACTAGGCAAAAAAATGCCCAGTCATTTTTACACCCTGCAATTGCTGCAGCGCAATTATTTATTGGCCAAGAAAGCTCATACCATCTATGCCTTTGGCATCTTGGAACCGGATCATAAACGCGTGAAAGGAGGCACTGGTTGGACTGTGCAATTGGCTATGGATTTAGGCAAACCCGTCTATCTCTTTGACATTCCCAGTCAAACGTGGTACCGTTCGGACCATTACTACCAAGTCAACGAGAATGCCGCCACCCTAGTCACTGGCAGTCAATTTGTCCCTTGGGGCCCCAAAAAGCCCACCCTTCATCAAAGCAGTGCCGTGGTAGGATCCCGGGAGGTGGACGACAAAACCCGAGCCGAAATTCAAGCCTTGTTCAACCGCACCTTCTGTCTCCCCGAGAACATTGATCAATTACGTATGGAACTGGAAGACTTTCATTTGTAATTTTTAATTTTTACTTTTTCAATCTGTACATAGGCCTTTTTAGTTTTTATTTTTCCAATTGTAGTTTTTTTTCTAATTGTACATAGGAACGCCCGCGTGGCAAAGAACACAGACCACCCTTTGTAAAAAACATCAACTCTTCTTTTTTAATTAAAAAATTTTAAAAAACTGACATCACTGGTTTTGCACTTGGTCATAAATAATGTCTCTTGACTCACAGTTGTCTTGACTCACAATAAAAAACAAAATGTTCAAAGAAATAAAACACGTCGCACTTGGTTTGCCCGCAGGCGTCTTGACGAGAGGCCATCTTGAGATGACTCCGCCGGCGGTTCGATTTCTTTTATAGTCTCTGGGTCCTTCCCTGCAAAGCCTCATGGGTCCAAACTAGAGAGGGGGGAGGGGGGTCCCCCCTCCTCGTCCCCGTCCCCCTCCCAAAAGTATCATGGGACCTCCTTCTCATTGGCCCCTTCCCTCCCACGTGACCCTTTTTTTCTCTATAAAAACTCGCCTCTGCTCCCCGTTTTTTCACTCCCAAGCCAGCAAGCAAGCAAGCAAGCAAGCAAGCAAGCAAGACAAGCAACAGCTACGGATACCGGTAAGCCATTTTATTCCTCCTCTCTTTCAATCTAAGTAGTTAGTCTGTTCTGGAGCAAACCGGGCTAGATCCCACGTGCTCCAGGATTTAATTAATGATTCGCTTTCTCTATAAAAAACAACCACGTCATGTCCGTTGACTTTTTCTGGAGAGTTGAAGGGTGACAATGGTTCGGCCTTGTTTAAACGGAGCCGGCTGTCCGTCGGCTGTTTGAATGTCTATCTCAATGCTGTCAAAGATGGTCTTGCCCAGAGGAAAATACATCCGTTGCCTGGTATCAAATTGATGCTCGGTATTGCCCGCATCCAAGGTACGTAACAAGCCTTTTTCTTGATTTCCCACAATGCTCGGGGCCACCAGATCCGTGTAAATCATCAAGGGTTGTTGTCCTTGTTGCGGTTTGACCGTAGGGGTGGTGGGAAAAGGTTGCCGACTCAAATTCGGACCCAAGAACAACTCATAATCAAAGTCGGGGTGGGTAAAGCTGACGGAGACGTGCCCCAACGGGGGATATTTGGCTACAGTGCCGGTGGTGGGTTCCCATTTATGCCGATCGTTGTAATCCACAATATGTTTCACCAGATAATTCTTTTCTTGGACCACGCGTTCCGTGGGCGTTCCATCTTTCACCAATCCCATCAAGCCCGCCAATTTCCATTCCATTTCAAATTCCATGTTGGCTGGAATGAGGACATACAACGAATCTAATTCAGAGGCGATGCCCTTATTGGTGATTTTCACATAGGGTTGAGCCAGGTTCAAAGCGGCTAGTTGTTGTCGTTTGGCTAAATCATCCACGTCCATTTTGGGTATATCCATCATGACTTCCATGCGTTGTTTTTCCATTTCGTAGGCAATGGTAATCCAGGCTTCTTTCAAATTGTGGTAATACCCTGGCGGTAAATACATTTGTTTGGTGACTTTCAGGGGCGCCGTGTTATCCGCCCGTTTTGGCATGTATCTCACATCTGTTTTCATCCAATGGTTTTGACTATCTTCTTGCGTCCAATTCTGTTTGGTTTGATCTTCCAAGGATTGATTAAACCCCGGGTGGGACATATGTACCAACGCCACTTCCCAATCATCTTCTACCAAATAATAAGAACGAGGCAATCGTGCCGTAAATTTTTGACCCGTGCCTTGCGCTTGATCACTCAGGAGCGTGATGTAAACACTCATGGTGACTACTCCCTCACTTAGGGTTTACCCCCTTTTATATTTGCCCCGCTGCCCCACTTGGACTGGTGCCATATCAAACCCATATATGGGCCATATATGGGTCACCCCCGTTCCAAAAATTGGACTTTGGACTTTTGAGCCCGCGTTTTCTCCGCGGTTTTTTCCTTCCCCTTGAGCCCACGAACGATTTTTTCCACTGGTCAGTGGTTTCCCATCTCAAATCACGTGACTTCCGGTTCCCATGAGCCCACGATCCTTTTTTCCCAACTGGTCAGCGGTTTCTCATTTCAAATCACGTGACTTCCGGTTCCCATGAGCCCGCGATCCTTTTTTCCAACTGGTCAGCGGTTTCTCATCTCAAATCACGTGACTTCCGGTTCCATGAGCCCGCGATCCTTTTTTCCAACTGGTCAGCGGTTTCCCATCTCAAATCACGTGACTTCCGGTTCCCATGAGCCCACGATCCCCCTTTTACCCACTGGTCAGCGGTTTCCCACACCGGAAATGATATGACGTCATCACTTTGCTCTCGACCAATCAGAAGCCTCCAAATGCCCCAAACGGGCCCAATTTACTACTGTTGATATTAATGTAGACACGAACTGACATTGTTATCTGCAGAAGCATTTTCTGACTATCCTTTTTATGTCTAAAAAATGCTTTTGCGGCTAAAAATATAACAATGCAAGCTCCTGGTCAGCGAAAACATTGTTCCTTAAAACATTTATTCCTAGCAGTAAAACCTACCGAGTTGTTGTTGAAGGCCCCATGTGTTCGACCTAAAAGGGCCATTTGTTTCCTCAGCAAAATATCTACTGCCTTCACTATCAGAAACTGTTGAAAAGAAAAAGCAGCAAATAAATTAACACTTCACCATATCTGTTGGTGTACTTTAATAAGTGCTTTTCCTAGCACTTTAGTTTGACTCGCGCTTGATTTGCCAGGTTCTTACTCCACTGCTCGCCTTCTTTTGTACGTATCCACAGTGAAAACATTATGGCATAATTGTGCTTTTTTCTTGCGTTTTTTACACCCATCAATTCTTAAATGCAATTAAATGTGTACATTCCAAAGGGTATGTTGTCCAACCTTTTGGTCCCAAATTTTGGGTGTCGCTATTGGCCATGTGTTCTAGAACAGCGCGAACAATATTTTTTCGACTAGTCTGAAATATGGTAGAGAGTTTTCTGTTTTGGCCTGAAAAGGGAAACGTTTTCAAGGACAGAAGAAGGGTATGTTTTTTTAATGGGCTACGGTTTCTGAATTCTCTTCACCTATGCTCCCTTCTCTAAATTCCTCAGGGAACGCCCTCGTCCTCAGGCGGGTACAATAAAGCCTCAAAAGGTAATCAGTTACTTGTTTTCGGTATACTTCGTTACTTTCAAAACTACTGGCACAGGTAACTTTGTTTATTATTTGAGCATTAGTTTCTCTAAAAACTGTGGTACTGCAAAGATGGCGTAGACAAACACTCGTTCTGACGAAGGGCTAACACTCAAAACTTTTGAATACCCCAAGTTACGAGTTTACCCTGTATTAATTCATTTAATTAAAAATAGTTTTTTTTTCCTTACCTTCAGAAGAAGCAACTGTGCTCTTTTTATGTGATTTTGCTGCAAAGAAGAGAATGTGGTATTTGGTTTACGAAACGACCACAGCGCAATTGCTTTCGTTAAGATAGGATTTTGACAAGACGATACGCGGGAAGTAACAAAATAGACACTGAAAATTAAGATATATCTTCGAGATAAAAAAACCTGAAATTTTTGTTTTAGGTATATGAAAGACATACCATTTCGATAAAAATTAGAATATTAGAGGGTAAGGATTTGGGCCTTAGGCCGGTGCCTCCCCGTACAAAACCGTTTATTGAGTACACTGCCGGGAAAAATTGCGCACAAAATTGGTTTCAATAAAAATCCGCATTTTTCCAGCCGCACTGATTGTACTTTGCAGCATAGGAAAGAAAGAATCAAACACGTGATGACTTTCGTCTACAGTAATTAAAAAAACACCGCTTTAATTTAAGTTGTCGTGAAATTTTTTGGTCCATACCTTGTTTGTGAGTATAGTAAAGTGGTAACTCTGCTCCGATGGGCAATGAAAAGAACACTGCAAAAGCATCAAGTAAACAATGTAACAGAGTAGTAGTAAAGTAGTCTTCTACGCAGCCGTTCTTAGCGTCGTCAGGCAACGCGTTGCGTGACGACCTACGAACGGCTGCGTAGGAGACTAGTAGTAAAGAGATAGCATCACTTCACAGCCGCTACTCTCCCACCCATCGCTTGACAGGGTAATCGATTGCAAAGTTTTAAGCTAACAATGTACAAACTAATGGTTGTAAGGATAAATAACGACTGAATACTTACTTTTTTGAATTATATTTTTCTTTTTATTCATTTTTCTTTCTGTAAATGAAAATAATGATTAAAGATATGCTGAAGAAGAAAATTGTTTTGCCATAAATAGAAATTTGAAATTTTGTTGAATTTTTCTTGTCAACCAGGGCTTGAAAGAAAATTAACGAGGATGACATGAAGTCGACGACACGTCATGTAACGTTCATATCGTTAATTTTCCTTTTAAATTTAAAACTTTTAACCAGGGTTTAAACAGTTTAAATCGCCATTGACTGCGTTTCATTCTTGTTTCCTGCCTTGCAAGCATACAGCCTTTTTTGCCAGCTTCCACTTTAACTCAGTCTCCTTTGCAACAAGAGCAGCGCTGCGTCACGACCCAGATAACATAACGTCATTGTTTCTGTACATATATTGTGACTGTGATTGTTTAAGGGTATGACTTACCGTTTTCTGGTCCTATATATACATGCTTTACTATTTTCGGATACAGGTGAGGAACTGTAAGAAAAATACCAAAAGAAAAACTTTAATTCACGGTCAGTTTTAATGTGCAAACAGGTGATTAAAATATTTGTTAATGTCTCTACATACTTTCGGCTCTTTTCTTGTACGCTTCAACGTCCTCTTTGGGAGGGGTGGGTACAACTGCAAAAGATTGAAGCAACTTAGCCTTTTCGCTTTTCAAACCCTTGCTTATGTAGTACGATTGCAGCTACTGAGTCCGTGGGCTCAATATGACCGTTCAAATGAACGCTATTGAGCAATACTTTCCTGTGATGCTGTTTACTATCCTGTTCGACGTGGTTCTATCTTTTCAGTCTTTGCACGAAATCATTAAGTATGACCGTTCAAATGAAAGCTACTGAGCAGTACTTCCCTGTGGGACTGATTACTATGCTGTGCAAATTGGTTCTACAGCTTTTCATCCTTGAGTTGTGAGGCTAATTGTAGGATATTTACTTTCGCCTTCTAACAGAGCGAGTGCTCGACACTTGGATGACCATTCATTGACCTACATTGTAACCATTCAAATGAAAGCTACTTAACAGTACTATTCTTTGGCTTTTGTTTGCTTTGTGATACTTATAAACTTTGGTACTTCATATTGTTTCGATCGTGATGTATTAATTGAATTACACTAACATCTGAGGAAATTACAGTAAAAACATTTTTATGTAAGCATGCCTGATCTATCTCTCCAAACAGGTGAGTCTTTCCACGTGACCTTTCCATGGGCATCTTTGGCAAACACTTGAACTATAAAGCAAATCATACATACACATTGTATACATATATTATGACAAAAACGCTCCCTTGTGATTTGGAATAAAATAAAGAAATATCTGCATTTTAGATGACCTCGAACCGACATTACTTTATAAGATAAGTAGAATCTGTAACTTTGGCATTCTCAAAAACTTCAAGCGACGGCGTCCCACCAAAATATTGAAATTTCGTTTCGTTTACTAAGTCCAAGTTATGTCACAAAATGTCACCAAATATAACCCTTACCTGGATAAAACGTTAGTTTCTATGGAGCCGGAACAAGTAGGTTGGAGGTGAAGTATAGAATTCCATTGATTGAAGTGGATTGCAGCTCGTTAAACTTGATTTGCGACAAGCGGTCCAGAAATGAAAGTTGCCATATCCGGATGGGACTTTGTTTTTTTATTTATTTTTATTTTCTTTGGCCGTTATTTTGCCTTAAGTTTATATTTCCTTGCTTTCATCACTTTCAGCGAGGTTTTTTTCCTATTTCAATAGCGTTTTCCAGCCATGATCACAAAAATACCATTCTTGATCTTCTGATATAATAATCGAGAACGTACGAACCTGCATAACAAAGGCTGCAGCTCCATACGAAGAATAAGGCTGTTAGGTTTGACATCTTCGCTATGTTCAAAAACGTCATAAGACAAATGCGTTACCATAGAAACTTTCAAATGATTTACTTGTGGGTTGTATCATGCGCATGCGTTAAACACAAAGGCGCTCTTAGTTCCCACAAGTCTAAGCAAAGAATGTTGTAAGACTTAAAAGTACTGATTATTGAAAGTACCATTCCCTCCATCCTCGGAGACTAGAGACAATTAGGGGCTGTTTACATGGAGGGAGGAAGATCCTAGCACTAGAAAGATCCTAGAAGGCGAAACAAATTTTCGTTTGGTTTACATGCAAAAATTTCGGTCGGGGTGTTTGCTGGAAATCAAATAATATGTTCACCCTCGTTAAATAAAGTGTATTGTATTGTATTGTATTGTAAATAAAACTGTCAGTCTTTAGCAGGTGAACGCCCGGCTGCCGCCATATTTGTGTTTCTGTCCCTAGTACTAGGATCTTCCGAGCGAAGGCAGTTTACATGGTGCTAGGATCTTCCTATCTCTCAGCTAGGAAGATCCTAGTGCTATAAAGATCCTAGCACTAGGGCCCAGTACAACATTTTGCATGTAAACTGAATACAGAAAACATATGGCGCTAGGATGATCCGCCTTCTAGGATTTTCCTAGCGCTAGGATCTTCCTCCCTCCATGTAAACAGCCCCTTAATCGTAATGGGACGAAGATTTCACGAGCAAGATCAGCACAACGAAAGGCGCGTGTAAACGTTCGCTCGTACCAATTTTGCTACTATCTTTCCCTTGGTATCCTAGGATGTATTCCCTCAAGCGAAAGGCAGCTAATAGCTGCTGTTTGCTAAAGAAACAGCAAAAGATAAATCTTTTAACATTTTTAAAGTAAATGAGGAAGTTCAGTTATGAAAGTGGGGAAATTTTTAGTATTCTTTAACTCTAATTGCATATATAGTAACGTTTAGTTTTTAGTCTTTCAAGTTTTAAGGAAATGTCCTTTACAGAGGCGCCCTCTGCCGTTTATATTGTGATGTGTTCTGTATGTTATATACTACGTTTTCCTCTAGGTAATTCCAAAAATTGCCAAACATGAACATGAAGAAAATGAAAATCCATTTTCGTTGTACATGTTGTATTTGGAATTACCATTTCTAGTTCAGATTAGCCTGTAACCGAGTGATTAAACTGTCGGATGTCACACACAAAGTAAAAAACAATTAAGTAAGGCACTTTGATTTCAAGAAGGAAAATAACTCGATGCAGGAGAAATCTAACATAACTCCGAATTGTCGGACTGCATTTCTTTCTAAATTTATCCTAAGGATAAAAAGGCGGAGATCTTGACAAATCTGCAATTTGAGAATCGAGAAATCACGGAAGTCTGGGACCTACCGATTGTGTTGAAGGCATTTATCTTCTTATGCCTGACATTTAAAAACGAGAATTCTCAACAGATTTCCCTAGACCTAAATGTAGACTACGATCGTTTGCTTCTTTAAAGCGCCGACACACGGTCACCAGAAACTTGCAAACTCGTGTAAGCAAACACAAGTTAACATGTGTGAACGTTGCAAAAACAGGTTGCCAAGATTTTGCCATAACTTTTTTGCGACGTTCACAGAGGACAATTTGTATGTGTCAGCGCTCATTTGCAAACACTAGTTTGCCTACTAACGATGCCTTTATTGGTCTTGCGCGCCAAGTTTCACGTCCCTCAATACTCTGATCATTCATGCATATCCAATAAGAGAAAGTTTGCTGGTACGTAAAGGCAACTGGAAACTTCGCAATCGATAAGGAATTTCTATCTACACATACAAAATTCTTTTACGCTAAAACTGCGATATTAAATAATACCACTATCGCAAAATAACCCAAAATGTAACACCTGAATATAATCTTGGGTCTTTACGATCGACAACAGGTAGCAATCAACAAAATAAATCACAAAAACATTCGGGAAATTTCTTGTTATACCTACAGAGAATGAGCAAACCTGTGTTTAAGGGCTTCACTTTCAAGTCCCCAGCAATACTTCTCAATTTGCGGTTAAGCCATGTTAATTGCTTTGTGTTTCGCCTCCGTATTTCTCGATTTATCCTTTAAAACACATTGGTGAGTGTTAGGTTGTGATGTCATGCTGTCTTGATTTTTCATCCATCCCACCTGCCAGTGCGGTCAGGTAGTTTTGGTTCGAACTGTATGGCGGTCAATGGAGCACCTCACAGCTTTCCAAATTTTACATATCAACTCGGAAAAAAAATACATCGATGCCACTGCAAAGAGCACCTTAGAATTAGCAAAACGTGTAAAACTGTTCACGCCTATATGCGAAATGAATTTTGAAATTTTAACAGCCGTTTTAATGGGCGTAACGATTTCTTGAATCCGGGTGATGCAAGTCGTGCGTACTGTCATGCAAATATCTGTGACAAAAACAAAAATTCATTAAACCATACTTACGTTTCTGATTAAGATATATCACTCAGATTTTAAGTTCTGTTAAATTTAAGATGTCCTTTCTAGTACAAACTTTAGGTTAAAAAAAACCGACTCCAAGGTAACCATAGTATATTCAGACACCTGATAGACCAGGGAGCACGTGATGTTGAGGAAACAAACAAAGGTACTTGACCCAGCTATTCCGGAGCAATGCGCTTAAAAAACTGAGTAAATAATAGGGAAATAATAGCTTATGTGAGTGAATCGTAACAAATTTGCATATTCAACAACTGTTATCTCCATGTGCTAAATGTTCGTCTGGTTAAAAATACGGGAAGAAAACAAAAAATAATTCTTTGAACAACGGGTGTTACTTCCAAACGTTCAGTACTGTTTCTGTAAATATTTCGTGATCATGCATTTGCATGCGACGGCAAATAGAACTAATGACAACAATGGGTCGTATCTTTTGCCTAATGAAAGTAATCAATGATTGAGTAAAGGGCCGCTTTTATGGGAATTCTGAATTCTTAGACCGTATCTCTGTTTACCTGTTTAGTATTCATTAATATGCCCCCAAAAAACTGGGGGACCGAATTATCATGAGCAATACGACCCAATTCAGACTGGTTGAAAGGAGCAGACTATCTTAGGAGCGGTTTAAAACACCATTAATGGCAACTGTAAGCTAGTGTAGCCTGCGTAGCAGGCGTAAACGGAGGAGGGGGAGGGGAGCGAATTCGCGGGAGAAAAATGAGGGACTAGGGCCTTGGACCTCGTCCCCAGCCCCCAGACCCCAATCTTTCTCCCGTGTTCTCCCTCCCCTTCCCCTTCCCCGGTTACGCAGGCTATGGCAACTAGGGTTCATCGAAAATTACTCTGAAGATGACTACGGCTCAGGTTGTCAAAAAGCAAGTCACCAACAACTTGCATCCTGTTTAAAAGGTACTCTTAGCCCGTCGATCACACTACGCGAGCTAATTGGCTCATTCACTGCAGATTCTGTCTCTTTCCCCAAATTCAAGGAAAGCACAAAACGTATAAATGATAATGAATATATGAAGTCATCATAAATGTGAACTTCGGATGAAATAAGAAATGATGAGGACCCTTGCAGTTAAAGAAATCAACTTAAACAGCTGATAAAAGAACAATCTCAAAAATTCAGGCTTCAACGGGATTCGAACCCATGACTCATGACCTCTACGATACCGGTGCAGCACTCTAACTAATTAAGCTGTAGAGCCACTGATTTCATTTGTTTCACCATGTAAAATGACGAATGCGCAAATGACCAAGCTCCCAGTCGGCGTGATACGCTCAATTGGTTGGAGCGCTCCACCGGTATGTTTTCAAGCCTAAATTTTTTCAGGTTCATTTATCAACTGTTTAAGTTGATATCTTTAACTGCGAGGGACTTCATCGTTTCTCACAGAACGTATATTTGATTTGCCGGGCATAATCAAAGGACTCTGGACACATAGTGATATTGAGATTAGGCGTGTCGGGGTCTGATCGTGTAGATTGGGCTAGCCCTTTTGATGGAGGTACGATATTTTTAGCCCTGATAGAGACCATATGGCAATAAAGTAACTATACACAATGTAAGCGTCATATAACTGAGGGTTGAGAGCCAATGAAAGCCGGCGGCAATAGCTAACAGTTCATGCATGGTGCAGTCACCTCCGCGCCCCACCCATGGATATATGAACGCTTCATGGTTTCATACCATACACGTCACGTGTCCGTCATATGCACAATTCCCAAATGCATTGAAGTGAGCAAACCACATTCAATCACAACCGATCACTTCTAATAAATTGATTTATTTTTAATCAACAATAACTGAGCATTTTCACGGAAACCTGAGCTTAATGTTGTCTTAAGCAAAATGTTGCTGTATCAAGTTTTCAAAAAGAGTTTACGTCACAGCTCGTAATAATACACAACGGTAGCCGTTATCAAATAACTGACTCAAGTTCTGATTTGCATCACAGAGGTTAAACTTCAATTTATAGCCTTTCTTTTGTAAAAGAAAGAAAATGGCCGCTTTGTGCTCTCTTGATCGGATGCAAGCACTTTAAGTTGACTGTGAGAATTCGAAAGTAGCTATGTTAGCTCTCGCCTGCAGCAGTTCGGTTTCCCATAAACTACTTAATATATCAAACACGAGAAAAAGTGTTTCATCAGGATATGCAAGCATCGAGACGTGGGCTAAAAAAACGAGGCTCAACCGAGTTTTTTTTTACCGACTTCGAGGATGCGTTTGCATCAGGTTATGTGAACACCAGCGTTATTTACTGTTTCTTAACTCGTATATTTGAGACTAAATTAAATATCTTTAATCCAGATTGTCCTTATTCATCAACGTGTGCCAAAAGATCCTCATAAATGATCTCTGCCATCTTTTCATAACCAGCATGCGTCATGTGTAAACCTTCTTCCCACATTTTCTTCCGCTCTTCGTTACTTAGAGAATATCTGGGAAATTTTGTCGCCAGGTCACAAAGAATTGTAAAATCGTTAGTCCTGGCGTAGTGTCTTAACTTTTCGTTGATGTAATTTCGTTCCAGACGCGTGTGCTGGCAAGGTGGTCTATCGGATTCTTCGCAGTCCATTTCTGGGATGGTGACAGCCATCGTTTTGGCGCCAAAACGGTGTGACGTGATGTGCAAATCTATAATGTGCTCCACTGCTGTGTCCCAGGCCTTTCTGTTGCGCGTGTGGCTGTTATGTACGATGTCGTTTGTTCCAGCGAGTATTACAACCCAGGAATATTTGGTTTTCGCTAAAAGTAGAAAAAGAAAATAAGCTTTATACAAAAATATGAAGCTCTTAGACAAAGGGATAACGCTCAAAACGTCAGCTTTCAATTTCCTTACGGTGGCCAATGTACTTCTTCAACTTAGTTGATAAACACAAATTTTCGTGCTTGACTTCCCCACTTTAGAAACTAACTCCTTTATTAAACTTCGTTTAAGACGTTGTGGATGCTACTAACAGCTTATTTTAACAAGCTCAAGACTATCACTTTATACGATAATGTCTATATCAGTAATAACAGACAACACATATCTCAATCAAGAGTGCAAAACAAAAACTAAACTAATAACAATGGTAAATAAAAAAGATTCAAGCAACACAAAGAAAACCAATCAGAACTTAAGACAAATTCATGGAACAGGGGCCTAGCGCGGGAAAAGGTGTATTAAAAGCAAGTCACAAAAGGCTTTGGTTTTATTTTACTTTTATTTTGTTGATTTGGTTGAGAAAGTGGCGTTGTAAGGCAAAGTCCAAGCAAACGTAATTTACTTTCGACGATCCACTAAAAACCGGTCTCAACTTACCGTTTTGCAGGTGACTTTGAAGCTGCGAGGACATTTCAGAAGCCTCGGTGCCATCTTTGGCAACCATCGTCAGAGTATAACATCTGTGGACGTCTTTGTTTAACAAATACTCCAGGGTGTTGGCATAAGGCGTGTGACTCTTGTCGTCGCTATGGAAGCCATTTGTCAGACTATCCCCAAGAGCAAGAATAGACAGTGCCTTCACGCCTAGGAAGGAATAATAAACGGTTGCTGCGACCAATGATTAGGGATATTTAACAACTGGTCATCTAAACAACATTTTTCCAAACAAAGAAACAGCTATCCTTTAACCTAACCCCTTCGCTTTGAACAACGCCCTTTGTCAAAATACAAAAAGGTCTACAGCCTAAAACCAGTAGCCTGCGATATACAGCCGCGGCGAGAAATGGCAGTGTCAGCAGACTAGAAAAGACTATTACAATAACGCGGACTGGCATTTGTCAGACTTGTCTGTAACTTAGGGGCTCAAGGAAAGTATTTATCTGTTTATCTATCTATCTAGCTAAATATCTTCCTGTCTGCCCCGACCTGCCTCAGTCAATAAGTATTTACTCATACCACCATTTCAATATTCATATTATCGGAAAATGTCGAAGACATGCTTGTAAATGTTCAATGAAAGTTAAAGTGCGCACGCGCTCAATCAACAGATGGCGTGTGGGAGGATTGTGGGAGAAGGAAGGCTTTTTCCGTCCGGCCCTACACACGTCAACTCGCCGATGCGTTTTGTATAGAATGGCGTCATCGGGCCGTACACTGGTATAATAAACCACGTTATCCCCCTTTAGTTCACTAACGTACCGATAAAGATACTTGTCGGTATAACATAAAACCTTAACATAACATAAACTTTAATTATTTTCGAATTCACAGAGTAGCATTCCTGCTATTTTTGCTATCGAGCTAGCTAAAGTTACAAAATAAGTAAAATACATATATATATAATAAGAATAAAAGAAAGAAATTTAAAAAAATACAGACAAATTTATACAATATTATTGTAGGACAAATTTAGCTGGTGAAAGGAGTTGAAATCGGTTGTAGTGCGGTAGTGATCTGGAAGTGCTTTCCAGGATTTGGCTGCCAGATAACTATAGGAATTAAGGCCATAATTCTTTAGAGAAATAACTCAGACAATACCTGTCTTGAGCTCACAAACATATCCAGCCTTGGGCTCGTTGCACGTAACCATCTGAATCTCGCCACCTTTGGAAAGCGCGCCGCATTTCTTGGCACCCAACGTATCTTGCACATGCACGTCACTTGTGAAAGGCACGTCATCGATCCAGGTCCAGACGCCACTCTTTTTTCTCAGACCGATATAAAAATACTTTGTTCTGTGTTTCAAGGAAGAAATCTTGTCTTGCAGAAATTTTATTTCTTTGTCTGTCTTGGGCATCGCCAGAAGAGCAGTTTCTTTGTTGCATTTAACTGGGAATTCTTCCCATTTTCCTTTTGAGTGTGGGACAAACAGGTAGCAAAATTCTTCGAACGAAAGCCATCCATGAGGACACTTCTCCCTAAAATCTGCACGAAAGAGGATGGTTTAATTTTGACCTGGTATTATAGTCAGAAGGAAATTATCTTTAAGGCTTCTTTAAGATGGTAAATAAAAAATCAGTCCCTGATGACAACAGATCATTTTTCTCATTTGCATAACAATGTAGTCGAAAGTGGATGAGAGGCAATATCGGTCAAAAACTACCAATTGCCTGGAGTCTCCATTCTTCTCTTAATGCAGCAAATGTGGGTTATCAGAAAGGAAAACCGCCCGCAAATGGCCCTAATGCAAGTTTTACATATCTAAATTCAATTGGAATTTGATTCTGTTTTGTTTTGTTTTGTGTCGTTTTGGGGAGTAGGGGTAGGGCACTAAGGAGGATAAAAAGGGAATTTCGGGTAAAACTGCAATATTTTCTAAAATTTTATTGCCACCATATTCGACGGTACTGTAAGTAATCAAAATGAAAAGGTAACGTATCTACTTTTACCTGATTTTCCCATTTTCTCGCACTTCTTTTTAGTTTCTCTGTCATTGACACCAAAGATACCTAATGTGAGATATAAAAGTAGTTTTACTACAAAGAATTGATCGAATATTGAAACAAAGAGAACAAAACTGTAAACCAATCTTTTCTACTTTTACACCAGCTAGCCAAGTTTCCAGTTTCTGCACACTCTATCTTTGACAGGAGTCCGGTTATAACGCTTATTCACGTTCGCAAACCTCGTTCTCAGGGCCCTTGCTCGAGGGAGGAATTAGAATGGACCTGGACTTAGGGAAGTTGCAAGTCACTTGCACCAAGGAGCTTTATTGATCTCGTGCTCGTCGAAAACGCCTGGAGACAAAATTATCTTTTACAAGCGGATATAAGTTTGGCTATTAAAAATGACCATTAGAGGAATGTTTACCGGCATGAGCGTTTCTTGTTTTTGACAAGGTCTCCACTGCTGTTGGCCTCTGAGTAGGTTTTTGCTTCTGATAGTGCTCACGAGGGGGGATACTGTCACCACTACCTGAAGTCTCTCCACTGCCTGAATCCCACAGTTTGTACTCGGAGCTGAGTTTTCCACCAGGTATAGTCGTCCTTTTATAACTGGGTAGGGTAGTTACCTTTAAAAAACCTCGCGTCTTGGTGGGCCTAAAATTTGGATTCAAAAATTAAGCTCGAATTTCTTACCGGTCTTATGCTCACAGATTCTTATTATGAGGTTTTAAAGTTACAATTTGTTATTCTAAAGAAAACAGCACACCTGTATTGTACAACAAAGGGAAACCTCAATGGGGTTCACTCTTTTGTTTTAGGTGTAAACTGGGGACGTAAAAGTGGTCAAGACTTTTCAGAACAAAAATGTGGGTACGGTCTGGGGCGAAAGAATGTTTTGCCTTTCGGAAAAATTTAGCCGTTTGGGCTGGTTCACACAGATGACTTCAACGCAAGCGAAAAAACAAACGAACAATTTCTTCATTTTCGTGCCCTAGGATTACGTTTTACGCTTGCGTCTGCATTTGTCTCAAGTGCAAGCAAGTGAAGAGGGACTTATCCGCCATCTTGGGAACACCACTCCAAATGGGCATGCGTGCACATTATTCCGCTTGGTCGCACGCATGAACCAGACTTTAGTAATTACTACTGTGCACAGGCCAGCATGATACTCGATACTTCATCTTACTACTGCCCTACCTAAAATACGGCGAAGGTCTCACTCTATGGGCTTGCGCTGAGCCGCCACTCCCAACGAAGTCCTCGTTGCGTTGATTATACGAATCATTACTTTCTTCTTCAATATGTGACACGGCTTTATCTTTTAACAACTGAAGCGACCCTGGAGGTTTTTCTCTCAACTTTTTGTCAGTGTGGGATATGAGAGGTAGTCCTCCGTTGAGTTTTAAATTCAGATCTACATTACTCTCGTTTGAATCCAATTCCTCTCCAGAGTGGATGAACTCCTCCTGGAATCCGGATTCTTGGAGTTTCCCAAATGCGACCTTTGAAATTTTGCTTTGATTTGCAGTTGCCTCCTCTGCTGCAGACATTTGCCTTGGCAAAGTAGGTCGTGCCGTTGCACGTACCTTATATTTACCAGGCGGCACATATTTTTCATCTCCTGAACCAGAGAAAAGATGCGTCGGATGTGGGTGTGCAAGGAACACATCCTCTAGGAAGGTTGAATGATCAGGAGTGCCTAGCATAAACATATCATTAGCATTATATTGTGGTTCATCATTCTGCTCTGTGCTGTCTTTATTTCCATCTTTTGCTTGCGGATCTGTAGAAAATTTTCGTTCGCTAACATTTTCTCCAACTTGCGCTTTATTTAACTGTTTGGCGGACTTTACTAATTCGTGAGATTTGTAGTCATTCTTCAGCGTTTTTAAGTTTACAGATTTAACAGGATTGCGCTGAGATTCTAAACCAATCAAATCCGCCGATATTCCAGCAAGTTGTGGTTTAATGAGTGAGTTCACGTATCTGTAGCGAGAACGCTGTTTGAACTTCATTGGGCTCTGAGTTGGAAGAAAATATTGGAAAGCACGTGCTCTATTGCCTACTTTCTCTCCAGGGTATTTTACAGATTCTGTTAAACCTGTGCCTTGAGATTCAAGAGAGCTTTCAAGAAGTGAGGCAGCGTTCACAATCTTTCTCCCTTCCAGCGAACTTTCACCGTACTTTTTAAAGTTCCCGTCCAATTTGACCTCATCTTCGGTCGGTTCTTCATTTCCTAAACCCTTTCTTGACCAGTCTAGAAAATGTGCGGACACATCTTGATCCAAGTTCTGTGTCGTTCTTAATTCGCTCTCCTCGTTTTGCAAGGCCATCTCGGCCTCTGGCTGTCTAGAGTATAATTCATCCAGCGAAATTGCAGATAGAAACGGTTCTTTGGTGAAGCCGTTTTCCTCAGCAGGCGTTTTCTTCACTGTTTCAGGATTAACAAAATATTTGTCCAATTCCTGCATCCGGGTTCTGTTGGTTTCCTCGCTTCTTTCTACTTCAGTTCTCTTAGTTGCATGCTTTCCATGAGTGTCTGTAAACTGCTTGCTCTTTGGTTGCACGTGCCCACGAGTCGCCTTTGATTTATTTGGTGAAGAATTTTTGATTCTCTGTTTTGCATCATGCATAGCTTTAGATGAACCGTTTCTAATCAGATTGTTTGTGGCACCTGAAGGAAACCCATCGCTTACATGATCCTTAGTATCAGGCAGTAAGGCCTGGTATGTTGAGAGGGTTTCATTTGCTCCTTTAGCAATTCCTGAACAATAAAACAAAGCGTAGGTAAAGTCGCACACGAGCCAAGGAGCCCCACACTCGGCAGGAGCTTAACCCGGTTTCTGTAGCATGAAGCAACTGAGAGTATTGCTACTCCCCCCTGGATGGGATGCTAGTCCATCGCAGGGTTACCCCCAGCAGTATGTCGCCGGTACCCATTTTATACACCTGGGTAGAGAGAGACAATGTGGGGTACAGTTTCTTGTCTAAGGAAACAACACGATGGCAGGGACTGGGCGTCGAACCACCGACATTCAGATCTGAAGTTCAATACGCTAACCACTACACCACCGCACCCTCACAAAAACAAAAACAAAATCATAGTACTATATGGCGTGCTCTTAAAGTTACCGGTTCTTTTAACCTGCCTGTGAAGACCTTGAAAACTATCCACTGTAAAAACTGGCCAGCGAGTCAGTGGCTAGCTGAATTAAGCCCATGATGTTGGAAATTCAAATCTAGTACGATGACTACCCTGGCTTGTTTGTACTTTACCCCTTGCAGGGATATGGTTTTCAAGGGACAAGTATGGCTTTTGTTCTTCACAGCGGGACAAGCTATTTACTACTGTCTTGAAATCAATGAAATGCCTGGAAGATCACGTAAACGTTTACAAACAATTTTAGACGAACTGTACTTCAATATTTTAGACTATGTTTTTCATACAACATATACCTTGAAGAGCACGCTAACTTAAAGATTTTGAAATACGAAGAGAGACTCAAGCTAAACTAACCTGCAAAAACACTCAGTAAAAGGCAGGTGATAAGAGTTCTCCTTAGCAACCAGACATCGTGGGCCATATTCCTGATATCAATGTTATTGACTTCAAAATCAGTCAATAACTCCACGGCTGGAATAGCTAACTGAAACAGTGTTCACTTGATTGAGGCAAATATCAGCATTCCGTTAGTATGTCTGGGATACACCTTTGTCGTTAGGCTAAATTAATTCTTGTTGATAAACCTCTCCAGTTTAAACTCAGAGTACTTGAATATACGAAATACTCCTACCTTTCAACAGAAGTACACAATCAAAAAAATTCTGTTTTTCCTCTGCATCAAAGCACAAAATTTGCGTTGCCGGTCGATCAACTAATTGTGTGGTAAATATTTTCTTAAGAAAAGAAAACCATGTGGGTCTAGGAATAGAAAACCTGCCCTCTTAAAAGTAAGCGACAGGTACAGAATTCATAAATTGGCTTCTCTGTCACATGCTTGATTAGGCGTGTCGGTCGCACCCTTGAGATTGTGCTCTTTAAAGACCGACAGGCAAAGTCATTCTCGTGAGTCACGGAAGGCAGTTTTTTAGACTTTTTCCTTCATCGCGGCCGAGAAATAATGTTTGAGTAGCCGGCAGCTGTTAACAACCTCTAATTTCATTGGACCTTGGTATCACGCAGCTCTATTGTTTTCGGGGCTAGGGTCCATTGTTTTGTTGTTTGGTGTATTGTTTTCTCAGCAAATCAGAGAAGACCTTGTAAGAGCTGCGACATCGCCTAAATGTTTTAGCGTCTATGGCTTAACAATTACGGACGTGTTAACTTCAAACCGCACCAAAAAGGAAAATATTGGAATTCCAGTTGCCAGTCTAAACTCTTCCACCAGGAACGGTTTAATTTTCACCACTTTCACAGGCGAGAAAAAAATGTTTTGGCGTCTATGGCTTAACAATTACGGACGTGTTAACTTCAAACCGCACCAAAAAGGAACATATTAAAATTCCAGTTGCCAGTCTAAACTCTTCCCCCAGGAATGCTTTAATTTTCACCACGTTTCTATTCACTTTTAACGGAAGACACAGATCATCTTGACCAGACAAATTTTAGTTAGCCTCTTCCGGGCTCTTAGACAGTGGGAAAAAGCATAAAGAAGTCAGTAGGAGAGGGCGAGAATAATACGTGCTGGGTCTGAATGTCAAAGGGGAGGGTTTTAATTTTTGCACTCCCTTCGTTGTCGCTTGTTACCCCATGAGAGCCTGGAACAGGATAATTTCAAGGGCACCTACAGGTGTTAGCACTTGTACAAATTACTTGCACACCCTGGGGGGGGGGGAGATACTCCGTTTTTCAAGTGTCGGGGATGATCGAATGGGGGGCAAAAATCAAAACCCCAAAAAATCCCTAGGGCTTCCAACAACACCCAAAAAAATCCCATGCCAAAAATTCCGAGCCTTAAAAATTTCCAGAAAGGATTAAATGATATATATGAAAATATTCTTAAACCAACCGCAAAACAAGTTTGTTTGTACTTTATTCGCAGAACTACGCGGCCGGGATACACGGGCACTACCACGAATCTTCAGATACTTTTGAATACCCAAAATAATCCTTACTTAAATCAAGTCACCCAAAAAAATACTTGCCAAATTTTCCTACCCCAAAAAATCTCGGAATCGATCATTTCAAACCCAAAAAATCCTTCGATCATCACCGACACGAAATCCGGAATACCCGCCTGGGCTTGCACAAGGAGTTGCTTGTGCTTGTGTTCATCGCGAAAGTGAGAGGCTTTGACTCTACTTTTTAATGCTCAATGTAATGAGAATTATCAAACGGTACAGATGAATTGCTTGAGATAAGATAGAATATAATTTACAGCTGGCTTGCTAGGCTTTAACACAGGATCAGCGATATCTTCGAATTCATCCCCGTGCTACCTTTACATTTCAGTCTTCTCTCATTCTCAGTAAACTGACGTCTTTGGCAGCTTTCGATTGATATCTTAAAATTGGTAGTGAAACGCTCTTGAACAAGAGAAAGAGAAACCTTGGTTGCGCACACGGCAGACATGAAGGGACACACGGGACACAAGGGACACAGGGCACACACGGCAAGCATGAAGGGAGTGGTCGCAGGGACTATGCAAAGAGAGTTGTCCCGTGTAGTTTTTACAAGAGGGGACTGATCACAGGGACAGTCCGATTTGGTTGATTTTTAATTTGGTCACAGGGACTTGCCGCACGCACAGAAAACACAAGGATACAAATCCTCGCGACTTATCCCACAAATTCAAATCAGTTTCATTGAATTTGTCGGACAAGTCGTAGGGACAAATCTTTGTTCCCGCGACTGCGCTTGACGAAAATGGGTAGTTCACGAAAAGGGATTTTGTTATGGGAATCTGTTACAGGGACTTCCTGAGACTAGTTCCTGCAACAAGTCCCTGTGACTAGCCTCTGAGCTTAGGAAGTCTATCTTACCTCGGAATACGAATGTCAATTTGAGTACGAGTACGAGTTTCCAATTCAAACCTGCCACGTTCTCAGGGCCTTCGCTTCTCTCTGTCACTGACCAGTAGACACGATTGGCACGAGACGTGACAATCTTAAGCATGCGCTCTACGTTAGAACTGTTGTACTTGAATTCAATTTCGTAGGTTCTCTCCGAAGACTCTATTATCTCGATGACCAATAACATTCTCACACCAAGCAATAGCAGAAATGTACACTAATTATTATATAGAGAATTACTTTTTGAGTCTTTTGAACAGTACTAAACTTTTTGCCTGACAGATATATTTATTAAATGCAAGTATCAAAATACTCCGTATTTACATTTGTCACCCTGATTTGTTGTATGTGTTAATCTCTCCCAATTTTCCTCCTAAGTTAACATACCCCTTTTTCATACCTACGCTGTATCTAGTTTGTGGTAAACTTGGTAAACTTGTTTATATTAAACTTGTGACTTTCTGAACGCTTCATTAGTTGACAAAGGGTCATTCTTTGCCTCAAAGCTAGAGCGCCAAAATCGTAACAGTCACAATTTGACGTTTTATAGTATAATAAAGTTTAAACATTGCCCACAATAAATTTAAGTTCTCTACTGCTTGACCAGTAGTTATACAAAGGTTGGTGCACTATTCTACAACTCTTGTTGGCAATGAACTTTCTTTCTGTCAGGGAGGAATTGAAAAAAATAGGCACATATTTACAGTGTTTACCATGAGGTTACCAAATATAAGATTAAGCTATTTGAACTATGCTAAAAATGACTGGCGTTAACTATAGACTAAGAAAACATTTCAATGTCCCACACGATATAGGACGTTCCTACTATTTCAAGTGATTCTGAGTATTTTCTTTCCTTACGCATTTCTTCCTTCATTGGCTCCACGTGTCGAAATGAAAATGAAATATTCGTCGTTTCATAAAGTCTACGCTACAGGAACCCATTTCCTAAGGTATGTGTTCCGTTTCTTCAGGATACTCGTTTTACGAGTGACAAAATAGTTTCTTATAGATTAGGCGTACTTTCGTTACGGCTTTATTTCTCAATGAGCTTTTCGTTTGTTTCCTTCGACAACTTTCTGGCTTTTCTTATGATGTTTCGAGTGGTGCAAACTTCTTCTCAGTCTTCCATCTGACGGTTTCTTTTGCAAACGGTGAATTTCGTGCTCCGTTTTGAGATATTTCAATATATCCTCTTGAATCTTAAACATTCTGTCCATCTTTTCGAGCATTTTAGCCATGACGATTGCGTTGGCAGGATGTTCTGGTTTTTCCGTTACGTCAGTCCTCTTTTCCACTGAAACTTTTTTTCCTGAGTCAAGCTCCTTGTTGGAGACAAGCGTTTTGAAAAACTTCAGTTTGTGCAAGCTACTTTCCTTGGGAACTTCATCAAGTGCAGATTTGCTGAGTTTCTCATTTTCAGAATGGTCTAAGAGTTTTTTGTCCTCCGATTCCCATCGTGAGCTTTCTTCTCGATGTTTTTCCAGTCTACCTAAATGATTTCGTAAGAAGTGGCTAGTGTCGATACGATTCCTCGAACCTTTGAGCCAAATATTAATCTCATTTCTTCTTCGGCGCCTGATGTCCCTCTCAAGGTCTTCTAGATCACGCTTCCGGATGTCATCTCCATCGAGACTCTCGTCAGCACCTTTCAGTTTATTTATTTTCTTCTTTGCTCTTTGCATAGCGGAGTACTTCGCCGCCTCGATAATGGTCAGAATCTTCTCGATTTTCTTTACCTTGTCGACCTCCTGTTTAGCAACGTTTTCTTTTTTAATGTCATCTCGCAGTTTTGCTTCCTCCTCTTTGACCTTCTTCTTGGCATCCTCACCGTCCGGGACTTCGTCATTTTGGAGAAGTTGCTTCTCTTTGTTTATCTCAGCCTTTTCTTTGCTCATCTCGTCCTCGTACCGGTTTTCTTCCTGTTTAGCCCGTTTTTCGATGTCGTCAATGATGTGCCTCACTGAACTGGGCGACAAACCGATTGCTTCCTCGATCTTGGACATGGCCAGACTGGCTCTCTCTGAATCGTGCAGCTTCCTATAAGCTTCTGCGAGGAGTGGATTAACTGTAAAATTCATAAAAATTAAAATGGTTTAGTGAAATCTCCTTAAGGACGGTGGGTCCTAATACAGAGGTATTTTTGCAAAGGTTAAGGCCGCGGATGACAAGCTGTCATAAATATATTTATAAGGCAGAATGTTTTGGTGAAGGTGTGACGTTTGAAAGCTTTATATCTTGAACGCTTGGGAGCCAATTCCGTTGAAACTTATCAGAGAGCTTGGGGAATGGTGGAAGTGCAACAAGATTGCTTTTAGTTTGATAGATTGCACTTCTATGCGATGCTTTGAGCTTTCAAAGTTAAGATTTGTAAAACGCGACTCCGTTTCCAAGTTTTCACCTCTTGAAGAAGACAACACTTCTTGTTTTTACCACTCATTGATCAGTTAAAACCTCTATTGTGTCACAACAGAAGCCGATTATAGGATTTCGAGTTCCTTTGAAAGTTGTAAGCTTTCAAATCAATAAAATCATCTTTGTTTAAATTTGAAGCCTTCAATATTTTGTTAAAAAGCCTGTTTAAAAAAAATCCTTCTGTTGTGACAATCTACAATACGCCTAGTTTATCTGCCTGTGGTGTCAGTTCAGGAAATTCTATATCCGCGCTGTATTCTTGGACCCAAAATTTGTGGTATTAGGGCTTCCGAAGGCTTACCGAATAAACACGAATGTTTAAGGAGAATTATTTTAGTTTTGTTTTGTTGGGAAACTTCTAAATAAAACGTTTCTACTAACGTTTCAACGTAGAAAAAAGTCGGACTTTGATAGTATTTTTTATTTAAAATTGCTTGAAAGACACCAGATATCCGTGGCACACGATTAAACGCACGTGCAATTATTGATTCAGAAAATGAATGTTTTACTGAAGAGCCTATTCATGAATATTTCGCGCAATGTCGCTATCATTCGTCGCTTTTCGAGCACACGCTCTAAATAGATGAATACTGATGACGTTGTTTCTCACCCGCGGCCTTAAGACTATGGGGGGAAAGCAGATCTTTACAAGACTTACTGGAATCTAAAAAGAAAAAAGGGGTAACAACGCATTTTTCAGAGATAATTAAACAACCATAATTCTAGAAAAAAAGCTTTAAAATACAAAGAACAGACGGCATTTTCTTTCCAAATTTAAGCGCTCAATTATCTCTGAAAAATGCGTCGTTACCCCCAATTTTCTTTTTGAATTCTGGTACCCCTTGCTAAGATCTGTTTTTTCCACATGGTCATAGGCATGCGTGCCAACGTAGAGTTCGGACGTGACTTTTGAGCGGAGCCCAGCTCCGTCCTAAATTCGAGTAAAATCTGCTATAAGAAGTAAATATTTAAGTATGCAACATAAATGAAAAAGAGAATAGGTAAACACAAACGAGGCGAGAGAGGTTCCACTGAAGACGACTCAAACTCAGCCAAGAAACTCAACATGGATGCGACTGAGTGTGCCAGCGATAAAGATGGCGGCGAAGGTGACGAAGATTCAGAGTTCTACGAAACAGTTCCTGAGCAAGAACCGAGCCTTAAAGTTATAAAAGATATGCTTTCAAGCGTCCAAACAACTCTTAAAGATATTCAGATTGAAAACAGAAAGTTGGCAAGCGAGGTGGCCGATTTAAAATCTTCCTTCGGCTTTCAAGAACATCAATTAAATTCCTTGAAGGTGTCCCTAAGTAAAGCGATGAAAGCTAACGATGCGATGAAAGTAGAACTACAAGCACTTAGAAAGAAAGTGAATGATCAGAAATCAGAGATGGATGAGCTGTACGAAAGCCATGATGATCTGGAACAGTACACACGCAAGAACTCGTTGGAAATCCACGGCGTCCCCGAAAATTTGTACACTTCCACGGAAGATGTGGTCATCAAGTTGGGTGAGGGGTTAAATGTTCCGATCCAGAGTGAAGATATCGACATCTCACATAAATTATACAGTGGAAAGAACAAACCGAAAAATATAATCGTAACGTTTATCAGCCACGTAAAGAAAACTGCACTTTATAAGAAGCGAATTGAACTTAAAAATGTGAAGATTACACAGTTGTTTCCACATTCCACAACAGCCGCGGCTTTGGCCTCGGAACGTCTATACATCAGCGAAAACCTAACGCCCTTCCGAAAAGATTTAATGAAAGAAGCCAACCAAATGAAAAAAGATGGACTTTTGGTCAGTGTATGGTCCATGGACGGCAAGATTTACGTTAAGACTTCGCCTGATGGCGCACCCAAACGAATCGGTTCCCGGGAAGACCTCGACAACGTATGACTGTAAGCTAGCCCGACTGCGCTTTAGCACATCTTTATTTCTAAGTCCTACTGATAAATTATTGTTGTCGTTTTGAATTCGAATTAGGATGGATAAGGCACAAAGTCCTTTACGCCCGTAGATAGCATGCAGTTAAACGCTTGTATATGTTTGTGTTTTGTGTATGTGTTTGCTTCGATTGTATTCGTCAGTGTAATTTTGTTGTTTCCTTCCTTTTTATTTTATAGCGACAGTCTAAACATAAGTCGTAATTATTGCGAACCTGTGAATTTCAAATCTGCTTATCAGTTGTTGTTTCTCAAGATAAAATTATCGTATGTCAACATTAGCATGTTATGGTCATGTCGACGCTAATGAAAATTAGTATCCTATCTTTAAATGTTAGAGGCTTAAGAAACTAAGTTAAGCGAAGGAGTATTTTTAGGTTCCTGAAAGATCAAAACTGTCAGATTTACCTCCTCCAGGAAACATTCTCGGAACAAAAAGATGAACCGATATGGAAGAGTGAGTGGGGAGGTGCTATTTTCTTTTCCCACGGGTCAACCCATAGCAAAGGAGTTTCTATTTTGATAAATCCTTCAAGCAAACTGAACGTGGAAGTGACCGGTAAGGATCTTGACGGCAGAATTGTGTCAATTAATTTGATCTACAATTCAGCCAAAATTTCAATCTGTAATATTTATG
Organism: Siderastrea radians; assembly: GCA_964017195.1. Taxonomy (NCBI): domain Eukaryota; kingdom Metazoa; phylum Cnidaria; class Anthozoa; order Scleractinia; family Rhizangiidae; genus Siderastrea; species Siderastrea radians. The sequence goes on along the minus strand of OZ024891.1, from coordinate 6,431,282 downwards.
CTCCGAATGACTCTCAACAACAACAGAAATTCTTGTTAACTTTAAATAGATACCTGATGTCACATACGGAAATTAGTAATCTTATTGTGGGAGGCGATTGGAACGTTACCCTGCAAGCTAGTGACAAAAAGGGCGGCATTCCTTGGAGACCAACTTTATATCGTGATAAACGTATTGCGATAATGGATGACATTGGCTTAATCGACGTTTTTAGGAAGCTTCATCCAAATGAAAGAAGCTTTACTTATGAGTCCAAATCGCTGGAAGTCAGATCCAGAATTGATTTCTTCCTTGTATCGAAATCAGTGGAAAACTGGGTCGTTAAAACTAATACGAAAGTTTCAAACGCCCCGGATCATAAAGCCATTGTACTTGATCTTAAAATTCTCAGTGAAAAGCGTGGCCCCGGCTTGTGGAAATTCAATAACTCCCTTGTGGAAGACAATAAATATGTCGAGCTTATAGAAAAAAACTACGCGGCTATACGTGAGAAGTATTCAGATTTGAAAGACGATCGATTAAAATGGGAATTAATTAAATGGAAATAAGACGTCTCACCATTTCATACTCAAAACACAAAGAAAAACAACGGAGAATTCGAGAAACGGAGCTTCAAAAGCGTTTGGAAGCTTTAAAAATTAAAATCAACAACTGTAATACGGACGAACAGTTAAGCGCTGAAATTGAAGAATATGACAACTTAAAAATCGAACTTCAACGTATTTACGAAGCAAAAGGGAAGGGTGCAATTTTTCGATCTAAAGTCAGGTGGGTTGAACAAGGTGAAAAACCTACAAAGTATTTCTTTAATTTAGAGAAAAGAAATTTCAACCGTAAAGTAATTAGGGAAATAAAACGAGAAGACGGCAAAATACTTGTTGAAGAAGACGAGATAATGAAAGAAATCGAATCCTTCTATGAGAATCTATATGCTTCACATGACGAGGGTAACAATGGGGCCTTTAATGATTTTGTACGTGATCTGCAAACTGTTAAATTAACAGACGAAGAAAGAGAAGACCTAGAGGGTTACATAACAATAGAGGAATGTTCCAAAGTCTTAAAAACCTTCCCCGCTGGTAAGTCGCCGGGCGATGATGGTTTCACGGTGGAATTTTACAATTTCTTCTTTGATTTGGTGAGCCGCGACTTAGTAAATAGTTTCAACACCGCATACAATGAAGGAGAGCTGTCGATATCACAACGCAGAGGTGTCATAACTCTTGTGCCCAAAGAGGACTCCTGTTTGTCAGATCTCTCAAATTGGCGACCAATTACTCTCTTAAATTTAGATTATAAGATCGCATCAAAAGTAATAGCAAACCGAATAGAAAGGTTTTTACCAAGGTTAATTCACCCTGACCAAACTGGCTTTGTTAAAGGGCGATACATTGGTCAAAATATTAGGCTAATTAATGATATCATGGAACAGAAAAAATTGCAAAATATTCCTGGGATATTACTTTTACTTGACTTCCGGAAAGCATTTGACACCATTGAATGGTCCTTCATTCAAAATACTTTAAATCTCCTTAACTTCGGTGAAGGTATTAAACGCTGGGTCTCCACTTTTTACACTAGTCCTGAAAGTGCGGTCCTGAACAATGGAACAAGAGAAAAAGAAGAAAAACCATTTGGGTTTAAATGGCCTAAAGACCCGGTTCGAGCATTAGGCATTTTCATATCATACGACGAAAGGCAAAATAATAAAAAGAATTTTCTAGTTAAAATTGACAAATTAGCCTCTAAACTAGAGGTTTGGCAGTCACGTAAGCTTTCTATATTAGGCAGATGCCTAATAACAAAATCCCTTGGTATCCCGCAATTAGTTTACTCTATGTCAATTCTGGATGTTCCTTTGACTTGTATTCCAACTATCAATACAACTATTTTCCAATTCATTTGGAAAAAAAAAGAAAGACAAGATCAAGCGTCAAGTAATGTACCAAAATTATGATAAAGGAGGAATACGTGTTCCAAATGCGGATGTAATGGCCAAATCCCTAAGGCTCGCCTGGATATCAAGGCTTTTATCTAATCATGAGGAATGGAGCCAGGTTTGGAAAGCAATCCCAAACCACTTTTTCGACATGTACGGTGGTCTAAATTTCTTGTTAAGATGTAACTACGATTCGAGGTTTCTTAAGCAGACCGGTATGCCTCAATTTTACCAAGTAATGCTACAGTGCTTTCATGAATTAAAATCCTCCTACGAAACTGACCTTGGACAGGACTTAGTTTTATTTAACAATAAAGAAATTCTTATAGATCGTAAGACTTTTTTCGATAAATCGTGGTTTCAGAAAGGGATTTTCCGAGTTCACGACCTCCTTACGAACAACGGTGCTTTTCTCTCGCATAGTGAATTCACCACAAAATATAACTTAAAATGTAACTTCTTACAGTATTTACAGGTGGTCTCAGCAATACCCAGGCGACTAGTTGAAAAAGCAAAACTAAATTTGGACCCTAAATTTACTTATTTACCAGATGATACTTTCTTTCAGCTATCATCTTCAATAAACATAAATCTTCTGAAATGGAAGAGCAGAGATTACTATTGGCTTTTCATAAACAAAGACAATCCAGAACTCAAGGCGCCTAGGAAATGGGCTCGTGATCTGCAGTCCAACGAAATGGAATTGACGGGCTATTTCAAACATCTAAGAAATATCTGTAAAGAAAACAATTTGAGAGAGTTTTACTTTAAATTTTTACACAGAATTATTGTAACAAGAAAGGAACTTTGTTTATATGGAATAGAAAGCGACAGTGCATGCGTGTATTGTCAGGAACCTGACTCAATTGGCCATTCTTTCATCCACTGTCGATGGTCGAAAGAGTTTTTTGCAGAAGTTATTAAGTGGTTCAATGAAGAAAATGGCACCTCCTACTCCCCTAACATAATCGAATTACTCTTTGGGAAATTTCCAACTGTAATCACCGCTCCATCAACTATGATGTTAAAAAAGTTTAACTATGCTCTTTTATTTGCTAGATACTATCTTTATACTAACAAGTTAAATTCAAAAGAACTGAGATTGAGGGAATTTACAAAAAAATTAGAATTGAAATATCGCATTGAGAAATTATAATCAATGATAAATTAAGCCTCTAATAAGTCCAGATAAGCTTAAAGGAAGCTATGGCGTATAAAGTTACATACATGGTGAAGGTTATGACTTGCACGGTGTCCGCTATACATACAGTATATATCATCCTTATTGACTAGACGTCGCCAATTTTTGTTGTAATAAATTTTTGTATGTTTTTCTTTTCTTTTCTTTTTTTTTTATCTGAAACCAATAGTTTAATGGAGCGTAAATCAGTGTAATTTATGTATCTAATATTGTGCGAAATATTGTGATGTATTAATGTAATGTACCATGTTATCGAAATAAAGATTATTAAAAAAAAAAAAAATAGGCCGCGCAAAAATACCGTTGTATTAGTAGGCAAATTCCTTAAGAAACCCGAGTATCTGGGACTCGACCCGAGATGCGCAGAACGTATGCGCAGTAACAAAAGGAGGCACCGGCCTTAATACATGCACCGAAGAAACAAAATCGAGTGTTCGGCTTGTGACAGGGAGGTTTCCAGAAGGGGAGGTTTAACTTTATTGTGGGTACTTGTTGCTAATTTGATGCAATTAAGATGGGGTTTTATTGGGTTTTGACCATAATTGTAATACATTGCCTACATGTATCAATTTATTGGCTAGATGTTATTACGTTAGAGCATCATGTGCCATCAGACCAATTTTGTTCTTTGTTTTTTGTCTCAAATGTCTTGAATTTAAATGGACGTTTACATAAATCAACTGCACAATGCACAAACGCACACATTGCGGACTATTAATTGTCTCTCACTCACACTGCACAGATGTCGGCAAAATGTCTACGGCTGCATATGAGCAGTAGACACAAACGTGAGAACGCAAATGTCATAAGTTGCATGAACTTCAAGTGTTTTAATTGTAAGACTGAAAAATGCATTAAGCAATGTTGTAATTACCACATTTGAGAAACTTGTCTTACAAACTGTTAGCTGTCAAGTATAACAATTTGTAGATGTTTCAGGCAAAATGGAAAGTTTTCTTGCAAAATCGTTTTTCAGACTTAACAAAGTAAGTGGTTTGCGTTTAAAAATCTGGTTGGAAAATAGTGGAATATTCTGTCAATATTTATCAAAATAATGAATTTTGGAGCATTTGTCTGGAATAATTGGATGATTATTCTTAGTTTAGCGCAACGTGATGTTTGTTTAGTATAGTGTATTGTTGTGTAGAATAGTGTACTGCATTTTCGCGATTAAACGCAGGGTATCAAAGAGGGAATTGTAAATAAGCCCCTTAGACGTTTATTTGTTTTATAATAAACTTAACATTTAAGGACAAAATGCACGGCTGCCAAGAAAAACAAATAACAACCCTTTGTTAAAAAATGGCGGGCCCAAATAAACTGCTGATTCAAACAAACGCCGGGTCCACCATGCCAAGTTTGAAAAAAAAGCCTGGGGCGTTTAATTGAGAAAATACGGTATGTAGTTTCTTGTGCTGTTGTGTGTATTGTATGGTTATAATATAATCAATAATGAATAAAAGTATTATTTTTTAAAAAAATGCTGCCACATTTGACGTTTACCTGTAGCTTGATATTGCGCAGGCGCAGGGTAATACATGGGCGAATTCCAGGCGTACTGCGGGCTGCTAGAGGGGAGGGACTGGGTATTCCATGAGTAAAATGAGTTGGATGGATAAGCCCCTGAGAGCGCCTGCTCACCGGAATAAGCCGCTGGACTTGATGGTTGCACGCTTTCAGGACTGGGAGGTGGCGAACTTTGGGGATGGTCCTGGAAGAAAGAAGTGAAAGCTGTTTCTTAAGAAGGTCTGCAAAAACGATCGGCGTTCATTGCAACGCAACGATCTCCAGGGAAACAATGTTGTCTAACGAAGGTGGATATTCCGTATTGGTTAGGTAGTAGCGGAAACAACCCTGGATCAAAAATGCTACAAACAAACATCACAGTGCTATTGACCAATCAGATCTTTAACTAGATCAGACCTGAATTTATAATTTAATTCAATTTTGACTGAATGTCAAGATGACTTTGACTTATATTAAATTTTGGATTTATCAACTGAGTGGATAGGGTATATTGGCCACCGTGAAGCGATTGAAAGCTGACGTTTCGAGCGTTAGCCTTTCGTCAGAGCGAATCGCTCTTCGTCCGAATTCGTTCTGACGAAAGGCTAACCCTCGAAACGTCAGCTTTCAATCTCCATACGGTGGCCAATTTACCTTATCAACTCAAATTCCTTCGTCCCCACCGACGCAGCACCACAGTCTCTTTAGAAACTAACCCCCTTGTTTGTTTTATGACTTATATTATATTGTCAAAATGGCAACCAACGTCACAGACAACTGTTTCAGGACTACCTTCAAATAGATGATTATTCTACACAGACTGCTGGTGAGGTAGCGTTAGCTAGCCCTGGTTAGTCATGTACCCACTCGTTAAAAAATTTTGCCATTTTCATAAATAATTTCCTCTTTAGGAAATATTAATTTATCTTCGAGACATTTCTGGTTTATCTACTCCAAGAACCTAACCTCAAATAACTAGAACGTTAACTCGCGCAGCTTTGGTTTTGCCCGTTATTTGAGTTATTGGGAATCAAAAACTCACGTTGAAAGCAGAAGTGAAAGCTGCAACCGCTGGGTTTGCAGGCTCAGGGCCCTTGAGGCTTGGTTTCTTTGGTTGTGTGGGAGGAGCGACAGCCTGGGGAGAAGTCTGAGGTTTTGGCATCGGCTGATAAAATGACTGCGGTGCAAACAGGCTGGGAGGGTTGGACGAAGAGTCGAAGTATCTTGACATCGGAGATAAATTTTGAGCCGCGCTACTCGGGTTGAAGGATGCTGTCAGCGGTGCTGCCTGTGACATCAAAACATTTGATTGCCCAATGGCTGATTCCACCGTCTGCGCAGGAGGTGAGATCGGCTGCGAAGGTGCGACTGGGTGAGCAGGGACAACCGGTTGAGCAGGAGCCAGTGGTTGAGCATAGATAACCGGTTGAGCAGGTGCGAACGGCTGAGCCGGTTGACTCGCAGGCGGAGTTGATATTGCTGAAACTGGAAGGTCTTTGTTGGTCTCCTGTGGTTTGGCATGCACCTGTGGTGCTTTGAGGTCATTACTAGCTGGAGCATGCGCGTTGGGTTGTGTTTTCTGAGCAGTAATCGGTGGCTGTACAACTGCAGGCTTCTTTGGTGCTGACGGGTTTGGTGCATCGTTAAACTGTATATCATCTGTGTTAATATCCGTATTTCCTCCCTCTGAGGAGAAACTCGCCACCTTAGTTGACTCCGGTGCTACTAATTCAACGGTTTGTTGTGGGTTGCTCTGTGATGGAAGCACTGAAGCACTCGCGTGCGCTGCTTTGCCTGAAGGAAAATAAATTCTCAACTTACTTTTCAAGTTATAATGAGCCGAGACGCAAGCAAAACAAAACAGTACAAGGGAACGAACAAAAACTCTTGTATGTAGAGTTTGTGTCAAATGAAACAGATCAAACGCAAATATACGTGCAAATACAAGAGTCTGTTTTAGATGAAAAAGAAGGATCGCACAAGAAGCCCAAGTAAAAATAGTTTCGACAAGTAAAAAGGAGCGAACACAAGCATTGAGTTAAAGCACAGAGAAGCTCAATTATTTTCATTTATGGAGTTAACTTGACTAGCGTTACTCAAGGTAGCTTTAGTAGGTAGCTTTATTTTAGCAGGGTGGCCCATTGAGCTCGACAGGGGTTAAATTAACTCCTCTTTGGGAGCTTTTCTGGGTATTCAAAAGTTACCGTGTAAAAAAGTTTCCATTTCAAAAAGAGGGGAGCATCCATTGCCAGTTAGTTCCATTAAGTGTGATAATACGAATATGACCTGAAAGGTTATAATTGACTTCATGATACTCACTTGCATTGATTCTCTGTATTTCCATATTGTCTTTATAAGCGGTCTGAAACTGAGGCGCTGCATTGGTCGGAGCAGCTAAACTAGCTGGAGACAACACGGCACTGGGAGGACTCATCCCTTGAAACATTTGCGGTTGATAACTTGCCGTATATGACGGTATCACAGGTTGATAAGCTGGCTGTTGGACTCCCCCGAAAAAACCATTGTCTTGAGGGGGAAACAACAGAGGCTGCCCAACCATTACTGGAGGCATGGAAGCGAGCTTACGCTTTTGTGCTTTGTCAAGATCTTCTTGAGCTCGCTCTTTTGCTAAATACTTTGCTGCTTCGAGCTTTACAATCAGCTTTAAAATATTTTCCGCCGTATGAACATCATCGTCAGCATCTTTCTCAAGCTTAACGAATTTCGCCTTCTTAGTTTTGTCCTGTGCGTCATCGGCCAGTTTCTTGAAGTTTTTCTCTTCGTTTTTGAGTTCAGATTCTAGTTTTGTCGTTTTGTTCTCAATTATTGAAGGATTCAATCCAAGTTCTTTTTCTATGCCATTCAGTGCTTGGGCAGCTTTGATCGCTCGTTGTAGCTTCTCTCGGGCAATTTCTACAGGGTCTTCTGCAAACAAAAAAGCAGAAGAAAGGTACAATAAATTGTGATAAATGAAAGTGATGGTGAATTTTCAGCTCGGTAAATTAAATGTGAAAGATGAAATAATCAACAATGACACGAGCGTGGGACAAAGAAAAAATCTGAGTCCCCGACAGGAATCGAACCCATGATCTCCCGAACACCAGGAAAACTCAGTAGAACTCAGTAGAACTCAGTAAAAAAATGGCCTCGCTCTCCATGAGTTCTCGTAGCTCAGTGGATAGAGCGCCCGCCCGGTGTTCGGGAGGTCATGGGTTCGATTCCTGTCGGGGACTCAGATTTTTTCTTTGTCCCACGCTCGTGTCATTGTTGATTACTTCATCTTTCACATTTAATTTACCGAGCTGAAAATTCACCATCACTTTCATTTATCACAATAGGCTTCTTTCGATATATTAAAATTCAGCTTGGTAGCGAGGCCTAGAGGACATAAACAAAAGAAATGAATAAACATGCTTGTAAAATTTCTTTTATTTGTGTCCTCTAGGCCTCGCTACCAAGCTGAATTTTAATATATCGAAAGAAGCCTATTCATGATGACATCGACATTGCTGATCCTAGCAGTATGCAGGACGCATGTCACATAAGAACTCAGTAAAAAAAAATGGCCTCGCTCTCCATGAGTTCTCGTAGCTCAGTGGATAGAGCGCCCGCCCGGTGCTGGGAGGTCATGGGTTCGATTCCTGTCAGGGACTCAGATTTTTTCTTTGTCCCACGCTCGTGTCTTTCACAAGGTACAATAAACTTTCAGTGCAAGTACAACATGAACATTTTTGACTAGATCAAGTCACCGTCTCTGTGTCATAAAAATGTACGATTAAGTGGAGACGATAAAAAGGTCGTCTCCACTAATATGTATTTGACACGAGTTTTTTTTTTTTTTGGCGAATTAGAGACGCAGACGTGATGTCTTGAAGAACTGAAGAAATTTCGGAAACTTGAAGATATTTTCACCAGTTAGCGGTCAAAATCGCCCATTCAGCCAGTCCTACATGGCGAAACTTGGCAGCTGAAAAATTCGCAAAAGAGACGCGAGGAAGTGTTAATTTACTGTACAATAGCGAAGTAGTTCACAAAATTGCTCCTCTCGGAACAAAACAATGGTAGCTCGTGTAACCGCGACTTATGGAGAGTTTGAGCTAGATTCTCCCTACTGGTAGGAAGTTAGGCAATAGAAGGAAGTAAGGAGAGTTTACATGCTGATCTCAGAGTGATACCTTGAAGAGGGAGCTGCCGCTTTTTGCGTGCGTCGCTTTTTGTATTCAATGCAGAGGATGCCTTTTGCGCATGCTCATTGTCTGAAAGAAAGATAGCAAAAGGTTGCTTTAGTACAAGTGAGAATATTTGATCTTTAGGCAGCAAAATGAAGGAACAAAAAAAATGAGAATCTTTAAATGTTTCCCTAGACGAAGTCAACGGAAACATCACGTTTCCATAGGGGAGGCAGAATTCTAGGGAGATGTCATGGTAACATTCACAACAACAAAAACTGAAGCTCCCTCTTCCAAGTAATCACCTCACACTTATATGCCCTTTGATCAGAAAAGATGTGTTATTAAATTAATCTTGTCATAACCTTTAGTTTAACAACTGGTAAAAAAGAATTTAAAAAGTTGACACTGGCTAAAAATATGGTTATGGACGTCTCGGCCACTACTGTTGCCTTCCTCAGCAAAGATAAAAATGCAAATGTCTAACGGCGTCCTACTTAGAATATGTAACCGATGTGTGATAAAAAATCACACCTCGAAGGAACTTTCTGAGTGCAACAATAGAGTATTCTTAATGACTCTAAGTAGGACGCCGTTAGACATTTGCATTTTTATCTTTGCTGAGGAAGGCAACAGTAGTGGCCGAAATGTCAATAACCATATTTTTAGCCAGTGTCAACGTTTTTAATTCTTTTTTACCAGTTTTTAACATGCCTGGCTACACACCGAACATTTTTAACCTTTAGTTTGACCTATTCTATTCTATTCTATTCTATTCTATCCTATTCTATTCCAGCCTAACATATCCTTGTTTATAGTTTACAACTAAAATTATCCGACTCTGATTGGCTTAAATTGATCACGTGGCGTGATGGTGATAGAGTGAGAGACCATCCGGCGAAAACACGTTAACATTTATTTTCCTATTGTGATTTGCCCTATTCTAGTCTAGCCTAGACTAGTCTAGTCTATTTTAGCCTAACCTGTTCTAGTCTAACCTATTCAAGTCTAACTTATGCCAGCCTATTTTAGACTGGCATTCTACTCCAACCTATTCTAGTCTAACCCACTGTGAGATTACCTATACCAGTCTGATCTATTTAGGCTATTATTATAATTATACCACAATCGCAATTGGGGAAGGGGACATTTCAGCATGAAAGAGGGTCGTGGAGAAACTCAAGATCACTTTACGTTTGGCGCAGTGTTTTTGTGTGGATTATCCCAAGACTTCTTTCACCTCAAGATGAATTGAATTTGAAATTTGAATAAACCTTATTTAAACACGATACTTTTTAAGCTTTAAGCTTATAAGCTTGTAGGGGGTCGCAAAAAAATGATATACTTTACAATATTTTTGCTGAACACCTTTCCTTTGCTCCTGAACAACTTCTCTCATACCGTACCTTTGTGTTTTATCTCCTCTTTCTTGTCTTTCTGTTCTGTTTCCGTGGAATCATTTTCTTCGTTTTGATCATCATCCCCATCATCCTCCTCCGGACCTTCGTCAGGGAATTCTTCTACAGTGGGGACACCATATTCCTCTAATATGGGATAGTCTATGAAATTCTCCCCCAGAAATGGACTATACTGCTCAAGATTTGGTTCATCTTCGTAAAGTTCTGTGAAGGTTCACGGGAAAAAAGTGTATGTTAAAAACTCGCTGCAGAAACACACGTTTCAATTTATGCAGGACATTTTCTAGTTAGCTTCTTAAGAGGGCAGTGTTTCATGCAGGTACTAAACAGTGATTCTCGGCCACGGTATTGTAAAACAAATAGCTTTTCCTCGTACTTTTTAACAGGTGTTTCACCAAATGACACAGCGACAAATGTTTTCAAGTTTTCTTTAAGCCTCTGGTCACATGCGGCCAACATGGCTGGCGCGCATCTGCGATTTCTGTAGCATGCAGAAGCTTGAACCGTTTTCACTTTCTTTCAATTAGGATGCTGATGCGTCACATGGTTCCTCCCAATAGACTTCGAGCAGTCTCTCTTTCCGCTCAGGGATCGTCGAGAAAAACGAACAAGCGAGCAAGGACGAAATCGCCTGCCGCGTGGAATCGTCTTCCGCGTTGAAACGTGACGCTCGTGTCGAGCCGCTAGACTAGCGGCTCGACTCACACGTCAAGTTTCAACGCCGCAGGTGATTTTCGCTCTCGCCCGCTTGTTCGTTTCCCTCGACTATCCCTGAGCGGAAAGAGAGACTGCTTGTAGTCTATCCTCCCAACAATTTGTACGTTTCTCTATCGGTTCGCCATTATTTTACGCACCCATAGCGTACAATTAACGAGTTATAAGAGCATCAGCACCACGTTATAAACACAATTTTCATTCCGTAGAATTTTTCTCTCATGAGCTTTATTACAGACCTACCCTGAGCAGAAGTGACTCCAAGCAGAAGTGAAGCGGAGACTAAAAGAAGCAGCTTCAGTGAAGCAGAGGCCATATGATATCTGAAAGAAAATCAGTGATATTTTATAGAGTACGGGTTTCTGCCGTTTCGTCCTGAAAAGGGAAAACAACAAGATAACTGCTCGGCAAAACATCTTGCTAACCAAATTTTTCAGACCTTGTGACAAGAATTATTTTTTCGTTTATTTACAACCAAGGTCAAGATGAACGTACATAGTCATATAAGTATAAGTGTTTCTCAGAATGGTTATCTTGTTGTATTTTCTATATTTGTCGGCGGGTAAAGGTTTTAGGTTTGATATACGGTGCGAAAAATCAACTATTTTGGTTGAATAGTGGGGTTATTGAGGTGTGCGTTGCACATGCACCCCTCCTTTACAAGGAAAACTTTCTCGAGGCGGTACCCATTTATACAACCTGGTGTTCCTGTGTAGCTCTAACCACCCGTCTACTGCACCTTTGTCTATTCTTGTTTATAAATACAAATTTAACCCATGGTTGGTTTTAAAACCGTTTGGATTTCCGCCTGGCTATCCGTTAAGTATGCAGTTCACTGAATCGAGCAATTTAGATGATTCGCTTGATCAACCATATAATTTTGCGTGTACCTCATTTCAGATGGCTAGCGTCAAAAAATACCTTAAAATACTAAATTGGAGGCAACTCAACTGGCAATATTTATTAACTCTTTTTTCTTTTGACTAAAGCTCTATGCAGCTGTACAATACAGTAATACAGTTCAGATTTATAATCACTGCTGATGAAATCCTGTAATGTGAACATTCAAATGAAAGCCCATCAACAGTACTTTTTATTTGTACTCAGATATCCCAGACTTATTTTTAGCCCAATTCTACACGGAAAGCACAAACTTTCAACTCTTTATGCCAAAAATAACTACGTTATTCTAAATTGAGTCACTTTTCTATGTTACTTAGCAAAGATCGTGTGTGATTGATTGTGTTTCGTGCTGGCAAAAAAAAAGGAATTTATGGTCGTTCTGCAGATATCACATGTTCAGGCATTTCAAATTGCGCTGGTCATGAAATATCTGCCAAGACTAGCCGATATACAAAGTTCAGGCAATATTTAGTATTCCAGTTGTTGTAATAACCACAAATTTGCGATATATGACTCAATAATATTATTGACTGGCGTTTATTATTTTATCCTTCCTTATTACAGATAAGCATGGCGGCCAAACGCATCTTAAGTGCACTCGTTTTTAATGTTAAAACAATCATCAAAGCAAAGATAAGCCACTTATGAACTCTAAATCAAAGCTTTAAATCAAAACACCGTTGATTATAATAAAAGCCTCAGATTTCTAATTATTTTAAAACCTACCCTTAGGATACCGATCTTGCAAAGCTCAGACATTCAGCGTTTTCTTCGCTTTCTCAAAAGGAAGATATGATGTGTTCTTAGATAATTTTGGCAGATTTAGAATCAGGACGGTCTTTAATTACGTTGTCACGTTCCAAGTTATGGGCGGGAGCTCGTGATTTCATCAGAGGCGCATGAAGGCAAAATCTCATCAGTTCTCTTAGACCAAAACCTGGCGAGCGATTTTACCAAAGAATAATTTCCTCAAGTAATTATCAAACACTGCAAATATTTTTAGAGCTAAGCTTTAAAGGGCGTCGGAATGTTGTCAATTTATTTTATCACCAGTGACCTCTTTTTAGACTTTCAATGAACGACCCTCCCATTGAATTGGCAAGAGCAGAAAACACAAATAAAAATACTGCGGTAGTTTATGAAAGTGCGAAACGGATGCTTGGATGAACAAACGATTTTCTTAACACGGTGTTGAAGCGAAGCCGTCCGGCTGAGATAACTTTCTAAAAAATAGGTTATTTGTCATGATTTAGCTGGTTTTAGCTTTCAGACACTTGATCCAAATCAAGGAAAAATGACAGATGTGACATATTCACAGCATTTAAGCGCGATTAAACCTATGGTCTTTGTTCAGTCTTGGTTTTTAAGCAATGTGAATCGGAACTAACGGTCTATGCTTGGGTAGCCATGTTATTTCAGAGCACCTTCCTGTTAACAGTTATTGAAGTGAAATAATGGCTTACCTGTAAACGTTCATACGTTTGTCATGTTACGGCACTACACAGTGTAAAAATATCTACGTTTGAAAGAAAATCAAACCCACGGAAAGCAAAACACTTGAAATCGTGGAAAAGCAAAAAGGCAACAGCAAAGGACTAGAACATTTCTGGATTTTCTCGCAACAGAATTCGCCGAAGGACCGGAATCGCCATTGCCCTCCACCTTTGGTGTAAAAATATGAACTCAGATTGGTATATGGGTTGAGATCATCTTTCGAATTGACCAATCACAAGGCGCGGTCTAGACAACCGTTCTTGCGTTTAATCCTTCTGGGACATTAAGACCAGTCAAGCAAGAGAAAGCTTTTCACCTGTTGTTTACACTAGAAATCATTAACAAAATGGATGTTTTGACAAGGCATTTAAGCGTATAACTTTGTTAAGAAAGTGAAAAGGCTTCAAGCGGTTCAATTACAAGTCAAGGACATATGTATTCTTGATCGCCAGACATAGAAATGCGATGTGAATTCTGAGTGAATGTTCGCAAATTTCAACAGCTTTTAACTCTGTGCAAACTGTTATTTATGTTCACTCACGGCTACACTAAAAGGGAAATCATTAAAACTTGAAGAAGTAGGCCTGCCATGACTTTCCAGTTTTGCCTGGCTAAATCGCTTTTCGGTGACGGAAAAGTGCTGGAATGATCCAGACCGACAGGCCATGAAAATGTGATCGTACAAATGGAGTAGCTAGATTAATGGGGTACTTAGCTAAGTAAATGAATGCATAATTTTTTTTTGGGCCAAAAATTCCGGGTGTAGTGAGGCGGAGTTCCAATGTACTCAAGTAAGGAGAGGAGCAAATATAAGCTAATTAATTCAGGGAACACAAAAACACATCTCCCAGGTTTGGCCTCGGAGCTGAGATGTGTTTTGGTGAGACGAGAAGCATTCAAGAGCACGCAAAAATTTGCCTGTCGCGCAGAAATTCGACGCCCAGTCTACATTTGGGCGTCGAATTTCTGCGCGACAAGGCAATTTTTGCTTGTCCTCACGTGCTTCTTTTTTTCACTGACACTTTTACATTAGAGAAAAGGGGGTTGCTCGAAGTCTATTGAATGTGATGGACGACAACTGACGCCTTTTGTCTTTGTGGGATTTAGAATTCGAGAAAAATAAGCCGGTAGAATATTCCTATCTGCAAGAGAGGATGTATCTGAAATATTCTCGATTTTCCGAAAGTTGTCTTTAAAAAACTATAACTTTTTTAACTGTCACTAACCAGTGCAAACATAAGGTTCAACAGCTGTTGTTTTGAACACCTGATACCACGATGTGAGCCCAATTGTACACGCTTGCAGCGACATAAGCATTGCTGGTAAATGTTAAGAAAATTGGTAGCTAGACAAAACCTCAGAAGAACTGTTAATCGTTGGATATTGCGTTTACATTATTCTTTTGATTGAGTGGCTGCAAACCCGTTCAAAACCACAAACTTCGGCTAAGATAGTTTTTTTCTAAGCAGCCAATGTTTAACGTAAACAAAGGAACAGGTGTTTCGATTCATTTTTCTTGCGTTGGATGAAGGAGAAAGAAACTGGCATTGTATATCAAAGTCAACCTTTTTTACTCTAAAAGGCGTTCACAGATCTAAACAAAACAAAATTTTCAGCTTTCCTTCGAAGAAACATTGTAAAACAAATCTCAGCGTCACCAAATAGTTCTGCTGGAGAGCTTTCATTTGGATTATCACAGTTACGGAATTTCATCCACAGATTAGAATCACCTTGTACAGCATAATAAACAACACGACAGTAAACTACTGTCCAATAGGTTACATGCATGGTCACATGTCAGGATTTTATCCACAGACTCAAAAGTTAGAACCACCTTGTACATGAAGGCACCTTGTCCCTCGTAACAAACAGCGCCATAATTACAAAGCACTGTCCAGTAGCTTACGTAGTCACACTTTAGGATTTCATCCACATTGACGCACCCTTGTACAACATAATAAACAGTTCAACTGTAAAGTATTGCTCTAACTACCATTAGAACTGTCACACTTTTGTCCACATACAGACTTGAAACAGTTAGAGGTACCTTGTACAGCACAGTTAAAAGTAAGGTTACGTGTGGAGCCACACTTGTCAACAGATTCAGCTGGCTTGACTCAGTGAGAAAAATGATTACGAAAATTGACGCATTTCACAGGTAAACGGGTTAGACTTCTTTGCATTAAGGCTCTGTCCTAGTGTGTTTTTTGCACGTGAATTGTCATGGCAATTAGAGCAGACGCAAAAGCTGTTAAGCAAGAGTGCGTCAAGTAAGTGAGGTGTTGTCGTTCGGTCACGCCCTAACGCCCTTATCACAGGAAGTGCGCTAAGAACAAGTGACTCACTTAAAACAACAACCATTACATTGAAGTTAGGATTTTCTCTTGAGATTTCAACTTCTCTTTCCGATTAAGAGACTGTGTTAAGTTCACCGCGATGACGCATAACAAATGTCTTATTCGAACAACCGAATTAGAAAAACAATATAAATTTAAAAGAAAGTCTTGCTACGGCTATCAATCCTACAAGTTCTTGTTTATCAAAATTGATTCCTCTTCGGTTCTAAAAATGTTTAGCTCCATTCGGAATTTCTCTTAAATTAGGTACGAACGCGGAGTGCAGCTAATTAACACGGTCACTACATTAACCTTCATATTACAACGGTCAAACCTTGAATTATGCAATGTGGGTTCAGTCTAGCTGTTTAGCCTCTGAATTAAGTCTTACAATGTGGGGTCCCGGATAGCCTCTTCCAATCCTGTCTCCTACTTATCCCGCAACCTGCCGTTAATGTGGTCCCGTCCGGCGATTCCGCGCCAATCAGAATCTTCATCCCACACTCACTTTGGCGTGTTACGAGTTACTTAGGTTGTGATATGTTTGCTTGGTTATGATCTCGCGAGTTTTCTTACATCCATTTAAACGCACTCCTACATCACAGTTACTAAAAAGAATACGTCTTGCTTCCCGCCATGGTGTTTTCATTTCAAATCCCGCCCATAAATCTCACATGCCACTTTCATTTCAAGGCCCACCCCCAAGCCTATGCTGGACACTCTGGGGTAATTATTGAAATGGAAGCTTCTCAAAGAAGAGATTTTCGTCTGGCTTTGAAATGGTTATGAGTAAAGACAACCAAAACAACAAACGAACTGGAAAGGGAGTAATTTGATTGATTTAGCGTAAAGAGACGCGCACAGCGTTTGGTTTTGGCTATAGATTAGAATAGGGAAAAGTGTTCACAATTCGATTTATCATCCATGGACTTTCTTGAACTCAACTGAGATTCTCTTTAACTTTACTCAGCTTTCACCAACCATGTCAATCGAAGACTGCTCTTTTCTATATTGGGGAATTTGAGCGGCAAACAAGCGAGGCCCGTCTTGATCAGCAACCAGCCGAAAAAGGCAGATGAACAAATTTGATTAACATTTGTGAAAACTCTTTTGCAAGACCAAATGAATAGCCGCTTTAAAACAACCCCGGACGGTGACGTACTGCTTTCATTTTATTTCACTTGTATTTTACTAGTGAAATGATGTTTGAATTTCGATTTGAACGCTTCTAGACGTGAAAGTGTTGGTGTCAATCGTCGTGGTGGTCCTACAAGCTGGAAGAAAACGTTTGTAAAGACTCTCCCCAGGACCTGCTCTCCCTTGGTACTTTACAACACGCCTACTACTGAAAACACCTCAGTCGAAATGATTAAAAAAAGACGAAGAAGAAATCAAGACTTAACGTTTTTATTGTTGTATTTAAAAAAAGGAATTTTCGGGCCAGTCTCCCCAGAGGTCTGGCAGCTTTAGAATGCTTGA
This sequence comes from Siderastrea radians, assembly GCA_964017195.1. NCBI lineage: Eukaryota > Metazoa > Cnidaria > Anthozoa > Scleractinia > Rhizangiidae > Siderastrea > Siderastrea radians. Next base: position 6,414,123 of record OZ024891.1, on the reverse strand, counting down.
TGGCATTTATTTTCATGGCGCTAGACAAGTCTAATGTTGGAATCCGTTCAATTGTTTCTGTTGCCGTTATTCCATCGATTCTTTTTGATCCCATTTGTGTTTTCCTGTGGCTTTTGAACCAAAAGAAACATTTCTCTTTTTTACATAGGTATTCTTCAATTTCCCTATCAAGTTGCGTTTATACGGTATAACAGGCTTGATAGAGTCTTCATTGATTGTGTTCAGCGGTATTCCAGGTCCCCTGGGCTGTGTGGTCAGCTGGGATGTAGGTTTCCCGCCAGGAATAAGACCGGAAATTGCTTTTATCGCATTTTCCCCAGCCTTCTTGAAAAACTCCAGGATTGCATGTGTCTTGCCTTGTTGCGCTAATGCTATAAAGGAAGGAACAAGTTTTTGTAACTAAAAATTGCTCTGCAGAGCTTTGGTCGTGCAAAGTTCTAACTTCTTAGAATGAACGGGAAGTCGCAATAGCATACACTCTTTTTTTATAAGAATGTTGTTTTTCTGACCCAGGCTGAATATACTTATTTTTCTGCCGATTTTAGGCTGAGCGATATTCTTATATTACTCTTAAATTATAGCTTATGGCATTTCCGTTTTAGAACACTGTGCTGTGTACTGTATACTGTACATATGTATTACATGCGCCGTTCATCGAACTGTCATTAACGTTGAACATTTGGCTATAGCTAGTGCAGGTTTTTTTCGTTTTGTTGGCTAGTTTTGCCGTTTAGAGAAACGAATAAGTTTATACGTTTAAGTTAAAAACATATAATTTTGTTGTATTTACAGATTTTCAACACACACAAATTATATCCTTTCAAAATCTCAGCCTCGATATTCTTAAAAAATATATTCTTATTAAAAAAGAGTGTATAGTGCTTAAACCATCTGACTTTAAGGTAGGTTTGGAGTCTTCGTCTCGGCGGCAAAGTGTTGTTTTGTTAGTCGAGAGACTATACTCTACGTGCTCTGACTCCACCCAGGTGTATAAATGAGTAACTGTGGACTGCTAAGGAAGCCTAACAATTTTTGGAACGTTACTCTGAGGCGGACTGGCATCCCTGGTGTCCAGGTGGTATTAAGCCACAGACTGCTCACCCTGGGAAGTCTGTGGCTTGTCTGCCACTCTACCTGCTACAGCGCTACTGTGCCGGTGAATGTCAAAAACAGCAGGTCGCCGCAGGTAGCAGAGAGGGATTGTTTGACAAATGAATGGCAAAATATTCCATTGATAAAATATTACAAATGGGAACAACAGTACAAAGTCAGAATCAGAAATGTTATCAAAACATCAAAAAAGGAAGTAAAATGCTTAGATACCTTGAATTTCTGGTGCTATGGATACACCCATCAGAACTAAGATCACCAACATAGCTGGCCACAAGAGTGACACAGGAGTTAACAAGTCGACCACGTGTTGTTCACTGTGGCAAGTGTCAGGAGATGCTCACTCATTGCTGACAAAATGGCCTTGTCTTTCTCAATTTCGCTGATACCAAAGATAGTTTATCAAAGTAAAGCAGCTAAAATTTACGTTGTTGAATGTGGAGTGGTATAAACATGTCAGGAAATAAGCCACTTACTTACCTATTCACATGTAATGTGACGTCGACGGGTATGAATATTTGACCACGAGCTAAACAAGTAGAGACATCAGTTATTTGCGTGTTTACTTGATGCGTTTGTTCAGCCAGTCCCTTAACAATACACAGTGTTCAGTTTTCTAACTCTTTGACCATAAAGGAAAATCAAGTGTAGGACCGGAGCATGGATCAATGAGGATTTGAACGAAAAAGTCAGTCTAAGTTCATGAACTTTCCAGCCTGCCGGGCTGAAGACTAATTCTTGTTTGGTTTCTTTGGAGGGTAAAAAGGGGATTTTCAGGGAAGTCATTTTGTCAAGGTTACTACTGTAGCGAATTTTGTGCTTTGAAAAACGTTGAGGAAATATTCGGTTGGAGGTTTGGTCGTGGATATATGACACAACAAAGTAAGAATTTTTTCTCATTAATTGTCGACTGCTTGAGACAATAATTGATTCACGAAAGATAGGAGACGTGCGATTCCGTTTCTTAGTGGTTTACGCGCGGTTCCGAGCGCGTTTTCCCGCGCTGGACACGAGTTGCACGTATTCGCTTGCTAGGCTTGGATAAATTCTGCCGGCAGAATTTCGAGCGTAATAGGCGATTTTTGAGGCGAGCATTCTGCCGGCATAATAAGGCATTTTCGAGCAGAATTTGAGCAGAATAAGGGAAAATCAGTGGCACTAATGATATGCATAACAAATGTAAAAAAAATTGAAAACTAAATAGAAAACAAATGGAAAAAATTCACTGTTTCGTCTAATGACATAAAGTAAGATGAATTACATAAAGTAAGACATAAAGTAAGATGAATTACAATTTTGCTACGCATAATGAATACCTAATTAGTTTTTTGGGGGTTAGGCCCAGGCTCCGTTCTGTATTTGGGAAATTTTGGGGGGTACCGAGCAGAATTCGAGCAGAATAAGGGTGTCCGAGCAGAATTTCGAGCGGAATAAGCGATTTTTGCGAGCACTGCCGGCAGGCAGAATAAGCCGTTTTACGAGCAGAATTTATCCAAGCCTATCGCTTGCTAGCTACGCAAGCACATTTTCCGGCGCTTAACTCTCGCGGTTGCTTGTTTTACCGCGCTTGTCACCTTAGTTTATTTTGAAATTACGAATATATGAAATTCATATATTTGAACTGCGGAATGAAGAAATCAATGTAAAGAAGATCCTTGCAGTTATTAACGCAACTTATGCAGTTGCGAAAAGAAAGCCTGAAAAAATCAGGCTTGCCGGGATTCGAACCCTGACCTCTGCGATACCGGTGCAGCGCTCTAACCAATTGAGCTAACACGCCAACTGGGAGCTGGTCATTAAATTGGTTCGTAATATACCCGGGAAAGATGAAGATGAAATTATGAATATATGATCTTCTTAGCTCAATTGGTTAGAGCACTGCACAGGTATCGCAGAGGTCAGGGTTCGAATCCCGGCAAGCCTGATTTTTTCAGGCTTTCTTTTCGCAACTGCATAAGTTGCGTTAATAACTGCGAGGATCTTCTTTACATTGATTTAGTTTGTTTTCCCGCGCTTGGCGCTGTTTACATAGTTTCCCACATTTGGTATTTGTTACAAGGGTTTCCACCTTTGGCAGGGTTTGGATACTTCGCGTCTCCTGGCAACTACTGCATGTGACTTATTCTAGATCTGGTTGGGCGGATGTGTTCGCTCATTTCTTTTTCCCACGAGATACTGTTTCCCTTTTTTCCCTAAAAAAGCATACATTTTGTTTACCACGGTTTTTATTACATAATCACCGTCCATTATAACCGGATCATCTTTTTGCATAATGTTACTACTTACATACATTATGATTAGCTAGCTACACGTTGATATAATTTAAGGATTTCAGTCTTTTTATGATTTATTTCAAACTAACAGAGGTAAATAGTTGGCAGATATTACATTATCTACTTAGAAAAGAATACACAAGCATTCAGCTTCTTTTAGTGAACTGCGCGACAATTTCTTTAAGAATGAGGAGGAAAACAAAGTCGTTCTTATTACAAAAGATAGGCAAGGCGTTCTTAGTCAGCATTTAATAAATATAAGCGCACTGAGCCATCTGCTTCAATTTCTATGAAAGTAAAGGGGCTACGCTTAAAGTACATGACAATAGAATTTGATGATTTAACCCTTTAAGCCCCAGTACTGATCAACAAGCGTGTTCTCCTCACTGTTCTTCATATATTTCTTGCCGTATTAGTTGAGAGAATTTGATCATACATCACGACATTTTATCTTTGGTGATCATTTTCCTTATTCTCTTGACCTGTATGCCTCATTACCTAGTGATATCGTAAGGAGAAACTGGATGCTTGTCACTATTGGGGCTGAAAGAGTTAAAGAGGAAGGCTCCATGGAATTGTGGCAACCATGGACCAGGCTCAGTGACTTCCGGTTTCCTAATATACATCACAATTGAGATTTTAAAAGTAAGTTTGCTCGTCTAGAAAATATAAATAGTATAACAGTGTAAATATAAATAGTGTAACAGTCCAAGAAAGTGAAGGAAGTAATTCGGACCCAGTCCCTTTGTTTAGAAACCTAGAACAACTTGTTCAGGAATTCCTGAACTGCTCCTTCGGTGTGTTCAGAAGTCATCTTGTCGATATCGCTCTGTTTGATGCCGAATTTCGATCCGATAGCTTTGGCTAGCGAGGCTGCCTTCTTGAGAGACGAATTCACCTCATCAAATACTTGTCGAAGCCTGTTCTGCGTCTCGCAGTGAGCAAGAAGCGCTTGAGCCACTTTGAACTTCAAATTGTTCGTTTTCCTGATCTTTTCTTTCAAAACACCAATCTTTCCAGACGCTGGATTTTCTTGCTTGGCCTGAGAATCCTTTTCCTGCTTTTTATCTTGTTTTACTTCAGGCTCTTGTGAATGCTGTGGAGTATGCGTCACTTTGATCACGTGATCATCCGTGGTTGCATGAGCTTTCGGGATTTCTTTGGGTCTTTCACCGGTGTCTTCTGAACTGCTCTTATTTGTCAGCTTCTTTGGCGCGCTAGTATCCATTGCTTTCAACTGGTGTTGGGCAGCCACCTTCTGTTCTTGGGGTTTTGTTTGGCTGGTCGTGATTTCATGTGTACTTGAGTCCTTAAGTTGATTCGGTTTTACCAGTTTCGCGGGTTGAATTGAGCTCGCGGGAATCTTCACATGACTGGTGTTAACTTTCAGAGCTTTACTGGTTTTAAGAGAGGTGTCACCATCTTTAACTTTATCTTTTAAGTTCTTAGGAGGTGCAGTCTCTTTAACGGATACAGTTGTTAAAACTTTCTTTCTTGGTTCTTGCTTAGTCACATCTTTAACCTTACGAGTTTTGGGCTTCTCATCAGTTTTGTTTGCAACAGAATCCTTAGCTTGTGACAATACAACGTCAGGTGCTTCCGAGCTCTTTAAAGAAGCGATGGTTTTCTCCTCTTTTTCCTCTTTGACAACATCTTTTTTTTTCTTCTCTTTGGTCAGATTCCTTTTTTCGTCCTTGTGAGAGTGTGAAATTTCTTTGGGATGTTGTTCCATTGTAGTCTTCTGACCTTCTTTCGTATCATGGTGAAATGGTTGATCTTTTGCTGTATTTAACTTGTGTGCACGCTTTTCTTCCGCAGGTTTTACGATGATGACTTTCTGCTTAGAATAACTTTTCGTAACTTTTAGCTTTTGAGATTTCTGCGATAATGTATCTTTAACTATTTTGTGGAGAGAGACCTCTTTCTTGGCAACCTTTTTGAGGGCTTTAACATTCTTTTTCAACAAGGCATCTTTCTCTGGGTGCTTGATTCCAGAAGACGGTTTAAGCTTTTTTTCTGTGACAACTCTAACCTGTTTGAAACTTTTTACATCTTTATGCACCTTCAACCTCTCTTTTTTGCTTTGCTTCGCAGCGTTCATTTTTCTGATACTGTTCATGACTTTCCAATACTTGTCCAAACCTTTCCTGTGGAAATATTTTCTTAGAACGTTGGGAGCCATCTTGGCTAAAATTGCCAACACGCGCTTGTGTTTCTTGGTCAACTTTTTGTGGCCACCCTTCGTTATCGGCGATGGTCTAGTGATGTCAGATTTTTTGCTGCTTGTTTCAATCGTAGGCTGATCACTGCTCGCAATAAACTCAACAAGCTCTCTATACTCCTTTTCGGGCACACCAGCACCTCCTTTGGCTCCAGAATCACCTTCTATCAGCGCTTTCACGAGGTTAGCTTTACTTAACTCGTCAGCTTTTGTTTTATGTTTGTCTGCCGGTTTAGCGTGATGTTTATCCGCCTGGATTTCTAATCCTTGCTTCTTTAGCAAGTGATGTGAATCTTTTCTCTTCTCGTTGTGGTCGTGGCGTTTGTTCACAGGACCACCATTCACTTTCTTGTCCTTTCTTTTAATCACGGACACACCTTTCTCTTTCTTGTGGTGCTCCTTGTCTTTATTCCCGACTTCTCTTCGGACAATAAGCTGACTTACTCTCGATAACAAGTTCGCATCCATTCGTACATCTTCGTCGTCCTTGTCAATAGATCTTCGGGACCTGAAGTGCATTTGCTTATCTTCCTTCAGCAAACTACCGGATTCTTGAATGAGCCATCGGTTAATTTCGTTAGCCAGTATTTTGGATTCCCTTTCAGCCTCCTCTATGACGTCTTCCAGTCTAGGAGCTCCGTTAAGGCTGCCTTGAAAATGAGAACAGACAATTATTCTAAATTTAAGCGCAATTTCGTGTTTGCTTTGGATTGCGTTTGATGAGCGCTATAAACCGGATATTTGCAACGGGGGGGGGGCGGGGATAAACCTTCCTGCTTGACTTCCAGTTTCCGCCCATGTATTGAAGGTTTCCGTCATTTTCTTCCGAAAAGTTGTTTTACCGCACGTCCCCATCCGTTTTTCCGCCAGTTTTTTCCCTTTTTCGCCTAAGTTCCCTTTCTTTGTCCCAGCTCCAGGTTCTCCAATTTTTGCTTGATTAAAAGACAATTGTTTCACTTAAAAATTGGTTCACGAAAAATAAAAGATCTTTTTTTCAGGAAACATGTACAATGTAGTGTGACCAATCAGAGAAAACGTACTTTTCGGTCCGATTGGAGTCCGCAGTGGGTGCTCCAATTTGAGAGCTACATAGGTGCCGCTGTGCAACGTGAAGGGTATGGTTTTCAAGCAGATTAGTTTATCGTAGGGTATAGAAATCAGAGAGGTCTGGTCTAAAATTATGTATCGAAAAAGTAGGGATTGTCACTCGGCGAGCCTGGGATAGGGTGGTGAGATTTGGTGTCTAGTTTAGAAAAGGTTGCAAAATGCATTTGAACATGGTCTAGTATAGGGTAAGGGACTCAGAGTCCCAGCGGCACACTCCCATCCAAAACGATACAGAGTCCCCCCACCCCACCCCCCAGCAATCAGAGGCACCAATTAGACGCAAAATCAACACCAAGCGAGACTTGGCTTACGCTCATATATTCCCCGTACTTGGCACTCGTTGCATGTTCATGCTTGAGTTTGGAATATTTCTAACTTGCATTGGAGGCGGTTTTCTGCCGGCTAAGTGCTGTATTTAAAATTCCTTTATGTATCTGGCCGCCATCCTGGATTTGTGGATTTTCTACTCTTCCCAAGCTTTCTCTGCTTCATAATCCAAGAGGGCGGCTAAATATTTCGCGCAGAAAACATTCAGCTCTCGCTTGCCCAAAATAGCCTTTCCGTTGCAGGCCATTGATGGCTAGTTTCATTTATTTTCTTCGTTTGCGGTCACTGGCTACGTAGTTGATTGCTTTGGTTTTTCTACATTTCTACAGACACTACAACGAGAAAACCGCTACTACATTTTGTTTGCTTACCCTTTGTCAGCTGTAAAGACGCTCCAACAAAGAACACAAAGGTGACTTGCAAAAATGAGCTGAAGTTTGGCTTCATGTTGCATGCTAAAAAAAATCATATAGAACATGAAAAAATAGTGAATTTCGGATATTTTCAGGCCATAGGCTCAAGATCGGCTAGTATATACGTAGAAGTGAATATTGCTTTTCGCGCTCTGATTGGCTACGTAAACTCGGAAGAGCATTGACTATTCACTTTCGAGGGAAGCCGCTCGCCTCGCACGCGTTTTTATCCACTTATCAGAAAACAAAATAACTTATGGGGGCGGGCTGTTCACTTATGTGATGTATAACAAAACAATTTTTGGGGCCCAACAATATCCACCGCTTTTCACATCCATTTCGGTAAATAATTGTTATAAACTACGTCATAAACACGCAATAATGCGCTAAATTAAAACACGTTAAAACCTTTTTGCCCTTCCTATGTATGGGTATATATAAAGACAAACTAAAGCATTGATTGCCCTAGTTTAGTTAAGTTACAATCGTTGTATATCTCTAGCACAAGATGACAAAAGAGTCATTCTTTTTTGTATGTGTCCATCTCTCGCCTTGGTTTTCGACCATGGCTGTTTTCGGTTTTTCTTTCCCGCTATTTAAGTCTAAAGATAAATCTTCGCCGGGCTACATATTGTATTTCCTCTTTAATAGAAGGTTGACCTGTAAATTATCCCTCGCCTGATGTTGAATTAAAAAAGGACGATTTATGTCCTCGTAGTCGCAAGCTTGCATGTGCCTTTGCATTATGAACTTAATCCGCAAAGGGTTTTAATTTGATTACTAACTTGACGACTTGAATCGAAACAAGGGATTGTCCAGCTATATAGCTTAATTAAATTTGATTAGTTTTAAATACTGACTTTAAGTGGGAGGACAGATAAAACAAACTTGCCTGGTGGGTGGCTTCACCAATCAGAAGCGATTCAATTCAGCTAAGCTGTATACTCAAAAGCAAGTGTTTATGAGGACATAAACTTAACATCTTGCTACAACTTTTTGTTCCCCTTTTATCAAACAAGGATGCTTGTTTTTTACTTAAGAACCGTAAACAAAAGAAAGAGACTTCATTATGAGAGACTGTCAGGTTTTGAGACAACAAAAGTCAACAAACTACACTACATAGCCGCACAGTGTTTGTAGGCGAGTTCTGCATGCTAAGAATTTTACACGGTCATTTTGTAACCCTAAATTTTCAATATGGAATAATTTGAAGTGTTGTATAGCTTACTATGGTAGCTTACCTCCGAAACCGCCCTTTCTTCTTCGAGTCTCCTTTAGTATAAACCTTCCTGTGGAACGCACTATTTCTTTTGCATACCGGCCGAGCTCACAACCCCGTAACGACCTTGCAATTCATGGAACAAAGGGCTTTGAACCCTTCAAAGAGATATTATTGTTGGAGGTGGAGTTTTACACCAAATTTCGGGTGGAAAATCGTCTTCTTCTCCAATGTGCAGTTAGGGCACCTGTTGAGGGTGATTAACTATTCATAGTGTTGTGACATGTTTAGTGACCCACCCTGTGTCTCTGTGTTCATTTGCCGATTGCGGATTGTGATGTCGCTTCTCCACTTGTTGTCAATATAGCGTTGAATCCTCTCTTTTCTCGAATATATTTTGCAGAATATCAAGAATTATAGTACAACGCTAAATTTTGGCGTGCTCCCATCGGTCGAAATCGATCACGTGACGCGATAGTGTCTCTCCTCAGCGGGCGCCTATCAGCGCATAGTCCCCGTTTTTGGCAATCTTCGCTCAAAATTTAGCGTTACACAATAAAAACAATAAATTCCCTCTAACTCAGGCCCTTTGTGTGATAGGTTCCCCCGGAAATTTGATGTTCAAACTTCATGTAAGCTCTCGGGCTAATATTTATTGTGAATATCAAATTTTCTCGCGCAACCTATCACACGACAGTGCCTTCCACAGAAGAACTCTGTCCGGTTTAAATAGACAACATAATTAGAGCGTACTCAGGTTCAGTGACAGATTCAAAAGTTATAACCACTTTGTAAGGTATAATAAGCAGCGCTACAGTAAAGTACTGCTCGAAAAAACTGCTAATTTGAATGTAAATACTTAGCATTTATCCTCAGACTTAAAAAGTAACACCGCCTGGCACAGTATAAGAAACAGTACCTCAGGAAAGTACTGGTCAGGGGCATAGTCACGAGGATTTCGCAGATTTCTGGTCAAAACTGTGCTAAAATTATCGGTAGCTAACTTTATCCATGCCCAATTGTGTTTGAATATTTAAAGGGACATATTAACTTAATTTCATTAAGAGAAAACAAACCATGACCATTAAATATCGATTTAATGTCAACACGCTGAAAGAATTTGAAAAGTTTAGCCTAATTTTTTCAAATTGCAATCCATTTCCATCCGTGCCATCCGTAGCAACAGACGACAGAAAATAGTTACAGTGAAGTAATATAGTCTTTGGTAACAAAACTAGACCATTATTTGTGGGCGTTCATTGATGTGAGGACATATTTTTTATTTTTAAAGTGAACTTAAATAGCGTGACCATACCCCTTTAAGAGATTTATCCGCAGACTGCGAACGTGTTTAATCGTTTAACCGGGGTTTTAAGTGACGTGTATCCTGTTTTCGAGTATTCCGCCAAAACGCTAAAAAATTCTGGCCCCGGTTCCTGGAAAGCCGATTAGCGTTAATCGAGGGTTAAATCTCGCTAAACGAGGATGAAAATTTATCCTTCGGTTAGATTCTGTTCCTGAAAGCACGATTAACACTAACCAAGTGATAAACGAGGGTTAAATTTAATCCACCTAGCGAGGTCGATTAACTCACTAATCGGGGCAAAAACTTGATCAAAACAAACAATTTTGCGATATTGTTAGTTTAATTGAGTAAGGAAAAAAATTACTCTCAGCAACTCAGATAAAAAATAATTTTGTTGTCTCCACAAATTCAAGCGGCAATCGACTGAGTTTTGAGCGCAAAAACCTGCAGCGAAATGTGATGGAACGAAAAGGACCACAAACACGCAAATCGTGTAGTCGAGTTTTCGATTTTAGCATATATTTTAAAACACTATTAAACAATTCCATCAATAGCTCTATAAAATTCTTTTAAACGGTAACTCTGGAAATGTGGCTTCAGAAAGGCAGAGAACCGATCTTTAGGACTACGAGTAAGCACTTGATAAAACGAAACTGAAAACCATGAATTTCGAAGCCATCTTTCATCGCAAGCCATAGCAACTTTTCACGGAACAATTTGCCGGTTTTGGGTTTCTACAGAAGAATTATTGAATGAATTAAAATATTTATTTGTTTTTCTTTTTTTTCTTTTATTGAATGTAGAATGCAAGACATAAAGAAACTACAAATAAACTTTACATGCCTACCCACTAATTTACATAATTACTTAAATACTTACACATTTAAGTATTTACATATACATCTTCTGTTGACCACTACAGCACGATAAAACAGTAAACTACACTCTACATTATACCTATACAATGCTACGCCACCTGAAGATTAACAAAAAGCAATACCCGTCGTTTAACTTAAGTACGTCGCGGAGGTGATAGCTACTGCTCCATTAGTGAAATGAAGGGTTGCCATTTTTTATTGTGAAGGTTTCTCGCAATGAAACGCTTGATTTGGTATGTTTTCTTACATTTTGTTAGTAGTATGGGAGTAGAGAGGGAGGTTTTATTTAACTTAGTACGGTAGATGAAGTATTTGCTCTCGAGAATAATGTAATTAACTAAAATACTGTTACTCTCCGGGTGAAAAAGGCCAAAAATAACATCTTTAATATCAAAGGAACTAAAAGTTATCTTTTGCGATTTGAGGATGGTGTTTAGTTCCATTCAGAAAGTGTGTACCCTTTCACAGAAAAAGAAAAAGTGTTCCAACGTCTCTATTTCTTCACCACAGAAATAACATAGCGGAGAATCGACTATTCTAAATTTGAAAAGCATGTCAACAACAATACAACAGTAAACTTTATTTACCCTCGAATTTACAGTGTAGCACTCAAGTGCTAATATCTTCGAGCCAACTACATTAATAAATAATTATAATTAAAAGTTAATTCTATATAACAAATAAGATAACTAACTACCTAGACAACTAACTTGCAAATTATCATGATGTAGAAAGGTTTGCAGTTCCTGCCCTTTTAAGTAAATTATTGTTCCCCGTAGATATCAGTCGTCGAAAAGAAGTAAAATCAGAAATAGTGCGGTAATGGTCAGGAAGAGAATTCCAAGATGTTGCTGCCAAGTAACTAAAGGAATTGAGACCATAAGAAGTGATCAATGGTTTGGGCAAACAGAGCATATTATGTCCTCTTAAAAAATAGGTGCTAGAGCGTAAACGAAACATATCTTTTAAATATCTTGGATGTCATTTGTATAACAGATCCTATGAAGTATTTTGTATTGGAATTCCCTTAACTTGGTGTCTAGTATTACTTTGAAGGGTAGTGAATATATTCTTTCCCAGTCTAAATGAAAGGTCTCCGTGTTGAAAGCTTCGTTGTATTTTTTCATGGCTGTTGGTTTCGTAGAGACTTTAGAAATAAGCCTTTCATACAGTGATCTCGATTGCAGCTTTTCTACATCTACCTTTTCCCCTTCAAGATGTAATAAGAAACTGCTCAGGTCTACATACTCGGTGCATTTGAGACGACGGCAGTTTTATTTACTTTTAACGCTCTGTGCCATTCCTGTGGAAGAGCACTGCATGTGGAGGCTAAAAAGTAAATAATGATCAGTGGGTGAGAGATTTGAACGTAGAGGTTCCTTAAACCCTTTAAACTCGCCATTAGTGTCATAGACGTCACTAACTGCTACCAGATCCGAATCAATTAACTTTTGATTGAAGACTGAACAAGAATTAATGCAGATAAATCTGTTGTTCCACAAGATCTGATTTGATATCTCGGAAGGTGAGGATGGGTTGTTGTCAGTTAGTGAAGCCCATGACAAGATGCATTCTTTGTAGAAATCTGGGAGGGATATTGATAGTTTCGAGTAATCGAAGTTGCAGTGGAATAAAAATTTTCCTCCCACCTTCCTTAAGTAAAATCCAGAAAAAACTTCCAGCTAGCCGCGCTAGGGAATAGGTATCTCTTAACACAGACTATTCTTTGGGTAGAAATCATTGACTCTACATCAGGCATTTTTAGCCCACCTTTTTCAGTGGGACTTATTAAAACCGTGTGCCTCACCTTGTCTTTGCCCCTCCAAACAAAAGAGTATAGTAAGGTGTTTATTTTTTCAATGAATTCTTTTCTATTTGACATGAGCGTAAGCCTATATAAAATCTTCGGTAAGGCAAAGGATTTGATGAGTTGTACTTTTCCAATTAATGTGAGTCCTCTCCAACCCCAGCCTCTTAAGAGCTTTCTTATAGATTTCTCGGTTGCTTCAAAATTCAATTTGTAAAAAAGTGAACGGTTATAGGTAAAGTGCACCCCCAAGATTTTCAAGGACTTTTTGATTTCAGTTACTTCTAGTTCTGGGCTGGATGCTTCCATATTTCCGAGTAGAAGGACCTCCGATTTCTCATGATTGATCTTCAATCCGGAGTATGTACCGAATAATTTGTTAACATTAAAGTACGGTAGGACGGTTTGTTTATTTATGGCAATTTTGAAAAAGCAGAAGGAGATGTTTTATTGAAATAACGTAAATGTAAGACAAAAACGTTGACGATTAATTAAAGCGAACTTAAGTGTAAAGAAGATCCTCGCAGTTATTAACGCAACTTATGCAGTTGCGAAAAGAAAGCCTGAAAAAATCAGGCTTGCCGGGATTCGAACCCTGACCTCTGCGATACCGGTGCAGCGCTCTAACCAACTGAGCTAACAAGCCAACTGGGAGCTGGTCATTAAATTGGTTCGTAATACACCCGGGAAAGATGAAGATGAAATTATGAATATATGAAACTCATATATATATGAACTGCGGAATGAAGAAATAAGTGTAAAGAAGATCTTCGCAGTTATTAACGCAACTTATGCAGTTGCGAAAAGAAAGCCTGAAAAAATCAGGCTTGCCGGGATTCGAACCCTGACCTCTGCGATACCGGTGCAGCGCTCTAACCAATTGAGCTAACAAGCCAACTGGGAGCTGGTCATTAAATTGGCTCGTAATACACCCGGGAAAGATGATTTTTCAGGCTTTCTTTTTGCAACTGCATATTAAAGTTGCATTAATAACTGCGAGGATCTTCTTTACACTTATTTCTTCATTCCGCAGTTCATATATATGAGTTTCATATATTCATAATTTCATCTTCATCTTTCCTGGGTGTATTACGAACCAATTTAATGACCAGCTCCCAGTTGGCTTGTTAGCTCAGTTGGTTAGAGCGCTGCACCGGTATCGCAGAGGTCAGGGTTCGAATCCCGGCAAGCCTGATTTTTTCAGGCTTTCTTTTCGCAACTGCATAAGTTGCGTTAATAACTGCGAGGATCTTCTTTACACTTATTTCTTCATTCCGCAGTTCATATATATGAGTTTCATATATTCATATTTTAAAGCGAACTTGTTGTCGTTCTCAAACAATGCAGACACTGAAACAGAAGTTTTTCATTGATTTAGAACAAAAACAAAATGTCAAATTTCTGTACCAGGCGAACATAACAAAACAGATAGGCTACAAATATCAATGACAATTATTCGGCACAAATTAGTACTTTATTGTTAACATTTTTCCGACAGGCAAGTCTTGCTTTTGTAAAGCTCAAAATAGTTTCGATGGCTGAAAGTATCAAGAGGTAGAGAAGACACCGATTTTCAGATATAGCTCACATTTCACCTCGAATCAGCATCGCTTTGCACCGAACCTTGATTTCCACTTTGTTTTTCTTTGAGGAAAGTTTGAAGTTTTGTTTTTTCACAACCAGAAAAAGGGCGAATCGTACCGCTGTCAAATATCGACAATAGACCCCAACAGGTATCGATCGGTAAAACGAGTATCGGAGTCGACTTTTTTTTCTCCCGCTCTGTCGTTTTCCCGCGCTTTTACATGCTGGTAACTTGTTTAACCGGTTTGATATGAGTTTAACCGAGGGATAGTTAAACGAGGAATAACTCTGCTCTCAGGAACGCCTTTTTATTCCTGGATTAGTTATTCTAGAGATAAGGAATTTAATCGTGGATTAACTGCTAATAGGGGGATAATGGTTTCCAGGAACCGGGGCCTGGTTTTCTCCTCGCCCCCTCCTCATCTACCGCTGCTAGATAATAAGATGGAAAATTTGAGCTTTCATCGGCTCTCTTGGTGATTATCTTTCCGAGTGATCCTTTCTTACTGATTTACAATACCAAAATTGAAAAAAACTATTTTATTTTGAACAAAATTTGCTTCTCAAACAGCCTTATATTGATGCCAATGACAATAAACAAGTTTATCAACAACAACAACACTTGCGCTTTATTTGCATGACCATAAAACATTACAGTATTGCAAAAGCATAAGATAATATATAATAACAATAATTACAATAAAAAGTCATTAAACAAAACTAATCAAATAATCACTGATCAAGAATTTGACAATAATTTGTCTCTCATTTCAAAACAGGACGATATAAACTGCACTAATTGCATATTAATATAATAGTCAGTGGAGTTCATTAATTGCACAATCAAGGTTGAAATTGATAGCTGCTTGGGATTCGAAATTACATGATCTATTTTACTGAAAAAGTTGTCTCTAATTGATGAATATCTTGGACAATGAAATAGAAAATGGGTTTCATCTTCAACATTATGCCCACAAATAGTGCATAGTCTGTCACTTCTGGGGACATTGTTATATCTTCCTGTTTCAATCAGGAGTTTGTGATTACTTATTCTTAGTTTCACAAGCGTTTTTCGATTGGGATTTTTTCTAGTCAAATGTAAATAAGGCGAAGGTGTATAACTGTCTTTAATAGTATTATAAAATTCTAGTTTTTGAGAATTACAAAGAGAATGTTTCCAATAAGCGATATATTTCTTTTTCATTTGATCTACAAGGTACGTTATCTTAGTGTCATCTAAAGTGTCATGATTAAAGTTAAAGGGAATGTCATAATAATTGAGCATATTTATAACACTGGAATAGAAATTATTTTTACCATTACAGTGCAAATCTATTGACATTATTAGTGATTGCACGACGAAGGAGTTTTGATCTTTATTGAGATAACATCTCAAGGTAAGTCAGTGTTCTACTTCAGAGTGGACCTTTTCGGCGCAGTTCAGACGTTCCGCCTCCATCGTGAAACTCCTGCGGGGCGTAAACCGACCACTCAAATGAGCAATAACGTCAATTTTTGAGCGTGTCTTGAGCCAACCTTGTTCCCAATGTCATTTTTCTTGGTCATTCGAACGTGAGTAGCAGCATCCGAGGTAACCTTCTCGAGCGAGAAAGAGAAAAAAATCCTTCCTAGAAATCAGGTTGGTCTTCAACGTAGCGTGTAAAGGATGGTTTTCACTAGACAAAATCGTAAGCATAAGAATAAGCATAAGCTCCTCGTGCCAGTCGCCGGCGGCTAAGAGGGCCAAGCGGCTCTGGGGACGAGAATGAAGCATAAGCGTAAGCAAGTGAGAACACAAGCGACATAACCATAAGCATAAGCACAAGAAGAACGGACACGTTCGTTCTTCTTATTCTTATGCTTATGTCGCAGTTTTCACCATTGAGAAGTGGCGACGTTAGCACAAGTCCAAGCACAAGGCAGTCAACCAGAAATAATTTCATTTTCGTCCGCCATCTAGTTTTAGAATGGTTTTTGGCGCTGCGTATGTCCTTATGCTTATGTGCTCTTACGTCGCTAGTTTTCTCACTTATCTTTAGGCCTCTCTCCTCCGCATAGGTTCGATGGGGCGTTCCTAATTTTACTCCTGCATTCACCCTTTCAGCGGTTTCTCTCCATGCGAAAATTCCCTTTCTGAGCCTCTGCGGAGGAGAGATTCTTTATGCTTATGCTTACGTGGAGTGAAAACCGGCCTTGACCTGTCCCAAATTTACAAAGTAACGGCGCAATCTAGAAATGGATTCTAAAAGTTTCATTTGGGTTGCTTGGATCGACACATCTAACTTATCTCCCCCCTCTGGAACATATCTTTTGAAACATAATAAACGGTTATCGGGCTTATTTCTTGAAGTGCACATAATCAAGTCCCATATGTTCACCAGCATGGACTAAAGCCACTTCCGCTTTATGAATCACGTCTTTAACCATTTTACTCCCGCTCCTTCCTTTCTTTCTCAGGGTAGCCACCTTATCCGCAAGTGCAACGTACTGCTTGGCGATTTTCAGCTTCTTTCGAGCCTTGTTTAATTTCCATTTTATTTCCGCCACTTTGGTTTTAAATTTCGGGACTTTCTCCAGTACCACAGCGGCAGCTGACTCTAACTCTTTCCCAGCCCCCGAACCAGTCGCCTCTGCCTGCATGAGCTCTGTGATCAGTGAACGATTGCTGTCACGAGGTTTAGGCTTTTTGTCTGAAACGGCAAAGAAACGGTTAAAACAACAGGTGTAGCATTGAGGCGACCGCCAAGAACCCGTCATTTATGGTCCATGAGTTGGTGTAATTGTAGGCGACATTTCTCAAGAAACTATAGTTAGACTATGAGCCAATTGTCCTCAATTCAAGCGAAAAGCAAGCACGCAACCACGCGGCAAAAATTACCACACGCGCGAAAACACGCAGGTGTTTAGTGAGACGGCTATCTTTCCAAAGCGCTCAAGAATCCCTCGCAGCGACGACTTTACACGCGCATGATATGCTTCTCGCTTGATCGACTATAGTTGAGAGAAAAGATTGACTGCTCTTAGTCTCTCAAAAATTTCAAGCTAATTTTAAACGTAAGATTAGGGAAATTTAATCATTGTTGCCTTTAATGTTAAACTTGATCTTTTTAGCCGAACCCGATTAAGGTAAAATAGGTTAACTACTTCTCATTGGATTAGAAAAGAAAAGTTCGTCAAGCGATCAACGGGTACGTGGTTGAACAAACTCTAAACATCATCAGCGCGCTTACATGTTATGTCCCATACCTTCTTTCTTTCCCGTGGCTATCGTCACTGCTAAAAGAAAAACCAACAGAAGCACGCAATCCAACCTCATCTTGCAAACCTTACAGGGAGTTCTCGGTGTTATCGCGTGCTGTAACAAAACGCGTAGGATTACGACCGTAGCAAACCCGATAATTAAAAAAAAAACCAGTTATGTATCTTGGCGTCTGCGCAAATCTTCAATTATTTATAATTCCAGACCTTCCAAGTTGAAATATTGCTGAACCAGCGCAGACACCTGTAGCTTGAAGCGAATTTTTTCCTACCATCGTGGATGGAAGGAAAAATTAGCTTCTGCACGTGGATTGGTTACCCGGGAATTCTTAAAGCTTTTTACAACTACCTGCATGATCAGCAATGAGATTCTTTAAGTAAACCTAGTCTTCTTTAATGCATGCAAAGACATTTTAACGTTGTTTTTAACACTGCAATACTTACTGTGCTATACTTACAGCGTTACACACTACGCTATGCTCAGTCTGACACTCTCGTAGAATGCCTGGAGTATTGAAATTAAGGCGGATACCTTCGGTTTCATATCAAAGATGTTGAGAAAATTTCAGTTTTCGCCTACGGTAATTCGCCTACGGTACTACGGTACTACGGTACTATCATAACCTGAAAACGTCGAGGTTATAATGCATCGCTCGCAACAATGAGAACAGTTTACTATTTACTGGGAACAGAACGGAAAAGAGCTAGAGACCAAGTAAAACATCCAGGAGAAAAGCTCAAGTTTTAATTAAAGACAAACAGAAGCAGCTATAAGCAGTTTGTTTTAATTAACGCTAGCATCAGACGCCCTGAACGGCCACAAAAAGATGGTATAATATAACTGGCAGGCTAAGTCGCTGTTACACAAGAGACAAAAGTCAAGCTTGCAGCTTCAAACGAAGCTGGCTGGGACGCCAAGATATTTTCCTCGGACGGGATTTCAGAGATCCCTAGACCGGAAGAAGTCAGTTCAGTAGTGGCAAAGAGAATGGGGATGAGTTTGCTTCTTTAACAACTCCTCTTCTTTTGTACTTTAAAGGCACAAGTTACAAAATATTATGCAACATTGCATTTTTTAACCTGTTTCTTCTGCTCACTTTTTTTCCCCGTTCTCGCCCCCTTTTGCCGATTTCCCGTCCCCTTTTCTCCTATCCTCCTTTCTCCCTATCTTCTCTAGCGAGACTGTTCCTTTTTTTTCTGTTTGTTCGTTTCAGTGTCAGCTCTTCACGTATAACGAACAGAAAATAAACAAAAACGATAAAATTAACCTACGAGGTTCGGAATTTTTTTTTAGGAAGAGCGCGAGAAAGCGCGCGATGTTCAGAGCGCGATCAAAAACTTTTTTCTCCAGACCCCGCACGTCTTATTTTTGCGGTCGCTTTGTAAGTTTTTGCAGTTTTTGCCGTCCATCTGAGAGCCTGGGACAGGCTGGGCAAAAACAAATCGGAAAAATTGTTTAAAAATTGACCAAAGGCATGATAATCTTTCAGCAATTAACTTTTATTACGAAATTTAATCCATAAAGAAACGAGAACAAAAGCCCTTTCTCTTCACTAACCACTCAGCGTGCAGTCACTATGGAAATGCGCGATGCACATTCCAGCTCCATCAATCCTCTAAACAGATGGGTTCAATTTCTTCATTCTTGACGAGGAAGTGATCAAAAGGCGTATAACTGCGCCGTTTTGAAGCTTTGAAGAGAGAGAGAAAGATTTCTCCAAAGGAAAGCGAAGACCACAAATTTACAGCTCTTCCTGAGGCCAATTTACGGTCAGTTAGTCACTCATTGCCTTCGCAGAGACGACGCGAAACAAACTACAGCTGGCAAACGGCTTGGAAAAAGGATAGCTATTTTGTGAGCTTTCATGGCCCCGCTTGTTACGACAATTTCTTCGACAATGGAATCCACGAAGCAACCAACTACAAGCGATATAAACTCAAGTTTAAAGGAATTTTGGCGTGTAGGAGACTTGATCAACGGTGTGGCGTTCGCCGTTTTGATTTTGTTCACAGCCTTCGGTAACCTTTTGATCCTTGCTGCTGTCGTGAAAAGCAAGAACCTTCGCTTCAGAACTCATTTCTACATCGCAAGTCTTTCTTTGGCCAATTTGCTTATGGCTGGAGTGGTAATGCCGCTTCGAGTGATGAGCTTCTTGGACAAAAGCACTTGGTTCGCAAAACCAGAACTTTGTGAAACATACGGCAGTTTCTTTGTACTATTTTGTACATTGACGGTTTACACATTGGCAGCCATGAGTCTTGATCGATATTTCTCGATCTCAAGATACAAGTGGTATCAGAAATTCCTCACCGATTGTCGCACTTTCGGTTTTATCGCGCTGTGCTGGAGCATTGCAGTTCTCGTGTCGTTCGTGTTCGCGAATTTTGACAACGATTCCACGAAATCTTTGGATTGCAAGTTGAGCAAGACCTACACAACGGTTTATGTTTACGTTTTCGTGTCCATCGAAGTCCTCGCTCCAACGTTCTTCATGTTAATCTTGCAGTGGAAAGTCATGAAAACGGCCGTTAGTCATATTCACACCGTAGACATCCCTGGAAGGCAGATCAAGAATTTGGATTACGCCGATTTCCCCTCTATCGCCAAAGAATCAACCTGGTCAAAAATCGTGGTTCGAATAACCCTGAGTTTTGTGATCTTTTGGATTCCGAGGTGCATTTTCCTTCTTCTGGACAACAGCAACACAAAAGGAGTTCACGAAGTTGCTGATGGCTTGACCGAAATCTTGACTTATTGTTTCCCAGCTTCTTTTGCCCTCCTGTTAGGGTACTGGAGCAAGGAATTTAAAGAGGAACTCATGGATATGTTGTGCCCGTACTCCTGTTATCAGAAGAGAAAAGACATGAAAAAATACCGAATGGGGGAGCCCAATAAAGTGAAGCCATCAATGATGTACCGAAAACACTCAAAGAACTTTGCTACTCAATAAAGGATACATAGGTTTTCATTGCATCTCTATGTGACATTTGCAGGCAGCAAACTAACTCAAACTTGGGAACAAGATTAGGCATAATTAGGCCAACCGCAGGCCTCGTATACCTTATTTAAGCTCAGTCTATGCCTTATGGGTCTATGTAAACTCCCAGTTTGGTTTTTAGAGTGCACCTCACCAGTTTACAGCTGGTATTACCTGGGGTGGAGGGTATACCCCATGCTGGGGCTATTGGTTGACTTGGTTGTCCTGTGGGGCTGGGTGAGTTTGCTGCAATTGAGTTATATCACAGAGGGACCAATTTTTGTAAGAAACCATCTTTTTTTAAAATCTCAGTCAAACTTTTTGCTGTGAATCATGAGTGATGGTCTCCAGCAACTTGGAAAGTAACCAAGGGTGACCACTTTCAAGACATTAAACTGTGCATAGGCATTTTTATGGCCACAAAAAAATATCACGTTTTTTACAGTTCAGTCTAAACTCGGGTAAATTTGTCTTTTTTTTTTCTTTTTAGGCAGAAATGGGGTGTGAAGTTTATAGGAATTTAATTATAATAGTTATTTCCAGGTAACGGAAAGTACCTGAAATACGAAATTGGAATTGATAAGGAACCAGCCAATCCCCTCATCAGGCACTTACCAGATCTGAACTACACAAGGTCATCACAAAACTTCCTGCCTGATCACTGAGATCTCTTTATGATATTCTCAGAAACAGGATGCTCAGAAAAGAAATTAATAATTATAATTATAGGACAAATATTAATGTTAGCTTAGTAAAAAGTGTGTTTGCACTGTGTTTATTTTTGGGGGTGAAGAGGGGGGGGGGGGGGGGGTGGGGGTTTTGTATGTAAATTTCCTTTTTTTGTTTTGATTCTAAAATAAGCTTCCTTGTGGATTTTTAGCCTATCTTAGCAGTTATAGTGGTTCTTCCTGTAAATACTAATACTGAAAATGACTGCTTTATTTTTTGTTTTGCACATGATCATTTGCTGTTTTAATAGTAGCACTGTTGTGGTTTGGTTGATGTAAGAGCTATCTGATTCCTTCGAGAGGCCAGTAGTCTAGATTTCAGTACAGTGTAAATAAAGAAAGAATAATCTTACAGTTTTTGGAGATGTTTGCAAAATATATACAAAAATAATTTATTACATGTGATTCTCTAGTCTTGAAAACTGAAGAGATGTTATGATTAATTTTATTAAGTGTGTAAATAAAGCTATCAGCCAAACAAAATGTATTTCCATTGTTTATATTACTCACCCATCCTTGTTAAGAACAGCACACATGAGGGGACAGGTCCTTTCACATGAATAACTCATTTTTGGTAAAAAAAAGTAATCACACAGCTAATAAGTTGCAGCAATTCCAGACACTCTTCCCTAATCTATGTACAGTCCCTTCATGTGCATGCCCAAGGTCTAAGGTACTTGTACCCCAGGAGGTGGGGGCACTTAAGGGAAGTTTGGGTAGTGGTGTGCCGCCAAGGTATTCAAACCCGTTCATTTCGCTACCCTGTTTGAGACGATCCCACATAGTAGACCGGGCACCACCGAAGTGCACACCCTGTTCAACGCCTCCGGTCCAGAAAGACACCCTGTTCAAGACTCTAAAAACTGAAATTGTATACCCTGTTCAAGGCGCACGACCCTGAAAACCATACCCTGTTGAGCAGAACGTGCCCGTTTAGACCAAATAAGGGAATGCCCCCCACCTTCCTCCCGGGACTTGTATCTGCAACTTGGTCTTGTTACAAATTCTAGCCACCAGTTTCCTTGTTTAAACACAACAAAGGACTTTTCACTGTTTCACATTTTCTCCGGTAAGGTTCTCAGAGGTTTCATAGTGAAACAAGTCACTAACAATAAATTATTCAACTGTTCAAATTATTTCACTAACCTGCAGGTAGCTGATGCTGTTCAAGGCTGTTTAGTGTCCTGAGTCAGACAAAAAGCTATGTATCTTACAATAAGTTTCAGTGACAACTGTTTTTTGGTAGTGTTGTTTGGCTTTTACTTCATTTTGCAAAACAATAAACACAAAAACTCAAAACAATGAACAGGGAAAAACAATGCCCTACCGTACAATAAAGAATACAATACACTAGTTGTTTTGCAAATTCTATGTCTTCTACCCGAAGTAAGACCCTGTTGTTCTCAGGCAAGCCAAAAATTTTAACCACTTCCAGGGAAGGGGAGGGGGGCTCCCAGTACGTTGGGGTACAGGACATTCTGAGCTCTTTCCCATTTTCCTTCCCTTTACCGGCTTTACTACCAGTCCCTGCCCCTCCTTGCATTGATGACTCAGTCCTCCCTCGTTGAGCTTTTCCTTGGCGTGCCCTCCCCTCCCCCAGCCACAGTAACTGGCCAATCACATGTCTCTCTTTCTGAATCCTTCCCAGCATCGTTTGCGAGAACAAGTTAAATCCAACATGGCGGACAGAATTTGTGTGATGTCTATCGAAAGACGCGCGGTTTATATCTCACAATGGAGCAGCATTTAGATCGAGATTTACCCTGTGAGGTCCGAAGATTTGTTCGTGAACGTCAAAATATTCTTACCAGCGCTTCCAGCTCGAGCAAGGTTATCGAACCTTTGAACGACCTAGCAGAACTTTTTTTGCGAGGATCTCTACAGCCTGCTAAAGTTCCTCTCGACAAACGATCCGCGCTGAAGGCTGAGTTTGTAAACAATCACTTCTTAAGATTTGCTGAATTTATCCTTTCTTCACCAGTGATTGGCTTGTACAGTAGTTTCAGCGGGGAACAGAAGAAGGACCTCTTTGATGTGTTTTTTGTTCGAGGCCCTTCGCATGACAGTCTTCTTGTTTTAGGAGACGCACTTTCTAAGCAGAGTACTAACCTGAAAAATATCAAAGTGGTAGTCTCTTTGCTCGAGAAGTTCTGTGTTGAAGGAAGACTGGTTGACGTGTTTGTTGAGCAATGTCGGTTGTCCAGGCCCTTGGTAAGCGGGCCTCTGAAGTTCAGTCAATCTGAATTTGAAACCAAGTTATGGGGACAGCTCATAACCATAGTGGTTTCCCTCCCCCAGAGAGTGGCAAATAAGATGAAACTGAAATGCAGCTCATTGTTCTACCCTGAGCCATATTTCAGAATGGTTGCTGATCAAATCCTCAAAGCATTGGAGAAGCTACATGACAACCTATCAATGTCATATGACTGCTCTTTTAAGTTCATTGGCGAACTGATTGGGCGGATATGCATGGCTGGGCAAGCAGAGAAAACATTTGCTATTTTGTTACCAGCACTAGAGAAGTGGTTGGAGACAAGTCCACTGTGGAATAGAATTTGCGGAAGACTAATCACTAATGTTCCAGACAACACCATGGAACATGTCGCAGAAGGGCTGCTCAGAGTTGCTAACAATCCCACTTTAATAGCCAAACTATTTGGTGACTCAGTTCTCACCAACACCAAACTCAAGTATCTGCTCAGTACAAAGTTTCTCTTGATGAGGTACTACTTTAACGTCAATGTTCTGTACAACATTTTTGCATATTTATCTGGATGTAAGCAGCGACATTTGTTAGTGGAAACAGTCAATAAGTTGTTTGACGTCTGGGGTGATAGGAGTGCCATTAAACATACAATTTATGATCAGCACTTCTATGTAACATGTGCTGCTGTTCTTTCATTTGGCCACTTGAGCACAGAGGAGAAGAAAGCACAAAAGCATACAATACTCACAAAATTGTTAGTTGGCGTGCAGAGTCACTTGGAGAGTCCTCTGGAAAAGGTGCGGCGTCTTGGAATGGTGGTTGCAGAAAGTGTCACTTCTAGTCTTGAACCTAATGGAGATAAACTTGCATTTGATTATGTTGAAGACGATGAGACTAAACTGTTGAAGTCATTGGCCAAAGGTTCACATGGCAGGAACGAGACTGGAAAAGTGGGAAAAGGGAGAAAGATGCTTAATGGTGATTCAGAAAAAAGTGAAAAAACAGAAACAAATGGAACTTCTAATCCAGAGCTTGCATCTGCTGCCCAAAGGAATGTTCCTCAGAATGATGATGACGATGATGAGTTGTTGCCATACAACCTTGATGAGGAAGATGACACAGGCAGTGTGTCCAATTCTCCTAAGTATTTACGTGATTGTGTCGAAGGTCTTCTAGCGTCTGAAGATCCATCTAAGACAGAGGTGTCCCTCAGAAATATGGAGAAGCTTGTCAATGCTGACTTGGATGATCTTGAAGATGTTTGTGTAGAATTAGTCAAAGTGTTGCTCCATTTGCAGGACAGATATTCGACTGATAAATTTTGTGAATTACGTCACAATGCCATGGTATCTGTAACCATCAGATGTCCTCAGCAAATTGCATGCTATTTAACAGAAGAATTTTATGCTCCTAACTACAATCTGCAACAGAGGATGGATATGCTGAATGTCCTTGCTGATGCGGCACAACAGCTCTCAGCTCCATCAGAAATCACCAAAACAAGAGCTGTGCCTAGGAAGTTTCCACTCCCCAAGACTGCCCCCCTTGAAACTACACAAGGTGTTCCAGAGTGGCAGAAGATTGTACAAGAGAGAATCGACTGTAAAACAAAGAGGTTTGTCAAGGGGCCTTCCAAGCCACAGCCCAAACCTGTTGCTAATAAGTTTGCTGGTGTGGCTGGATTTTTCTTTTTTCCTCTGATGAAGAACTTTGACAGCAAGGTGAACACATTAGATCTCTTGGATGACGATACCCTTATCCTTGGTCGGCTTGTTTACACCCTTGGAATTCTCATGTACTCAGCCAGGGAAACGCCCATTGCTAGGAACATGGGAACAGCATTGTTAGAATTCACGTGGGCACTAAAGTATCACCAAGAGCCATTTGTGCGGCAGGCACTGATCTTTGCACAGGCCATGGTCGCAGTTTCTGTTCCATCTTCAACATTGATGAGTGATGCTTCTAGCGAACTGTTTGAGCTTCATGACTGGTTAAAGACAATTGTTCAAAGTGATAATGATGCTGACTGTGTGAAGGCAGCTTTGCAGACTCTAGTCTTACTAGAGGATATTTTCAAAAATCAAGTAGCTGTGCATGGCTAATCTTACAGAATCTTCGTTAAAATCCAATTTTGTTCCTAATTACGTGGCATGCAGGATATGAGTGCTTGCCTCTTGTGACATGTTAGTTGAGGTGGGGTGAGGAGTCTGAAATTCCCACTTCCCATCCCTTGTTTCGTTTCTCTAGCCTCTTTGAAGTTTTGCTTTTGCAAAATGTTAGGTGGTATTGAGATTCTCTTTCTTATTTCTCTCCTTCCAACCACTCCATAAAATAATGCCATTTTTCCTGGTTCCCTGTCCATTTTGTCCCTAGTTTTTGCCCTGCTGGGCCCCGGCCCCCCCTTTACAGATTTTCAATCGACGAATTATTGCTCTGGGGAATTGAGGTCAATGCCAGTGCAGTTTATCTAAACATGCCAGTTACACCAAAGACAAATCTAGTTTATGTTATTGTTGTGTTTGATCTACATGTAGTTTTATTCAAGTTGTTGCAGCTGTCTCAAATCTGTTAAAGAAATATGCAAAAATTATTCACCTTTGGTGTTTTCTATGAAACCAAGGTTTTGTGTGGTTTGCACAGAGCAGCTAAGAAATGTATCAAAAGTGTAACACAATTTTATCAGCTATTGCATCTGGTATTGTCACTATATTCTTTTATGGATTGTGATAAAACAGTGATAAATAATCTTATCACAACCATTTTGATAGCCTGTCCAGTACCTGTTGGATTAATAAATACTGGTTACTTTCTTTAGATCTGATCAATCTCATGTATGTTGCAAACCCCACTTACAAACTCGTCCAGGTCAATGTTCTTTGCTATCCAACAAAGGTTTGGTAAATTGCTTGAAAATACGGTAATTCACTTTCAGTGATTTTCTCAAACAATTATTTTCTCCCCTGATTGCCACTCCTTCAAGTCTGTATTAGGTCTACTTTGTGTGGATCATTTTTTCAAGTTAACCCTTTTAGCATCAGCATCATTATACAAATTCTCTTTACTGATCCCCATAGATTTTAATGATTTTCAATTGGGAGAACTTGTTTAAAGGTCAAGACAATCTATCTTTGGTGATCATTTGCTAAATTCTCATGACCTGTATGTGTTATACTACACTGATATGATGAAGAGGAATTTGATGCTGATCACTATTGGGGGTTAAAGGGTTAACCCTAATGGTATGCTGTTACCCATTGTTTTATTACACCTGGATGGAAGGAGACTGTACAGTGGTTTCTTGTCCTGGGAAACAACACGACAGCAAAAACAGGACTCAAATGTTATCAAGTGAAAGTCTTTCTCCTCTACAGAGGCTCCTGTTAGTAAATGCCAGTAAAAGAAAAATTTAGGAGTGGGAGCGCTGGAGAGAGAACACGGGGATGCGCGCAACGATGGGACTGTAAGAGGCCTCTGTGGAGGAGAGAGGGTGAAAGTAACCTCCGAGGCAGTTGCTTTTAGGGGAGTGGTATTGGGGAGTGTAACATGACTCCCTAAAAATGAGCTCTCTCCACTGCAGAGGCTCAAAGAAAATTTTGGGGAGGGGTCTAGCCACTGCTCTTACCCTACACAGTCTACACAGCAGATCCAACTTAACACTTAAAGAAGCTCAAAGAGACAAGACCCAAACTGGGTACATTAAGGAAGAAGGAAGGGGGAGAGTTTAAGATTGAAGTCAAGGGTGAGCAAGCAAAGTTTATGGTTGGGAGTCTGGAATTTGTGTGTGTGTGTGTGTGTGTGCTCTACAAGCTATAACCCCCCTCAAAGGTTAAATATACAAGGATTTATGTCTGTGAGCAGTCTCTTTCTTCTCCCAATTTTTTTAGCACAAGATTTGTGTAATTTATACTTTTCCGCTCAGGCATAAGTTCCTAGACTGAACTTTTAGGGACAAGGGGGGATTGTCACTGGGGACTGGATAGGCATACTCTGTTTCTTTTTTCTGCTAAGTAACCTATAACCCAGAGATCTTAGTGAGATTCTAATTTTAATGGTGATAACTTGCTATAACCAGTGTTCCTTTATCCGCTTTATTCCCTTGATCCACATGCGACTTGTCAAGACACAAGCTACAGGCCTACTTCTTCAACTGAGGGTTCCCCCGGGAGGGGGGGGGGTTCCCTCGCACACCCACTTTAAAACTGAACATTTTGTGGCACTAATGAAGTCCTGATTTTCACTTAATATCATTTTTATTGTTAAGATTAAAAATATAACGTCCAAATCATCCCGCCTTCGGTGGGCGGCCCATTAGCGCCTCAACGAACAACGAACGTTTGAGCCCTCAACAAAGTTCGTTTTCCTTTTTTACGTGCCACACCTTCCCAAATCGAGGCTGTGACGCATGCGTGCAGCCCAATCCAAAATGGCGTCCAAACGAAAGGGTGTATGGATATGGTTGCCTACATGACATTCCAGCTCAAGAAATGTCCCGTCTTGCAGATTATTTTGTCGTTTGTGGAATAGACAGGGACTCAAAGAATGGTAAGATGTATTTTGTTGGCTCTCGGCTACGCCTGTTGCAGCCAGAAATGTTGTGGAAACATCTTACGCCTCTGGAAGTTTCGCGAGTTTCTTATTGAAGTTGCTTTCGTTGAAATTTTTTAGAAGAAGTGAGGGGGAAAGTGATTCAACGCTTCCCAAGTAAAGACCGCAAGGATGCAACCTTTCCAGAAGGAATTGAACTGGTAAGCGTCCATTTTTTTGGCGAAAGCCGGTAAAAAGTTTTAGTTGTGTGAGTATAATTTCGCGGAAGCTAGATAAATCGATTTGCGAATCTAAACTTAAATATAAGCTTACTTTTATTACTTTCAGTTCATTTCACTGTAAGGTATCGCTTCAAGCCTTAATTTTTCTCGCCTTATTAGTATCATGGCAAAAAAAGAAGCTACAAAAGAAGCCCTTCTTGAAGAGAAGTATCGTAAAACTGGCGTTTTTATATGCCGTGTTTATCACGTTGATGGGTGGAATTTTTCCAGCCAATGAGTCTTTTTGATCGGCTCGCATAATGAAGCTACAGTTGCAAAGAAAAATAGTCTTGCTTTCGATGACGCTGCCTGAGTAGTCGCTGACTTTTATAACGCTCTTAAAGATGAATTAAAAATTTAATCTTCAAGTCGTCGTGATCTTGAAATTCACGTAACACTTCGAGTCGTAGTCAAGATTAACTTATATATATTTCAATGTGTTTGCTGATCAATATTGGATGTTACAACTCTCAGTTTACCTTCAGCAACTGATTTTGTTTTGGCTGACTTTTCCTACAATCTCTTAACCATTAATTCGTTGATCTTTGCGCTGGAATGATACATGGATCCATTGAAAGGATTCTACTGTTAGAATTGTAATAATTATAAACCTAAAAGCTTGATAATGCCTTCTTCCTACTGTGCATGCATTTAAAACGGACATTTTTATTCTCTGTTTAGCGTCAGGGCACAATATTTAGCCCGGTTTGTTTGCATTTAATTAATCCTTCGCTATGCCTTCGTGTTGATCGTGTTTGAAACTCTCTTCTAAAGGGTATCAAAATAAGATTCACAGTGAATTAAATTCTTACCGCATTCCTAAGATTTTCTTATCTTGTATCTGACAAGCTTGTTTATTTCGGTGGTGATCGATTTGCCACAAATACTTAGACTAGACTTCATGATCAATGTTCTGTATTACGTCATCTACATTTCAGTTTTTATGCATTTTAGTCCTTAATGTTGTCTTGCAAACGACTTCTCTTGATTGTATTCTGTGAATGAGTACTTAGAGGAAAGAAGAACAGAAAATTCTGGGTTATCTCCTTGTAGCATACGTTTCTGAAAAGACTCGCACTGCCTCTTGACCTTTGCATGATCTTATTCTATCTTGACGTTTTGAAAGTTTTTCCCACAAAATGACTTATTCTTAGAGACAGTTTGCAAGTTGCATAATTGTTTCTACCTTTTACATTTGTGCCTCTACGTTTCTACCTTTTTAATTTGTGTGTGGAAATTATCCTACACCGTATGCTATGAGCTTCCAATTGAACACTTTTCAGCTCTACTTTCTAGTCAGGCTTAGTTCAGTTTGCATGTTTTCCCAAAGGCTTTGGGTATGAATTATGTTGATTTTTCTATCTTGTTTTTTTTGTCTAGTTTTGCCAGCCTGGAGGATGGAATTACTCATTTTACTGCAAACCTCCAACGTTCTTTGTTGCTGTTCTCACGGACATGGAGG
Organism: Siderastrea radians; assembly: GCA_964017195.1. NCBI lineage: Eukaryota > Metazoa > Cnidaria > Anthozoa > Scleractinia > Rhizangiidae > Siderastrea > Siderastrea radians. The sequence goes on along the minus strand of OZ024891.1, from coordinate 6,384,441 downwards.
GAGACCACAGATATTGTGCATGCTTCACATTCTATGAAAAATGCATGCCAACAAAGTCCAAAACAAAAGTGGTTAAGTCAACAAGCAAGGATGCAGTGAGAGATGGGAGTCAGTCGGATTCTTCGCTGTCAGACAAGCGATTCTCTGATGGTGTACCAGGGATCTCTGTTAATACAGAAGCGTTTGCAATGGAGATGTTTGCTCCAAAGTGCTTGGTCCTTGTTTCAAGAGCAAGCTATTTTGATGTCTTGAAGGTACATTTATCATACTTAAATAACAGAGTTCTTCTGCCGAAGGCACGATCCTGTGATAGGTTGCCCGAGGAAATTTGATGTTCACAACAAATATTAGCCCGAGAATGTACTTCGAAGGCTTATATGAAGTTTGAACATCAAATTTCCGAGGGAACCTATCACACATAGGGCCTGAGACAGAAGGACTCTATTGTCTTTATTGAAAACGCTAAATTTTGAGGGAAAATTGCCAAAAACGGGCACTATGCACTGATAGGCGCCCGCTGAGGAGAGACACTATTGCGTCACATGATCGATTTTGACCAATGGGAGCATGCCAAAATTTAGCGCTGTACTATAAATTACAATAGTACATGTCCAGAGGCTAGATTGAGAGATCAACCTAGGGAATCAGCCAGATATTGAAACTTGAGCATCTTGGAGGCTTATTCCCCAATACTACATGTACGTGCAGGTAAAAGAGTGTCTGATAAACAGATACCCTTTTAGTTAAAATCTTTGACTCCCCCCTATTGCACTTGTTTTGCACTTTCACCACTGCCTAAGGTACCTTATAAATAAGCAACAATTTGATAGGAAGGCATCATGTGGTCATGTCCCTAATAAGATTTGTAAAGGCGAGATGAACGTTTATTCATTTGTCTCACGATGGAATCGCTTTGAGTTGTTGATCGCGACGTTTCGACTGCAATACTGCTAGTCTTCATCAGGCGATGAGGTCGATTGTTTACGTGTCACTATTTGTAGCATGTTGGTTCGCTGCTATTGGTGCATTTCGGTCCTCGTTATTATTCCGACTGTTAGATGTTGTTCCCTCAGAGGTCCGCTTTGTGATTGATCGGCTGTTGTGCTTTCTGATAGTAGGTATCCAAGCTTCAGGAATTTCGATTCCACTATCCCTATTGATGTTATTAGGATGAAGTCTTATATGGATAGCCTCTTTGATCCTACGTGTGTACCAGTGAGGTTCACGTTCAATAAACTTAACTTCTTTCCAAATAGGAAGATGCCCCGTTTTGTTAGCGTGCTCCGAAACTGCGGAGGTTTGCGTACAAGCAAGCCGTGTATCTCTGTCATGTTCTTTTATCCTGTCTTGCATCGCTCTCCCTGTTTCCCCAATGTATACTTTGCTGCACTCACATGGAATTTTATAGACGACACCGTCTTGTTTCGTTGGTTCAAGGGCGTCTTTCGGTCGCACTAAGTGAGGCATAAGAGTTGTGTCTGATTTGAAGACAGTGCGTACGCCTTGTTGTTGTAGGCAGCGGTGAAGAACCTCTGATACACCTTTTATGTAGGGTAGAACCGCAGTAGATTTAAATTCCTGCGTAGGTTCATTGCTGGCTGTTGGTCTTGTTGTCTTTGTGAGCTTCCGTGCTAATGAAGAAGGATATCCGTTTGAAACAAGTGCCGATGATAAATGTTTCTTTTCTTCAGAGATAGCTGATGGTTTTGGTGTGGGGTGCTTGGCTCGGTTGTATAGACACTTAACAATACCATGTTTTACCGACTGAGGATGGTGTGAATCATAGGCTAGGTATTGGTCAGTGTAGGGTGGGCTTTCTGTAAACAGTGGTGGTGAGAAGACCTTTTGAATCCCTTGAAACTGATGTGTTGAGAAAGGGGCTAGTGTTATCTTTCTCGATTTCCATGGTAAAACGAATAGTAGGCCATTGACTGTTTAGATGTTGTAAAAAGCCGACTACATGGTCTTTACCTAAGACTGTAAAAGTGTCATCTACACATCTCTTCCAGATCTTAGGTTTATAGGTCGCTGTTGCTGTCGCCCGTTCGTCAAACTCTTCCATGTAAAGGTTAGCAAGAACTGCGGAGACAGGGCTCCCCATGGCTGCTCCGTCTTTCAGTTCGTAAATTGACCCGTTGTATTGGAAATATGTGGATCTTAAGACAAAGTTTAAAAGGTGGGCAATTTGTGTAGATGTGAGGTTTGTGCGGTCAGCAAGACCGGGATCATTCTCTTGTTTGCATGATGCGGCCTTTACAGCACCTTTGATCGGCATGTTCGTAAATAACGATTCTACGTCAAAAGATACCATGACTTCATGTTCTTGTATTCGCTCATGGCTGATGGTAGACACAGAATGAGATGAGTTGGTAACTGTAAAGTCTGATTTACCTGTCAACGGGGAAAGGATGTCTGCTAAGTGGGCCGACAAATTGTAAGCAAATGTGTTTACACACGATACAATAGGTCTTAATGGTATCTCAGGCTTGTGTATCTTAGGTAGACCATATATCCTAGGTGGTTGATTGTGCCTAGGTTTGATTTTGTTGTAGACAGTTTCTGAAAGATGTCCACTTTGTTTTAAGCTAAGAAGCTTTTCAGTAAGTTTTCGGCTAAGCCGGTCCATTGGATCTTTATTAAGGAGTTGATATGGACCTGTTTCAATGAGTGTTTTCATTTTATCATGGTATGTGTCAGAGTTCAAGACTACAATGGCACGACCTTTGTCCGCTGGTAGAATCATAATAGAGTTGTCTTGTTTCAAGTTCTTAAGGGCTTCTTGCATTTCCTTCGTGATGTTAGGCTTGGGCAGTTCAACCTGTTGAAGGATGTTGTAAGCAGATCTCCTTACAGTGTTTGCTTGTTCTGAGTCAAGCATTCTTATGGCCAATTCAACTTTGGTGACTATTTCAGTGGCTGGAATGTTGGTTGGCAATTCCATCATGAGACAAATGAATAAACATTCATCTTGCCTATCTTACACCACAATGAACAATAAACACATCTTTAATGACAAGATTTGTAAAGGCTGTGGTGAATTGTCCTGTAACTAAAAAGTTGATGTCTGGAAGACACCCAATGGCTATAAACTTTCTACTTCCCTTAGGCACCCCATCCATATTTTTCCTATAACTCTGATGACCTCATCCCCCCATCTAGATATATCCTCATTACCCATGTGGTCTTGTAAGGAGTGGGATGCATACGTAAGGCCTCCTGATTCTGTAGTCAAGAGATAAGCATGAAGGGGTCAGTGAAGCTCTCTCCAGACTTGCTAGGACCCCGATTGTTGGCTTGTGGTTTCTTCCTGACCTCCACAGCTTTTGTAACATTCCTCTGATATGGTTCCCACTGTATTTCACATTGATGGCAGTCTCCTTTTTCCACCATTGCAGAGTTCCAAAAACCAGTACTCTTGTTCATTAGGTAGTGGTCGAATTAGGTTTGCTGCTTTCCTGTTAAGTCTTACCTGTGGTCAGACAAAACTTCCAGATGTAAAATTTTAATTCCAATGAATCACCTTTGCAGCTGACTATTCAACTGTCCCGAGAATTGTTTTGTCTGACCAAATTGGTGACTTAATTGGACAAGGTTACTTTCAAAAGATAAAAAATTGCAGCTCTCCTTTTGCTACCTCACACAAACAACAAAGTGAGAAGTATATGCCCCACTGATGTGATAATGTTTAATTGCAGAACTGCCTGACAACAATCTATTTATCATCGCTTTCTGGAAACATCAAATCTTTGGAGGGACTGGTTGGTTGTGTCTTGGGCTTTGTCCAAGTGCCGCCAGCTGGTGGACCGAAAATGACGTTTTCCATGGGAGCTGGTGATCGTCAGACCCTGTCACCTCCTGCCTCTGATACGCTACCTGTTACTGGCAAATCAGTTGCTATCTTGTTCAATCAGCTAGGTAAGTTGTGTGATCATTTAGCTGCAATAGGGGCAGTGGGCTTTAGTATTACTGACAGTCTTTGAATTCTTTTGTGAGTAACTTGCTCAAAGTGTCTATTTTTGCTTGGCCAAACAGGGATCACTCTTAAGGTGGCTCGATCGAGTTTTTGAGTGACGATACCTCTCAGCTTTAAGCAACTAGTGCACCACAATGAACAACCCAATAGATAATTGATCGTTACTGCTGACTTAGAAAAAGATGAAAGTTTTACATGAACTACGTTTCATCAAAATGGGAGTTACCATAGCAACGTAATGACGTCATCCCCCATTTTACATGAGAGCTAATTACTTGTCATCAAGAGATAATTCTGGGAAGCGCTCGACTGGATCTTCGACTTCACATATTTGTCTTCACGTCTACAAAATTTGAAGAATTTCTATGAGAGAGTTTTCGAGAAATGTTTGGGTGAAGTTTTAAGGTGTTAAAAAACAACAAAAACAAAATAATTTTGAGCTGTTATTGAAAATTATGTCCACTGCGACTTGATGAAACAACATTTTGGCTTTAAATGAATGTTATGTCATCTAATTACTTTATGTGAAAATTTCGAGGAAATCGTTTCATTTGATTTTTAGAAACGTTGGCTTGAATATGAATTGGTTTAGTGTGTTACGCGGCTTTTTTATCAAAAATGGACCCTACACTTATTAAAATGATTATGAATTAAAAAGCGGTAGATGAATTTTTTTTTAAACTTTGCTTTCAAGGAGAATAATCGATATTCAATACAATCCCCGAGTCTCAAACTCATTGAAACGTTGTAAGGCTATCAATTTAAAGCCTAAACTTAGGAAATTATTGGGCTGAATTTTACGCCAGTGGCTTGTTGTTTTTATTATGCATCTCCATTGTTTCGAATAGGCGTGCAATTGTAAATTTCAGTACAATCATGAATTCATATAACGCTTGATTGCTTTCCGAAGATGTTCCGAAAAACATGCTAATGTACCAGGTCAGCATTACAATAACAATGGACAGGCTGACAGCAGTGAGTGCAAACCTCAAGGTTAGCAGTAAGCGCAAACTTCGGTTAACAGAGAGCGCAAACGGAAAGCTGCTGTGCTCAGTCAGTGTTCCACATTTTTATGGCAAGGAGTCAACGAAAAATTTAAACAGGTCAGTAGATGTGGGTCTCCCCCAATCTTATCCCAGTCTCAGCACGTTTTCGAAACATCTTCGGAAAGCAATCAAGCGTTATATGAATTCATGATGTAGTGAAATTTACAATTGCACGCCGATTCAAAACAATGGAGATGCATAATGAGGGCAACAAGCCACTGGCGTGAAAATCAGTCCAATATTTTCCTGAGTTTTGGCTCAAAATTGACAGCTTTATAACGTTTCAATGAATTTGAAACGCTGGGATTGTATTGAATATTGATTATTCTCCTTGAGGACAAAGATGTAAAAAAATTCATCTGCCGCTTTTTAATTCATAACCATTTTGATAAGTGTAGTGTCAAGTTTTGATAAAAAAGCCCAGTTGCACACTAAACAAGTTCATATTCAAGTCAACGTTTCTAAAAATCAAATGGAACGATTTCCCCGAAATTTTCACATAAAGTAATTAGATGATATAAAATTCATTTAAAACCAAAATGTTATTTCATCAAGCCTTTGTGGGCATACTTTTCAATAACAGATCAAAATTATTTTGTTTTTGTTGTTTTTTAACACCCTAAAACTTCACCCGAAAATTTCTCGAAAACGCTCTCATAGAAATTCTTCAAATTTTGCAGACGTGAATACAAATATGTCAGGTTGAAGATCCAGTCGAGCGCTTTCCAGAATTATCTCTTGGTGACAAGTATTCGGCTCTCATGTAAAATGGTGGATGACGTCATTACGTTGCTATGGTAACTCCGATTTTGATGAAACTTACCTCATTTAAAACTTTCATCTTTCTCTAGGTCAGCAGTAACGATCGAGTTTCTATTGGGTTGTTCGCTGTGGTACGCTAGTTGCTCAAAGTTGAGAGGTATCGTCACTCAAAAACCCGATCGAGCCACCTTAAAGTAGTAATAGTGTTTTGTTGTCAAATTTTTTAACAGGTATCCACAACATGCTGGCCCTGTTCTGTGCAGTGTTGACAGAAAACAAAATCTTGTTTTACTCAAGCAGTTATTCACAGTTGACACATGCCACACAGGCTATGCTAGCATTGATGTATCCTTTGAAGTTCAGGTAAGTTAAAGTTGAAAAATCCCTCTGAAAAGAGATTGAAGCCCTTCAATCCTAGTAATGTACATTCAGAGCTGTCATTAAGGACCATAAAACCTGTAATGTGGATTGTGACTGAGTATGCTTCATGGGGGCTTGATGTGATGTGTGAACTTTCTGTTGCTGATGTGATCTACTTTATAACAATCAGAATCAACTTCCTTTCTCGCAATCCTGCACTTTATCCCCAAAGATCTTGGTCAGTTTTTCCCTTAAGAATCTTTTTATTTGATTTAGTTGTTTGTCACTATAACAAGACAATTAGGGAAGCAAAATTTATTTTGGCAGATTCTGTCCCTGTAAGTTGGTTCCTTTTAGGTTTCATCTAAACCCTTGAAGCCCCAATAGTGATCAGCACCAAATTTCTCCTCATCCTATAACACATACAGATCATGAGAATTTGGCAAATGAACACCAAACAAGAATTGTCATGACGTTTAAACAGGTTCTCTCAATTAGTAATCAACAAAATCTATGGAGACCAGTATGGAGAATTTGTATAATGATGTTGTGGCTTAAAGGGTTAAATCCACTTTCTTTCTTCTTAGTTATGTGTTTATCCCGATACTGCCGGCTGCTCTGCTGGAGTTCTTGAGTGCACCTACACCTTACATCATGGGGGTACATGAAGGGTACAGAGACAATGTGGCACCTGATTTGGTGAGTAGCTTATAGAAAATAATTATATAATAAAATAAACTTAATCAGGTGGCACACTTACTGGTACAACTAGTGGTTTACATTGTGTCCTATACATGTAAGTACTCAACACGCCATTCCACGAGCTGATCATGTGTCTAGCGCCAGATATATAGGTTGCTCACCAAGTGTGAAGTCAACATTGCTGGTAATTGGCCAAGTTCTTTTTTTTGTGCAAAAAAAAAAATGAGGCCGATATCCAGCAATCTTGACCAGGCAAGCTTGGTCAATAGCAGATTTATTATATGGCCAAAAGAACACCAAAGGACAATGAGTTGTTCACGAAACTCGTCAACATGTTGCTTTCTTTATTTCATTCTCCTTGAGGCTTTCAGTTCTTTTGTTTTCCGACTCCTAGATAGAAAGAAACTGTGGAAAATCTTTTTCTTGTCTCAAAACATACTTTTACTATGAGCCAGTTTCAGATAAAAATTTTCTTGCGGGAACACAGTGGGCAATCCTGAGTGGGCAAGATGGCTCCATCTTGCCCCCTTGGGTAGCTATTCAAAGCACAAGATTTGGTTCATCTTGCTAGCTTGCACAGCCAGCCATACTGGTCATGCATGACATAGATTGAAGGTAAAAATTGTGTAGTTACTAACACAGGGTTCGTACGGGTCATGGAAAACCTGGAAAGTCATGGAATTTTAGAATTTGATTCTCCAGGCCATGGAAAGTCATGGAAATTAAGCATTGGTCATGGAAAGTCATTGAAAATGAAGTTCTACAAACTAGATTTGCTTTATCTGTGAATGAAAACCACAAGAAGAGAAAATTAATGAGTCGTAAACTGGATCCACTTCACCTTTTTTTGTAAACAAAAGGCTAAATTTAGGTCATGAAAAACATTAAAAGGTTCTGGAAAAGGTCATGGAAAGTCCTGGAATTTTGAAATGTTAAAAGGGTACAAACCCTGTAACGAAAGGCTTTGTTACGTTATGAAGTATTTAAACTACCTCTTATACACTGTAGCAGTTTATGCAGTTAGGTGGAGTTACGTGGGGTGTTGTAAACCTGCAACTCAAGGACCAGGGGCAGTCCTTTCAGGGAAGACTGTTCAACTTGTAGGAACAAAAGACCCAACCAGCTGAGGTCTAGGGATCACTGAGAGAGTCAGACACTATCACTATGACAAGGTGACTTGCTCAAGATGAAGGAGTGTCACTTTAACACGTTAAGCCCCAATAGTGTTCTCCTTACAATGTCACTACATGATCAGTCATATAGGTGATAAGAATAAAGGAAATAGTCACCAAAGATAACATGTCTTGACATTTTAAAAGCAAATTCTTTCAACTGGAACCATAAGAAATATATGGAGAACAGTAAGGAGAATGTACATCTTGATATTTGGACTTACTGTAAAGGGTTAACCTTGTCTTTGCTTGTTTTACAGGCTGATGTAATTCTTGTGGATATTGATGGAGGACATATCTTCCTCCCTGACTCTGTAAACCTACCATCATTACCAGAACCTTTCTTGACCAGAACAAGACATGAATTGACCTTGGTAAGACTGGAGCAGTATTAGAAAGTTATGTTTGTGGCTGGATTTTTTGGTAAGATCATTTACTAATAATGTTGTTAGTAAACAATCTCAGCATCTGAAATTTCCTTTGCCAGGTGTTACATCCACAACTGGTGACAGCAGACTGTGCTTTCCAGTCCCCATCCTCGCCATCTCTTCCAGTACTTCAGGTAAGTAGAATTTGAATTGATTAGAGCGCTTTTCAAGTGAGTGTCGTAAAACCAAAACCAAAGTAATTAGCCCAGCCAATCACAACAAACACAAATTACCCAATGAACCAATCAGAACTCAAAGCAAGTACATGTTACAGGCGTCAAGCGCAGGAAAACGCGTGCGAGCGTGAGCAAGTCGCGACTGATTGATTTGAGTTTTACTCCTGATTGGTCGAGAGAGTGGCGCAAGATTTTTTAACCAATTACAGAGCGAAGTAAAGCAAAACCAAAGCAAAACACGAATTACTTTCGACACTCAATTGAAAACCGCTCTATCTTAACAGTGACTTCCTTTGCATGTAAGGACACTTCCAAGAGGATCTTTGTGCATAACATGAGAAGCCAAAGTGGGAGGCACATGTCAAAGAACATGATGCTTGGCATGAAAGTTACTATGAGGGATGCAGCAACTTTGAAAGGGAATATGTAAGCAGTCTTGAAGCAATTAGAGCACTTGGCAGAATCTCCAGAGCTGCACTTCACATAGCACAGATGTTGGTGTGGCTTAACGATGTTGATGTGGCTTAACAATATTGGACTTAGATTGCGTCTTTTAAAAGGAACCACAGAAATTGACTTAACATGCACTTTGCATTGGCATTTATGTGCTTACTCACAAACTGGTGCAATGCAGTACAAATGGCCCTTTGATTCCCAGGCATTATTTGCATTAGGAGTAAAGAATAAAATGTCATTGTTTTATCTTACAGGATAAGGAATTGCGTGCTGTTTTCATCCGGCTGCTTGCCCAGATGTTTGCTGGTTATCGTTCTTGCCTTACTTTGATCAGAATCCACCCTAAGCCTGTCATAACATTTAATAAGGTCAGTACGAGTTGTTACGTAGGGTTGTCTAACTCTTGCTGGAAGGAGTGGGAGGCGCTCAGAACAGTGTGGGTGAGGTGCAGCTGGCACCAAACACATTGTTTTCTTCTTTCTCTACTTTACTGTTACTATTATCTACTTTGATATTAATGGTGAAAAATCTTTCTTTGGTAGGTTTCTTTCCTTGAGAACAGGGGCATGGTTGGAGATGCATTCCTATCTAAGGTACTTGTTGAGTGAATATTTTATCAAGGTTTCCTATTTGTGTAGGTTCATTTTCCAAATAAACAAGCTATGAAATATAACTAGTGGACTAACATACAGTATTAAACAAATGAGTGGGCCCTCCTTTCAAAGGCATTCTTGCAGTCATAGTGGCAAGTGTGTAATACTTGGAGGAATAAAAAACGAGTGCAAGGATTTGATCAGTCTGTTAATCTCTTTTTGTGGAATGCATAACATGCACTCAGATATTTCCTAAAATTTATAATATTGAGGTACAGTAACTGATGACTTTTTATACTTTTTACAAGAAAAAAAGAGATTCTTCAGGAAGAAGTAACTGTTTTGTGTGCTTTTTCAGGTCTTGGAGAGCATTTCATTTCTGTCATTTGTGGCAAATCGAGGTCCTCCTTACAGGGCATGTGATTTATTTGACCAGGTAAGTAGAACTAGTGACAGCCATACCCCTAACACCCCTTAATATGCTGACTTGAGAGGTTCAGCCCCCCTCCCCCCTTAGTGTTGTGTAGTTCCAGAAAATATCTTTACTCCCCCACGGAAGGTTTTTTGTTTTGCACCCCCCTCCCCCAAGAAATTCCAGTTAAATAGCTTCATACTTTGCTTCTAAAATTTTGTCTTTTAAGACCCCTTTCCCCCTAGGGATTTCCAATGACCTTCCACAGGGTGGGTATGGATTTTTTTGGAACTACTTAGTAAATCTGCATGTCCCTTCATGGTCATGTTTGTTCTTGTACGAAAATCTATAGGGACCATGAGGATAAGTAGCAGCCTGTTTACTTGTTTTATTGTTTGTTTTACAGCTGTGTGTTGAGATTGATAGCATTCTGAGCAGTGAAGGAGGAATGGATGCTGAGGTACAAGCCAACATTCAACAACTTGCACAGAAGCTGTATGATAATGTAAGTCCTATTTGTAAACATCTAATATATACTGATCATTGCACCATGGAACATCTCTGATCAGTATAATTTTAATGTTATATTCACCGCGCTACCGGGTGAATATAATATTTCAAGGCACGACTGCTAAGCCAAGTTACTTTTTTTGTGTGTTGTTTGTCAAGTTTTAGCTGTTTTTTGTTTACTTTTTGATGCCCACATCTCAAAATTATACTAAAACAATTATTCACCTCAGGCTCAGTAAATATTGGCGAATATTTACCTCGCCTTCAGCTCAGTAAATATTCGCCAATATTTACTTCACTTTTGGCGAATAATTGTTAAACAGACATATGATTTGGTTAGTATGTACTAACCCCTTTTGCCTCTCTGTAGCATTACTGTTACTTGTTGTCTTATTTTCGATGTTTAGAGCAACAAAATTAATCCACAATATTCGCAATTGCTTTTTGCTTTTGTTCTAACTTCTACATTTCCACTGGGTTAAAACTATGGTCAAGTTTCATCTCGGGCAGGAGGAAGTTCATCTCAGACAAGATGAGTTTTGTCCTGGATTTGTGGGATGACACAGCTCGTGCAAACAAGTGTTTATTCCTGGGACGAAACTCATTTTGATTCTCATAAAAACTGGCCCTTAGATAGTGTGGCTTAGAATTTGAACATACATGGGACTGCCAAGAAAGTAATCCAAGAAGTGGACAGAGAGAGAGGATTTGAACCGAAAGCTAGTTCTCTGAACACTAGGCCTTGTGTCCTCTGCCTACACTGTGTATTTAAGCGTGTATTTCCATGCTTTTATTATGTTGCAGGAACCTTCTTGTGACACAGCAGAAAACAACATCCAGCCCGTAGTTCCAGCAGATGAAGATGAATTGTCCGGGAAGCTGGTGTTTCCCATGCTAAGTGAATCAGACATTAGCCAGTACATAGACCAGCAAGAGAATTCTGCAGTGCCTTATAAAGTTAAAAGTGCTGAACCCTGTGTTGTGCCATCAAATACAGTGTCCAACCGGCAGCAGCATTATATTCCAAGTCGGAAGCTTGAGGTTTTGAGAGACTGTGTGGCATACATCTTTGACAACAAGATATCTGAGGCTAGAAAGGTAGTGGCTTTGTGTCATGTGACTTATTCCTATTAAGAAATTTTCCCTCTGGTGATGTTATGTAGGATAAAAAAGCAAGAGTGCATTCAAGCCACAGATGGCTTAAGCAGCAATGTCTTGTTAGTGTTCAAGATAAGAGGGTTTGTAGGTCAAAAAGCTGATGAAAGAGGGTTTCTGACCTGACACATTTAATGGTAGACTTAAGAAGATTTGGAGGCACCCAGGCACATTGAAATTAAAATTCATTATTGACTCCGCACCTTAAAAACTTCTGGAACACTGTAGCAGTTAATGCTCACTTTTCTATGGATGGGTACTGAAAGGGTATTTTTCCGTCTTTTTTAACAGACTCTTCCGTCCGTGGTTCGAGCGCTGAAGTCCAAAGGAGCCCAGTTAGCTCTGTGCCATGAACTCTCCCTCAGAGCCAAACAAAACAGATCACTACTGGAACATGATCAGTTTGACTTGGTTGTGAGACTCATGAACAGCGCTTTACAGGTTTGTAGTTTGGCTATTTACCAGCAGTGAGAAAAATTTTGATTGCCAGTACATTATTTCCTTATTAGCATAATTAACACTTACTATTGAACTAAGTTTGCAAAATATTTATTTAGGGTAATGCACACTGTTTAGTTAGCAAAATTTCTGTTTTCTTGCATCAGGCTTTTATCCAAAAGGGCATTTGGGTTTTCCTAGGTTTTGGGAACTTTTTGGAGAAGTCTTACTTAAGGTTTAGCAATACTTATTTTGTAGCTGGAAATGCCTCCAAGATGGGTATTTGTCAATCCTTGCTCATATTCTAATGGCAGACGTCTAGCTTCCTATGCTTACTATATTTGTGACATCTGTTTTCTGAGTGAGCTTCTTCTAGTAATTGCAAAATAAAAACTGAACTTGGCAAGGAACTCCCTATGTTATTCTTACTGAAGTGTTATGGCTTCCAGATTGCTCAAGTTATTGGGTTTTCTTGGCCAAGAAATTGGTACAAACACTTCTTTTGTTTACTAAAGTAATTTTTTTTTTCGTGTCAAATTAAGGACATTTTTCTTCTATTCTGTCTTTAGGATGATGCCAGTATGAGTAACACAGCAGTAGCTGCAGCACTGCTGCCTCTTACTGCCACATTTTGCAGAGTAAGTGATCTTTTGTTTGCCAACATTTTCCCAAAGCAACTGGTTGAACTTGCACCAATCAATTTGCAGCATACTGAAATAGATTATTATGACCATTTTGTCAGAAACTCCAGGCTGGTGTCATCCAGTTTGCTTATACCTGTGTCCAAGATCACCCAGTTTGGGAAAGACAGCAGTTCTGGGAGGAGGCATTTTATGCGGATGTTGAGGCTCAAATCAAGCAGCTTTATGTGGATGAGGAAGCACCAAAGGCAAATGCTGAAGAAACACTGGACAGAAAGGACCAGCGGATCTCCCGCAGCAGCCTAACGCCAATAATAAAACATCGCAGCTTCTCAAGAAGCAAAGACAACCTTTCCTTGTCACCAAAGGAATCAGGAAGCTCCAGTGACTTGGAGCAGCCTGCACAAGCAGAGCAGAAGCCAGTGCCAAGTGCTCTGAGTATAGCTGCTAAGCAGGTTTGTGGTCTAGATGGAAAAAGCAAGACAGTGTAAATAACAATTATTTGAGAGAGCATGTAAGAGATGAGGTAAGAAATCACCTTCCCCATGGATGGTTTTTACTTTTGTACCCCCTGACCCCTCCGGAAATTCCAGTTTAGCTTCATACTTTCTTTTAAAAATTTTTGCGTTTGGGACCCCCCAACCCCCCTCCCCCCCCCCCCCAGAATTTCCAATGACCATCTATGGGGTGGGTATGGATATTTTCTGGAACCACACAATTGGAGTAAATTCTCGAGTTCCGTAATTGATGCTGAAAGTTAAAATCAGGGCTCAAAGTTTATTTTTGGCTTTGGGAGCACTTGTGCTACTAGGTGTAAATTTCTAGGTGCACTGCCAAAATTTTAGGCGCACAGCTAAAAGTGTTAGGAGCACAGTTAAAATACTGGTGGCACCAAAAAGAAAAATCAGAAAGCTTCAGACGTTGATTAAGTATTCATGTTATCTTTTGTTTCAATCCTGTGTTTGTTCCTTTCAGGCTCTTACTATATGTTGAAGATAACACTAATACTGTTACGTTTTTTAATTCAACCTTACTTCTCAATCTCAAGAAGTATAACACTTTATGGTACATTCAAGATAACAGAAAAATTCCACATTCATTTCCTTTGAAATTGACATGAATAACTAAGAAAATATACACTGAAATTACGAATATATGAAATTCATATATTTGAACTGCGGAATGAATAAATAAATGTAAAGAAGATCCTCGCAGTTATTAACGCAACTTATGCAGTAGCGAAAAGAAAGCCTGAAAGAATCAGGCTTGCCGGGATTCGAACCCTGACCTCTGCGATACCGTTGCAGTGCTCTAACCAATTGAGCTAACAAGCCAACTGGGAGCTGGTTATTAAGTTGGATCGTAATATACCTGGGAAAGATGAAGATGAAATTACGAATATATGAAATTCATATATTTGAACTGCGGAATGAATAAATAAATGGAAAGAAGATCCTCGCAGTTATTAACGCAACTTATGCAGTTGCGAAAAGAAAGCCTGAAAAAATCAGGCTTGCCGGGATTCGAACCCTGACCTCTGCGATACCGGTAGAGCGCTCAGTGCAACTTATGCAGTTGCGTTAGTAACTGCGAGGATCTTCTTTACATTTATTTATTCATTCCGCAGTTCAAATATATGAATTTCATATATTCGTAATTTCATCTTCATCTTTCCCGGGTATATGACGAACCAACTTAATGACCAGCTCCCAGTTGGCTTGTTAGCTCAATTGGTTAGAGCGCTGCACCGGTATTGCAGAGGTCAGGGTTCGAATCCCGGCAAGCCTGATTTTTTCAGGTTTTCTTTTCGCTAGTGCATAAGTTGCGTTAATAACTGCGAGGATCTTCTTTACATTTGAAATATACACTGTCAGTTTACTGCTCACAACTTTCATCTCATTTTAGTTTAAAGCTGATACAGACTTGAAAGTAGATCCACATCATTTGATTAATACAACATTAACTCAATCAGTCGAAATCCGGTGATTGCCATGAATCAGCAACTGAAATAATTTCATCTGGCCACATTCTGTAAGCACAGTTAGGACGCCTTGATCTCTGACCATTGTTGAACCACTTGACAACTGCTGGAGTTGGGTCAAATGAATTCAATGACACCACTGCGAACTCCAAGGTTAACAGAGGCTCCATCTGAAGCAAGAGAAACCGACTTATGTATCCAATTTGGAAGGCCATCTTCAACAAGGTCACTGAATGCATTTTTTACTGCAGCTAGTACACCTAGTAGAATAGAAAAAAGAGTTGTAAAAGAATTTTTCGTAACGTTATCGTAATGTACGTAACGTTACCTAGAGTTGCTGTACAACTACTGTGTCTCATGTTTAAAATTGTCGCATCCATTGACTGAGGATGAAGATCCATGCATTGGGAAGGCTTTACAATATCTGCAGCGCATCAATTCTTTTTCTAAATCCCATTCAAGCCATCGAATTGCTTTAGCCATGCTCTCTGAAACTTGTACACTTTTCTTTTTTTTCTTGCTGACTCATCTTCTTTATCTTGGACTAAAGTATCATTGGAGTTCAAGGCTGATGAAGTTTTGGAGTTTGAGGCTGAAGAAGAAGGCGGCGGCTGGCTGTTTAATAATAAATTATAGTTATGCAAATCAGCATTTCGTACGAGAATAAATTACATTGTTGACTGCGCATTGACTTTTATTTAATAACTGGGATATAATTCATTGTTTTAAAAATTGTTCTTACCTTGAAGAAAAAAGTCTCTTAACCCAGGTTGTTTAGCCATTCTTGACTCTGGATTGACCTTTCACATCGGCAACACAAACTCGATTGCGCAAGAAGCATGCGTTTTCAAGGTAGCCTTCACTCACTTGTGTCAGCGGAGTCTTTACAAAACCGAAAAGAGTCGAAAGAGTCTGGGATGGAATGGAAACATCGAGAAGAAATGGACCTCCGAGATCGGAGAAACCACGGGGGAAACGACCAATAAAACACACACTGATGCAAGGGAAATGATGACACTTTATTATTTGGAGCCTGATTGTGTTATATCTACCTTTGAATTTATTATTTCAAGCTTCCGTTTCGTGTCTAACCAGTCGGAGTACATAAGGACGATCAGGTTAGAAAGCAGAGTCGAGTAGCGATTCAGTCGCACTGAACACGGGCTTTTTAGGTGCGCAAGTGCAATCACACATGATTTTTTAGGCGCACAATATAAAATCTAGTCGCATGTGCGACCAGCTGGTCGTTAACTTTGAGCCCTGAAAATTGGTAGTGGTTCTCACTGTTACCTGTTTTGTCATTTAACTCATCACCCTTTTGTGTTTCCTTAGCTCAAGAAATGGCCTAACTACACCAAGATGGAGAGAGACTCCTTAATAAACAGTGAAGAGGGCATTGTGTACAGCCAAGCAATTCATTATGCCAATCGTATGGTGTATATGAGGATACCTCTTGATGCTAGTGAGAAGATGCCTGCACCCACACCTGCACCAGGTATGGCTTTGTTGGTAACATAGACTTCAAGGCTAACCCTTTCACTCCCAGAGTCAGCTATGGAGACATTAAGGTGCTTCTACCTTTTGAGTCTGTGGATGAAATCCTATAGTGTGACCATTTAAATGAAACCTTGTCAGCAGTACTTTCACATGGTACTATTTATATTTCAGTATTTTAGAAAATAAAATTTGGGAGTCATCTTGAGTTTTGATTTTAAGAACTCTTGGTCGTGAAAGGGATAACATGATTTTGTTTAATGATCTTATGTTTGATCTCAGGTACAACTCATGTGGATGGTGAGGGATCTTTAAGTGGTACCTACATGGGAAGCATAGTGAATGGAACAACTGGTGGTATGTATAATTAAGTCTTGGTTTTTAGTGCTTCCCTGTTTTATAATAAACTGGGTTACCAGGCTGAAATAATCAGTGCTTTCAAAAAGATTTGAAGCAGGTGGCAACGTAATGTTAGCACCTGCTGGAGTTGTCAAAAGGGGCTGAAGGCCCCTTTTCCTCTAGGGGTGTCTGGGGGCATGCACCCCCAGGAAATTGTTTGAAATCAGGAATCTCAGAAATGCCATTTCCAGCAATTTGAGGCAAAATATTAACACCCAAACATTCATTGTTTTTGTTAGGAAAAAAGTATTTTATTGCATGGTACAAGGCACAGTTAATGAGTCAGTGTGATAAAATCTCATGAACATCATACACTGTATTATTATTACTTGTGTATACTGCAGATTAGTAATTTAGTTTAGGTGAATTGCTAGTTCCTTTTCATTTGTTCACAAGCACATTAACGCAAGAAATATATCCAGCAACTTGCAAGAGAGTACCCGCCGGAGCTCCGACAGGATCCAGGTCTTACTGAAAGCGCTGGAAATTACACATTTGCGTCGTATATTAAGCAACAGTGCTCCAGATTACTTATAAAGGCAGGGGGTCAATGAAGAATTTTGAGGGGTCAATAGATGCGGATCTCTTCAAATCTTCTGAAGTTGACCATTTATTTTGTCGGGTCATGTTGCCAGCTTTATCGGGTTTTTGACCCGACACCCCTCTCTTATCTGGAACACTGAAGCAATAACCTACAAATTTGCACAGAAGCGAGGTGACATCAGTTACTAGACAGGGACTGCAAACTGTGCTTTTCTATGCTTAGAGTGTCATTTTTGTTTGCCCATTACTCGAGGCTTGACAATTTTATTTTGGTAGCTTTGACAAATTGATTAAAAATGTGGCTTCATCTTGTTTTTTTAGCGAGCAGTGAAGTAGGCAGCTGTATAACAGACAATGGAGGCTGGGAAGGCTACATGGATGATGAGGATGGTGGAACCATTGCTGATCAAGTGACAAGATTTGTTGGTCGTTTTGTGGATCGTGTTGGCACTGAGGCTGGAATTAGTCAGGAGCACTTGAAGTCTCTTTATACTATGATTCCAGGTGAGTCTGTAAGATCTACATCACTCACATCTTCACTGTTTACCAAAGCCAGGTCAGGTGTGATGAGAATATATTTGGTTCTCACTCATGGCATATGGACCTTGCTATGCTTTCTCTGTAGGCCATGACCACGAGCCAAATATTTTCTTAGATCCCTAGCTCTAAAACCTCATTCTCCAAAATTGGAGTCTGAGAAATTGAAGCAACTTATATCATTCATTTTCCATTTTAATTTTGTTTTGTTTGTGATTAAACAGGAGTTGTTGCCATGCACATAGAATCACTGGAGCCAGTGCATCGCGAGGTTAAAAATCTGGCTCCCATTCAAAAGGTAAATAATTGAAAGTGAATAATTATATCAGTAACTTTCTGTTTCCTGTTTAAAACGGACTTGGCGTAAGAGGAAGTACATTTAATTGCATACAGTTGTTTTAATTTGTAAAGCTTAACTTCCTTTAAAAGGCGTCTACCCTTGTTGTCAACGTGAGACAGTTACACATGAGAGATGATTGTTCATTTATGAGAGGTTTCAGTTGTAATGATTTTGCCACATTAGAGAAATTTGGGACTTTTCATTGTGGTCATTTATGGAAGGTTGCTACTTACTTGGCAGAGTTCACTCTTTTGACAATATCTTTTGTTTATTTAATTGCATTCTCACCTGCTCTGTGACTGTTTCACCTAACTGCATTTGCATTATGACAAATTCTCCTAACTGCGCTGTAAAATATGTCTATGGAGACCAGTAGTGAGAATTTGCATGTGCACCAAATAAAATAATATTCAAGCAGACACTGAGAAAGAAGAACTAAACAAAACTTTCAAAACCAAAAGGCCATTTCGGGGTGACTGTTTTTCGTTAATTTTATTGGTCAGGAAAACTGAGTGGGTGTCGCAGTCACAGTCGCTGCCACCCATCCCTACATCCTGTGACTGTCCCATCTTTGTCACTCACCGCAGGCCAAGATCATGAGACCAGCACTGCTGCAGGGGGAGGAGATGCTAGGTGATGGACTGCGCTGCTACCTTGTACCTGATGGCAGGGAGCTGGGGAAGGGAGGAGACCAGGGAGGACCTTGTCTGCTGCCTGCAGATGGTGCTGTGTTCTTGACAAACTACAGAGTGATCTTCAAAGGCACTCCTGTAGATCCATTTGGTGAGTCTTCTTCTTCTGACCCTTCAGTTCCTAAGATTATGTTTTCCAGTGTTTTCTATCCTGAGCTGTTTGTTTGTTACGCACCATAATTTCCTATGCAGCTTTGTCATGCAAGTATTAGGCTCAGTCCAGCCGCTGTTCGGGAAAACGAGCCCACACTCATCCCCCTGTTTCTCTCGGGGAGGAACAAAGACCAGACTCGAGAGAGCGGTGGAAATCGAGCCTAGCAACTATGCCATCAAGTTTGAACGGGGTCTCCCAGAGTGCATCCACCAACAAATATTGTAAAACAAAACTGAAAGAAGATAAACTGTGTTCAGTTTGTTTCTTTTAAACCACACTTGATGCTTTACAATACTTATTCTAACAGTGTATAGGAGGTATGTTATATGTAAACTTGGTAAATTTATGTCCTAATTAGTTGCAGTTTCCCATTGCTCAGTGGTTGGAACATCTGACCAGAAAGAGGACAACCACACTTAATATTCAGTGACCTCGTTACCAAATGTAACACTTTCAACACAGGGCATGTGGCACATGCTTGCTTTGTTAATTTTACAGTCATGGGCAAAAGAGGCTCAGATAATGACTTATTAAGGCTGTCGTTCTATTGTACAGCGTCTGAGATGATTGTGACAAGAAGCTTTCCTGTGGGATCACTTATCAAAGAAAAGAAGATTGGAGTGCAGTATCTGCAGCACTCAGAACAATGGCTTCATGAATGTATTCAGCTCCGATCTAGCACTTTTCAGGTAGGTATTGAATACTTTACACATTTAGTTGCGATCAAATTATAAACAAAAATTACCAGGGGAGCAGCGATGGTACATTGCCTCCCACTATAGTACCAAGTTGATGTCGTTAAAGGTTTTTTTGGTTGGTTCTTGTCCTTGCTTAGACTAGGGTTTTTGTTGGAATCTCTGTTCTTCCTCATTCTCTAAAACCCAACATTGTAAATTCCAGTTGATCTGGAAGCCGATGGCTATGGGTTTGGCAGCCGTAAAACTGTCAAGTGCTACTCTTGTTAAACAAAACTAAATTATCAGTTTTTTTGCAAAATGTCAAGAAATCTTTGTTAAGCTATCGGTGTATGGAAGGTCATGGGTTCAATTCCTGTCGGGGACTCAGATTTTTTCTTTATCCCATGTTTGCGCCATTCTGAATATTCCATCTTTTCTTATCTGAGGTAGTTTGTCAATGTTGTTTTCTTAACAGATGATGAAGCTTGCTTTTGACGAGGAGGTTGAACAAGAAGCCATTGAGATTTTTAAAAAGAAGCTCCAGAAAAGACGTTCACCCAACACAATATTCGGCACTTTTGCATTCTGCGGCAAAGGCATTGCAAGGACGCCAACATTTGTCATTCAAAAACACATGGAGAGACAGGGAACTCTCAAAAAAACAAAGAACAAACTTGTAAATGCATCAAGGCACAAGACAAGCCAGATAAGGGGCTCTCTCCGGAAACGAAAACACAGGCACAATAATGACCCTGACAGCCAAAGATCCCCAAGTGGATCGCTCACTACTGATGACGATGATTCTGTTTTGGACATTAATGACATTCCTGTCAAGATGGAGCCTGCTATTGTTCAGGGAGTTGAACGGCTCAGCAAGTTGTCATACTGCGGGGACTATTCTCGTCTAAAATTGGGAAACATCGCTAAGGAGTCATCAATGGGTCCTTGGAGAATATGTATGGTGAATGTCACATACACAGCATGTCGAAGGTACTGTATGAAATAACACTTAATAAGGAAAATAGTACTGAATACCATTAATTTTAATAGTCACACTTACAGATTTCACTTAGGTAAGACTAAAAAATTAGGACCAGCTTGTACTGTACTGCATTATGAACAGCGCCACAAGAAAGCACTGTCTAATAGCATTCATGTGAATTTCCACACCTTTTGGTTTCATCCACATCCTTAACAACATTTGTTTATAAATGATGTAGAGGATATTACACGGCGGCGCGAAGATATGAATTTTATTTTCGAGTGGTAAAAACAATATTTCATGAACAAGCGCAGCGAGTGAGTAAAATATTGTTTTTTACCACTCGAAAATAAAACTCATATCTTCAAGCCACCATGTAATTTTCTTTTTATTATATGGACGAGCATTTATGCACACACAACAGAGTAAAAGAGGGAAATGACTTCATCGATATCCTCACTAGTGAGGATGTGGAAAATACACCACTCAAGTCCTGGATGTAGTTTCATATGAATTTTATGAGTGGTCTATTTTCCACTAAAACACTCTTGTCTATATAATAAAATAAATTTTGCAACAGTGCTGATATGACAGTGCCAATGTGCTCGAAAGCTACAAGCCATTGCAAAATTGTTGAGACACTCCCAAAAGATTGGATTTCCATTCGAAAATGTGCTCTTGTAAACAAGTGGAAAACATTTCTGACCCCCCTCCCCCTTTCAATGTTGTTGCTTGTTACTTTGAATGTCATTACTAAATACATAGCAACTTTGATAAAGGTGAGGGAGGCAGATGTGCACTGACTATGAGAATGTCACAGGTGACCATCAATATAGCGAGTGTCTCAAGTCTTTTTGCAATCGCTTGTAGGACCACCTTGTACAGCATAATAAACAGCTATACAGGAAAGTGCTATTCAATATCTTTCTTGTGAATTGTCGCACTTTGAGATTTCATCTTAGTCTCCAAGGTCACAGTCATTATGTTACAAGTTGATTACAAATTTACCAATCTGTTTTGCCTCACAGTTACCCTTCAGTGGTTGTAGTCCCACAGAGTGTATCTGATGACAGCATTCTAAGAATAGCCAAGAATCACAGACAAGGAAGATTCCCTGTGGCGGTGTGGAGGCATCAGCGCAACAAAGCAACGCTGCTCAGAGCTGGTGGCATTGAAAGAAGCACAATTGGATCAATTATGAGACAGACTAAAACTGTGAGTGGGAGCACCGTCACAAGTCATGCCATATCGTCGTCTGCATCCGCTGAACAGGAGAAATACTTGGCTGCTGTTGGTGAGTGGCAATAATAGTTATGATGTTCTTTCTTCCCTGTTAGAAATTCCTGAAACTGCTCAGCTCTTTGGAGCTTCTAATTTCATTACACCCTGTTGTCATGCACCTCTGTTGTTTTCAGGGGTAGCGTCATTGTTTTGTTTCATGGCCACCAATACTGTGAGGCATTCTGAGAGATACTTGTCTCCTCAGAAATTCTGCACAGGATCTTAATAGGAGCTTGTAGGATTTATAACCAGCGTCATGATATAATACTGTGTGGGATCCTCCAGGATCCTGTAGCTGTAGGATCCTGTACAGTATTTATACCAGGGTTCCTGTTTTCAAGAGTTCCTAAGCCCAAGTCAGTTAATCAAGAAATGTAGCAATCACTTATCTCTGGCTTGGGCTTTCTACCCTAATGCCTTTAATTTTCGCAGGGTGTAGAACTTGCAAGAGCTAAAATTGACTGGCTAAATTTTATGGGTAAATTTGTTGCAATATCTGATGAGTTGCACACAAAACTTAGAAAAATGCACAGTTTGTAGTACAAGAAATAAAGTTTAATTGTCAAAAACATGTTTAACCCAAAACAGATCTTTATAAGGGTAGGTTTCGTCACTACCGCAAACTTGTTTTTGTCATGTCAACAAGAGAGAAGCAACTTTTTCTTTTTGATCTTGGGATGTGGTTTCAGCTTTCACTTCCTTTGACAATGCATAAAAATAATGATTTGGACGGTAAGGCAGTAAGGTACATTTCTCTCGTTGTTTTCAAATGCTAAATTGTTTTTATGTGACAACATGATACACAGTTTTGCCTTCTTTATGTGTCAGTTAAAGCACACCCCATGTTGCTGACTACATGAAGACTCCTTGACGTCATTTGTTTTTCATTTCTAGTGGCAGCTACACCTCATGCCAAGGGTAAGAACGCACGTACTAACTCACTCCACATTGGGGTTCTTATGCGCGATGGCTTTTTCACGGATCAGGTTGATGGTGGTCAACTTGTTGATAAAACTCTGATGAAGAAAGGCTGGGAGCCTGCCTTACTGTACATCTTTGGCGACAAAACGTTGTTAAGGGTACGTGTTTTAACAAATTTGCCATCTCTCTTATCCTTGAAGAGGAATCCTAGTACAGTGGAATGTCGGACCCCTTGGGACTGCTGGAAATCTCTGGATAATTGAGGGTCCAAATAACCAGAAAAATGAATGTTTATAAGACATAAGTTGTAATTGAAAAGATAAACAAGGTGTAGGCGAGCAATGATGCTCAGTGTTCTTACCAGACTGCGGCGTTGCCGCACTCTTTCAGGTAATGCCGCACTAGAATTAGCCCAAGGGTTCCCAAGGGCGCAAAGAAAGAAAGATAGAAAAAACGCCTTATGTAATGAAGTAACATACGTACACTTCTTTTTAATATAAACCAAGATTTCTTTGGTTATGGCGTCTTCATACAGACATTGAACATTTATTATCTAAGAAAGTATGAGGTATTTACTCTAACTCAGAGCTGTGAGTAAAACGTTATGTTAACTTTATCTAAATTGTGACCCGCTTTTCTCCCTCATGACCCCGTTTTAGCTTCTCTATGGGTCCTCTGGACCCCAAAGTAGAAAATCCTGGTGAGAACACTGTGATGCTGGGTTATTTTCAGAGGAAACTTTATCCACCATTGACTAAAATGACAGCATAACTTGACTCTGTCTTTTCTCATCCTATGTTCAATCAATTTTCACTGGATTAAGATGGAATAAGGGAAGCTTTTTTGAAAGGAATTACTAGCACTTGAAATAACTTATAGAATTCAGAAGTGATGCCACTGTGCACTATCCGGATCTTGTCTGATTAACCCTTCCATTTCCACAACCAAACATGGAGTAACGTAATATGGGTGTAAGTTTGAACTCTGTGGGTGAAATGTATATAATGTTGTTCATTCTTCATTGTTCTATTGGTAAAAAAGTAGGTGGCATGCCTAGGTTTGTCTTACGTATTTATATTAAAAAGACAACGGAGATTAATTTCTGAATCTCCTTTTTGCAGAATGTTAAGCAAGAGGCATATCCCAAGTGTGAATTCGTTCCTATTGAGGTGAGAAACTGGAAATTTTTGTACCTTAACTCCACAGGTCTGGTGTTTGTTAACTGAATGTGGGGAACACTAGCTTGACAACTGTTTGATACTGTGAGGGAAAAAATAATAACAAGTGTAGATGGTGGTTACATTTTTCTGTTGCTGCATTCCTCAACAGCTTCCTGATATCCGAGCAGTGAGAGCAAGTTTCAAGAAGTTCCAGCGTGCCACCTGTCCCAGTACAGAGACAAATCTGAGCTTCATTCAGCAAGTTGAAGAGTCTGAATGGCTTCAACAGGTATAGGTTTGACTGTGCATACCACAAGCTGTGACAAATTGGTATTCGCGAGGCTTGTCCTCTTTGAGAGTGGTTTTAAATTGCCGTGAATTCCGGGGTTCTAAGGCCACCTGCTTACATAAGTATTAAGCACACCCAGTTATGGGCTCACCAATGTGGTAACAAAATGGCATATTGGCTCAACCTTCTCCAAAATAAAAACGCACACACTTAAAGACATTTTTGGAACTAAAGTGACACTAAACTGGCTAACATAAGATTATAACCAGGATTTTAAGATAGTTGAGGAACTGAGCATTTTTCCAAATTTTTTCTTGTCTTGAGACTTTTTCTTAAGAATTTTTCGTAAGAATGGACATCTAAAGCACAGCCATCTGGCTAACAGACTGACCTTTTCTATGCTGTTTAACTTGGATCAGCTTAATTGAAATAGAATGGGACCAACGACAAAAATCTGTTTTCCCCTGGAGAGCCCTCTTTGCCTTTTTGCATGATCATTTTTGTCACCAATAATCGGTGGATGTAATCAGAAGGGCTTTTGAAGGGGATCAAGTTCTTGATTCTCACTAAAGTGCTGTGTATTTGTTATAATGACAAAGCTGAGAGAAGTTCAAACTCAATCTGAACTCTTTCGGGCTTAGAGGTGTTAGCATAAACTTTTGCTTTTGATTTCCTCCTTAGCTGTCAGCTATCATGACTGTCGCAAACTGTTTTGTTGACCTCATTGACATTCAAGGCTCGTCAGTCCTTGCTTGCTTTGAAGATGGCTGGGATGCCACTGCACAGGTAAAGCGATGTTGATGTAAAAGCACCAACCAAAAAAGAAAAGCACCAATAAAGCGCCCATCACTAACGAAAAGCACTAATCATGTTTTACAGTCTTCAAAGCCAATAACATCACAAGTCAATTGGCAAATGACGAATAACGTCGTGAGTTTGTTAACCAATCAGGACAACAACCAGAGATTTATAACATCTACTGGTGATTCACAGTTTACTTGACTCTGACGATGACATTTGCTTGGGTTGTCAAAACACCAGTCAATGTCATCACAAACAGTTCTTCTCAGGACCACACTCACCTAGACGATCATAATTCACCAACTTATGATGTGACTCTTAGGTTCAAACTGTTTACAGTGAAAATAATTATTGGTAGTATTCCAGCCTCTATTTCTGGAGCCCTTGTGAGATGATATGCCACTGCTGTTGGGAAGCAGACTTAATTACTTTTGACATTACAGTAAGCTCACTTTTTAAATCTCCTTCATGTAGGTGCTATCTCTGGCGGAAATCATGCTTGATCCTCACTACCGCACAATAGATGGCTTCAAACTGTTAATTGAAAAGGAATGGCTTTCATTTGGGCACAGGTTCACACACCGTGGAAATCAAATTGCCTCTGCACAGGCTGGGCTCACTCCAGTATTCTTACAGTTCCTGGATTGTGTACATCAGGTATTTTACTTGCCAGAGTAGGTTGTGCTGCTTTTTTTATCACTAGCATCGTGCACAAGGGATGGTAACTTCGTACTTTTGAGCCAGATTGTGGTCACCCTCTGAAAGGGCCATCATGATGAATTTTAAATAAAGGTTTCCAGGACATTATCATCCTCAGCTGTGGACAACACTGCTTTTGAGATTCAGTAAACTGCCTTGTGCCCCTAATGGCACAGTGAGAAATGATGATGATGATGATGATGATGATGATGATGATGATGATGATGATGATGATGATGGTGGTGGTGGTGGTGGTGGTGGTGATGTAAAGTTGATATTGTTCTCTTTTGTCGAAAAGCAGCCAAAGCAAACTTTTTGGAGTCACAATTTTGATAAAATCCGTAGTTAAACTGTTTAAAGCCATTATGGAGAATTGAAATGTGATTTACATTGTTTTTTCTAAACTTTTTTTCCTGTAGATCATGTTGCAGTTTCCTGCATCATTTGAATTCAACGATCACTTTCTGAGTACCATTGCATACCATCATGTGTCAATGAGATTCCGTACCTTTCTACTGGACTCGGAACATGAACGTTCTGAGTCGGGTTGGATGACGGAGGAGGATGCCAAACCAAGAGGCAAATCACTGTGGGATTACATGGACCTTCAGAAGAGCAGATCACCTCTCTACAACAACTTCCTCTATTCACCAGATCAGCGCAAGGTACACAATTAAATTGTTATACACTGTAGAAAAATCTGAGTCTTGGCAGTAGTCAACTGGGTTCTCACTTAGTGCTGGCAGGCTACAGGGAGACTTGGGGTAAGCTAGGCACAATTTGATATTCTTCTTCTTCTTCTTGTTCTTCTACTTGTTCTTGTTGTTGTTGTTGTTCTTTTTCTTCTTCTTCTTCTTTGCCAATCCTATTTTTAGCATAGTGGAAGCGTGATCTCCAAAACAGTGTATAAAGCTAGAGTAAAATTAATGTTACTTGCTATAAATTGGAGGTGGTGTGTCTTAGAGACATGGGCCCAGTTGCATAAAGCAACTTAAGATTAAGTGAGAATTTCTGCAACCATTCCCTGTGTTCCGGAGGATTTTCGTGCACGCTATCATGGATAAATCGGTCGAAGGCGGATTAAAGAGTATACGAAACATAATGACGGTGCGAAAACATCCTCACGGAAAGAGGGAACAGTGGCAGAAATTCCCACTTAATCTTAAGTAGCCTTATGCAACCAGGCCCTGACCTTCATTCCTTTGTAGGTTCTGCGGCCATTCTGCAAAGTCCCCAATTTGAAGGTCTGGAAGTATTACACAACAGAGAACCTGTCAACAGGTCCAACGTACGACCTGGAGCTGATAAATGATGTGACAACTACAATTGAAAATGAGCCACAAAGTGTTGATGGAAGACAGGTAGTGTATGAGCATCAGTCAATAGTTTTAGTTCCAAAAAGGAAGACTGCAAACTGAGCAGACGTGTCCTGTTTCACTCTTGAGTTGGAAAAGTGACATCTGCACTGTGACACTATGTCTTAGGTCCTGTGCTCTATGGTGTGACAAGTGGACAAAACAAAGTAAACACAGAAAGGAGACTGAGTTGTCTGTGTTGTGTCCATGCACTGGAGATATTTTTCCAGTTAACGATGCTTTTGTTTTTATTTGAAGGAGGCGTACGGTAGCTGCATGTCTGGTTGCTATGGTGATGTCACACAGTTTTCAAATGATGAGTGTTCATGGCTGCTTCAGGAACTTTATAGACTTGAGGAGGAAGCTGACCAGAAACCCAAGAAATGGGAACACCACTGGCACAGTCTGTCATACCCCGTCGCAAAGAGATTGGTGAGTTCTTTCAACCTTTTTTCACTTTCTAGACTAGCAATAACAGTACCAACAAAATCATTTATTCCTCATTTTTCCATTTTGCTTAATTTGCAGCCTACGCCTTGCAACACTAAATGGTACAGCAGTCAACGATTGATACTTCACAAGAGAAGTACAATGGAAGTCATTCTAAAGGTATACCTTCTGTACCGCTGTACCGAAACATAATTATTTGTAAGCTACTTTGTGTGTCTTGACCTTGTTTCATGTATTGTAGTGGTTAACAACACGCTTGTAATGAGTTCTGGAAACAACACAAGAAATTAATGTTGAAGAGCGTTTTAAAAACGTTTGGTGGGCTGCAGGATTGGGGAATAAATTGGAGGTAGTTTACCTGGATACAGGGTGAAAATACTAGGACAGGAAACGGGGTGTGCTATAATTTGTAGGCTGGATGCCTAGATGGTGGGATAGGACAAATGTTGATAGTAAGAAGTGAAGTTGTTGAAAAAATCTATCAGTGATTTGGCAACCTCTTGAAGAGATGTCGAACCAAAGTTGAGTCATAATCAAACTCCATTCAACATGCTTTCAGGCCAAGTTATAACAGCAGTTGTGTGTAATCATATGTTGTTTACAAAAATGGTTGTAACGATGTTATGTTGCTTACATTTGTTGTTTATGGTGTTTATAGTAATATGATGTTGTTTCTAATAACATGGATGTTTGAATATTGTCCTTCAATAGCATTTTCGATAATAATATAAAGGTTCAAACGAGGCCTAACACTATTGCAAAAATTAAAATCTAAAATCCAAGCTTTCATCGATCAACGGCATCATCAGGGATAAGAAATCCTTCATCCCTGATGATGCCATTGATCGGCAAAAACTTGGATTTTAGATTCTAATTTATACCATAGTGTTAGGCCTCATTTGAACCTTTATATTATTAACATAGATGTTGTTTATAAAATAAATTAATAGTCTAATATTCTTATTCCAGGGCAAGTTGCAGGTAGAAGAACGTGGAGCCAAGGGCTTCTCCCAGCCACACAACTTTGTTGCACATACATTCATGCCACCGTCCAACTGCGATCTCTGTTATCAGATGATCATTGGAATTCTGAACAGAGGTAAGGGTGTCAAAACCACGATTGAACATGAGATGTCTACAGAGATGTGGCTGGAAGATGTGTTAAGTGATCGACACCTCTTGTAGGTAGTCACCTCTCTCAAGTGGACCACTAATACGGTGTCCATTAATTGTAGTAGTAAAACAGTGATCAGAAAAGTAAACACGGAAGGCCATTCACATCAGCAGAAACCAACTAGTCTCGAATACAGTGGAGGGTGTGTTGCGATTAAAATTGTTATTGGATTGAGAGTTTCTGAAACCAGTTAAATTACATTTTTATGTTCCTTCAATCCAGATTATGATAATCAATTTGAGACAAAGGAATTGAAAATTAAACTGGTTTGAATTGAAAACTTTCAAACCAAAAACTAATTTGATTGTACCACAGCAGGTACAATCTGCAAGCAGTTTACAACTTCATGTCTTGTCGCATGGCCAGTTTGTCTCCAAACAGGAATCACTGACGCTGAAGAAGTCCATGTAAGATGGACAAAAGCTTCACGTTTCAAGCTTTAATCGTTCTGTGAAGAAGTGATTTTTTTGGGACAGCATAATCATTGCCAATACAAGAACTAACTTTGCTGCAGTTAATAGTCAAATAGATATCTTACTAGGCGTTAAAGAGATTGGCTTTGATCTTGTAGTGAACACTGAGAATGCCATGCACAGCAGAGTGTTGTAGGTGTCGGATATCATGATCTTAAACGAACCCAAGTAGAAGGAAGAGTATTAACTGGGTGATCTGATGTGCAACCTGTTATGAAATGTGAATTCCTTCATCTCTGTTGTATTAGTCAAAAGAGCTCTTTCCAGGGGATGACAGAAAGTCGTCTATCGGCAAATCGGAGTACATGTCAAGAACTTAGATCTTGTCTGTATTTGTAGGAATGAAGTGCACAGAGTGTGGGTATAACTGCCATGAGAGATGCCAGCCCCAGGTCCCTTGGCAGTGCAAGAAGCGAGACCTTCCTGAGCAGCCTGGATCTGGTATGACCAAGAGCACCATGAGCCTGCCTAGCGAGGTCAGGAGTTGTTTTGTCTGTTTCCATTGATACGTAGGGCTTTTTTATTTATTTATTTATTTATTTATTGCCATTTGCTTGTCTTTTATGCAAAACGTTGACCAAGAGAAATGCATATAAGCCTAAAATAATTTCGTACTGTATTTTTTTGTGTGAATGGCATTGCTTTTTTCAGAAAAACGTTTTCTCTAAATTCTTCCAAGTCTTAGGGTTTTGTCTTCTGATTCATGGTTTGGGACTGATGCTAGCCACAAACGTACAATGACGATTTTTCAAATGAGGTGTGCATCCCGTACATTTCACCATTTTAGCAGCAATAAATGTTTCAAAATAGCTTGCTAAAAATTACCATCTTTAGCAATCTATTAGCAAAGACTACATCTGAAGTTAAGAGTGACCCCCTTAACATTTGTTTAAACGCAGACGGATGCCACTCACTCCAAAAAGCAGCTTCACTGTGGCCACCTCTACAAGAAAGGACACCTTCTAAGACAGTGGAAATGCAGATGGTTTGTTCTGGATACACAAAGAAATCAGGTACTCAAAACTGCCCTTTGTTAATTAGCCAGCCACTGTAGGTGCGGCTGACTCTGCTATTATGGCTGTTTTTTGTTTGTTTGTCTGTGGGTTTTTTTCGTGAGTAACTAGTCCCAAGTGTCCGGATCTCACTTAGCCAACATAGCAATCGCCCCAAACATAAGAAAATGTAAGGAAACAACATCAAGCTGAGTGATCAAATTTTAATCACTTATTCGTCAAGTTACGCCATAGTCAAAAGGAACTGTCACCCAGTCACGTACTTTGTCACTCAAGTCCAAGCTTTGAGTCACATTACAATTTGGAAGTCTAGGTTAAGGGACGAAGTCGGTCATGTTGTGATACGGGGTCACAAGTGGACAACTGTAAGTTCCTAGGATTTCTTGTTAGAATTAGTTTAAAAGTAGTTGAGTATGCAAAATCTGCGTTTCCTAATGCACAGAGTAATCAGTATAGAGTTTTTAATTGTTCAAAGACTACTGAAGTATACCAGGCATCCATCTTCCATTCAGTGTGATGCAGTTGTTAACCCCGAATTTGTCTTTTGATATATATGCAGCTGTTTATTGGGCAAGAGAAAGTTTAAAGCCATTGTTTTAGAGTGATAAAACGTGCTATTTAGCTTTTAAAAGACAGAGTACAAAATTAAAGAAATTTAACATTGATGGACTTATTTAGTTGTCCAGTTAGTGATCCTGCGATGTTATGTTTGTATTACATCAAGAATTATCAACTTACTTTAGGACTTTTTCATTTGTCATTTAGCTTCGGTATTATGATGCGGAACATGACACACATTTGCAAGGTTACGTTGATCTTGGAGAGATGACAGCAGTTCAAGCGCTTAGTAACATCCCACCTGGTAAGGCACTTTAACTTACTCGGTGAAATTTACGTGCTCTCATCTGTAATGTGGTACTTGAACTAGAAAATAATATAAAATAATTTAAAAAAATCAACGTTTCATAATTTTTATTTCAGGTGCTCCTAAAGGTTCGGTGAAAGGAACATTTTTTGATGTGAGTTTCAAAGTACTTTTGGTCACTGTTAATAACATTTTTGGTGAAAATCTAAGATGTACTCACCCTTTGCTTAGCTAATTAGCGAGTTAACATGGTGGTCTCAAAAGGAGATTGGGTATCAAGATAGCCAGAAAGATTGGA
The DNA here is from genome assembly GCA_964017195.1 of Siderastrea radians. Taxonomy (NCBI): domain Eukaryota; kingdom Metazoa; phylum Cnidaria; class Anthozoa; order Scleractinia; family Rhizangiidae; genus Siderastrea; species Siderastrea radians. Next base: position 6,353,039 of record OZ024891.1, on the reverse strand, counting down.
AGAAACCTGGTTAGAGAGCAGGGGGCATCTCCTCCTCAGTGCTCCTCCTCTGCATTTTATCTCCAGGCCTCTCTTAACCCTGCTCTCCCCAATTCCCTTTTCCTTCTCTAGAGTTTCATGCAGATAATGGAAATATGTCCACAGCAAATGTTTAAAGATACAGCAGTGCGGCAGGCAACAAGGGTGCAGGAATTGAGAGTGAAGGGTTAAGGAAGTAAGAAAAATGGCCTTGGGATAGAATGGGGATGAAGAGGAGCATTGTGGGGGACATGTGCCCCACTCTCTCCATAGGCTTCTCCCAATCGTTCCAGCTCTTTTGATTTCCAGTCTTTTTCAAGCAGAGGAGGCCATGGCATTATATAAGTAACTATTAGTCCTGTTTTTCCCACTTGCTGATGAATGTTAGTGGTGTTCCCGGATCACGCTCCGATTACTGCTACCATTTCTCCCCCGTACTATTTCTCCTCCCCCTCCAGATAAGATATACAAGCGGTTGTCAACACTGTAATGTATGATTACGTGTATGTATCCTGTTGCAGCTACGAACAACAAAGAGAGTTTACAATCTCATGTGTGAGACCAGTGACGAAGCCAAGATGTGGGTGGAAAAGCTGCAGAACATGAATGTGTAAAGGATGCAAATGTTGCAGGAGGCTGCAAATATTACCTTACAAGCCCAAGAACCTGCTTACAATGCCACATCAATAAACTGCCAAGTCACAGATGCGTGATTGTTGAAGATATTATGAAGCAGTCAAGTGGTAAATTACTGTTATAGACATTGATGACAAAGTTGGCAAATCAAGAATCACCCAGGGTAGCTTTTAGATTTTTCAACTTGTTTTCGATGAGAATTTTTGCAAGGCCTGGCCAGCTGTGGAAATTCCCAGTTCTGTATCTCTTTTTTCTTGAAAGCCAGCACATTTAGTTTTTAGTCAGATCTTATTCATTATACTTTTATACAGTCATGATTGTAAGTAAAGTGAAATATTAATGTACGATACATTTCCATATTTTGTCAGGTGGTCACCCTTGTGCAGTGGTGGAGCGAGCTACAACACTTAAGTGTGTGAAATTTTCAGAACTTAAAGTTGGAATTCTTTTAGCACTGACTCACTGTACCATTGCACAAGAAAGACTGACAGTCAAGGCAAATTATCTTTCTTTATATGCTGTTGTTTCACAGAGAAAAGCGGCCTGTATTCTTCTTTATCTGTAAGATCACTTCCTTTCTTTCCTTTTTTTTTTGCTTGTTTGATTTACAATCGGTGAGAAATGTACACTTTCTTTTTAAAGGGACAGGTTCACGGCACGGCGCATGTGCATTAATCAAATTACTTTTTTCCGATTAATTAGTAATTATATTGGTTAATAATCCCACTCACATGTTTCTCAGCGATCACATACTATAGTAAGCCCAAGTGGAACGGCGGAGGACTAAATTCACAAGAAATATTAGTGGATTACACCAACACTGCCAACGTTGAATTTATTGTTGACCCGAAGGTTTTATTCCACGGTTGATGAATTTACCGCTATTTGCACGCGCTTTGGTCAATTGCCTGCCAGGGGCGTGTGCAGATAGCTGAAAAATCATTAAACGCGAAACTTTGGTGAGAAAATTTCACACCCGAGCAATCTACTCGCTTCTGATTGGTTCTTTAACAATGCTTTGAAATAATATTGCTTGCGTACTTGCTACAGCGGTGCACAGGCGAAAAAACAGCATTTAAATTCATGAGCATGCGCTAAACCGTGAACCCTTCCCTTTAAAGCAGACGCTAGTTTTTCAAGCCAAACTTTCTGACTGCATTTGAAGTCGAAATGTTACTCGTTGCACAGTCAGTGTTGGAGTTGGGTTTTGAAGGTTTGAAAATAGTTTGCTTTTGTTTCAAGACTAATTGACTCAGTGTGTGGCATACAAAAATTGATTATTAAATATTTCCGCAGGCCAGAAATAGGAAGAATTTTTAGGTAAATTTAGTTAATGAAGCTTTATAAAATATAAAATTCCTAATTTTTAATGTTGTGAGATATATTTTTAACTCAGTTAACTGTTAAGTTCTGTATTTATTACAGTGGACATGTATTCGTTAGGTAGGTTTCTGCAAACTGCAAATCATTCTATCTCTTTGCCTGTGAACAGATTCCAAAGCCCTGTGTACAACCCCCACCCCTTTCTCCAAATAAATTTAGCACCAGAGGTGCTTTGCCAATGAGAGCTTTACCGGTGCAGTTTGTAGGGTGTCATGAAAGTTGTGACCCTAAAAATAGATAGAAACAATGAGCTAGCGATTTGTGCAATTTTTAATAGCATGCAAACTAATGATAATGCCCTCTTCTACAGTGCCTCCAGGCGTTCTTAGTAGAAAGCCTCCTAGGCAACCAAACAAATTGGCTCACAGACTGTGTTGTGAACTTTGAACCTGTTTGTTTTTGTTTCGTCTGTTGTTAATGCAGTGTTGCATGTAACCACTCCAGTGTAGAATCAGCAGTCCTTGGTGTCCAAGGTAAGATAAGTTTTTGATTGACAGCTTGTCTTATTTGGGCATCCAAATGTGACGTCATTTTCGCCTTTTTGTTTCCGGTAGACGTCATTATCCCCCACCACCAATCACAAACCAACGTTTGGTTGTGGATTTTAGAGTTTGCTGGTTATTGAAAGTTGCAGTTAACAGAATTCGTTCACGTTTACTGTGGAAAGCTAATTTTTATCACCACGCATTAACTTTTCTTCATATAATTTTACAACCAATAGAAACCATATTGCTTCTACTCCACCTTTAAGCTTTGCTGCAAGCTTTTTACGTTCCAGAGGTCTGTGATAATAACTGAGTACTGAATGCGAAGTCAAGTTTTTTTGTAGATTAATATATCCAAGGATAGGAGAATTTATGCTGCTTGACTGAACGGCTTTCAATTGCGTTGCTTCTGCTGATGGTTCTTGTAAAAAAGAATGGTAAATTATTTTTATTTCTCGGGAGTAATGTGTTTTGTAAAGTAGCGAATCTTTACTTTGCATTAGTCAGAATAAAGCGTCTAATTGCCGTGGATGTACATCTCCTATTCCTCTCAATTGTTAAACAACCTTCTGAACACATTTTCCCTCTTTATACTTGCCATTGTCTTGTTCCCATGGTAGCCACTTTCCGCACTCCACCTGGTTGTTCAAAGAAGGATTAAGCTAACCGAGACAAACGTGAACTCCTGAATTCGTAGTTTACGTTAAAGAATCGTATATCACAGAAAATTCATACAATGATACGTAATTTACGCTCAATAATCGCAAAAAACACACTTAATTTACGATCAGTAATCATAAAATGACCTGGAAAGTTCACACGCAACTTACGATAAATAATCGTAAAGTCGCGTAATTTACGTACAATAAACGTAAAAGGACACGTAATTTACGACCAATAATAGTGAAATGACACCCAATATCCGATAAATATTCGTCAAATCAGACAAATTTACGTTAAATGATCGTAAAAGGACACGCTATTTACGATCAATAATCGTAAAATGACATGTAATTTACGATCAATAATCGTAATTTAGCACGAAATTTACGATAAATAATCGTAAAATGAGACGCAATTTACGACAAATCATCGTAGAATTACACGTAACTGACGATAAATAATCGTGAAATAACCCGTAATTTACGACAAATAATCGTAAGTGGACACGTAAACTTACGATCAACAATCGTAAAAGGACACGCAATTTACTATCAATAATCGTAAAATGACATTTTACGATAAATAATCGTCAAATCACACGTAATTCACGTTAATCGTAAAATGACACGTAATATATCACAAGTAATCGTGAAAAGACGCGTAATTTACAATAAATGATAGTAAAATGACACGCAATTTGCAATAAATAATCGTAAAATCACACGTAATTACGATAAATAATTGTAAAATCCCACGTAATTTACGATCAATAATCGTAATATCGCAAACAATTTAAAAAATAATTGTGATATGACACGCAATCAATCACATAATCATAAAATAACACGTAATTTTCGATAAATAATCGTGAAATGACACGTTTTTTACAATAAATCGTACAATGACACGTAATTTACGATAAATAGTCGTAAAATCACACGAAATTTACGATCAATAATCGTAATATATAGTTTACGACAATAATTGTGAAATGACACACAATCTATCACAATCGTAAACTTACACGTAATTTACGATAAATAATCGTGAAATGACACGTTATTTACAACAAATCTTGCAATGACACGTAATTTGCAATGAATACTTGCAAAAATCACGTAATTTACGATAGTCGTAAAATCACACGAAATTTACGATCAATAATCGTAATATATAATTTACGACAATTTACGACAAATAATCGTAAAATGACGCGAATTACGACAAATAATCGTAAAAAATTACACGTAATGTATGATAAATCGTGAAATGACTCGTTATTTACGACAAATAATAGTAAGTAGATACGGAAACTTACGATCAATAATCGTAAAATCACAAGTAATTTACGCATAATAATGACACGCATACACGACAAATAATGACACGTAATTTACTATAAATAATCTTAAGATGAGACGCGATTTGCAACAAATAATCATAAAATCACACGGAATTTACAATAACTAATCGTGAAATTACACGCAATTTACTATAAGTAATCGTGAAATGACACGTAATTCACGACAAATAATCGTAAGAGGACACGCAATTTACGATCAATAATCGTAGAAGGACACGCAATTTACTTTCAATAATCGTAAAATGACGCAATTTACGACAAACAATCGTAAATTAACGTAATTTACGATAATCGTAAAATGACACGCAATTTACGTTAAATTATCGTAAAATCACACGTAAGTGACGTTAAATAATCGTAATGGGACACGTAATTTAACACCAATAATCGTAATAATGACACGCACTTTACAACAAATAATCGTAAAATGACACAATTTACCAAAATAATCGTAAAATTCCACGTAATTTACGATAAATAATCGTAAAATCACACGTAATTGTCGTTGAATAATCGTAATATGAGACGCAATTTACAATAAATAATCGTAAAATGACAAGCAATGTACGACAAATAATCGTAAAATTACACGTAATTTGCGATAAATAATCGTTAAATCACACGTAACTTTCGTTGAATAATCGTAAAATGACGCGCAATTTACGACAAATAATCGTGAAATGACACGTATCACCGCTAAATGTAATAACAACGCTAAATATAATACCAACGGTAAATGTGATACAAATTAACGCTAAATGTAATACCAACTGTAAATGTAATAAGTATTAACGCCAAATGTAATAACTTTACCAACCGTAAATGTAATACATTTTAACGCTAAATGTAATAAACTGACCAACCGTAAATGTAATACAACTTAACGCTTAATGTAATAACCGTGTTTTCTTCTAGGTGTAGTATGGCAAGGATTTTTAAACCTTCCACATCCTATGTTTCCTTCCTTTTTTATTTTATTTTTTATTTCATTTCATTATTATTTTTCCCCGTATCTTTGTTAATGCACTTTTTAATGTCTCAGACATAGCCAATCAGAAGCCTTGTTTACTGTCATGTTTTTCTACGATATCAAGTCACTGACCTGATATGCTACGATATCATGGACAGTTTCTAAAACTCGCACCTTTTTGCAAACTTTAGACATGAAAATTATAATAGAAATACAACGAAACGTAAAACTGTTACATTTGTTAAACGAAAAAGTAATTTGTTTAACGCTAACAGAGAAAAAAAAACAATTTCGTGCCAAAATTGGACGTGGCTACACTATACTTGCCAACTTTTTGTGATTCATAGGCGTGACATTTTTATCCTGAGAGTGTCAAGATTTTTCGTAGGGGACCGATAATATCCAAAGATGTCCGACGATTTCCGAAGACGTCCGAAGACGTCCGAAGATTTCCAAAGACGTTCCGATTTATGGCCAGTTAACCGATGCTTTGATCATTTCAACGAGTATGACCATGTCTCCAGTGGCTTTCCCTACTAAAATGCCAGATTTCGCGCAAGTACGATCATTATTTTCTCGCATTAGTTCGAGTTTATTTAAATACTTTATAATTTTTTTTCAAAATGAGTAGGTTAAGGCTGTAAAGGCTCAAACTTTTCCACCAGGCGTGAGAAATGGGAACGCAGGCGTGAGTAGGCGTGAGATCGCAGTTTTCGATCCGCAGGCGTGACAATCACGCCTTAGGCGTGACACTTGGCAGGTATAGGCTACACTGGCAGGCGCTCCCGTGTACGAAAAAATAACGCCGGCTCTTAGGACGAATTTGGGTACGGTAAATACCTAATCGCACCTTTTTTGGTACGCTTCGGCAGTACATCAGGCTCGTTTGGTCTCGCCAGGGGTATTTTGGCGAGACGCAGTCGAGCCAAAATACGACCCATGGCTCGACCAAACGAGCCTGATATGCTCCGGGCCGAAGCGTACCAAAAAGGTACGATTAGGTATAAACATCCCCCCCCCCCACCCGATGGAAGAGATTTTCTGAGGGGGCCTTGATCGTCATTTCTGAGGGGGTCGCTGCGTCGGCGCCTTTGATCTTTTGAATATTTCCGAGGGGGTTTGGAAAAAAATTGCCTTTTTCTGAGGGGAAAAGAGAATTTCTGAGAGGGGGGGGGGACACGTGTCGGCACTTTTGATCTTTGATTTCTTAGGGGGTAAATTTTGACTGACCTCTTCCATAGGGGAGGGGGGTGGATATAAAATGGAATGGCCCCTGAGAGAATGGCCCACGTAAAAAGTTTTCAACTTTTTACGTTTACGTAAGCCGTTCATACATCGTCTTTAATTTTATTTACGCACGTAAAGTCAGTTAAATTCACGCCCGTACGCACGTAAAATTTACGCAACAGTGGAAATCAACCTTAAATCTGTCTAATATTCACCGGGTAGCATGGTGAATATAGCATTAAAATTATACTAATGATACGTAATTCACGATCAAAATCGTAATATGACACGCAATTTACGATAAATAATAGTAAAATTACACTTACTTTACGGTAAATAATCATAAAATGACACGAAATTTACGATCACTAATCGTAAATTGACAGGCAATTTACAATAAATAATCGTAAAATGACACGAAATTAACGATAAATAATCGAACAATTAGTGTAATTTACGATAAATAATCGTAAAAGGACACAATGAAGAAACTTCAGTGAAAAATGAAAGAATTTGTTTTATCCTGATGAGTGGCAACCCTGGACCGGGTGGAATGCTTTTTAAAGTGATATTATTGTGCACATTTTTCCACTTTTCATTTACGCAAATGTATGCCAACTTTATGCTAAGTGGATTTGTCCCCTGTAGTTTTTTCGGGCAACCTAGAACACTGGCCATGGTTTACTTTTTAAAGTCCTGCTAACGTATACATTTGCGTTTGCCCTAACTTAATGTATGCGAGTTGTTTGGCCGTCCTATGGCTGCAAAGATACTTCAAGTTGAAAGAACTGTAAGGGTACAGACAATAAATCAACTTTATTTACAAGAATGCAAAATAATGAATGTTGGCAGTCGGTACAATGGAGCTTGTGCACTTACTGAATCCTCATGAAATTATTTACTACTTACATAGTAGTGCAAACTGAAAATATTTCTGGTTTAAGACTAATGATTTGCAAAGTATTTCCTATCTATTTTACAATATATTACTCGCCTTCAACTGATTTGGCTCAATGCAAATATCAGAAATACATTTCCTTCTGGATCTATACACTTGCCTAGCTGTATTTGCTTGATCATGGAGATCCAGTTCAGAAAAAATCTCTTAGAATTACTGATTCTTTTGCGATACACTATTCACCAAAGACTGCAAATAGTCGTCCTTTTCCTTCAAGGTTAATAGAGCACACAAAGAATCAGGAACAATTTGAATCACAATCAGCGCTGACAGACATGCAGCCATGCTACAATGTATTTGCATCTGCCTGTGTCTTCTCTTTACTTTCTGTGGCACTTGAACTCTGGACCTGCAAAGGTGAAGAAACAGACAGTTATCAAAATACACAGATTGTGCCTTTTAACAAAATGTCAAATGTGAAGTTAAAGACTCAACCAGTCAGTGGTCATAATAATAAAAAATTTTAAAAGGTTGTGCTTTATAAATTAGAGAGCCAATGGTCATTGTAGTGGAAATCTAGAAAAACAATCTTAAGAGGTCAATCTACTTCATTCCTCGTAGTTTACGAATGAGGTCTTCCAAGGGGAAAAAATGACAAGCGACACGGCACTGAAAACTGGCGACAGGGAACTTTCTAAACACCGACAAGCGACTCAACTGAACCGGCAAAATACGACAGCGACACAATAAGCACTATAGATAGACAGCGACATCAGGAAATTGTGTATTTTACCAATAAAAGATAATAATCAGAGTCTATTTGATTGGTACTTCAGTGCAGCCAGTCAAAATTAGGACTGGTAACCACCTTAACGGCTTGCAGGACTTCGAGGGTTCCATAAATCGGTGACCTTTGATGCGTTGTATCCAGACTAAGATTAGACAATCAGATTTTTTCTGTTTATCTGTCAAATGTGGAGCTTCATTTACGGTCTGGCAATTACCTAAGTTGCTCACAACAACAAATTGACCAATTTTGAGGACCTCCGCCAGTATCTACGTCATGAGCATAGTTGTCATTTTTGACACAAAAAATTTGACTTGAAACTACAGCAATTAAACCACTTTGACTTGCCCCTCAGAAATGCTGAAAATCGCATTCCCTAAATACAAAATTTCAAAATTTCCCGGGCGAGCATGCCCCCGGACCCCCCTAGTAACTTCTGCCTCCGGCGGGCGTTTATCTCTTGCCGAACTCTTCCTTTCAAACTCACTGTCTCTACACTCTACAGGGGCTCGTGTTTAGAGTTTGTAAGTGTTCTGTAGAATATTCGTCATGCCAAAAGTTCGGATTTGTGAACTGATTTTCTTTTGAGTCACAAAAGACAAAGATCTTGAGTGTTTCTTACTCCAAAGGGTTACGATATGGAGGCGTGTTCGTTTTTATTGTAAATTTATAACAATCTTATTTTGGGGTGCCAACGTCACCGTAAAGTGATTTATAGAATGATCTCAGAATGGTTTACATGGTGATTTTACTTCAAGTTCAAGTTTTTTGTTCTCGCCAAGCACTCTTCCAGATCACATCGCCTGTTGAGGAAGACATATAAGAATTCTCTCGATCTACATGTCAAGTGACTTCAGGCCTCACGGTGAGGCAAACTTTACTTAACTAGTAGCTATAATGTGTGGTTCCAGAAAATATCCATACCCCTCCCGTGGAAGGTTTTTGGTTTGCATCCCCCCACCCCTTCGGAATTTCCGTTCCAAGGGGGTCTTTGATGACCCCCCTCCCCCCAGGAATTTCCACGTTACGCGAACATGGTTTTTGTTTTAACATTTACTATTATAACATCCATTTTCAACATATAACGCTTTGTTATTGTTCTATACTATTTGCATGTTTGCTATCCCGTTTGAAATGTTCTATGTTTTTCACGAAAATTTGTTTAAACCGAGTGTTTTAACGTTCTATTAACGTTGGTGCCGAGGGTTGCCGCGAATAATTTGCGTGCCGAATGCGACGTAAACATAACAACGAAGCCAAACTTTGAGAATCGATTTTGTGTTTGCCACACTCAAGCCTGCCGTCAAAAGCGAAACTGTTGAATGTAAATTACACTAAAAATCGACGGTTATGATGTTCGAAAGAGAATTAGAGTAAAATAGTAGCTTTTTTCCTGGGATTATGCACAAGTGAATTTGCATACCGTGAGTCTAAAAATAAATTGCACAGAGGGATTACAAATCGAACCTGTCTTCCCGCACTTTATCCTTTGTTTAAAATTGAAATAGTAATTGAAGGTCAAATGGAAACTCAAAGATAATGACAACTAATATAGGCTGAACTTTTAGTTTCAGTTCAAAAACGCATCAAATTTGCATAACGCGTGAAATCTGACCTTTTCAAATTATGAGCGTCGCTGTTTATGTAACGCAACAATTCTATCTCGATGATATCCGGTAAAAAGCGGCTGAAAACCCTTTGCTGGATTGCGCGATAAAAATATTTTTGTATTTGTTTAAACGACTTTAGTGTTTAACGAAAAACGTTTCCATTGAAAGGATTGAAAACGGTGCAATATTCACCGAAGGCCAAGGAGACACGCAATTTTCCGTAAACGCGAATATGCAAATCAGGTCTACCTAAATTTTATACAAATCAAAGTCGCAAAATTTGGCATTTCGGTCAACATATTTGCGTAGTTTTGAAGGTCAAAACAGCCTACGTAAGTATTACTTCGTGCTTGGCATCAATTGTGCGTTGCTTTCAATTTTTTCGTGTTTCTTTACCCTCTGGAAGGGGTATAGAATGGTAAAATCCGAGACTCGCCGAGACGCCGAGACCCATTTTTTAAAACGCGAGCCCGAGACTTCCGTCTGTTTGTAAAATCCGAGCCCGAGACTGGGTCCTCCGAAAATACGAGCCCGAGATGCGCTGAATCAAAAATCCGAGCTCGATAATCTGAAAGAAAGCAATAAAAGCGGCTATCACGCGCTTTCAAGCTTTCGGAACTCACAGAAGCTCGAACCTGGTGTTTTATTAAAGTTATTAACTTATAGTAAAGCGAAGTACCCAACCGGTCGCAATTATTGGATAACGTACCACTACTTATTAGCAGCCAGTTACTAATAAACTAATGATTCGATTGTCTTGTCTGGTCTGTCCGGTCTGTTCCTTATAACTCCAGTGGGAAACATAAAGAAAGCTTAGGAAGTTTGGCGTTCTGCTTTTGTGGTTTTTTTGTGAAAGAGACGGTGAGCTTCGGTCCAAGGAACACGCGAGGGGGTTACAATGGAAGAAGAAAGCGGTGCTTAGTCAAAGCGGCGAAAACGCAAATACGGTGAGTAAATCTAATTGTAGCTTATTACTGCAGTGTAATTATAGCCGCTAGCTTTTCTGTTTTATTATTTAATTATTGATGGTTATTTTAGGTATTGCAATATTGGTCACATTGTTTTTCTGTTTGTATGTTGAAATGATCGATAAATTGGAAGGTTGGAAAGCTAGGAACAAAACTAAAGTCAACTAAAGAGAATACCTGGCCTAACACTCAACAGGAAACTTGGCGACAAGCCACAGGAATAGCGAGGAATGTTACACATTGATGTTAGTTTAGCGTTTGTACTAAAAAAGTTCCAAGTTTACTCTTGTTTGTAAGCATCATGTACTCGAAGATTGTGATTGCATGACTCTTATAACTGAAAAAATAAACGCTTTATACTGTGCGGCTCAATGATCTGTGAAAAGAGCAACATGCACACGTGGAACTGTGCGAGTGAAGCTGTAAATAAATGACATCTCCGGAAATGATTCTGCGCCGCAAATGATGCCATTGAAAATCAGGAATCACGTGGGGTTTTATCATTCAAAGAGAACAAAAAGAATAATTGTGTAATCATATGAAGTGTTTTAGAGGACCTACAACGCTGACAAAGTTCAGGATCTGAAATAGATGATTTGGCGTATTCTTGGGAGTATAGTAATTTTGGCACTAGCATATAAGGTTATAAGCTCTAGCCTACAAAGCAGGCGTTTATTTAAGACCTGTTATACAGGCTAATACGGTAATCTCTTAGAACTTACGTAAAGCTAAATATAAGCGGGAGGGGGTGGTATAAGGGTTGGCAAATATCATGCGAAACAAAATTGGCGGGAAAATGACTTACTAGACCTGAGGGAAAGGTGCATAACCTCAAAAAGCTAGACAGCAGTAAAGAATAATTTGACTATGTTCTATTTCACGGAAAGAGCAGCGTGCAGAGGGTAAGTTTAATTGCGCGTGAATGTAGACGTAATCATTCTACCCCGCATAGAAAGCTTTATTAATAAAAGAATATGAATACTTTTTGCTGCTTTAAAATGGCACAGTGGAACCCACTAAAGCGCGTCGCCTTAGTGCCCGTATCATTCGTTCTTAACTAAGGAGAAGCGCAACTCTCGGTCAACACATCCAATTACTTGCTCTAAACCATATGTTCATTTTGAAACGTGCACAACTCGGCTCAATAGTCTCCATGTAATCAATTTTCAAAAAAAGAAAACGTACCGTGTGAAGATAACCAGTGTGCATAAAGCTACTAAACTTTGTATATGAGCGTGTCACTTGAGTCAGAGAGAAGTGTGTGTATTAACCGGCAAATACTGTATTTTAAGTTAAGTCACTCAATATTTAGCACAAAGGCCTTACAAATTCTGTCTCAAAAGCGTGTATTAAAAAGAAATGAATTCGTTGGCTACAGGAAAGAGAAAGAGAAAGACCAAAAGAAATGGAAAAAAAAGACAGCAAAACATGTCGGAGTCAGCGAGAGTAGCGAGACGTCTCAGGACGTCTCATGGCCTGCGTGGCCTGGTTAGGAAAGAGAAAATTGTACAGGAGGTAGCCATGAGAAGTGACATGTGGTCTCATTTGAATGATGATTTTCACGTTGAAGCGATGAATTATTTCATCATTGCCAGGCTCCTGTTTGCGACAAAGGTACTGCAAACACCGAAAAGTTTGCCTGGTTCCCACAAGGAAAACTGATAAAGGCCGCACTCTTCCACTCCCTCACAGATTCCGGGAGTAAAACAATGAACATTTGCAACTTTTTACCCGTTCTAGTGACATAAGACTATTTAATCAAGAGGGATAACGCTCTGGTAATGAATTTGAAATATCTTCAACGCACATAACCTACGGTCAGCGTCGGTACTACAGCAGACGTATGAAGAAGTAGGTCCTAACAGTAAAAAGATTCCGCAATGGCAACCAGGTAACGTGCTATATGTGGTCACACATTTATAAACAGTCGACTAGCTATACAGACTAAGCAGTCACCTTCGTGACTACATCTCGTGAGACAAACGATATACAGCCAAAGTGGAACAAAGTGTGTCATCTAAGGCTGTACAACAAAAGGGGGGACTTATGACTTACTAAGTACGTACTACGCCATCGTGCTTTCACATAAATGTTTCCATGACATGAAGCAGCTGTAGGTGCCTGTACTGTTACTAGAAGGATAGCAGTCGAGGCTATCCGTGATTAAATCTTTCTCTAAAAATTCGTTGGTACAAAATGTACACTTGGGTGGAGAGACAACAAGGAGCATGGTTTCTCAGCTAAGGTCAAGAGGCAGCGCCAGGGGAGGGATAGGTGATCACCAATCAAAACTCAGTGAAAAAGGGCAGAGGTGGTGGAATTTACTTACAAAAGTGAGAACGGTATGTAACTATTTTGTTGGTCTTTAACAGCGTGAGATAGCTTGGTTTGTGCAAACGTCGGTAGAGCTCAAAGATTCAAAGCAGCTGAGCCCGGAGAAAATTGTTTGTGGATAAAAGTTCAGCTAAATTTCCCAACTTGCGTCTAATTTGTCTATTAGCAGTTATCTTGTATTTAATTGTACAAAAATACACCAAAGGAAACGTCAGTTGTTTAAAAGGCAGTATATGAATCGCTCAGTTAGAAGCATGTTTAGCTCGATGTTTAAAACAAATGGGACACACCAGTGCTTAGCGCCGAAGGTCTGAACGATAATGAGTAGTCTGCAACGTTGTCAGCAAAGCCTTGAACTAAGTAAATCATGTGTAATAAAAAGGGCAATGTAGTTCTTCCTAATAGCTGATTTAGCTTAAATATGTACGGATGTTCTCATTCATTACGGGTTGGTTATGTGTCGCTGCAAACAGAAATAGACTTAGCACTTGCTTTGCTTGCTCCTTGAACTGTGAACTCTGTGCTAATATAGCTTAATATCGGGCGCAATTTTCGAGATTCTGAGATCCAAATTATAAAAATTCGAGACTTCGAGACGGTTCAAGGTGTAGCGAGCCCGAGATTCCGAGACTCTTATTTTGAATGCCGAGATTTCGAGACTCGGCTGACATTTTCCGAGACGTATCATTTTGGATAGACCATTCTATACCCCTTCTGGAAAATGAGCTTCCTATGAACCCCCACTCCCCTCGGAAATTTCTGCCTTTGAACCCCCCTCCCCCTCGGAATTTCCAGTGACCTTCCGTGGCGGGGGGGTATGGATATTTTCTGGAACCACACAATCTTGATTCGTGTCATTTGGGGGTAAACAGAAGGAACTGGTGGCCAATAATTTAACAGTTTCTCCTCACGATTATGTGATATTGAAGACACTAAATGCATGTTTCAATGCTCTTCTTGACGATCTGCCAAGATGTGCCAAAAACTCCAAAACAAAACTCATTTAAATGGCAAAAGAGGGCAGTGACTATGACATAACCAGTAATTCCATCATTTTAGAGAATTTATAAAGCGACAGCAACATTTGCACGTGCTATGAAAACGACAGCGACATTTACAACTGTTAGTTCAGCGACATCGTCCCTGAGAAAGACGCGACAAAGCAACAAGGCTACCCCCCTTGGAAGGCCTCATGAATGACAGCATTCATTTGTCAGGTGTAATGACATTCAGAGTTTTCACGTTATTGAATGGCACAGCAATTATTTCACACCGATAATAAAATAAATTACATGTAAATCTGTGTTTAATATTTCTCAATAATTTCAGTGTTTGCCAAGACAAAGAAAAGTGTATCATCCAAGCTTACCTTTTGTGTATAAAGTCTTTGTGAAAGCTTTTTGTGTAGGGTGGACAATTCAGATATACTGAGAGTAGATTCTACCAAGTCAGATACCTGAGAATCAAAAACAGAAAATTTTCTCTTACTGTGTGCACTTGAGAACCGTAAATACTTTGACTAACCTCTGAAATCACCACAGATACAGATACAATGGGTGTTGACATGACACTGGTAAGACTCCTGTAAAGGTATGAATTTGTCTTGGTTCCATCTTGTAGTGCTCTAAAAAGCTCTCATAATGATAACTAACAAGTTAATTACCACTGCACACTCATCCTGATACAAGAACTCACACTGTTATCATTTAAGAGGCTGTCTCCCTAAGAGTGTTCCACTCGACCTCGGACTCAAAAATAGATTTCCTTCAAATTTCTACCACAAATACTACTATCTATCCCTACTACTAAAATGCAATTGAAATGATCCAAAAGTTTATTTTGCTCCGGTTTGAGGATTTGATTGTCAGTATACCGTAAGTGACTAAAATTTGGCTATTTTGGGCGCCGTAGTACGTGGTTTTTCAACTATCGTTTAAAAAGACTTCGCACCATCACAACCTTCAAATTTACACCCATTTGATAGCTTATTACTTCTTTTTACCGCTCCTGTGTCATTTGGACATTTTCCCGATCGAAATCGTATGAAACTGAAAATGACAAATGAACTCATTTAATAAGTCACTCGAACTGGATGAAATAGTGCGTTTGAAACATGCCAAAATTCTCAATTGAGGCACTTAGGCCACACATAAAAACCCGTTCTAGGCATAGATTAAGCACTGTTTCCTAGAATTATGCAATAAAACTTGCGGCAGAATGCGATTCTGAGAAATTGTGTCGAAGTTTAGTAAGCCATTTTCGCCAATGGTGTCTTGCGTGACATAGACTACCATTCCAGTCGGAAGACTTGTTGTCTTCTTATGGTCGCTTAATTTATCAATAATTCTACCCAAATGAAGGGAAATCTGATTACATTTCTACATACATTGGCCTGTTCTTTCTCATGTTGCTATATCAACATCTATTCTTATGCTCCTTGACCTGAGAAATCACCTCATAATGACGCCTACCTTGTTATTTAAAACTCTTTCCGTCGAACGCTTTGGCGGTTCATAAAATGTGCAACGCACAGTCTTTTTGTTCATCACAAGATACGAAGACGACAAAGTAGCGATTTATAAGGAAGGTACCGAGATCCAGCCGCTATATTTCTGGAGAACAACCGATGAATTAAATGTTTCACGACTCGTGTTACAAAATGTAAACAGGCCAGTAAAAACCGCATTTCCGGACTGCGGACAACGGACTTCCGATTATGGAATACAAACTTGGAAAATGGGACTGAGTGTATAGCGGACTAGCGTAAATATGACTCTGTTACAATCGATTTCACTCAACTTTTTCAATCTGTGAACTTGGCAACGTCATTCCGCCAGTTTGGAATTGATATGAGAATGGAAAAAAGCTCTGGTCTTCAAAACTTTTAAGAAAAATCGAATGATTCCGCAGATCAGTGGTCTCAAGCAGTATAAACTTTGTGGTTCTCAGGTTGCAAGCGTTATGCTTTTCGAGTCAATTCGTCCTGCAGTATTAGTACGAATCATTTAAGATAGCGAAAATTTTATATTGTGGAACCGAGTGAGTATATAAAAAGCATATTTTAACTCGAAGTCCATATTCAGAGTGGTCCGCACGCGAAGTCTCCGTCCGCCTCGAGGAATGCAATAAGCTGATGAAAAAAGCACAGACGCAAAACGTATCCCATATGACCGAAACTGCACAAGCGAAAACAGCCCGTGATTTCGTGCGAGCTGGTAGGGCGAAACGGACAAACTGGCAAACTGCAAACTAGGGAAGAGGCTTATTCGCTTGTCAGGCAACGACATTACACGACAACATCTCAAAGAAAAAGCGAAAGCTTTGATGAACACTGGCCTAAATCATTGCCACATGTGGATAAATTATTAATATCATTTGGATATTGCGTCACATCTGCGTCTGTTAAGACATACCCCTCCCCACCCCTTTCAGGGCCACTCCCTTGTAGAGTTTAAAAGGAACGAGTCGCTAAATAAGTGATTCAGCGGTCATGACCTCTGTCTTCATTGGGGTTCCTTTTACTGGAGCTGTTTTCACTTAGTCAAGCAAAGTTATTTCCTTTCTACTATGTACGGGGCTTAGAGTGTCGCAGGCTAGAACAGCTCAGGTGGTTTCCGGGACCTAGTGGCTCTTCCCTGTGGAGCTTCAGTCTACCCCACCCTTCCTAAACTAAGTACAGTTTGCACGTCTAAAAATGTGACTTTAGACCTTTTGTCGTACTACAACTTGAAGAGCTGTAATGTTCGTTCGTGCGATCAACATGAACAATTTAGAACATACATTCTGAAGGATGAGGGAGGGTGAGAAAGGAGAAGATTTAAACTATAAATTAACTTTGAATCCTGGCCACAAGACCACGGCAAAGTTGGACGTGGGAAAACGGCTGACCCAGATCAAGTTCAAGCAAATAGCATACGTAATGCACGAAATGAAAGAAACGAAGGCTTCTTTTCATGTTTAGCTTCACGACAGAAGTCCCGCGGCCAGGATGCTAGCACTGCATCAACGGATGCGACAGCGCGGCCAGAAGAAGATGAAAATCAAGATATTGAGGCCGTCAATTCTGGTATGAGACTGCTGCGCTTTGATGGACGATATAAATGAAGGAATCGGGCTCACAAATCCCATAGTTTTGACGCCTATGATTTTTGTGACTATTATAAGAACAGAAAAAATAGGCATGTTCAGTGTCGCCATGCTAAAAACAATACTTCACCATTTTGAGGTTCTTTTTCGAGCAAAAGATCGAAATGCGGACCTGATTCATTTGGTGAAAGACGTTATTCACGAGTGTCGTGTTGTAAATAAAATGATGCTTAATTATGATCCTGGGACGTAGAAAGGGGAGGAGGCCTGCAGGCTATCAATTTCTTGAAACAGATTTTTTGTCCGCACCTGCCGTTTTCAGAAGCTTTACGCATGTATCCGTTAGCCACATTATGGCAAAGTTTGATATAAAATGCATGTTTTTCAACTTTTTTCGGTGAGAAAGTATACGATATCGACAAACAGCATATCTCCTTCTTTACTCGTCTAGCATGAAAAATTTTCAATTTCGACCGTTTTTGGATGATAATATCTACTTTCTACCTCATCTCGTAGAGCACTTTAAGACTATCTTCAAAAGGCGAAATTTTTTCGAAATATTGTAACAAAACGAAATCCAAGAGTCCATCAACCCCATCCCTTGTATCACAGTGGGGGAATGAGATTGCTTGTACGTATGAGGGTTAACGCCGACAGAAAAAATAGCCTAGAGGAATGCGGAAAGCTGAGGCAAAAAGCACAAACCCAAAACAGATCCCATATTATAGAAACAACACAAGCGAAAACAGCTTGCTGTTTCTTGCTGGTTGGGCGAAACGGACGGGCACAAATGGAATGAGCTTGAAAATTACAAGTAAGGATAAGGGAGGCTCGCGCACAAGCAAAGAGCCTCTTTCGCGTGTCAGGCAGGCATCGATATTTCACAAGAAAATCAGTCGAAGAAAAAAAAAGAAAAAGGTTTGGCGAATACTGACCTTAATCATTGACGCACGTGGATAAATTATTAGAGCGCTTTTCAAATGAGTGTCGTAAAACCAAAACCAAAGTAATTATCCCAGCCAATCACAACAAACACAAATTACCCAATGAACCAATCAGAACTCGAAGCAAGTACATGTAACCGGCGTCAAGCGCGGGAAAACGCGTGTGAGCGCGAGCAAGTCGCGACTGATTGGTTTGAGTTTTACTTCTGATTGGTCGAGAAAGTGGCGCGAAAGGTGTTAACCAATCACAGAGCGAAGTAAAGCAAAACCAAAGCAAAACACGAATTACTTTCGACACTCAATTGAAAACCGCTCTAACGAGCAAGGGCGACTTTTGCCTGATTGGTTAATCATTTTCCTAGTACCCAGATTCCTGAAACGTGCGCGCCAATGAAACAAACAAAGATGGCGGTCTGCGGAAAAGATGTAGGTTTCATCACTTGATCACTTATTCTTACCTTTTTTTGCACATATAACAAATCCAGGCGTTTTCCTAACTCCTCAGCAGCGGAAGGAAATTTGGAAAAAGTATTTTAACGCGGAAAAACGAGTGTTTTGCTCGGGCTTTTGCATTTGTGAGCGGGAGAATTTTTCTTCGCACCGCGAGAAAATATGTTCCATGAAGTGAGGAAATTAGGAAGGATTCAAAGTTTTGGAGGACAGTAAGCGTTTAGCCTGTTGCCGTTTTCACCAAAGCAGGTAAGCTATCCTACTCACAATTTTAAAACAGTCTGCTTGCAACTTTTTGTTAGCTTTTGCTACATAACAGTCGATCAGACGAGCTTCCCTTCGATGTTTAAAAGGGCCGTGGCGGTCACTCAGCGGTCAAATAATCTCAGCGTGAAAGAGGTGTAGAAACCATAAAACAGTTTAGAAGACCTACCATTAATCACTGGTTGGTTAACCATGTAGGCAAACGGGAATTATCTCAGCTAAAATAACTTAAAGTACAATATCATTTAAGTTCATACTTTCATGATCAGTAGCTGATAAAAAGGAAATTGCAGCAAATCTCGCTCAGTTTTTCCGTTTGATCTTAGTTTAGCAGTTTTGCCAACTTGTAGCCGTCCGATGGACTGTTTAAGTTTTTGTTAAGACACAAAAGGCCATACGTTGTGAGAATGCTGATGCAAAAACGTTTTGCTTGAAGAATGTTAATGACATGAAGTCAATGTTAACTGTTTACAAACAATGACTTTTTGGTTATTCAATTTGTAAAGCAAGTTTTGTCTCATTATTTAGTGGCCATTTTGTTGCCATATTTACACCAAAGGATTCCATGTTGAAAGTAACTCAGTTTTGTATGACTTCAGTTGTGTTTGTTACTAGTAAAGTGTGACTTCCCAGCACTTTTTGCCTTTTTTAAATACCTTCCTGTATTTAACTATCTTGGTTTTGTGACTGAAGAGCGGTTATGTTATATAATTTAAGTCAGGGCTCCCATTGATGGCAGATGCTTTGACTTCTGAAAGGGCTGCCCTTTTGAATTTTAAATAAAGGAGTCTAATCTTAATTGCAACAGAAAGCCTTAGGAGATGTACTGTACACAGTTACCACCTTTTATAGTTTTCCATCAGTCATACCAGCCCCTGACAGTTCTTTTGTTTTGAAACCTTTTCTTTCAGGAGATTTTAAAGAAGACCAGCACCCAGTAACCTTGAATATAAGTTCACGAGCTTACGTTGAGACTGGTTATTATTTTTAGAAAACATTTGTGGACCAAAGGATTCTCACATAGTTGTCCTGTCATTAAGTTTTCAAAAAGCTGACTCCACAAAGTACAATGAGTAAAAAAATTGCAGCTCTTGACTTTAACTTATAGTTTCCTATTATGATAAACCTTTCTATGGAAAGTTGCATTCATGTTTTACCCAGTGTTTGACGACATTGTCTTTTAACCTTGTTCAAAAATGGCCTCAGGATATTGCTTGCAAATGCAGGTGTTGCTTTTTTTTTTAAAAGATATTTCCCTTGGTGACAGTTGATTTTGCAACTTTTCATTTTAAAATGTCTCCAGTTACTCTTTAAGAGACACTAATGGCAAACTCGCTATTCCTGTACCCCATACAAACCTTATGAAAAATAGTTTCAGTTACTCTAGAGCATTTCTTTGGAATAGCTTTCATGTTGAGCTGCGACAGGTGAAGTTCAACTCTCTTGGGGCCTTCAGGGCTGGCTGCAAGTAAAATTCTTCTGAAGATCTCTCTGCATGGAACTTATGTAAAGTAGGCTCGTAGTCTAATTAGGTTTTGTCATAATGTTAATGTATATAGCAGTTTTTGTATAGAAATAGTGTTTTTAAGTCCTGATGAGTTGACCATGGTTAAACAAAGTTATCCATTCATTCTTAATTTCAATCAATAAAGAGACTGTTCACTTTTTATAGGGTAGGGGCAAGTGGATTTTTTTTAGGGGAGAGGGGGATGTAAAACAAAAGGGACACCTGAAAAAAGAGTGCAAATAACGGTTGTTATCCTCATGAGTTTATAATTATGTTAAAAGGAGAAATGAACTTTCTTTATTTCATGATCATCCAAAACAAATAGACCTCTGAGGGGTCCAAATTAATTTTTGGTCCACAAAACTTCATTCCCCCCCCCCCCCCCCCACTTTCAACTGGTCTCACTTGCTCTAGGTTTTCATTTCAGCAGATTGAGAGTTTAACTAAATGGAAGACCATGGCAGCTGCAAAAAAGTCTGGGTACAATATCTTCGCAAGAATCATTTTAATTCCTTTGTCATATCAACTTCTTATTTTTGCCTTAGCTATGTGTTTCATTTTTTTAATGTCAGAAATATTTTTAACCCAAAAAGTGGTTTTTGAGGCAGATGCCATTTTTTACCTCCCTCTTGTAAATGAATTTGTCTTTCTTCCCATTTCAAACACAAATAAATTATCTTCCAATGCAACAAACATTACACATTTCCGTTGAAGTTCAACTTACTTTATTGATAAACAGTACTTGCTCTTGCATTGAAGTTTGTTATGATAATGAAGAACAACAACAGGAAGGCAAAACTTTTGCCTGCTTATCATAACTTTTCAATTTACTGTCGCCCATTTCTCAGATTTGGAATCCCTTGCTGTGATTTTCTTCACGATGAATAATTATTGAATGGCCGTAGTGTTTTCTCTCAAAAACTGAGTTTATACCTTCCTCTAGATGTTTAAAGATAATTATGTAACCTGCACACAGATGGCTCCTATTTCCCTTGCTTCCTTTGAAGCAAGGGAGATGTCTGCACAAAGGCTTAAGATAATGTTGTTGGCATAGGTTAAGTTACCTATCAATAATTTTAGCAGAGTTTTGACCAAAAAAACATCCACAAAGTCCTTGTGACACATTATCTTTAATAAGGGACTAGTAAATTTTAGTAATGTGTACATTTAAAATAAAAGCAAGCGGGAATTAAATAAAGCCCAGAGAACCATTAGCTACAATTTACGTACATTTCTGTTTCCAGCACACTGGTTGTACACACAGTGCCAGGTGATGTTAATGTCTGGGCAACTATTCAAAGGTTTTGGTAGGCAAAGGAAAACTTAAAAGTTTAATAAGGATGCAAAATGTGCTGATGAAAGTTCTGTGTCTATGAATTTGTAAGAAGGACAAAAAAGTAGTCATTCAAGTATTCAAGGACCCGCCACAAGATACTTTCCTATTAACGTGATGGCCTGTGCCATACTGTTTTTCAAGCGAGCTGTCAAGATCTGTGTGGGAAAAATAAAATTTATGTTAAAAGTTAACATCAGTAATAATAATCACTGAGATGTCAACTTAAGCAGCAACAGTGATATCAACAAAAATATCACTGTTTCATATTTCTTCTGCAGTTCACATATATAAGTATTTCGTATATTCACTCTCATTAATGTACAAAAAACTGTTAAGTATCTCATTTAGCAGGATAATAAAAACTGAATATTGCAAAGAAACATGCATACGTTTGTGTGACAAAATCGAGTGAAGCACTGTGTCACGCCATTCAAAAGACACAAATATGTCAACCGACTGTGGCCTTTATTTTGACCAACCAGTACATCATTTAAATTTAGTTTGACGTCACCAAACTATTAGGGTAGTCCTTGAAACTCATCTCACCAAGCCGATCCCCATATCACGAATTAGTTTTTTGGCTATGATAAAAAATACAGTGGCAACCCGATTTTTACGCACAATTTAATTTCACTCGCGAACCACCGTCATGACAACAAATGCCAAAAAATAATAATTGAAAGGTCCACAAAATTGACATTTGGCACAAAGTAAATTTGAACTTAGTACTACTTGGTGAACACTTTACATTAGTGGTTTGTTGTAATTTGTGAGGTGTAGAAGGACAAAAATGTGTGATATCATATAACCAATATTTTGAAAATGAAGCTCGACCCGCGGAGCTTCGTTTGGCAAGAGAGTATTGGGGGTACACCGTCAATATAAACCAAAATCTGCCAACAGCTAGTAAATGAGTTGACCCATCCCTCAATGATGGGAATTCCCATATCACGAAGGGAAACAAAAGTCTCGGAGGTTTGATGACAAATTTTAATTTCAGGTCACAGAAAATCTAAATTCATCGATCAAAATATTCACTTCGCCTGATAATAAAAAGTGTTTGAGTAGTACGCTAAGTGAACCCAGAAAACGGTAAAACAAGTTCATTTCAATATTGTATTCGATTTTTATGACGAAATGATGAAAACTGAAAAGGTAAGATGTCCTTGTTGAACGACACCTTGAAATTGCGCATGACAACAACATGGTTTCTTCAAAACCGCAAGATGAAGCAAACAAAAAACCTAAATACAAACTCAAGGAGCCAGATATGCGATTTACTTACCACAATAGACATTGTCCTTTCAGTAGGCGTTGAATATGACGTGAAGTACAGCCTAGGAAGACAGGTAAGTTCATTGAAACCGGCCCCGCCATGTAAAGAATTGCTGACAATCCGCCATCTTACGGTCAACACGTCTACATGAAAAGGTCTTCATCGGCAGCAAAATTACCACAAGCGATGTCAAACAAGCTTATCTGTCTCCATATTGAGTTCCTTTTTATGGCAAAATGTTCCACTTGGCATGTCGACAACGTATTTATAAATGCTTTCCGTTTAAAGTTTAGGTTGTCAAATTCAACCTCGCCGAAAACCGCGTGCTCATCGAAAATCCCCAAAACAAAAAAAATTTGAAAACTTTTTCGCGCCTGCGCAGACAAAAGTCTCCCTTGCTGCTCTAACGTCATTTGGATATTGCGTCGCATCTGCGCCTACCAGGACATAACTTTACTCCGCTCCCCCCCCCCCTTCCCCTTTCATGGCCACTCCCTTATTGACTTTGAAAGGGGAAAGCCGCTGGATGGGGAATTTAGCCGTTATGGCCTCTGTCTTCTACAGGGTTCCTTTATTTAGAGATGGTTTCAGTTAGTCAAGCAAAGTGACAGACAGTGATTTTATATATATATCCTAAAGCTCTTGCCGTATTAGCTGCTCGCTGTCATTGTTATTTTTAAGTTAAAAATAAAATGTTGTTGACGAACATTTGTATATCACGTTACTGATCACAGTGTAACGCAACTCCCAGGTTGAGGTTGGAATCGTTTTCTTTCTCGTTTGTTTCCCCTTAAGACTCACGGCGACTGGAACTGGTGAATTTAAAGTATAGGTGAAAGCACTATAGAGATTATAGCTTCCTCGTGTTATCTCATGACCAAGAGAAAAAGACTTTTTCATCACCTCTATGATGAAACCGCCGAATCCTTTGCCGGAGGGGAGAGTTATTTATCGAACCGGCAAGGTGAGCGGCAAATAAAGTAACTGCAGTATCTATTCGAGGGTTTGGACCTCCAGAATCGGTTTCATAGCAAAAACAAGAAGAGTACTTTGTATAATTTTTTGAACCACCATCGACATCTCTTTAATTAGGCGGATATATATAACAACACTTGAATGGAAATTAATGTCACGCAAGACACCATTGGCGAAAATGGCTTACTAAACTTCGACACAATTTCTCAGAATCGCATTCTGCCGCAAGTTTTATTGTATAATTCTAGGAAATAGTGCTTAGTCTATGTCTAGAACGGGTTTTTACGTCTGGCCTAAGTGCCTCAATTGAGAATTTTGGCATGTTTCAAAAGCACTATTTCGTCCAGTCCGAGTGACTTATGAGATTAGTTCATTTATCATTTTCAGTTTCACACGATTTCGAGCGGGAAAATGTCCAAATGACACAGGAGCGGTAAAAAGAAGTAATAAGCTATCAAACGGGTGTAAATTTGAAGGTTGTGATGGTGCGAAGTCTTTTTAAACGAGAATTGAAAAACCACGTACTACGGCGCCCAAAATAGCCAAATTTTAGTCACTTACGGTATACTGACAATCAAATCCTCAAAACGGGAGCAAAATAAACTTTTGGATCATTTCAATTGCATTTTAGTAGTAGGGATAGATAGTAGTATTTGTGGTAGAAATTTGAAGGAAATCTATTTTTGAGTCCGAGATCGAGTGGAACACTCTTAGGGAGACAGCCTCTTAAACAGGTTATAATTATAACCAGTTACAGTGCAGTGAAAGTACTGCCGAAAAGAGGACAGTGTACTTGTGTAGACAAAATATTAAGCTTTCATCTTATACCAGAATGAAAGTCCTGCTCGGTAACATGAAAACATGCCCTAAATGCAGATTACATGATATTCAGGACTCAAACCTTTCCAGCCACTCACCAGTGTGTTGTAGAGAGTTATTCTGCTGGCGTAATGAACAATTTTCTGCAGAAGGGTTTCGTGAGGGGCTAACATTGTTGAAACACACTTGGGAGCCTGCAGAGTAACAAAGGGATAAATGTTACGAATAAATAATGACCTCATTAACTGAGATGTGATGCACTGACAACTGACCAACATACACAGCTTCCCACGTCAAGGTTACATGTAACACAGGATTACAAAATCCATTAGGATCAGACTGGTATTTACTGGTATACCACTATCTAATTATAACTGATAACTGAATTTTAACAAATGCCCTCTTCTTTCTCTGAAGACCCTTTCATTTACCTGAACAACCTTCAATTTTATGCAAAAAATGTATATAAATTTATGCAAATACAGCTAAACACTTGCAAATTCATGTTAATACATGTAGTTTCTAAGACCTGGAAATTTCTCACATTTTTTATAGCTATGCAAATTACAGTAGGAAAAAATAAGGTATACTAAATTTATAAATGCAAATTTATGCCCCTTTAACACATTCAACTTTTCCTGGTTAGAACAATGAATTAGACAGGTACCTTGGCAGATTCTGAGATTATATCTTTCAAAAAGCCTGTGGCCACTGTAAAATACTGATGGTGAATGTCTGGGATGTTAACTTCATGTGTTCCTTCATAGTCTGTCACAGCTTCTTTGGTAGGAGAATCATCTTTAGAAGAACATGCCGCTGCAACTTCTGTTGATTCTCTTCTGTCAACTGGAAAATGATAATTTGTTAGCTCATCCTACTACCAACTGCAATATCATATACTGCTTTTCAGTTACATAGCCTGGTAAAATACTGGCAGCTGATTCTGTCTGCAATGTACACTACAATTACACAGCGATGACAAAAGCATCCTGCATGACAATAAAGACAGAAAGATGGCAAACTTTTAACAGTCGTCAAATAACAAACTAAGATGTAGTTAATGATAATATTCATCATTTTAGAAGTGTGGGACACAAAATACCTTCCGTTTGATCAGCCAGTTCTTCTTTCAGTTTTTCTTTCTGGTCACTTGATGGTAGTTTATTTTCTCCTTCAGTGTTCTGTCCATCATGTGCACCACTTGTACTTGCCAAAGGCTCAGACTCTGAAGAATGCATTTCAGAATGTGCATTCTTTGTGTCATTCTCCTCATTGCTAAAGCTTCTTTCAAATCTGTGTTCATCATTTTCAGAGAAGGAGAATCTGTTGAGACTGCTTTTGCTTCTTTTACGGTGAATCTTGCAAGAATATCCCAGGAGACCCAACAGCACCTTCATAATTCTTGGATCTGTAAATAAATTAAATTATCACATTTATCAAGAAGAAAAAATCTACAGCATGTTCGCAAAGACCTTGAACTTAGACTAAAATTAAGGGTGCATTACATGTCATATTTTATTAAAAATTAGTACTCTTCTGGTATGTGTAGTATGTGATTTAGACAGAAGTAAAGAAGTGATGATTTCTTCACACACCAGCAAAGACCCAACCCACATAAAGGCTCAGACCTTAGCTCACTTGGATGAAGCTCAAAAGTGAGGCCTTCCAAAATGACATTTGAGGCTTTTTTTAAGCTTTGAACAAAAGAGATTACCTTTTTCCATTGCCGTCAGTACAGTGATGGGATCAGCGACAAGAATCACATTCATTACTGAGAAGGACTCAGTAAGTGACACCTCACGGCCAACTATGATCCCTCCTTCATCATGTCCACACTCAGCAATAAAATGGCACAGCAATGGAACAACAGATACACAACTCACTTGCAAACAAAAGGAGAGAAAAAACATCAAGTCAGACATCAAGCCAAGTCTTCCAGCCTGGGCATTCTTAGCACAACAGATACAATGCATTATTTTAACCTTAAATGGAACCTTATCTAAAGGACAAAGTTATTAGTTTCCATTGAAACTAAAGTGCTGCCTTGTTGGGAGAGTGAAATACTTCAACTGATATTAACAGAGCTGATGTGAGGTAAATGGACTACTGTAAAGAGATTTAAAATGCTAAGGTTCCAAGCATTTGCCCTTCATCAGAGCAATTTCAGTACGACAAAGGGCTAACGCTTGAAACCTCAGCTTCTGAGTTGCCCTCTGGTGGCCAATTTACCCCATATCAGCTAATAACTGACAGTTTTTTTTTTTACTCATGTTCCTGTTCTTTACACCATAACTATCTTCTCACCTAATCCTTGAACCCCCTGCTCCACTGTGGAAACCATTTGGAGAATATGAAGAAGGGTCTCTACAATATGCAGCTGCTCAGATCTGCAATAAAATAGAAGAGATACTCAATACCAGAGCCTTTCAAGTGGACGGCACAACAGGCTTTAACCAGTGTGGGCTTTTGCTAAACTCAGGCCCACAGTCCCATGACCTGGCGCATGCAGTCCATGGTCCAAGGCCCACTTCTCAGCCTGAGGACCATGCCCTGTGGAGTAGCTCATGGTTAGAGTTAGAGTTATAACCTAACCCTATTGTAGGTAAAGTCGCACATGAGCCAAGGAGGCCCACACAGCCTGAGCATTTCCCGGTTTCTGTAGCATGAAGCAACTGAGAGTATTGCTACCCCCCCCCCCCCTGGATGGGATGCTGGTCCATTGCAAGGTCACCCCCAGCAGTATGTTGCCGGTATCCATTTATACACCTGGGTGGAGAGAGACGAATGTGGGGTAAAGTTTCTTGTCTAAGGAAACAACACAATGGCAGGGACTGGGTGTCGAACCACCAACCTTAAGATCTGAAGTCCAACGCGCTAACCACTACACCACCATGCCCCCACATTAACCCTATAGACCCTAACCCTAACCAGTCCAGGTCATGGACTAAGACGAGGGTCAAGAAGTGGGTTATGTGTCGTGGGCTGCATGCCACCAGGGCACGGGGCCAAAAGAAACGTTTACCTCATGTGCATCTGCTTCATAGCTTCACAAACAGCAGTAACCAGAGGCACGTCAGCCCAAGTTCTCAGCATTTCATCACTTGAATCTAGCACCTTGTCCACCACCTGGGAACAGTTGGTCAGGAGATCCACTAACAAAGTGACAATAAGACATCAGGGTCAACAACAAAGAATGAAATTTGTACTGTTAACAGTTGAATCTATATGGAAAGCACTATTCGATAGCTTTCATTTGAATATCGAGGACCCCTTCTACAGCATCCCAAACAGCACCACAGGCAAGTACTGTTCAAAAGCTTTCATTTGAGTAGTCACACTTGACGATTTCATCCACAGACTCAAACGATAGAACCACCTGACATGATTCAAGATGTAGTAGTAGAGGGGTTGAGCAGCCACCTCCATGAATTCAACTGTGACATCGGTATAGTACTTATTTTAGACCCTTGAATGAGTGAAAGTCTTGCAATAAGTACAGTCAAGACTCTAAAGTACGCACATTTGAACATATATACCGGAACATGAGAAAATTTGCAATATAAAATATATATTAATCCATAGTCCAAGGGCGGAGTTACCTGCACTGTATGAAAAATTTAACTGTGCTTCTTTAACTCACCATTCAGAGAGTTCTCCAAAATGTAGATAAAGTTCTTGAAGACTGTTTCAGTCTCCAGTACTCCCATCCATAGTGGCATCACTTCATTGTTACTTAAACAGACATGAATCAACCTAAACAAAGACAAAAAACAGAGTACACAATAGGAATCCTGAGAGACCTGGGGGAAGGGGAAATCCTTGGAAGTTTGTGCAGGGAACTGTCCAGAGCTTGAAACACTTTCTCTATTTCTGACTAAAGCAAATAATTTTTTATACTGCATTTTATTTCAGTCATATTATTTACCCATAAAATCTGTACCAAAGCAAGAAAACACCATGCCCCATGCATACTCTGAACCCTCCTTCTGGATGCTCACCTGCACCCCACATTTCCATATTGCAAAAAATCATGTGCATTCATGTTCTTGCTCAACTTTCCCTGCATGGAGCAAGGGCCTGCTCATACAGGTGAACTCATTTCACATTTCTGGGGAACTCAACACCTAACCCTTCCCTAACCCAACATTTTTAAACTTATTATCACTTACAGCAAAATGTTGGGTTAGGGGAGGGGTAGGTGGGGAGTTTTCCAGAAACATGTAATGATCCAAAAATCACCCCAATTCAGCAGCATATCTACATAGCCTATTTGGGAAAGTAGCGGCCTTCATGCAGGGAAAAGATCCCTGGGACCAAAAACATTGTCCCATCAAAGAGATGTCAATCATCTCCTAATGAAAAGCCTGATTCTCAGATGATACGTGGTCGCTCGCCCAAACTCCTTCCTGGGTGAACAACCTTGTACCATCTGAGAATCAGGCTACCTAATGAGTCACCCTCAATGCCACTCTGAGGAAGAATCAGTCAAGACTAAAAAGTTGACTGTTTATTACCTGGTCACCTCCACCAAAACAGGGGCATCTGGCTCATCAAGCAATGCTGTTACAATCTCACTGCAAAATATAACAGACAAAGTCTTAAGCTCCAAGCACAAGTGTTAAATCTGGATTACATCATCCGTGGAAAACATGTTTTTTTGAAAAAATAATCTCATGTTAAGGCCTTACACAAGCTCTCTGTTTCTCATCATCTTCATGCACACTTCATGATTGCAAGCCATATTCGCCAGAATGCCAACACATATTTCCTGTCAGTAGTGAAGAGCGAAAGAAATAATAAGGGGGTTAGTGCTTTATCGATTTCGTGAGGTGCTAAAAGCTTGAGCATATTGGTATTTTACATTTACAGCACTAAGCCATGTGCCTGTCATCGCCACTTTAATTTTTTTGACAACTTTTGATCTCAGTTTGACAAAACGCTGATGGTTTGAATTGAACCCTTTAAGCCCCAGTAGTGATCAACATCAAATTTCTCCTCACACTGGTCAGTGCATTGTAACTCCTACAGGTCATGAATTATCAACAATAATATTGTCTTCATGTTTAAACAAGTTCTCCTACTTTTTAATAACAGAATGTGTGGAGACCAGTATTGAGAATTTGTATAATAATGCAACGGATAAGTACTCACAGTGACTCTTGCATTCTGAGATTTCAATACAGCATCTACGAGGACTTCAATTGTATCCATTTCCTCTAAAAATGTGGCTACATCCTGAAGTCAAATAAAAACATTCAACTTTACTAAAAAATCATGAGCAGTGGGCATCTGTTTATTTCTGTAATAAAAAAATGGCACCAAAAAGTATTTTAATCCCTTAAATATTTAAGAGTGACTGAGAACTACTTTGGTCTTTCAGTAAATTACATTTGACTTTGCTTCGTCACAAAGATAGAGAATGTAGATTATGAAGGAAAAACACAAAATTTGGGTTTTCATTTAATAACCGTGCAGGAAATGCCAGTGTTGTGAGAGCGAGTGGTTCAAAACAACATCACTTGCAAACAAAACAGTCAAAATAAAACTCGTAGAAAATTATATTACATGTAATTGAACTAAACTGTTTTCAATCGGTGCCACTCATGAACTGAAAAAAAATGAAGTTTTTGGCTTTTATCCAAGTTAAAACGACCGCGAATATTCAACTGTGGACACATTTTTCGGTCATTCCGCAAAATAATTTCGTGTCGTCATAAAGGTGGTTGTATTTACTGAACTCCAGTTGATAGCTTCACTGGAAATCACATCACGGAAACATACATTTTAGTTGTTATTCAAGTTTATTTTATAATTTTCTTTTTCGCTAGAGAGCCATTTAGTCAAAGGAAAAGTTTATAACTGTTCAAAAGTCACACAACCGTTGTTTCCTCTACATTTGAATTTGTCAAATGAATCCAACAAAATGCTTCCCATGATCCTTTTATAGGCTCGCTCCGTGTTTAAGAGAAGCTGAAGAAACTATGAACAACCAATGTCGCCAATGGAAAATTTGCTGATTTTTGTTGCTTCAGTAAAAATATATATAACCATACCAACCCCTCCAGTCTTTTTCACCTGGCTTAGAATGTTGGTTTCTTCTGCTGATCAAACTGAGCCCCTTCCCCCTCCTGGGATGGGAGGGTGAAGGGGCCAGAAATTTATGGAAAAGGGGTCATTTTGTCAAACAATTTCAGGTGAATACTTTCGCATTTGCAACACACCGATTCGTAAGTGTCCCATATACTTATACTGAGTGTGGCTAGTACTCTCAACATACAGATTACTCTTTGAGGTGACCGCCACTCCTTACCCTACCCCGGACAGTATTGTCACACGTCACGCATTCCCGTACAAATACGACCAAACCTCATGCACAGGTTCTTCAACAACTAAGGATCTAAATGCAATTTCTCTGTTCAGCTACTCACAGCATTCATGGACATATCCCAGAGTTCACACAACTCCCTTTCGAAAGCATCGTCTAACTCGTGCGGTTCTTCACCTTCGCGCTGTTGCTGTTGTTGTCGTTGTTCTTCGTCGGGATCATCTTCAGATCCGTCCGCGCTGGTCTGTACAGACTGTACTAACTTCATGAGCGTACTTAATACCCATTTCTTGCTAAATACTGTTTCGCCGATGTTGTCGTACTGTATTAACTCAATTTCCTCAGGAGATAATCGAGGAGGCGAAGGATTTCTGTCTGCCATGTTTGAGCAAGTTGTGTTCGGAATTGTTCGGAAACGTTCGTGAGCTCGGAAGGAGTCTTGTCCAGTCTCTTGAGGCCTGGACGCCCAGAACAACACAAAGAAGTTGAACGTCAATGATGGCGGATAGTGGCCCAGAAAGTGGCGTTTTAAAAAGGAAACTCGAGGAAGACGAAGCCCAGAAAACAAAAGAAACAGAACTGAGCTCACCGCCAGCTAAGATTCGAGCGACAGATGAGAGCACAAGTGAGCGAGACCCATCCAAAGCGAACGTTGTTAACGTTGCGCCAAGCACAAGTGGCTCCAGCTCCAGTCAAACTATTGCTACAGAAAGCAGTGGTGAATCTTACGGAGAGCGAGAGAAAATGCAGTGAGTAGTTGTAGCTAGCCATGTTTATATGCTGTTAGAGTCACTGAGATAACGTCTCTCCGATTAACTGGGTTTCTGGTTGCTGTTTATTGGGGTTTACCTCGGTGTAAGGAATTACGGTGGTTTCGCCCCGTTGCGAGTTAGCCCCGTTAAAGTTCGCCCCACATATAACTGAGTTCGCCCCACAGTTAGCCAAGTTCGCCTCCAAAGTAGATCGAGTTCGCCAACACAATAGACTTCACAAGTGAGCCTTTTTCTCAACTCAAAATAGGCTTCACAAGTGAGACTTTTTCTCAACTAAATCCGTGAATGCTAATATAATTAAAAGACGCGCGTGTGAATTTGGTTCTTTACAGAAAACACTTTGTATTGATTTCTCGAACTCCTGCGAGTAGCAGCGCCTCGCTATGAGTTTGTCAGCGGTAAACATCATTGAACATTTTACAATGCGATGTTCGGCCATTTGCAACAACAGCGATTCTACGGTTTATCTGGCAGTTAAGTCTAACTCTAGAAGGGATCAAAAGTCGTTAGTATAAGTTTCTTATATAGGGTCGAACTCGATTTACGTGGGGCGAACTCGCTATAGTTTGGAGGCGAACTAGATTCGTTACAGGGCTAACTCGAGGGGGCTAAATCGCAACGGGGCGAAACCACTGGTTTCCGGTGTAAGAACCTGACAAGATTTTCTTTGTTTGTTAGCTTTTGTTTTGCTGTACGGTATTGTTTAAAATGTTTTTGTTTCCTTTGTTTTACGTCATCCGTGAGTTTCACAGGTTCTTACACCGAGGTAAAGCCGTTTATTGGCATAGTTATGCAGGACGTAACAAATCGATAATTTCGATACTCGATAAAAATCGACTAAACTCGATCGATATCGATATTAATCATAACTATAACAAAATTCTCGAATCTGATTGGCTATCACCAACCATGATTTGAGCATTAATAGGACAGTTGGACAGTGTAATTGGACAGTGTACGCGTCATGCCTAAGTAATTGGACAGTACGCGTCAGAGCGCGTGTGCTAATTGATCATTTACACTTGAATGAGCTTTTTCGCAAATAAAACTGTTGTCTATTCCTTCTCCGGTACGTTTTCTCCTTTTTCTTTCTCGAATTTTGTTATAGATATGATTAATTGGTAACAGGACTTCGTGTCATCCAATTCGGTCTGTAATCATACTCATGATTAAACAAATCGGACTCCCGCTACGCGGTCGTCCGATTTTGTTAATCACTCGTATGATTGCAGACCGAATTGGACTCCACTCAGTCCTATTACCATTATTAATTAATCAATTAATATCGAAAATCGATTGCCGGGCTTTTTTTGTGATTATCGATTTTGATCAATTTTGGTAAGGGACCGTCGACATATTCAAAAGTTCCACGTTTAACGTCCACTGGACGTTAAGGTCAGACCCCCTCCCCCCCTCCTCCTTAACGTCCACTTGGAATTTCGCACTCCATGTTTTTCTAGAGCCGATAAATTAAGGTTTGTAAATTCTAGCGAGCAGGTGTTCCTTCTGCGCCATCTTTATAAATGACAAACTACGTAGATCACAGCGGCACCAAGTTTGTTCTCATTTTGTACTGTGGTACGTTTTTCTCTTCATGTTCTGTTATCAACATAAGTAAAATGTGTTTTCTCAACGTGTTATTTTGGTTTTGTCCTACAACGTCCAAATCTTGACTTTCCTCAACCCCCTCCCCCCCTAAACACCCAGTGGACGTTAAGTGGGCAACTTGTGAATGTGTTGACGGCTCCTAATTAAGATTCGATTAGTAGCAATTAAGCTCGAAAAATATCGAAGATGTAAAATTACGGCTACAATACGGTAGAATCAAGTTGTGTTATGCTTTCAAGTAAACTCATTCGGCCTTATCGAGTATTATCAAGTATTTTTGATGATCGATTTCGATGATTTGTTACGGCCTGAGTTATAGCTTTCTTTAGAACACGTAATTCAGTTGATAGACTGCAATGAGTCATTTATATGAATAAAGGATTTCTTCTTCTTTTTCCTCGTCTTCTTCTTCTTGATGTGGTCAAGGGACGGTTCAGCGTTTTAAATGCCGTTCTCCAGCAGGTGATGAGGTTGACTGGTTACTTATCGTTATTGGTCATTCCTCATTGTTTTATCCACAAACTGTCCCATGGCATGTCCACTACAACACCAAGCACCTGATGTGTTGTTTCATTGTAGGAACTTGCCTCAGAAAAATTAATTTTGATTGTCTAATCTTGATCTGTTTCAGTTGGCAGACAGTTGGTAGCTTTGTAGTTTTGACCAGGCATGGCCATAACCTTGGGATGTTCTATTTATGATCTGCCCTCTCCCTATGGATAAGTGTCATTAGAATAAGACTAGTGGGAATCTGTTTTTCAAAGAAGCCGACAAAAAATGGAAGCACTAGGAATATTTTTTCTAAGGATGCTGACAAAAAAATGGAGGTTGTAGGAGTCTTCCTTGTCCATTAGGGGGGTGGGGGGAGGTCGGATCATGAATGGGACATCCACTTCTTACTGTCCATCTCTTCTCTTTTGGTTGATGATGATGAATCTTTCTTGGCAGATTGCTTGTATCTTCATTCTCAGAGGAACAGCTGAATCGTTATGAGATGTACAGGAGAGCAGCTTTTCCCAAGGCAGCAATAAAGAGGGTAACATCAGATATTGATATCTTGGGATCTTGTTGCCTGCAGTGTTGACTAGGAGCGTTACTGTTCTTTCCTGACAAGCAAAGTTTCTTTCCCTCCCCAAAACATTTTGCATTGCATCCCAGTCACTTCCCTTTTGTGTTGTGACTTGAGACACAACTGAACAGAGGTTGATTTTTTGTTTGGCTTCTGCTAGCTATGTTATCCCGCACTTCAGATAAAAGAAGGGCTAACCTTGCAAGAATATCCAAATGTTGATGTCCTTGTCTGTTACAACTGCAAGACACTCATCCACCTTAAAATTTTCACATATTGTCTTAAATCTCTATCCTGCTCAAGTCCGAAGACTGTACTAGGTTTTTTTAATCATTATTTTTGTCGGTTGCTGAATTGGTCTGCTCGTTATATGTGACACCAAAACTATTTTATTTAATAATCTGAGAAAGATAGAATTTCAAAATAAAAGAAGTATAGCAAATGTGAAACCATAAAACTTTGTCGTGGTGAACCATTTTTTTGCGATTGCTTGTTGCCACTAAAGGCAAACCCTGATTAAAAATTTTTTTGTTTCAGCTGATGCAAAGTGTCACAGGTGGAACGTCAATTCCTCCCAATGTTGTCATAGCTATGGCGGGAATAGCCAAGGTGTTTGTTGGTGAAGTTGTTGAGGAAGGTATGTTTTTTTTTTCACACCCAAATAGTTTTTTTCAGATAAATGTTCTGTGAACTGTGGATATGTAGATACACCAGTATTAAGTACCATTTATGCCTGCAGTGTAACATGGTTTTTGCATTCAATGTTAACATGACCAAAATGAGTTTACATCATGTCCTAGACCAAGTTATGGTGAGATGATTCGTCATTCTAACTTTTCTATCTTTCAACAAATTCTTATCATATCACCATTCAAATGAAACCTCTTTTGGTAGAACTTTTGCATTGGACTATTTATTTCTTAGGATTTTATGAAACAAAAGTTGGAATTTTTGGTGAATTTTTTTGCTTTTGCCACTTTAGGAGTGAAAGGGTTCAGAAGTTTGTTTTACAGATTAGAGTCTGATAATCCAACGTCTTTTCACTTCCCATGTCATTTTGAATACAATTCCCTTGATTCACTGCAGGTGTGTTTCATAGACAGAAATAAGCATTGTCATCCTTCATCTTGTACACTTAGGCCAGCTACAAATCCCTTACGTTACTTATACCTCATAGTGATGAGCAACATGGCTCATTCAAACCAGGAGACTGGACACTAGACTATCTTACTTAACCTTTTAGAGTGGTTTTTGATTGAGAGTCGAATGTTATTCACATTTGTTTTGGTTTTGCTTTACTATACTGTGTTTGGTTTTAAAAAAATTCACACCACTTTTTCGAACAATCAGAAGTAAAACCAAAACCAATCATCACTTGCTGCCACACATTTTCCCAGAGTTCTGATTGGCACATTGTGTGGCTTGTGTCTGTTGTGATTGGTTAGAGTAATTCCTTTTGTTTTGGTTTTACGGCACTCAATTGAAAACCGCTCTAATGGTGTTGGAAACTTGCCAGAAAACTTGATCGTAAAGGACTTGGACAGACTGACACATTCACCACATAGATTTGCCACGAGGGGGGCTGGGGTAGGGGCAATTGTAAGACAACTGTAAAATGCTGAAAACCTTGCTGGAATTTTTTTAGAAATTAGAACTTGTTTATACTTTCTGCGCCCAGTACAGGAACTTGTATCACAAAATTTCGGTCATTGCAACGCACGTTGTACTGTGCAATGTTCTAATGCAAGTTGTAGGCAATATTGGGCTGTGACAGTATCACCGCTTTTACTTTCCTTTTCCACAGCTTGTGATACTATGGAACAGTGCAAGGAGAAAGGTCCCATCCAACCAAAACATCTCAGAGAAGCTGTCCGAAAACTGAAGCGAAAAGGCCTTGTTCCAAACACAAGATACCAGAAACGACTCTTTCATAGGTAAGTCAATTTAAGCAGCGCAAACTTCCAAAGCGTACATCCACAGTCACGTATAATTAATTAAATACGGTGGCATGTTTTCGTGGACAACATCGCAGGGGTGAAAATTTGTTGTTTTCATATTTGGACTGGTAAATCTATCGTGTGTTAAATGATTTGTTTGTTTGTTTGTTTTGTTTGTTTTCCTCTTAAACAGTTTTGAGATCGCAAACTGCAACTGACGTTTAAGATAGAATCGGTAACCCTTTGACTGTTTTTGCGGAAATTTGTCTAAACCCTTGCTGGGTGAGTTCAGGAAAAATACTCCAAGGCGTAGACGAAAATTGTCACTTAATAGCTCCCTTGAATAAACGAGATAATGCTTTAGGAAGTTGCATCTTTGGAGCTAACATGAATTTAACTTGTCTCTTCCAGGTAAAATTTACTACAACCAAGTTAGATTGAAACTAAGAATGCGTTTATGGGAAATTCTTCCATTAATGCAACGACCAAACTTGTGTTATGCTGGATGTGAAAGAGGAAGTTCAGTTGGCCCACGAAGTTCAGTAGGATCGCACTACAGCCTGACAGCTGTTGTCACGTGGGTGGATCGGACAGGGAGGATGTCAATGCACTAAAACACAAAGAAGACGTTTAGAAGTAACTGCGACTTCTGGACAAAGAAAACCATAAACTGTTGTTCTGAGGGACTTGAGAAGTGTGATGCAGTGTAACCCTGATAGAACAAGCTGTAGTTCCTTTTCAAAACGTTTGTCCGTTTCAGTCCACTCCCTTTATAACGCAGACCAGAATTTGATGCCCGTGATGGCGAAAATAGTAACCGTACAGCACACGAAAACATCCAGGTCATGTCTTGTGCGGTTAGGTTTCAGGGGCACCTATAAACGGTTCGTTCCGGAAAATATCTGTTCGGAAGGCCAAAATTCGCCTGAGATTTTCGGATTTAATTGCAGCGAAAGCTGGAGATTTCTTTGGCGAAACATCACGTCGGACTTTCGTAACAAGAGGGCTTATTAGTTGGTATTGTTTTCGAAGGGACAAATATGTCGTTTAGAGTGCAATATAAGGTCAGCTAACATTTTCGGAGAGCCATCAGCAGCTCGGAAATTCGGCAGATAGGATTCTGTTTCCTAAAATTTTCTGCGGCCTAAATTTTCAGCTAAAAATTCCGAACAGCTCAATCTGTACTAGCTCGTTCAAATATGCCTTTTAAAAGGCTCTGAAACAATCTAAGAAAGCAGAAAATGATATTTCAAGTATTGTGCTAAAACTTTCTGGTCGGGTACCCCTGAGGTTTAGCGGGGTTTGATCAATGATGCCAAAGTCCCTTCAAAGATAAACATGTACATACGTGCACAGCTTTGCAAACAGTACTGTACTGTTTGTATGTGGCCAGTTAAAACGGTGTTTATGTGCTAAAAAAACTGGACAAGAGGAAACCCAGAAAAGAACAGGATAACTTGTAAAATGTCCCAGATGTCTTCTTCACGAGCGTCAAAACAACAAAATTGCAATGTTGGAACGGAATGAAATGTCTGTGAGCCCGCAACAGCGGGAATTTGACCATTCGTTTTGTTTTGTTTGTTGTTGTTTGCTTGTTTGATGTTGTTCAACTCGAATGGGCTGAGACCACCTACTCGCGTATCTATTTTTCAGTCGTTTGTATGTGAAAAGGGAAATATTTCTGAACAAAACGTTCGCCCTCTCCACATTCCCGTTTTCTTCGTTTTTTCGAAAACCTTGGGTTTCAATTCTTTAGTTATGGAGGCTAAACCGTTTAAATATTCCTCGTTTTTTGGAGTCCGCGCGTAGACGATAAATCTCCGTTTCCAAAATCTCCACTTTGAACAGCGTTTTTAAAAATTCTCCGTTTTCAGTGCGTTTTCCGTCGTTTTCGTCCGTATAAATCTGGACAGGAGACCTAACCGTATAAAAAATCTCTGTTCTAAAAAAGAAAAAATCCTGATAACGGATACATGTGAACGGGACCTCAGATTCCGTGTAACGGATTTTGTATTGAGCCACTTAGACCAAGTGATACGAGCAACATTTTCGTGCAACTTGTCGCGCAACGTTTCTTTGCATGTTAAGATCGTTTGTTGCGCGTATTACTGCCTCCACGCTCAACAAAACTTCATGTTTCAAAAAGTAAAAGCGACGTCTACTTTTTGGAACATAAAAAATTGTTGCGAGAAGGTTGCACTACGCGCAACAAACAATCTCAACTTGCAACGCAAACATTTGTTGGGCGACAAATTATATGAAAATGTTGACCGTATTAGGGGCTGTTCATTCCGGAATAAGTTTCCTTCCTGAATGAAGTTCGTACTGCATTCACATGACAAAATCGACCGACTCAGCCATCTTGAAAACGATGCGCATGTGCCACTCGCCCCAGACTACACGGTTTGCGTTTTCATCTCGGAACGGAGTTCGTTTTCAGTTTACATGATACCAGAATGAAATGTCATACCAGAACGAGAATTTCATTCGGATTGAAAACCGGAATGAACTCATTCCGGAATGACTTGTGTGGGACCTAACTTTCGTCTCGGTATCATGTAAACAAACACAGAGACACAGAGAAATATATGGGGATGGAATGAACTCGTTCTGGAATGAAAGTCATTCCGGTATCATGTGAACGGCCCCTTACTTGGCCTTAGGTTGTTGATCATTTTGTGTCACTGGGACACTGGTTGAAAAAAATCACGCTGTAGCCATCACACCTGACGTGGTCTTCTTTCAACCAAGCAGAAGAAAAATTAAACCTGAGATCATCGTCTTCGGGCATTTTCCCGCGCTTTCATGTGCACGGGTTGCACATGTTTGCTTCGAGTTCTGATTGGATCAATGCATTACTGAGTACGAGACAACTTTTGTCTGCATTGCAGGCGTCCTGAAAATTTGATTTCGCGAAAAAAAGGGAAGCCGCTTATTTATTGCGGATTTGGTCTCTACTGGGAGAAAGTTTCTGCAGATTTTCGGAATGTCGAAAACAATAAAATTTTCGCATTAGAAGGTGAATAGTTTCTAACAAGAACTGTTCTTGCTCAAACATGGGGAGTCAGGATGGCGAAGTGGTCATTCACGCCTCCCACCTCTCCCACCCGGGGTTCAAATCCTGATTTGGTTCGTATGTGGGCTGAGTTTTAGTCGATCTCAATATCACTCCGAGTGTTTTTCTCCGGGTACTCCGGTTTTCCTCTCTCCTCAAAATCGACTCCCGGCTAATTATATCTGGCTGTGGTGCTGTGCTCCGAGATCATACATGGACCGTGTAGCGGCTGCCAGAGGCACCATGATATACTTTCGGCCCGATCTCATGGAGCCGCATCCTTCGCAATTCAGTCCTCGGACTGCAAGTAAGGGTCATTAGCACAGATAAATAATTTAAAAAAAAAAAACATCGAACTATAAGGAGACAATCTATCACAATAAAGATTGGAGGCTTCGAAAGGGTGAGCAATAAAATTTTATTGATTTATTCTGCGCAATGCACTTTAAAAATAAAAGGTGTGCAACAATAGGCTTCGATTTGAAAATGAGGCTTAATGGCCTATTCACCCGCCACTGTATCTGCCAGTTGCTGCCACGGGAGTGGCTCGGCCAAACAGTAGCCTGCCTGGCAGGCGTAACAGGGAAGGGGAAGGGGAGCGAGAACTCGGGAGAAAAAATGGAGGACTGGGGACTAGGCCATTCAACATTTGTATGACGTAGAACCCAACTTTTGAGTTGGTCGGCGCTTTTGAACTTAGCAAACAAAGCCCCGTTCCCGACATACTGTCTGCAATAGCTGTCTGCGACGATTTACACAGTTGCAGGGATAACAATTTATTCATGTGTTGTAAGAATGTATTTATTTTTGTAATCAAACAAAGAAAAATCACGCTATGATCGCTTTTGATGGGCTACATCAGCCGCAATCTTTGAAAAAATCCCATGTTTTCTTTAATTTCAGCTTTTAAATCCTTCCCTCTGTTTTCCCCCCTTACTTTGTCTTGAAATGGGGGGGGATCGCTTTTAATTTTATTGTTTGATACAACTGCGATATCAATTACTTACCAAATGTAAAAATGTTGTAAGAGATCTTTTGGTTTAGAGCCATAACAGTTCAACAACTATCATCCTTTTGAAAAACTTTTTGCTATTTCTAATACCTTTCCAAAATTTTCAGAACAAAGGAAAAGTGAGACAATAAAAAAAATTTATTTCAAAATGGATTATGCAAAGCGAACGTGTCTCGCTGTTCTGTCAGTTGCTAAGCGCAAATTTCACTATTTATTTAAAACGTTTTACACGCTCTGATTAATCATTTCTAAATCCAAGTAAATGTGCGTCAAAGCGTGGGTGGGGCGGTTCTTATTTTGGCCTTTTTCTGCAAAGTGAGATACGTCCGATTTTCCTCAGAACAATTACAAATTCGTCTCAACTTAAAATGACATCGAACATTTTTCCCGCCTTTTTCACGTGATGTCCAATTAACACGTGGCTATGGAAATTTCCAGTCTCTGTGTTTACACAGAGTTTACACCAAATAATATGTATAAGACCGACAAATACAACGAGAAGAAAAGTTTTATTGCTTTGTTTTAGGGTGTATGGACATAATTACAAGGCTTTCATGACAAGTGTATCTTTTCGTACCCTTTTTGGTACTGTCTATCGCTGCTGTCTGTCTCAAAGCTGACGCCCCTCCGCTCCGTAATTGCGCGGCAGATGAGATATGTAAACAAGCGCGCAAGTCGTGTGTACTAAGCAACAACAAGTCTACGCTTGTTTTGTCTGCTGAGATCAGCGCGCGTTCGCCACTTTGCTATTTAAAAACCACGTGCCAGTATTGAAGTTTTATGTGTCTTCTTTTCGTTGCTCTGAGGTTGGATTCGAAAAAAAGCAAGGATAGAAATTGGGTAAGATTATATAATGTACATGTTGATGTAGCGCAATTGCTAGATAGTTTTTTAAGTTTGGATTATTAATTTAATGCCACAGACGGAACATGGTTTCTATACAATTCAAGTCACGAAATACACTTCCAAGTAGAAACTGTTTTGTTTTGCAGAAGTCTCGCGCCAAAAGTGGTTTTGGTTTAATTCTTTAGACTTCCATTTCTGTCTCGGAATATTTCAGTAACGTGCTTTGAGTTTAAGTTTGTTTATTTCTTTCGTTTTAATTCAGCCCTGTCGCTTATTGGCGGAAAGAAATGAGACGACCAAATCAAAAGCTCATTGTGCATTTGCGATGAGTACGGCTTAATAATAAAAACTACCTATTTCGTAGCATCTGTATTTATTAGTTTTATAGTTCAAGTGAATAATCTTATCCAGTGAAGGTTTTTTTTTAATGTAATATTTAAATCCTCAAAGCATTGAAAAACTGGCTTCTCAAACGTCTATAACTTAATTTATTCCA
Organism: Siderastrea radians; assembly: GCA_964017195.1. Classification (NCBI taxonomy): domain Eukaryota; kingdom Metazoa; phylum Cnidaria; class Anthozoa; order Scleractinia; family Rhizangiidae; genus Siderastrea; species Siderastrea radians. The sequence continues at coordinate 6,310,919 of OZ024891.1, read as the reverse complement.
ACTTCAAAGTGCGTTTAAGGCCACTCGTGTCCATTCAGTTCGCTCATGTGAATCATAGATTTTTTCCGAACTTGATTGTAATAACGTATGAAAGATACGCTTCGGCGGGGTTTAAATCTTATATACCGATTTCACCCGAGGTAAGCAAGTTAACGTTTTTCGACTAGCTTTCGAACGTGTACTCGGGCCTTTCTCGAGAGATATTTTTACCAGTACGAGTCGTGCTTTTGCATATCCCGATCTCTATCCCCTGAAAAAACCGCTCATGATCCCAATGCTATGGTTCGTGATCTCAGATCCTAGACCATTATTAGGCGATTAATACGACCCCCTCCCCTGAAATCATCGATTCCAACTTTTCGATCTCTGATCTCGACACCATATACCTCATGACATCCCAGTAATTAACCCACACACCAGATATTGCAACGGTTTTCGTTTGAGTGTTATAAAACCAAAACTATTAAAAGTAATTTAATATCTGAAAAGTGACAACAAACGCAAATAACACAAGGGACCAATCAGAAGTCTAAGTAAACACGCGTAGCCGGCGGCAAGCGCGGGAAAAGGCGTGCGAGCGTGTAAAGTCACCATAGTTGTTTTGGTTTTACTTCTGATTGGTCGAGAAAGTGGCGCGAGATTTTTTAACCAATAACAGAACGAAATAAAGCAAGACCAATGCAAAATTACGTTCGACACCCGCGCTATAGTTTGTATCGAGTCCATCTATGTACATTGAACTCTTGACTCAGGCATGACTTCCATATACGTATAATTCCTGTTATGAAAACTATACTCGCTGCCTAAGCTGATCGGATCAATATGGTTTTGTATCAGGAAACGGCTGCATGTATAAATAAAATGACTGTAAAGTGGTCGTAATAAATAAGGCAATGGACGTTTTAACAGAGATATAGAATTGAAGGCTGTCGTGTCATCTGACTCTAGCTGCTGGCTTTCATTCTGTTTTCGGTGTGCTTGATGAGCAGACTATGATATGAAATATCGAAAATTATTTGATGGTGAAATCCTAGTTACGTAATAGACTGAACGCGGAATAATTCTTCTGTATTTGGTTTGTTTTTCCATTTCAACATCGTAAGGTACTGCTAAATATTGCTTTTAAGATCAAATTATATATGAGAGAAAAACTTAATCAGCGCAAAATAAGCCCTTAACTCGTATTTTTCACCTCACCGACCTAGTGATAAGAATGTTTATTTTGGTATTTTCTCAGCCTTCTCGAGAAAGGAGCCTCTGCTGAAACGTTCATTTTAAAATGCCAAATTATCTTTTGTACGCCTCGCGAACCTACAAACCGTTTTCTGCGGAAGCCGGAAAGCGAGAAAGCCAAACATCGAAACTGCTGGAAGCTGTAAATCATACACCATTCACTCTCATACCATTAGTAACCCTTTCGTTTCCTAGACTGTCTGTGCTGACGAAAGGACAGTTTCTTTCTCTTTTTGTAACACATAGCGTTAATCGACAGTCTGTCATCGCTCCAGCTGCAAACAAACATAGCTAGCACTTTATACCATGCAACCATACAAAGCTAGGGGACTGTTGACAGTTGTTAGAATATAAAGAGAAATAAATAGCATGAAAATAATTATCTCAGCTGAAAATACTGTTATTCAAATAGCTAGGGCTTTTTTTTACGACAGGAAATAGGCAACCGATCTGGGGTCGATTATCTTAAAAGTTCCTGTTTTCTTTATTCTCAATTTTTTTCCTCATCTCATTTGTTAGGAAGCTGTCTGGTGCACTGTAAGTTCCGTGTTGGAGAAAATACAAGGGCACCCAGGAAAAACTCAACTTTTCTTTGCCGAAATCAGTGTCACCTCAAAGTTTCGTAACATGGTTAAATCAATTCCTTTCGTTTTCGGAACGGGCAAATATGTGTAAAATAGGGTCAGCAATCATTCAGTTTCCGAACTGAGGCAACAGCAGCTCGGAAATTCTAGGAATGAAACTCTGTTCCCTAAATTTTTCCACGACTTAACATTTTAAGCTAACGAGTCCGAACAGATCATCATGTACAACCTGTCTGAGCAGTTACACAAATATCTCTTTGAAAGGTCTTGAAGCAAGCCGAGAAAGCAGGAAAGGACAATTGAGGTATTTTGTTTAATTTTCCTCGTTGGGTGTCCGTAAAAATTAAAATAAATGACGTGTAAAATTATATACACAGCACTAGTATCTTTTCAATGAACTTCTTGCATGCATCACTCCGAAAATGTTTTGCTCATCAAAAGCTCTCCTGTATGAAAATGGTATTACGGTAAGACAACATGAAAACGATTAAACGAAACTGTGAATAAGATGAGATATAACTGTGAATAAGATGAAATGTATATACTGACAAGAAATACAATTTTATATTACAAAAATCAGTGATTTTAAATCAACTCGACGGACAACTGATACTCTCTTCTTCAAAAATATTTAATAAAGTTAAGGCTCCCAAAAGGAACGTAAACGGTGTCAAGTTTTCAAGTCGCTTTAAAAAGTTCCCCTTTTCACCCGTAAACACTAAAGCGATGCTTTTTTTTTCGAATTATCCTTTTCTAAAAAGCGCGGTTGAAACCGTTTTCAGAAGTCTCGCGTTCAAACGAATGCATTAGTGTTAACGGGGATATAAAATTACCGTTACTTGCTACCTCCGTTTAAGTTCGCTTTAGCGTGAATAAGACGGTTGTGTATATCTCTATTCTAATCTAAGTGACGGTATGAATTTATTTGAAAACTTTAACGATACAACTTCAATTCTCCAAGTAATTTCGCCGATATTCGTGGCGCGCCACTTTTTCACGTTCTGTCACGTGACCAGGTACTGTACATGCGCTGTAACAATATTTTGCTGGAGTCGGAAACTAGCGAGATTTTGTGATGGAGGGAAAATGGTGGTTCGGTTCTTCGAATTTTTATGGCTTTTGTGGATTTTGACGTCTTCTGAAGCGAGAACCACACATAGCGGAGCAATCCAAGGTTTATATTTGTTTATTGTCTGGTTTTGTGCCGTTCAGATCAGTGAATATATTTTATTCTGGGGGTTTGGTCGTCTAATGTTTGTTTCTAACTAACTTCATCAGCTGTTGACCGATTTGCCTACGCTGGTTCGTACGGCAGCCGTAGTACTACAAGATTTTCCCATGAAGTGGAACCGCCTAAACCGCGAAACACCCGACCAAAACTTGAAGTGAAGACCCATAATAGAGGGAAAAATGTTCAGATGGATTATAAACGGAGAATTTTCCATTTTAAACCAACCGAAAGCGCCACCACAGCTCATCAAGCGAACAGCAACCTCACTACCATATCAGCAGGTCACGAGGACTTGCCGGAAATTTATATTTTAGTATTGGTAAGTTTCCTTTATAGTTTCTTATTTTATTCGGTGACAAATTCACGAGTGTATCCGGAATCATGGCGGATTTTTGTTTGTTTGTAAGATGAGGTTCCGAACTGAACACAAATTTATTTATGTCGTCGACTGTGTGGTCGACAGTTTTGCTTTCATAGAACCCGTTACAGTTTCCTTTTTCCGAGGGAATTATAGTGATCCTCTGTTGCTAAACAACTTGTCTCGTAGTTTCGAATCGGATGATGTGAAAGAAGAGACACTAAGAATCAAACGATTTAACGGCCTCGTATTTTGAACTTTTCGATGTGTTTGATAGCGGTTCAGGACAGCTGGAGTTATAGCGAAAATTTCGAGTCGGCTTTTCCGCGCCAAAAAAATACGTTTACCGTACAAATTGCGTCGGTTTGACAGCTTTTGGGTCATATTTTGTTTTTTTAGACTTTTTCTTCCGTAAATCCCATTAAAGTATCCCCTAAGGTCAAATTTGAATGAGGTCGCAAATCGCCTTTCCTTCGCGCGCGCAAAGTATTTTTGCGTGATCTTTCGATCTGGCATTATCTTAGCGAATAATTATGTTCCTACACGATCACTGCTCGCCACTTCTGGGCCATTTCCATTTTAATAGGGTTTGATTCGTTGAACAATCATTTCCGTGACATCGTTCATTAAACCTTCCCACAGGCACAATAAGTGGCGGAAACTAAGTATTGTACGTTTATCTTGTTCTTCGTCAATTCCCTGCGAAAATACTTCTAGCCGGTTGAATTTTAATTGATGTCGACTCGGTCGGAGCGAAAAGGTGGGGAAATTTGATAAATTAGCGAAATCCGAGAACCGTAAACAATAAACCTGTTTTTACCGGTAAAAAACGGTTGTTGTTTCCGCTGATATTTCAACAGTAATTTGTAGCGGGTTGTTCTCTAACGATACCGCTTGATTAACAGGCGAAATTTGTAGGTTTGGAGTTAAGATTTCAACCAAGATCGTAGACTCTTTATGTACACCTGTTATCGAAAATCTAAACAAAATATGAAAGAGGAAAGAATTAACTTTCATTTGAAATTCCCGTATGTTTTCGTGGTTGAGACTGTGATCATTTTTATTTTGCTTGAATAATTTTTTCTGTAGTAATAACGTACGTATAAGCCACAAAGTTCTGTGCTGTTGAGTGGGGATTTGACGCCAGCGTAACTGTTTTCATTGATAACTTCACCTGCAGCCGAAAATAGCGTTAATGTGGGGGTTGAATAAATTTGGGGTTAATAGAAACAATTTCACAGTTTTGAGGTTGGAAGTATTGGAGAGTTCGCTGTCACTGTTCGACGTGTAATCTTCATCCATAATCCTTTAATCCTCTAGACTTCTGAACAAAGAAGAACAAGGAATAATTTTTGCCCGTCTCGTGCCTTTACTTCATTAATGCAGTTTGTCGCTGTTCTTGTTTTGAGGTTGTAAATAATTTCAGCAGCCGGTATGGCACCTTGTTTTGATGTAAACAAATCAGGAATTTTTGGCATGAAAGAATGGAAGACCAGTGCATCTTGTTATATTGATAAATATTTTGATTGAAATTGGAATTGATATGTCATCAAAAATTATTGATTTACCCTCAGCCAATATAAGAATGCATAGAACAAAACGTGGCCTTCAGATTTCAACAATCCTCCTTGCAGCTAGGCTAGCTGATGTAAATTTACTCACGTTTGGGTTTTCTCTGGTACTACAACGTGAAAGGAACCCACAGTACCAAGTTAAAAGAGACCTCTTGTCCGCATGGGTTTTTGTATAATATTGTATTATATTGGACTAGAACCAGGAAGATCCTTGCTAGATATGGCGTGATCTTTTCCTCTCTCAAGGCTTCGTTTATTTTATAATCTTTTACTCCAAGGGCTCACGCATTTGACAGTGAATTGATAATGGCGCAAATTCTTTGCTGTAATTTGTTATTTGCTGTTGCTATTTGTAATAAATTTGTAGTATTGCCATAAAAATTATTTTCCTGGGCTTAGTTGTTCAAAGCAGGGATATGCTAACTCAGGGTAACCATGATTTTAAATTCAGTCTTATAACTTGGCAGTGTGAAATCCAGTAAATTCTTTTTGTGCTACATTTTGACTCAGTCCACTTTTAAAGTTTCACTTTAGGAAGAGAAAAAAGAATGTGGTTAACTTTTAATCCTGGGGTAGTGTTAATAATCAACGTTTGAGGCACAGGAGTTTCAGAGATTGCTTAAACTTTGGAACTTCGCCTTTTTTTCCCCGTTAGGCCCTACCTTTTCAGTTGGGTTAAAAGATTTGTTGGGACTGTAAAATTAGTGTATTGCCAGCTTTGTTTCAAGCAGCAATGGGAAGTTGTCATACATACTATCATGTATTTTAGACTTCTTATTCAATATTCAGTTGTTGACTATTGTCTTGTACATTTTAATAAACATTTTGATGATGCAATATACAACTAGGATATATCCAATATAGATGTCAAACAAAATATTGCTTTCAGTAATTGTCTTGTCTCATTCTCAAAGAGACAGTTTATTTGGTATGGATTTTGTAGACGTGGACTTGTAGGAACTGAAACATGTCAAAGTTCGGAGATCAAACCATAATCAAGACTTTAATGACTATGAAGAAGACTCATCAGATTAGGGGTTGCTTAAAAATGCTCTGACATCTTTCAATTATATATTAAATTTTTAATTTTACAAGGTTTACATAAGAAATTAAACTAGGCAAAAATATCTTCAGACTATTTGCATTTTCACACCTGATTTTGACGCATGACCTTGTCAGATGTTGCTCTTGCACATCTTCTTGTTGAATCCTCGAACATTCCGTTTTTCATTATTTATTTTTCATGAGTTGAAAGTAATATGTTTAGCTCTTTGTTAATATCCACAACAAAACATGTGCTTTGATGTCCCCTTAATGCCATTGCACTCTGTGTCCGATCTTTAATGGGTAGTACAGCATCTCACATTAATATGAATTTTTCACAGAAACATCCTTCAGTGGAAAAACAGACTACTCTAATGCCATTATGATAAATCCTCCACTTTCTTATGTTAGGGGTTGTTCAGAAATCCTTTCTAAAGCGGCAGCTACACGAGCAATTTTTTTGCTTGCAATGGTGATGCAATTTTTTTAAAGATGTCGCGTCGCCAGCACGCAGCAAAAATTGCATGTGTAGCCACCCTCGCACAGGTGATGCGATAGCTAAAAAAGTCGCAGAAAAAAATCGCGAGAATCTCAGTGAGTTGAATTTCTTGCGACAAAATCACAGATTTTGTCACCAAGTGTAGCCACCACCGTGCGCTGGTGACACAACAATTTTTTAAAAAAATTGCATCACCATCGCAAGCAAAAAAACGCTAGTGTAGCCGTGGTTTAACATAGGAGAATGTCAGTTTTGAATAGATGATCAAATAAAATGTTAATGCTGGGGCTCAAACCCGAAAGAACAGACTGTTTTGCAGCTTTAGGGTCATGAAAATGAAATGTGTATTTGTAAAAGTGTAGGTTTGCTGAATGGTCTTTTGGCATTCTTCCAGATACCAGGTTACACGTCAGCTGGCTGTCTTACAATGTGGTTTTAATTTGTAAGCCAGCTTCCACCATAAAGCTGCACAAAATTTGTGTGGGTTTAAAATTTTGCAGTTTTTGCAAACTTCTTTGTGATCCACAAAAAAATACAGATCCTGCAAAAATACCTTACCAGCAAAATTTTCTAAAACAAATTTCCTCTACTCTGTAAATTATCTTGTGTCGCCAATTCCAGATATAGACAATAAGCAACTTTCAGGGCAACCTCTTTGGTGTTTATGTGGAAAAGGTGTTAAACTGTATTTTTTTTTTCAAAGTTTTGTATGTTGAAAGTTAGTTATTGTTTTTGGATGAATAAGTTCTTAGAAACCAGTATTGGTAGAAATGTCAAAAAATAAATCTATCCAAAAAACATTGAAGGTTCTAAGTCACAAAAATTTGTTTATACAGACGCCTTATGAATTGCCAGTTAGCAAATAAACTTCACCTGCAAAACATTCATAAATGTTATACAACATTCAACTAGCAGGTGGCCCTGGATGTGGGCGGCCCTTATTGATATTTAGTGGTAATCATTGGTGTTGTTGACTCCCACTCCTTTGCCTGCCTGCAGCTAAGCATACAGAAAAACTGTATATTTAGTCAGAAATCATTATTAACTGGAGGTATGTAAGGAAACACTTACAGTGTGTTTTCAACTTACTATGTTTTCAATTACCTTCCCCCATCTGAATCAGGAAATTAAAATAAAACACCACCCCCTCTACTCTCCCCTCCCCACCAAAAAAATTTTTATTTCCTTGAAAGTTAGGAGTCTGCCAAACAGTCTCCTTCAATTATCACCTCTTCTTTGAGGAAACACTTCACAGTAACTTATCATGTTGCCTAAAATGTACCTTGTGCCTTAAACATCATGATACCTTGAATTAAATCAACTCCCTTAATGATCATGGTGACCCCCCTCCAAGCTGTTATTTGTCAATGAGTGAATGCATAGTACGTGAGGTAAGAGAATTTGTTGGTGACTTTAGGTTTTTCACTATTTATGATAAACGGCACTCTGGTTTATTGAGGTTGAAAAAAGAAGTGAAAATTGATGGGGAATATGGTACTTGTTTCATATTAAGTGTGCATTGTAGTTCCTTGAGGGCAAATTAGAATTAATTGCTTGGGGAACGGATGGCCTTGAACCAATCTATTACTGTAGAATAATGTTACCTTCATTTTAATTTATAGAATATTGCCACTGGGCTGAAGAACTTTAGTGAGACATCAAGAAAACGGTTTACATCTCTACTTTCAAAAAGCTTGGGTCTTCATGAGCAAGGCTGTGTGATCCTTCATGTATTGCCAGTAAGTGATAACTTCTTTAAAGGCAGGTTTTTCTCCTGAGTAGGGGTAAACTGTAAAGGGCGTATTGATTCTTAAGCACTGGAATTTTTCTTTTGCAATTACCAATGCTTTATACACCATCAACTTGTAAAACACAGCACAATTATATTTTTCAATAAAAATAATTGAACAAATGTCCATGCAGTTCTTCAAGAAAAACGAGAGCTTAACAATTTCTTGCCACTTTGTTTGACTGGTTTCTTGACCTGACTGGGTTATGCAGGCTTTTAATTTCAGCTGGGAAACTAGCCAGTGGTGGTGGGAGGGTAGCAACAGTTAGTTTTGAATTTTGTACACTGTGTGCCCAGTTTTTGAGTTTTCTTAAATTTGATTTGCAGATTTCTGTCAAGAGAATTCAAGTTGAGTTGTACTGTGAGAAAGATATGGTTAAGGCCATGGGGTCTGAGTGGGAACCTAATGTGTTCATTCCTGCCGACAAAATGATTAGAACCTTGGACAGCCCCAGCATGCAGCCATTTCTACGGGAGTTTAACATCACTGCTTATGGTGTAAAGGTGAAAAACTGCTCTTGATGCTCTCTAAACAGCATATGGAACAAGCACCAAGTGCACTGCTAAGTCAAGCGGTTGTGGTACATTATTATTCCTCCACCAGTACAGTCTTCTCAAAATGTGTTGCTGAACACTGGACTTTACTGGGACTCTGTAATACTAAGAAAGGGAACACTGGAACTTAAGTTAGGGTTTTGTGCAAATGGTCCCTTATTTACCAAAATGCTGAGAATTGTTTGGACAACATTTTACTTAAACCTAAAATACCTGTAATAGGAAGAAAATGCAGTGCAGTAGAGCAAATCAATTATTCAAAATGGGTAGTGTGTTTGATGTAGAATATTTATTCTTTGAACAGTTAAGTTCTGATGCCTTCCCTCAAATTCACACTCTGGCCATTTTACATCATTTACAGGATACACCTGAAATAGATCTGGCAGTTTACCAAGAGATGTGGTTCCCAGTAGCAGTGGTGGCTGGGATCACTGTGATTCTAATCTTTCTGGCTATCGTGTGCTTGGTAAGTCACAGCACTCCCAATCTTATGCCAAAAAATAGCAATGACTGCTGCTTATGGACACTTGCCATGTAAGGCTGGCAGACACTTAAATGTCTAAAACTGTAAATGGTTTGAACCCAGGGGTCATATCATAATTCGGTAAATTGTGATCGTCCGGGTGAGTGTAGTCCTGAGAAGGACTGTTTGAGATGACATTGACTGATGTTTGGACAACCTGAGCGGAAGTCATCGTCAGACTTAAAATGTCTGTTGTTCACTCTTATCTTTATATGTATATACATTAAAAACTCGCTCATCTATTTTACAAACAGATACATACGTACATTAGTAACTTTTCCCACTGCATGATCCTGGATAGTTGAACGGGATCTCTCTTCCAAATTAATGAACGATGACAGACACTTAAATTATCTAACAGCTTTTTTGTTGTGTATAGCGTCTGGCCATAAAAACTGTTAGGTTAAATAATGCAAACACCTATTATTATTATTATTATTATTATTATTATTATTATTATTATTATTATTATTATTATTATTATTATTATTATTATTATTATTATTTTGTTTGCACAATTTTAGTTTTGGGGACAATAACAATTAAGATCAACACTCACCCACTTCAGATATTCATTTCCTTTACACCCACTTTCATGAGAGAACTGGTGACAAGAAACAAGACATTTCATTGGGCTTGCCTAAGCAAAATGTGTACCATCAGATGTATATTGGACCCAATTTGACGTCAAATTACCATTAAATTGATTAGCTACTGCTTAACAACTGAGGAACAAATATTTTTTAGAGAAGCTGTAAATTATATAGGTCTAAATGGTTAAAAAAACAGTTCATTAATCTGTGACAGCTGTTTTGTCGTCGTCGTCTGGAAGCCAAAGCTGATGAGGAACGTCGTGCCCAGCAGCTAGACCCAGAGAAGCTACTCTATCCAGCTGTCGACCCTACAAACACCATGTCGGCAAGCATGATACAGCCAGAAGCTGGGCGGGTTTACACAATAACAGGTTTACCTCCCAAGCCTAGGAAATGGAAAGGCTCTCAGTTATCACTCTCAGACAGGTTTGGTGTTTTTGTAACTAATTCTTTCACTCCTAATAGTCACCAAGCTCAAAACTTGCTGTGCATGATAAACAGCACCACAGGAAGGTACTGGTCGGTAGCTTTCATTTGAATGGACACGCTTAAGAATTTCATCCACAGATTCATAAGTTGTAACCACCTGGTACAGCTTAATACACGGCACTATAGGAATGTACTGCTCGGTAGCTTTCATTTGAATTCTCACACTTAAAGATTTTATCAACAGACTCAAAAGTCAGAACCATCTTTTACAGCACAATAAACAACACCTTAGGAAGGTAGTGCTCAGAAGCTTTCATTGAAATGTTCACACTTTAGGATTTTTCTCAAGTCCCAAAAGTTAGAATCACCTTTTACTGCACAACAGTACAACAGCGGAGGACTGCACAGTAACTTTCATATGACTTGTCATGGATGGTCACACCAAAAGATTTTGTCCAGGTCGACAATTGAGCATTAGTAGGTACAAAGTCACTGGACTTTGTATTCGGCACTGATTTAGTCACAGCGCCAATCTGCACATCATAAATGTCCAGGCACTTTACCCACAGACCCTTACTCTCAGTCATCCTTGTAGTTTCATGGCGACACTGCCTTGAGTAACTGTTCCCAAACTTCAAGAGTGAGTAATGATCACTGTGTGGAGTCAGTTACTTTTCAACAGTATGGGTCTCTAGAAACATTTCAATATCAAGCTTTCTATTTTTAAATACGTCACCTCTCTGTATTTTGTAAGATATTTTAAGTAGAGTGTTATATAGCTGAGTAAGTCAATTTTCATAACGATTTTTGTTGTGGGGTTTCTGCTGAGCTAGATGCCTTATTAAAGTATTGCTGTCCACAAATAAGTACATGATTTCAAGACAGTTGTGTTGTGAATTTCAGGCGAGGCTCAAAAGCATCGTTAAAGTTGGATCTCAGACCATCAGCAACTGAATTAAGTTCTTCCACTCTAAGTATTGTAGAAAGGTATGGATATAATCAAAGGTGTAGAAAGAAACGATCTTCGTAAGATCGGTGAAACCATCTTTAACTTAGGTTAAATCAGTGAAAACTTGTTTTTTGCCCCCGTATTGCATCTTTGGATAAAATGCGAGGTGTCAAGGTGGGCTTAGTGGCCCAGTGGCGAATTTTTTCCAGCCAAAAGTTTTATTGTCATAAACATAAATGCAGAGTCAAAGGTTTGTTTTATCCTTATAATGTCATTCAGGAAAAAAACTTGCTTGGTTTTCTTAAACCTTTTCAATTAGGAATTTTTGGAAAAAAATGCTATGGATCCACTTGAAATTAGCCATTTTCCTTTGTTCTTTTTGTTATTCTTGCTTTCTTGAAACACATTAGTTTGTAGTTTGATTTCAAACCAATGCTATAGTGTTTTCTGTTTATTATAGTAGCTAGCCCCAGTGGTTATCGGAAATGCAAAATCTACAAACAAAAGCTGACTTTTTACTAGACTTTGGTTAGTTGGCTACAGTTAACTAGTCTTGTGCCCTGCATTTCTTGTTAGAGCACATGTCTACCACAGCTAGTTTTTAGTATTATTTGCCATGATATTTATTATTATGAAGAATAAGGTTGTAATGAGATTTTTGCCTTTTTTGTGCAGCCCCACTGAAGAAAAGCTGTATTCTAAATCCAGACCTTTAACTTACAATGAATTAGAAGATTGTGCAGATAATTCAAAGCAACTATATGCAGAATTTTGGGTGAGTGTAGATTTGTTTAAAAATATTTTTTTTTATTTTTAACTCAGGAGGAAAGCTGATCACTAAAATAATTCCAAAAATGAAATTCCCTGTCAATCTACTGCAAACAGTCTCTCATCTTCCCTGAATAGTTTGTTGACATTGCTTTTTTGTTTTATCCAGGAAATGCCCATGAACCACCCCCCTCCTGAGGAGAGACTACCTGGTTCAAGCTACAGAAATAGATATCCATTTATTATACCAAGTAAGTTCTACAGATGATTGGTTGCACTGGAGGATTTCACCCACAGACTCAAAAGTTAAAACCATGTTGTTTGACATAATAAACAGTACGGCAGGGATGTGTTTTAGACAGCATATTAAACAGTATCACAAGATAAATGTAACTTAAGGTACATTTTCACAGTCACATTTACATAAGGCCATCCCCCCTTTTTTTGTCCATTTAGTGTCGGCCGACAGACCCAAATTTTCAGTTGTGTTTTTAAAGAAAAAAAAGGGGTTGTGTTATGAGGAAGGTAATGACGTAGTCAAACCTTTTTTCGCTTTTAATCTGAAAAATAAACATTGTTTTTGCAAATGCAGAGTTATCAACAGCATTAATTTTTTCTTAATGCTGAATACCAATTTCAGCCTTAACCACCACATTGATCTTGTTTTCCTCGACTTCCTTTGCCACCATGTTGATTTTGTAACCTCATCTTGTTGTTTCCAGGCTCCAGGGCAATGATGCAGGGGTACTGGGCCTCCCAGTTCTAGTCTCCTCCTCATTTTTGGGAGCCTTTTTCTTTGGGCCTTTTTTTTTAATTGGACCACCAACCCTAGATCAGGAAATGCATTCGACACTTCAATGAAAAAAAGGGGATGGGCAAATGGTGTAAGATTTTTTGTGCACATTTACGTGTATCCTTAAGGTTTATGTCAAAAAATAGATGGGGAAGGCATCAAGGTTTTAGAAGTCCTTTAAAAGAGTTGAAGTTGTGAAACGAAAAGGGGCAAGAACGTCATGCTAGCCCACATATAAGGCACTAATAACATTACAATCCTATGTGAATATATACACCAACTGATTAACGTACCTACCTCCACTAACACACACTTTCCTTCACTTGTACTCACTTTCCTTCACTTGTACTCATGTGAAGGTAAGTGAGTACAAGTGAAGGGAAGTGAGTACAAATGAAGGAAAGTGAGTACAAATGAAGGAAAGTGAGTACAAGTGAAGGAAAGTGTGTGTTAGTGGAGGTAGGTACGTTAATCAGTTGGTGTATATATTCATATAGGATTGTAATGTTATTAGTGCCTTATATGTGGGCTAGCATGACCTTCTTGCCCTATATGTGGGCTACCATGACATTCTGGCCAGAAAAGGGCACCTTGTCTTTATGAATTTGTAAGGGTAACATTCCTCCAGAATCTCAGATTTTCGATGCTAAGGGTAGTACTTTTACATGTAACCAATAAGATCCTAACCTTGGTTCTTTACATTGTTTGATCTCTTGCAGATGCTAAAACTAGAGTTAATCTTCCAGAAATACCTGGAGATCCCTTGTCTATTTATATTAACGCAAATTTTATTAAGGTAAGTCAGTTGTATGGCTGCAAGGGATTTGTCAAACAAGACTGCTCCTCTCGCCACCTCTTCTTTCTGTTCCGTTTTCTTGTAGCTGGACTATCCTGTTTATATGAGTGTTATTTTCCACTGGCTGAGTGAAACGAAATAAGTGGAAAATGTTTTTCTCACACACCGCTGGGACCTGGGAAAGGGTCATGTGACCTTTGGCGGGCAGTTGTTTTTGTTGCGTCCGCCATTGCTGACCTTTTCCCACCCACCCGCCCTAAGATTTTTAGTCGGCGCGATATTTTTTGTGAGCTTTTGCCATTGTGTAATTTTTCCTTGTGATGCAGGATGTACATGTATGGTTTTGTTGAGTTTGTAAATGTCAGGTGGCGGTCGGCCTGGCATGGCTATGGCGGTCGGCCTGGCATGGCTACCAGTGGTGTGTGAGAAATGACATTTCAGATGATCAGTCTGTCACTGTAATTAAAAAAATACGTTTATTTTGTGCTTTCACTATTAATTAAGCTCATTCTTTTTCAGGGTTACGAGGGTCGAAAACATGCTTACGTAGCAACTCAAGGCAAGCTTATTAATAATTAATTGCTAAAAACTGTAAATGGTTTCAACCCAGGTGTCATATCATAATTCAGTGAATTGTGATCGTCCGGGTGATTGTAATCCTCAGAAGGACTGTTGGAGGTGACATTGACTGACGTTTCGACAACCTGAGTGGGAGTCATCTTCAGAGTCAATCGAACTGTGAATCGTCAGTAGATGTTTTAAGTCTCTGGTCGTTGCCCTGATTGGTTGACGATCTTGTGATGTAATTGGTCGTCTGTTAGTTAGGCTGTGATGTTATTGGCTGTGAAGACTGTTAAACGTAATTGGTGCATTTCGATCCGTCTTTTGTTAGTCAAATGTCTGTTAGTCTATTGTTAGTCAAATAAGTCGGTTTGTCTATTATATGTCTGTCTTGTTATTGTCAGCAGTAAGTCGTTTGTAAGGTGCAGGTAGCTGTTGGCAATGGTTCAGTGGTGTTCATTCTAAGTTGGTAAACCAGCTTTCCAGAGTGATTCGTTGATAGTTAGTCCCCACTGTAGGTAATGCATTCAGCAGAGTCCCAGTTGATTCTGTGGTTTTGTTTTTAAATGGTGCTCAGCAATGTTATTGTTGATGTCACCATTTCTAGTCGCTCGTTTGTGTTCAGTCAGTCGGACGTTCAAATTCCTGCCGGGCTCACCATTATAAGTGGCCTGGCAGTCGCAGCACATGATCTTATAAACTGCTCCCTGTCTGTTGCTCAGTTCGTCTTTGTCTTTCGCGTTCGTCAGTAGCTGTCGTAAAGTAGTGATAGGTTTGTGGGCAACGCAGATGTTGTCGGGTTGTAGGATTCGTGCGATAGTTTCAGGAGTCCCTTTGATGTAAGGTATGGTTGCAGTAGTGACAGGTGTCATGTTAGTGTTCGTAGCTTTCGGTTCTGAGTTTCTCTAAGTGTTGTGTCTATTAAAGTCCCAGTTGTAATTGTTGTTGTTGAAAATGTTGTCTAAGTACTTGATTTTGTCTGTTAAGCTGTCGGGTGGGTCACAAGCGAGTTGCGCGCGTCTTGTCAGGGTCTGTATAATCGTAGTTATGTGAGAATTGGTACCAAATAAATCAATCTGTCAATCAATCTATACTTATTTTTTAATTTCTATATATATTTTTGCCTTCGAGTAAATGGTTTTTTTTTTGCCAGCCTTGTGAGACCAAGTTGCAGGGTTTTGTTAACTGCAGTCTGTTCTTGTTGTAGGTCCTTTATCATGTACAGTTAAAGACTTTTGGAGAATGATCTGGCATCACCAATGTCCAATTATTGTTATGATTACAAAACTTAAAGAAAGAAATGAGGTACTTCAATGTTACTTATGCACTTATCAATTGCACTTCTTAGTAGCTTTGACTAGACTGGTCATCCTAAGGATTCAGCCACCTTGTACAGCATAATAAACAGTACAAAAGGAGAGTACTGCTTAGTAGCTTTGACTTGACTGGTCATGTGTTAAGATTTGTTCACCTTGTGCACCATAATTTATTGCAACGGAAAAGTACTTCTCAGTAGCTTTTGACTAAATGGTCATATTTTAGGATAAGTATTTATAACAAGAAAGTGTTGTTAACTACCTTTCACTTGAGTGTCTGTCTAGAATTTCATCGAGACTCAAAAGTTGTATGGCAATGGGTTGGTGTGACGATCACCAAATAACGTAAACACGGTCGCCACACTAAAACACAGCAGGAGACTAGCAGTGCCTTGTGCAACACAAAATAATGTTAGAACTACCTTCCTGTGCATTATAAACAGCACCACTGGAAGGTACTGCACAAGAAATGTTCATCTCAGTGCTCACATATCCCTTTAATGGTGACAAGCAACTAATTTCTCCGCATAATGTCACTACTTAATCGAATATACAGGTCACGGGGATAAAGGAAATGATCCCAAAAGATAAAAAGTCTTGATGTTCAACCAAATTGTCCCATCTAGTACCACAGGAAATATATGGAGAATAGTGAGGAGAACCTGCATCTTGATATTGTGACCATTATTTTCACTGTAGACACAAAGTTACAACCACCTTATGTAGCATAGTAAACAGCAGAACAGAAAATAAATAATTCTGAAACAGCTTTGTATTTATTTACCAGACATTTATTTAGATCTAGATTAATATTAGTTGACAAGAAATTTAAATTCTCCTTCTCAGACAAAATGTGAGCGATACTGGCCAGATCCAACATTTAGAATGCAAGAGAGATATGGAGACATTGTTGTGACTTTTGATTCAGCAATAGGACGAGATGGTTATCAAATAACTTCTTTGTACGTAAGTCACTCACAGTCATTAGAGGCTCCGCGAAGAGTTTATCATTACTGGTACACTGCGTGGCCTGACCATGGTGTCCCAGACTCCCCAAGACAGTTCTTAAGATTAGTAGAAGAAGTACATATTGCGCAGGACAGGGAGGATGTGAAAGAAGGCCCTGTGGTAGTGCACTGCAGGTTGGTGATACTGTGGTTGAATTGTAACTTAGTAATACAGTTAAATCTCTTTAATACAGACATCTAATGGACAGGAATAAGAATGTGAATGTTTATGTGAATTTTGGTCTATTTTGGACCAGGCAAACTGTCTGTAGGGAGAGGTGTCCAAATGGAGACGTTGGCTTTACTTACAGTGACCTTAGAAAGCTATTAGACCATGTGTGCACAAGGTCTCTCTTGTATGGGTTTCTGTGTTCGGTAGAATTTCACAGGATGGGGTACTTTGCTCATGTTTACCCCTCAGCTTGGAGGACCAGCTGTCTTGTCAGGCATCCTCCTCCTCCTCCCCCCCCCCCCCCTCCCCCCTTACCTCAATCAGTCGGGCAAGTATTTTTGAAGTCCCACCGTCTTAACTGTATTGGGATTCTACATTGACAAAATTTCTCTTTACATTGTCACTATTTGTTCAAACATCCACATGATGAGAATAAAGGGAGTGAACACCAAGGTTGGGATGTCTTGGTATTTAGACAAATTCTCCTCACAAGTTTCACATGTGAGAAAATTGTATGGAGAACAGTAAGGAGAATATGCATTTTCATATCATGGCTTAAAAGGTTAAGACATACAAGCTCCACTGCCATAACAAGGTGACATTTTAAAGGCAAGTAGATGTTCATTGGGACATATGCTTATTATCAGCCTCTGACTTGTTTGATTCTTGATTCTCTAATTTGTTTGTTTTCTGCAGTGCTGGAGTGGGACGAACAGGCTGTTTTATTGCAGCTAGCATTGGAATTGAACAAATAAAGGTATGCAATATCCTGTGTGAATTATCCTTTTATACTTCTTTGTATGAAGAGGATAATTAGGTGGAAGTTAAAAGCCTGGGGAAACAGACAGCATTTTGTGATGCTGAGGCATTTCACAGTGAAGCCAAGTCCAAGAAACAGCTACAAAAATTCCGGGTCAGTGAGTAAGTGCTGCCTCTCTTGAATCCTTAAAGCCAACTCAGCACTGTTGCCTCACTGTCGATTAGTTTTTGTACAGTGGTTTGAACCCAGGAGTCATATCATAAGTTGGTGAAGTATGGCCAACTGGGGTAGAGTAGTCCTGAGGAGGACGGTTTGTGGTGACATTGACTGAGGTTTCGACAACCTGAGCAGAAGTCAAGTCAATTGTGAACACATGAGCAGAAGACAAGTGAGTTGTGAACATGTCACAATTAACTCTCATGACAGCTTCCACTCAGGTTGTTGTTACGCTCACCCAGATGACCATACTTTACCGACTGATGGGTGTGATTATTGTTAAGTAGAGGTCTCTGAAGTATAATTTTTGTTGTTACTATTGTACCATATCAGCAGGGTACGAAATTGCGACCAGCTGGTCGCCAATGCGACTGAAAATTGAGTGTTGGCGACCAGAATTTCACGGCTAGTCGCCAGGAGGCGACTAGCTTTCAGCGCCTTGTTAATGTTTTGAGCCGTCGCTCAAGGAATTAATTTCGTTTTAAATGGAAAAATTCACGTTTGATTTCCAACAGAAACTTACCCCTTGTCTTTTCGAAGTTTTTAATCTCCATAGAAAATAATTTAGATCAAAAACGAAGGTAAGATTCCTATTAAATGACCTCCACAACAGTTGTAATCCACGCAATGTAGTCGACATTTAGCGGCCGCCATGTTTTTTCAGCAGTTTCATCTGACAACCATACTGTGGGCGCATCGCATAAACACAGGCTTTCCTTTCGCCATTGAATATTCAACGAAACGCTCTACAAATTTTCGATAACGCTTTACAGTCAGAAGAAGTGGTGTCATGTTCAGTCTTCAAACTAAGAGAGCTGTATCTATTTAACAAAAACTCCTTTTCAACTACAATGTAAGCTACATGATCGCATTTTTTTTCGTGACAGTCTGACTCTTGCGATCGTTCACGAGTAAGATTATGTTTTGAGCGAAGAAATGTCTTTAAAAGCTTCGTGTTTCGCTGTGAAGCAACAATTTTACGGACACTTTTTGGCGACCAGAATTTTCCATCTGGCGACTGAAAAAAAAATTTCAGTCGCCACTTGGCGCTCGCATAAAAAAGTTAATTTCGGACCCTGATCAGATATGTACTATAATCATCTGTACACTGTTACGCACAACGTTTATTGCTAACTTTGCCGCATTTGTTGCTTTCCTTTAGAAGGAAGATCTAGTGGACATTCTCAAGATAGTAAGCCTCATGAGAATAGACAGGTCAGTGATAATTCATTATCTTTCACCGTGACATTGTTTTGCAAAAAAATATTGTTCCACTGTAAATTTAAACTGCCATAAGAGTAACTTAATAAATTTAAAAGTTAATAAATTTTAAAGTTTAAATTATATCTGATAAATATACATGAATATTGACCACCAATTTACTTTTGTGTGTGAGAAGTTCAAATGTTTGTGTATGTGTCACACTTGACATGTTAGTGAAAATTTCATGCATCAATATATAGATTTAATTTAAACCTTGCTACCTCACACTCTAACATTATTTGTTTATTTGATTTAATCATTAGGGGTGGAATGGTTGAAACAGATTTACAATATGAACTTGTATACCACACTCTTCATCATTACTGGTCAACACGCACAGGCAGCGAGGATGACGACTCACGTGACATCGCTCTTGAAGCAATCTTTGATGAATAATTGCTGCACAAATACAATGGTTAATTAATTTCTACATGCTGGCCATGGGAAAATAATATATTAAAGGTCTTGTCTAGGAGCCTTCAAATACGTAATCAATGTTCTATATTTTATCTTCTACTGGAATTCAAGATGCACAACTTCAAGATGTTATTTATCTTGTGGATTATTTATAAACATGGTGAATTTCTTGGAATATACAACTGCATTGAGGATTAAAAAAATATTATATTAATACTGAAGAATTACTATCAACAACTTGTGTCAGACTTCGAAGCACAAAAAACTTGGGACTTTGGTTGTTGGAAGGAATTTCTGTTGTTGAAGAGATTGTGGTTTGTTTTTAAATTACTCCCTTGCTGGACAAGGGGCTCAAGAATGACTTGTGTTGGTGACAGGGAGCATGAAACATCTTGCTTGCCTACAGTCATCCCGGAACTGCATCTTTTATCGAATCTTGGATTCTGAATACTTAATTTCATTTCTGGGAGTTATTATGCATTCATTGTTTTGTTGGATGAGGACATGGCAAATTCACGTACGGATGGAGAGTGGTTAGAAGAGAAAGGTATTATTGAACGAAGTGTGAAGTAGTCTCATGCAGCTCAAAAAAAGGTCTGAAAAATGGGGAGAACAAATCACTTTGATACACTGCATAATTCCTCACCATCACCATAATTAATAATGCTGTCGTCGTTGTCATTTGGGTATCAAATTTAGTTTCTCTTGCAGTGTGGATGGTGCTGTGTCAACTGTGTCCCATTTTTGCACACCAAAACCTGCGTACATGCAAAAACGCAACAGGTATATGCTGTGTGAACAGTCAGCGGGGATTTTTAAGCATTTTCCATCAATCTAAGAGAAGACTCTGTTACGTTCTGCACTCAAGCAAAATAACACATTGCACACTTGCAGAGGACTCAAGGATTTCACAGTTAATTTGCCGAGTATCTCGGCATTAATAAAAAGTATTTTTATTTTTAAGTTTTATTGCATAAGGGACTATTATCAGAAATGAATTATGAGTTGAAGTATTTAGTAAAATGTCTTTTATGAAGGCCAAGGTTGAACACTAATGTGTCCCCAATTTGAGAAATTATTCCAAAGTATTTATCACAAATAATAATTGTACAGACTTGTTGGTGGGGGAGTTTATTAAATTCTTCCATAGATATTTAACCCATGAAAAGATTATGTATGTCACGACTTAAAACACGGACTCGTAAAGGAAGGTTTATGTCCAGTATTGTGTGTGCATACGGTAATTACATACAGTAAGTCTATTGCAGCATTAAGTGAAAAATTGGTTTCAAGATTTAAATGTTTTTTAGCGAACACATCAATTCATTGCTATGACCTCCACGACAAAAAAACTGAACTGCAAATTTTCACTATTCTGTTCAATCATTCTTGTACTGAGAATTTTAGTGTTACTTGTGTAGCTACCAGATGCATAATTTTGGTTACTGCAGTTGAAAGCTTGAAAGCACAGGGGATGTTTTTTCCATTGCATGTGTTTGTGTCCATAAGGTAAATGCTGTTAACTCCTCCTCCTTTACATTCAATGCCGTAACTAATTATTTTTTCTTATAGAATTGTATGATGTTTAGGCACTGCTGCTTTGTACATGGCATAGGCAAAACTATATTCAATGATCCTACTTCTTTGCAAAACCAAGTTTTCATTTTAATGCAGCAAACACTAAAAGTGGGTTACTCTAGTTGGACATATAACAGGGACAGGTTGCAGTGATGATCGTATCCTTATTGACACTGGTATAACACACAAAGGGAACATAAGCCATGACCTGTCACAGAGATGTGAAGTGGGGACAAAAACACAACTTCGAACTCACAAGAAATGCCTCCGCTTGTTTGAGCAAACTGCTTGAATGTTACTCTCTTGTTACTCTTGTCCCAGAGGTGTTTCGCAGTTGAATCTCATTTGAGAAGAAAGAGGAACCTCTGTGACCGGGGTAAAATCTTATGGGAGTATTTCATCCCTGTGACATTTCACTCTGGCTGAATTAGTTGAGCATCATTTCCCTTAGAGCCATCTCGCCCAGGACATTTCACAGGGACGGTGTACACCAGCATGGTTGAATTGGATAAGACATGTCACAGAGCCAACGTGTTTTTTCCTGTCTTTCTGCTGCATACCCCTGAAACATGACCCCTCCTGTGAGCCCACCTTAAGATATCCACGGCAAAATTTGAGCACTCAGAGTCAGTTGACGTTTCTCATTAAAGACACACGAGGCTTCCTGGAGTAGATTAAACATTTTCATTGAAATATTACCAGTTATACTAGCATAGCTATTATTATCACAGTTACCATGTAACTAGTTCAGCGAGGGTACAGAACTGTACAATGTGGTGGAAAATGGGTTAACACACGATGAGAGTGAGACAATAAAATATCACTTGATATTTTACTTTGGAGTTGTAGTTTTGTTGGGAAGGGAAGGGGTTGGGCAGACATTGTCAGTGTGTCATATTGTTTTGTTACAAGTCTAAACTTTCTTCTTCCCCTTTCTTTCCTCCCGATTCCGATTCCCACCCCTTTGGGGGAGCGGGGGGGGGGGCCTTGCCCCATGTTTAGTAAAAGGGCTAAAAATACCAACCTTGTATAGGACGACACCCTCCATTTTAGGTCCCTTTTTCGGACAAATGATAAAGTTCTAACTACCATATAAGATATATTTAACGACGACAATTGTACTGACCATACCCTGTTTAGGACAGGCTCACATAAAAATTATGTACCCTGTTTAGGACAGACGCCAAAAACCATACCCCGTAGAGGCGGATCCTTGCAGACGTCATTGTTTTCATCTTGAACATTGGAATTCATCCGATAAACAAAGATTACAACTAGAAAGAGCATATAACATTTAGTTAACATGCGAAGTTTGAAAGAAAAAGGATAGAAACCGGTTTCAAACGATGCTTTCAAAATTTACAACATTTACAGACGTTTGTTTGTAAATTTGACCCTTTACAAAGAGGAATGTCTCCTTCAATTTTCAACGTTCTCCTCTCGTATTTGCTGTTTTCACTAATTGTGCCAGTCTCTTTCAATTTTTCGTGTTTTCATTTGCCAAGCTAACTATAAAATTTTCGATAATTTATGATAATGCTTAGATCAAAAACTTCCGACATAAACAAGGATCCGCTTATAGGCCACATCGGGAGTAAGGGGGTATTTACATGAGACCGGGACGAACTCAGACCGGCATGAGTTCGTATAGGTCTCCATACATTTCTTTGCTTGCATTTACATGAACCGGTATGGAAATGAACTCAGACCGAGACGAGTTAGTTTCGTACCGGTGTCACAGCGGATTTGGACCCCCCCGCGGATTTGGACCCCCCGGTCCAGATCCGCTAGCGGATTTGGACACCCTGGTCCAAATCCGCTAGCGGATATGGACCCCCTCTCGCGGATTTGGACCCCCCTGAAAACAAGCGTTCTATTTAGTAAAATTGGTAAATTGTTTTTTGGAGCTGTTAAAGAGGCAAAATAAATATATTGAAGCAGTTTTTCTTTTCAAATAATCTTTAATACTTAGGGTAAAAGAGAACCTACAACGCTAGTTTGTATCGATAAATTTTAAAAACTAAACTTTCTTGAAGATATCTTACAATATTTTCTACCATAACTGACTTAAAGCGAATTTATAAAGCCGCGTTAAGAAAAACAATAGTATTTGACATCAGCTTGCCGCGGTAATTGGAGGGAAGGAGTAGCAAGCGTACTTTAAAAATTAGCTTTTCTTCTCACCTTTTTCTCACCTCAGATTAATATTTTTAGAATAAATATTAACAACGGGAGTAAAAGAAAAAAATAAGATTTTAAAATCGCACCGTCTGTAAGAAATACCGCAGCGCGTGTTTCAGACACTTTTAGAAGTTTTGTGGCTTTGTGGTAGCACTCCAGTTTACTGAACCTTAAGGACCCTTAAGCATGACTCTGCTATTTTTCATTAAAATGAAGAAGAGAAATCACTTTTCCTAGCGCGTGTACGTAAGCACGCTTTTTGAGAAATTAACTGATCTGATTTTTTCTTCAAAGACGCACTGTTGAAATTTGCTCTTTATTTGGAGGCCTTTTGTAACATCGATGACATAGTTAACATGCGATAACTGAATTTTGAATTTTGCTGCAGCAAAGTCTTGATGTTTTTCTTGGTGTCCTCATGACTTATACAAATTCAAACCATCATGATTGGAAAAGGTTCTGAAAAAAACATCCTGTGAAGTTGTGTAATCAAGCAAACTTTTTTTGCAGGGCGCACAATGCAATTCTCAACCAAAGGTGTTACTTTAAAACCTCTTTTGTTAAACTGCCCGTTCAAACTAGAGGTGTTACTTTAAAACCTCCTTTGTTAAACCGCCCATTCAAACTATGTTAAATTCAGTATCCTGGAAAAGTAATAACAACGCGTATGAAAGAAAACAAGATTTTAAAATCGTATCTTCTGTAAGATTTACCGCAGCGCGTGCTTTAACTGCAACGTTTAGAGGTCTGGCTATGTGCCTAAAACGAACGGTCAATTTACTTGATCTAAAGTCTGACTCTACCTCTATTATGAATAGGTTTGCAGTATTTTGAAACCCAAACGAAACGTTTCTTCGCCAAGATTGAAAAGTGAAATTATTTCGGTACTTTATATGCGAAAAACAGCGTGGGTTTTTACAATTAAATAGGGGGTCCAAATCCGCGAAGGGGGTCCAAATCCGCTAGCGGATTGGGTCCCCCGGGGGTCCATATTCGCTAGCGGATTTGGACCGGGGGTCTAAATCCGCTAGCAAATTTGGACCGGGGGGTCCAAATCTGCTAGGACACCGGTCTGAGTTCGTACCGTTCTCATGTAAACGGAAACGAATCTCAGACCGGGTCCTGGTCTCATGTGTTCCTTCTTTTGGTTCATCAATTTTTGCTGTTTCTTAGCAATGATAGCATCACTATTGCGGAAAACATAGTCGATAACATAAGGAAACAAGACGTAGAAAGTAGTATCAATTGAATATATGCTTGCGTTAATGCCTGCAGGAGGGGGCGTAAGGGGGGTCCGAAAACCGCAAAACCGCACAAAAAACGTATAAATACCGCAATACCGCATCGAAATTGACCAAAATACCGAAACCGCAGTTTCAAATGTGTAGGCTAAGTTCCCGTTATCGAGTCTTTACGTCGGCCATTCCATAAGAAATAAATATGTTGATGCTAATCGAACGTACGTTCATTGAGCTCGTCACATAATAGAAGTATTGTAGTATTAGTTTATTTAGAGATGACCTTAATGCCCGGGGGGGGGTACTCGGAAAAATTTTGATGGGAGTGTGCCGCTGGGACTCTGAAACCCTTAACCTATACCAGACCACGTTCATGTCGTTTTTGCAACCCTATTCTAGACTAGATGCCAAAAATCCCTACCCTATCCCAGACTAGCTATTTTCGAGCTATTCATCAGAAAAATAACCACACAGTGCTTTTAATGGAAAACATCTCTCGATCAACAATATTGTCACGATTTCATTTATATTTTATATTTCCGAGTTTTTCAAACCCATTAATTAATTGGATTAAATTTTCACACCACCCATTAGTTTCCCGGTAATTGATACCCTATCCTAGACCAAGACTCCCTGATTTCTATATCCTATCCCAGACCAAACTGCTTGAAAACCATACCCTTCACAGCGGCACATACCTATATAGGTTATATATGGGAGTACCCCCCCCCCCGGGCCTTAATGCTGGTATCTGGATCATGTACTCTGAAGAGTATCGATAAATTCCATGACTTTGTGTGACACTAATAATTAACTAAGTTCTGCGTCGGCGAAGGTCTCGAAGTTGCACCTTAAGGGGACTAACCACGTTGGGCTTAATCTGTGAAACTCTGTCTGCACGCACGCTTGAATACTGCTGACCGTATAACGTAACGTAGAATTTTCGGTATCGAAGAGACCTCAACATTTATAACTTCCACATGGCAAACCGATCAAATTTTGTACCAAGCATGCTTTTCGTAATTTCTCTGTTAAAATTTGTCAATTTTAGAGTTAGTTTTCAACCTCAAATATCCCGGAAACGAGCTAGGAACACCCAGTTGTTCTTGTTTGCATTTCCAATCAGCATTAAATTTCATTCAATTTCTTTCCAAGACTGAATTCTTAAGAGGCTCTGACTGTAAATATCGAGAATCGTTGGACAAGCTCAAAAAATCGAAAATCCTGATAACTTGCCAGATGAACACCTTCGGGGAGCTGTCTTCGAAAATATTACTTAAACCTTCTGGGATTCTATTGTTTTCGAGAAATTCGGAAAAAACGGTTTTGCTTAATTAATTATGCAAAAATCAGGTTTAAAATTAAACAAATTGAATGCGCTTGTTTGTAAAAAACTTGCAACGCCAGAAAACAATTTTAATTTCAAATGATAGCAATACTCTTCTACTTTCTATCAATGGGAATTGCATGGAGTTTTGCTTTATTTATGTGGTTTGGTGGTTCTTTGAAACAAAGGCATTTTGTGCACTTCCGAAAAAGGCAAAAATTAGTAAACTTCAGAGGCTTAAGATAGGTCTTGGTATGTCTAATATCGAATTGAAATAAACACTGTGATAAAGTTTGGCCCTACTTCTATTATGATATGAAATAAAAAATCTGGGCAATTCAGGCTCGCGCTGACAAAAACAAAAATTCGCGAACCAGTGTTGCCAAAATTTGCATAATTTGGATAATAGGAAAAGGAACTGTAATGGAAGGACGACTTGAAATATGACAAATCGTTTACCGTAACTATTTTCAGATGGTCTTTCTACTAGATGTTGCATTCACTGGTATCTTCATTTATCTTTCTGAAGAATTACGAACGAATTTGGAAAATTGTTGGTGAAACTTAAGAGTGCAGTGGGTTTCCATATTTTGTCAGATGTCTTTACTCTGCAGCACCAGTGGCCTTTCTTTGTTATTTGCAGTTTCTTTCGGAAAATACTAATGTTCTCAAAAATCCAAACGGTTTCTTTTATTAATCATTAAAGTTGACGTACGCGTATAAATTGAGAGCTAAAATGGCTGTGTAAGGAACACAAAGTACCACTCAAAATGTCGAGTCACGCAACCGACACTACCCGTTCATGCAAACGTGAAAATATTCTTCAATGAAAATCTTTTCCTCCAAAACTGTGAAAGAGTTCTCAGTGATCTTGCAAAGTAAAACCAAACAAACTGTGTATTGACATCTCTTAGATATACAGCCGCATGAAGAACTCATAAATACCGATCTACGTTTAATTTTAAACATATTTATACAAGTGTAATAATATTGATAGAAACAGCACATGTTTTGACAAATACGTATAAATTATAATAATAATGATGCACTTTTGCTTCCTGGCCAAAATAGTGTCATTTCAAAAAGTCGCCCAAAATCTTAGTAGCCGTTTGAAAAGAGCGATCGAGTCACGTACACAACAACATACTATGTCGCGGTTTTCTTCTCTCGAAGAGAAAGGTGTCATATGTATACGAAACTAATTCTAGACTTGCCTGTCGGAATTTTTGTCCCAGTAGAATATCAACTGCACATGATAGTATGCCCCAAACACAGGGATGCGTACGGTATTCGCTGGAGAACTAGCCATGCATAAAACAGCGGCCAATGTAGGAGACCGCATTCAAAAACTGCCATAAGTAGGTTGACAAATTGACAAAAATATTCACGTGACACGGGTCACGCAACAACTCGTGTAGAACTTTTTAAACTTCTTCTCTTTCTCTTTAGTTTTACGTAGAAATAGTACAAGCCCAAAACAATGCAAGAATAGATTGAAGAAATGTTTTAGTCCATTCTTTGTGTGCCTTCAGTGAATAAAATTCTCTAAATTAAGCTCACCCAAACTACTACTTTTCATTTCATTCATTTCATTATGCAAATTTTGGCAACACTCGTTCGCGAATTTTTGTTTTTGTCAGCGCGAGCCTGAATTGCCCAGATTTTTAATTTCATATCATAATAGAAGTAGGGCCAAACTTTATCACAGTGTTTATTTCAATTCGATATTAGACATACCAAGACCCATTTTAAGCCTCTGTAGTTTACCAATTTTCGCCTTTTTCCGAAGTGCGCAAAATGCCTTTGTTTCAAAGAACCACCAAACCACATAAATAAAGCAAAACTCCATGCAATTCCCATTGATAGAAACTATAAGGGTATTGCTATTATTTAAAATTAAAATTGTTTTCTGGCGTTGCAAACGGGTTTTAAAGCAAGCGTTTTCAATTTGTTTAATTTGAAGCCTGATTATTGCGTAATAAATTAAGCAAAACTGTTTTTCCGAATTTTCCGAAAACAATAGAATTCCAGAAGGTTTAAGTAATATTTTCGAAGATAGCTCCCCAAAAGTGTTCTTCTGGCAAGTTATCAGGATTTTCGATTTTCTGAGCTTGTCCGCCGATTCTCGATATTTACAGTCAGAGCCTCTTAACAACTGGAAGTCAAGTCAACGTAACCAGTCCCCTTAGACAGTCTGATGGAGTGATTAGCAGAGCAGACGATTATTGAAACGGACAACTCTTCCGAAGATAGTTCTTGCTCCCAGGAGAAACGTCAGAGAGCTTCCAATCTCTCCTTGGAGCAAAGTGGAATCGTCCGGACGATCTTCAACTTCTTCATCGCTGCTTTCATCATATTTGTCCGCTTCGTCGTCGTCCAATTCGGCAGTGGGTGCAGCAGCGGCAGCGTCTACTGTATTGACCTGCTCGTCAAAGGCAATGGACAGGGTCCCAAAGGGGTTTAGGGCTCCACACTCCTGGGTAAAAAATAAAGGGCTCCAGAGCTCCAAGACAGAAAAACTGGGGCTCTAGGGCTCCAAGGCTGTACTCTAGGGCTCCGATCCATTTGGCCAGAATCAGCATTTTTGTCTGGGCTCCAAGTACAAAAAGGCTTTGGGCTCCGGGCTCCAAGGCTCCAAGGCTCCAAGGACCTCCCCTTTGAGACCCTGAATGGAGACAGGCTTATCTGAGATCTCGCATTACCTTTGGTAGCATTGCAGTCGGCTGGAGACATATTGACAATTGGTAGAGGTTTCATGAAAGGCCTGCGATAGCAACAAACCTCCCTCTGGTTTGGGATACCAAGATCGCCTGCTTGTGTAATAATAAGTTGCCCAAGTGGTAACACCCTTCACTGCCTCCTTCCTTGCTAAGCCGAATGACCTGCAGAACTCTGCCTTTGACATGTTTGCCTGCTTTACATGTACGGTAGAATGAAAATTTTCCATATCTAGTGTCATACAGCTCAACAAATTCTGGAAAGTTATACAACATTGTCGACATATCATTGGATAAAACGGTTAATAATATCAAGCATTAACTGGAAAAGGCTGAAATTACAAACCACAGTGCTTATTTGCGGGTGTTTGCACATTAGTGGTCACCGACTGCTGTGTAGCTCGAAAGACCTTGTAAAAATTTAAAACAAAACACCGGAAACTAGAGGATCCGCGTGAAAATGTATCGTCCGTATCACCGCAGTTTCTCTTTTTCACCGATTGCCGCGGCCTAAAATTTATAGAAACCGCAAACCGCTTAGTCCTGTAAAACCGCAATACCGTACTTTAAAATTAAAATTACCGCAATACCACACCGAAAAATAACGCAATACCGCATCACCGCAAACCCTTACGCCCCCCTCCTGCAGGAAGTGCACCATTCTGAGATACTGCACAGTATACGGGCCGCCCAATGAGCGAGTTCATGATATTTTTCTGTCGTCAGTAAATTCTACGGTTGTCTATTGGCGTAATTTGTGTGCCAGTTGGCTTATAACATGTTAAATAATCGAATTATGAAGGTTATTTAGCTCCAACATCGGCTGCTTTTGAGTTCGTACCGGTCTCATGTAATTGACCAATCATTTCGTCCCGGTCTAATGTAAACGGCTGCAAAATTTTCGTACCGGTACAAGTTCGTACCGGTCTGAGTTCGTCCCGGTCTCATGTAAATACCCCCTAACTTTCCGAGGTTATGCGCCGATCAATTCGAAAGTTCAACATCCCCCCCCCCCCGGGCATTTGAACTTTTGAAGATTGGCTTGTTCAAATTCACTCCCCTCGGGCCAAGAAAGCCGTTCAAATGCCCCACCAGTTAGTACTGAACTGCCTCTCCTCAAAGACAAAATTGGTCTTCAATCAAACACTTTACATGCCCTTCAGAGAGAGATATGCCGTAATGACACCTTCAATCTTCTTTTAAAGACCCTTTACAAAGAGTTATTCACTAACAAAGGCGAAATTCTGTCTTGTAAATCCGTCATACCCCTCAAAAACCGAAAAAATTCACGGGCCTATTGCGTCAGAACAAGAGATAAATCCGGTTCAAATTCTCCACCCTTCCAACGCAACGTTCAAATTCCCCCCTCCTCGGGCACGATGCACAGTCAAATGCCCGGGGGGGGGGATGTTGAAGTTTCGAATTGATCGGCGCGTTACGGCCAACTCTCTTGCGCTCTGGTGCGAACTCTAAAGCAGGGTTTTGTCTGCGTGAAGTGTTATTTCTGATGGTTGAGTGACCTTGGAGCGAATTAGTCAGAAATTTAAAATATTCTGACGGCACGATGGAGAGGCTTGGGTGTTGACATGTGACCTTCGGGACTATTTTTAAGCTCTTGATGGGAGATATTTTGTCATTCTGCGTCAGTCTTTTGCTGAGTAGCTACTTTTTCTTTCTTGTTTTGTTTTTGGAAATGTGCTTTGGAAGAAATGTGCCTCCAGTACGTCCTCCTCTTCATCAGATGACTGACTGCACATTCCTCAACTATTTCACTGCGAATGCTCGTGTTAGTGCTGGGGGGGGGTACTCCCCATAGCGGGCTATATGGGGAGGCACCGCCTGAAAGGGGCTCCCTTTTTTAAGTTCGCAGTGTATTAAAGGGTAGGGAAATTGCTATATTAGTATATGAAAGGGCCACAAAATCAACTGCCAAGTGGAAGAAATGGTGGCTAAAGAGAAATATATCAAAGGGTGCCACCTTTTGGCAGAAATGACTACACAACTGAATCAGCCACCCCAAGGTGTCTGAATGGCGGGTGGCTGGTGAGGAAACGCGAAAGCGTTACCAAGTGGCGTCACAGTGTAAAAGTAGAATCCAGGCGTAAACGAGCCAAGAATGCAAAGCAAGGGGAAAACATCAAGTGAATTCTGGTAAGGGAGGGGGCAAACCATGGTTCAACTAAATGAAAAAACTTGAAAATGTTAACTCACCATCAAACACAGTGGCAGGACTTGCAGTGCAATTCCAACCTGCCCATCTGCACTTGCCCTAGAGTAGAGGTGGATCATTTTTTTTTAGGTTTCTATCACTCAAGGGGTGAATACCCTATAACATTGCATAAATTTCTTAACTTTAGGGTGGGGAGGGAATCCTTCCTGTTCACCCATTCAATCCTGGGCTCTTGCCCCCCCCCCCACCCCCACCCCCCCTTCTCCACTGTCCAGGGGATAAATATACCCAGTGGTACAAAGGTGTTAAAACCACTGTATGGGGATTTATCTACTGGATGAAGTCTTTCAGTCTTTAAACAGCTGGGGCCTGAACAGAAAAGAACAAGAAAGTTTATAAACTGGAAAGACCACAGCGACAAGGCGTTGAGAGTTGCCGGATCTTAAGTAGACCTGGATCAGTAAAACATTTGAAGTAAAAAAAAATATATACGGAACGACTGATCCTTACGGCAGTTAAAGAAACGAAGACACAGAAGACGAAATACGTAAAGCAAAAAAATGTATGAAACAAAAAGTTGCCCGATATTTCGGTTTGCAAAACAAACCTTCTTCAGGGGCTACAAAAGTAGAATGAGTAAATACGTTACAGGACCGTTACGGTCCTGTAACGTATTTACTCATTCTACTTTTGTAGCCCCTGAAGAAGGTTTGTTTTGCAAACCGAAATATCGGGCAACTTTTTGTTTCATACATTTTTTTGCTTTACGTATTTCGTCTTCTGTGTCTTCGTTTCTTTAACTGCCGTAAGGATCAGTCGTTCCGTATATATTTTTTTTAAGAACAAGAAAGCCCGATGGGCATTTTAACCGGCCATTCTGACCCTCCCCACCCCTAGGTTTCACAAATGTTAGCGCGATCCTCTATTTATACGAACCGGCGTGACGAAAAGTGTGATTGTGTGACACAATATTTTGACTATAACGTTACTGGATGACGTAATGTTTAAACTGATGACTCAGCTTATCTTTCTTATCGCTTTTATTTGTGCTGAAAAACGCAAATTCACTCAAACGTTGAATGTGGATATAAATTCGTCCACAACTGAGAATGCTCACACCGGGACGACGAAGTATTTACTGTTGTGCCTAGACCTTAAATACAAACAGTGAACATAGCAGTAGAATCAAAATATAACGTTTGATAAACACGAGCTCGAGCAGATCGTCAAAGTATGGGGCACGTCAAGGCATATCTCATGACGTGATGTTTAAATCCGGTTTGCTAACCCGGGAATCCCCTTGCAAAAGTAAACAGGCGAGCGGGGACGAAAGTCGCCCACGCCTTTGAAAGCTAAAGCGCCTGTCGAGCCGCAATCGATTTTGCGCTCACTCGCTTGTTTTTCTTTTCCTTCACTATCTCTGAACGGAAAGAGAGACTGCTCGTAGCCTTTAGCGAACACCACACGCAAACTACACAAATCCGTCGATAATATTCAGATATTTTCGTTCTTTCAATGCAAAAAGACTCGTAACACCTGCCTTATTAATTGATCTCCTTATTAATGACGATTCCTTCGTATCAACCTCTCGCCTCAAATAAACACTCATCTCTCTCCGTTCACAAGAACTATCATGTACTGATGGTGCAATCAACTAATATTGCATCATCATACTAGTACCAATTCCTTCTCTTCCTAGCCCACGCCGGCAAAACGCAACTGTCCTTTTTGTCCGCTTCGAAATACTCCCACATTTTTACACCCCTCAAAATGTCAATCCCAATAAAAAAACTCCTGCGCTAAAAACATTTTCACCATAACCACTAACTAGATCAGACAACACAGCCAATTTCGCATTTAATCCTATTAGCTCCTTTACTCAATTGCGCATGCGTTATACAAGACAAATACAAAAAACCCCAAACTTAACAACCCTTCGCCGTTCATATCTTAAATACTGTAAAATTAAAAGACAAAAACATAGGAAGGTAACATTCAGAAGACTTATATGCGCATGCGTCTTATATAAGACAGTACCGCTCTTGAGTACCCGTACCACAGGCTTTACAGCACTTTCTTGGTATGTTACGCCAACTTGCTTTCAGGAAAAGCCGTGTCCATTTTATAAACCGGTGGTCGCCATCATGGCGACGGCCGGTTAATAAAGTGGAACAAAGTACATTGTCCAAGGACATGAGAGCTTTGAGTACCAGCAAATAACTTCTTTATTTTATGTTACAGTTCTGTGTGGTAATGATAATACATTGATTATACATTTTCTGTGAGATTATCTTGAGAAAAATTTTCTTCAAATTGCTACCATTTGTCCACTTAACAATATTGTTAATAATCATGTGGGCAAACAATAGCCCACAAAGTATATTTCTTCAAAGACGGTTTATTGTGATTTCACCAAAGGCCCAATCCCTGTCAGTGCTGGCAAAAATGAACCTGCATTCTTCGCCGCCACTACAAGAAAATACTCACTGAAGAGTATAGAGGAAACCGAGCCCCTTGGTGAAAGAACTTTAAGCCTAGCACATTTAAGTTAAACAAATTGGATTCTTTTTGAAGTACATCAAATAAATGCATTGTTTCAAGTATTATATTTTCTGAAAAATGATAAATAGACAGGGTGGTACAGGGTTTGGAAAAGTATGGGAATCTCAGAACTAGTTTCCCAGATCAGGAAAAAGTACTAACAACGAAGTTTTAGTCTAGAAAAAAGGATGTAAATTTGTCCAAGCTGCTTTGACCCTAGTTTTGTTATCTTTTTAAGCACAGATCACAACCATTTTGCTGTTTTCCTGACATTTTAAATCTGGAAAAATGAAAAACGCAGTGGCAAAAAGTACTGCGAAAGTATTGAATTTTCCATCCAAAATTTTGTACAAACCCTGCAAAGCCCGCATGTGAGTTAGGATATTCCATATAGCAAATAGTGATGTCTTTTGATGATTTCACATAATTTTAAACCAAGGAACGGTAGTTCAAGCTATTCAGGTACAGAACAACTGGATTAATCTACATGAATTTATCTCCCTGTAAGGTGAGCAAAATTCTTAACACAGTCATGAAATAGAGTGGGTAATGGGATGATGTCACAAAGAACAATGAACAATGTTAAAGTTTTAGGCTTTCTATGGGAAATTTTGGCACATCAAAACTTATTGTCTCCACATCAAAAAAACGTGTTCCACACAAACAACTGTAACCAATTTTGAGTAAAATATCTTCAGGTCCAAAAGATGAAATACAGACAATGTTGACATCACCATTTACCACTTTCTACCAGTTCCTGTCATACTTCAGTCATTTGCTTTGCCTGCCTTTAAAACGCGCAGTCTAGTCAACTCTAATCAACTATGCTGGACTTCCCTGCTAGCAGAGGCCCCTTTTCCTTTGTATTTGCTGAGCTGACGGGCGGGAGGAAAAGCTCAGCGAATACGAAGGAAAAGGGGCCTCTGCTAGCAGGGAAATGCTGAACTTCCCTTGTGGAACATACTGGCACTTCAAGTGCTACCTTTTTCTTACAATATCCTAGAACTGATTTTGTCATATCACTGACAATAAATCTTTAAGGGTAGTATCAATATACAGATTCTCCTTGATGGTTCTTACACATATCTTACAGTACTTAAAGGACTATAGCTTTCAAGAATATTTAACAGTTGAAGGGCTGAGAGCATACCTGCCTAATGTCAAATTTTAGGTGATTTTTTGACTTAAAACTGTCAGCCAAACTGAATAAAAATAAAATATTCCATTTACAAAATATGAAGCAAATCTGAGCAAACAAGAAAAACATTATATTATTTGATATTAAGGTGGTTATGCTTCCAGGCAATATAATTAGGTCAATTCTTTGATTATTCATCACCAGTAAAAATTCACCCTTCACAAACAAACTGTATCACTTGGGTTTCATCTGATGCCTGTTTAACATGTTACTTTTTTATTGTAAAAATCTAGGGGATAAATTTTAGCACCAACAGAATAAGCAAATAATACCAAATGGAAAGTGCTTTAAATGATTTTTCTTATCTTGACTAATAGAGAAAAACTCACTTTTCACTGCATTTACTGGTTCATTTCCTTATAGTTGTGACTAAAAATTACATGCATGCAATTCCCATAATGTAGAAGTCCTCAAAGTGACAGCTTCATTTATACTTATTTCATGACCTGCATGTTTGATGTGTGTCACATGATTCATTGTAAATTCTTAGGGAGAAATTCCATGCTCCTATAATTCATTATTAATCACTTTGAAATCACTTATTTACTACATTTATGCAAAATCTCTCAAAAATAAAAATAAATAACTGGAATTTTTCAGTCTAGAACTAAGGACGTTTTTGAGACAAATTTGATAGTTAACCAAAAAAATGTTACCTTGACACCCTAGGAACTACCACAAAAAAGAAAAACTGTTCATTACTGCATATCTAATATGTATAAAATTCAAATTTTATTGAAACCATCAACAAAAGTGTCTTAAAAATCATGGCCTCCAAAGAATAATTGAAGAGCTTGGTGGAAAAAGGATGTTGGAAGTGATGACTTTTGGCTAAAACACACAAAAAAATAATTGCCAAGTTTTGTCATGTGGGCTAGTTTTAGTACGTTGATCCATAGATTTACAGACCTAAAATGCCAACCAACATTGTTTTACCAAAGCACTGGCCAGGGGCATCTAGAAAAGACTTGATCTCAATGAACTCAGAAAAATAGGAGAAAAACAGTCTAACAGTGAAACTGGTCAAAAATTTATCTCATTTTTACATGTAACTCATGGAAACAAGCCCACAAATGAAAATTTGGAAAAAATTTTCAAAGATTGAGCATATTAGGCCTTATCTTCATTTACGTCTTTTTTCCACTGACCCCTTTGATGAATTGTTTGAGGTTAGACACTCATCTTGATAGGAAAGGCTTAACCCTTTAGGCACTGATATTAAAATGCATATTCTCCTTACTATTCTCAATACATTTCGTATGGAACTAGTAAGGAGAATGTATCTAAATATCAAGACATCTTGTCCTTGGTGATTGTTTCCTTTATTCTCGTCACTTGAATGTTTGAACAGGTAGTGATGGTGTTAAGAGAAATTTCATTTTCGGCACTGTTAGGGCTTCAAGGATTCAAGAATGAAATGGCCATGTTCATTACTATGATTAGAGACTGACAAAAGATAAATAAATTTGTATCTGTAAATAAACTTGTACTTATCATTTTTTAGTATATAATGCTACGATAAAATGGGAGGTTGCCTTACTTCCAAGATATCTGAAAAAAGATTAAAACAAACAGCTAAGTTAGATTTATATGAAGAAAGCAAAATCGATAAAATTAATGATTAACACAGTCACGTTGTACCGGTAAAGCTGTTCATCACTTCTTTTTTTTTTTTGAGAAAAAGAAATGCACTTTACCTTCAATTTCTGCAAATACTCTTATTAGCTTTCAGAGTGAAAGAGATCTCTTCGATTCCCAATCTTTCCACTCGCAGTTCACACATATGATTTTGCCACAAAAGTAATGCACCTACAAGACTGCGAGCAGTCTCTCTTTCCACTCAGGGAGAGTTGAGGGAAACGATCTGAACAAGCGAGCGGGTGCAAAAATTGCCCGCGGCGTTGGGACATGACACGCGTGTCGAGCCCGCTAGTGTGGTGAGCCGGAAATAGAGACCACAGACTAAGCCACAGTGGTTGAATTATGCGTTGCTCTTACAACGCAAAGTTCTCACTGGCTCTTTCTCGCAGATCTGTCAACGCTCCCTGGGGACTTTTCAACACTTGCGCTAGCGGTTTTAGTTTACAAACATGGCTTTTCTAGTCAAATTTCTTGAAATACGTTAGGATTACTAAAACTGGAACAAAAGCGAGGAGTAGAAGCGCTCCCGTCGGGATGTGATGTTGTCGCCATTGTGCCAAGATCAGCACAGACGTTGGTGAATAAGAGTGTGGTTTGGTGATTTAGCATATACCGTCCGTACCGTACAATTCAGAGACAATTGAATGCAGACAACCAGGGGTGCTTGAAAGACATTTCAGAAGGAAAGTTTAAACTGACTTTTGGTTCTGCCACCCGAATAACGAAATCGTTAACAGAGGGCTTTTAAGCTGGTCTTCCTACAATTTTCTTCAGCGTTAAATTCGAGATCCCTCTCACAAAGTCCAGCGATAAGCACGTTTCTCCTCCTGTTTACAATTGATATTTCAAGGCAACAAGTCCCGCGGTTTAGCGATGATATGACAAAGTGGCAGAAGGATAACAGGAGGAATTCTATTGGACATGCTTACGTGGATTGAAGGATGATATGAAATTGACACTTAAAAATCACTCGGCCGTGAAGGGTCATCCGCTGTGGCTTAGTCTGTAGTCTCTCTTTCCAGCTCACTACACCAGCGGCTCAACACGCATGTCACGTTTCAACATGGCAGGCAATTTCGTGCTCACTTGTTCATTTACCTCGACTGTCCCTGAGCAGAAAGAGAGACTGCTCATTACACCAGCGGCTTGACACGTGTCACGTTTCAACGCGGCAGGCAATTTCACGCTCGCTCGCTCGCTTGTTCGTTTACCTCGACTGTCCCTGAGCAGAAAGAGAGACTGCTCATAGTCTATGCACCTACGACCACTAATAGTAAAAGCTTACGTAAAAACCTACCTTTCATAATTTTATTCCAAGGCAGTGTTACATAGGTTAGGTAAGCAGAGAGTGCATAGCCACTTAGAGATTTCTTTCTGTAAAACAAAATTGAAAACAGAAAATAGAACTTGAGAAAACAAAATCAATGCTAATAGCAATCACAACTGCAATAATTAATTTCCACAGCACTCTGACAATTAGAAAAGACACCACACTGGTACCTGAATTTCATCCAATGTTGTGAGGATGGTGAAAATCCTGCAACGTAAAATATATTTCCTAATTAAAACCTATTGCTCCAATCTAATGCAAGAAAAGTGCAGTTTGCTGAAGTGAATTTATACTGGACTTCCCACTGAGGGGGTAGCGTGGTGGTTAACGCGTTGGACTTCAGATCTGAAAGTCGGTGGTTTTACGCCCAGTCCCCGCCATCGTGTTGTTTCCTTAGACAAGATACTTTGCCCCACATTGTCTTTTTCCACCCAGGTGTATAAATGGGTACTGGTGACATAATGCTGGGGGGGGGGTAACCCTGCGATGGACTAGCATCCCATCCACGGGGGGAGGGGGGGAGTAGCAATACTCTCAGTTGCTTCATGCTACGGAAACTGGAACAAACTCTGACCATGTGGGCCTCCTTGGCCCGAGTGCAACTTTATCCTTACATCTCACTGAAAACTGAACAAACTTATTAATAACAACCTTTCTTCTTTTTGTCCAAGCTGCTGACAGTATATTTGTCGCAGTCTGTCATCCATCTGGTATCATCACTTCTGAGCTCTGAACCACAATAACATTTTTCATCCAGTACAGGCCCTTTCTGGTTTGGTGATGATGATGACGATGGCTTTCTCTCTCCACAGTCTGAACATGTTCTCCTAACAAACAAAAGAACAAACTACATCAGTGCATCTGTACATTGTGTGGTTCCAGAAAAATATCCATACCCCCAAC
Organism: Siderastrea radians; assembly: GCA_964017195.1. NCBI lineage: Eukaryota > Metazoa > Cnidaria > Anthozoa > Scleractinia > Rhizangiidae > Siderastrea > Siderastrea radians. The sequence goes on along the minus strand of OZ024891.1, from coordinate 6,272,665 downwards.
ATAGAGGGTCACTGGAAATTCCAAGGAGGAAGGGGACTTTAAGGCCAAAATTTTTAAAGGAAAGTGTGAGCCTAAACTGGAATTTCCAGAGGGATGGGGGGTTCAAACCAAAAATACCCTCCATTGGGGGAGTATGGATATTTTCTGGAACAACACATTACAGAAAAGCAGAAACAAAGAAGCTAACAATCAAAAGCACAAAGCAAAAAGAAGCACCCATCTTCCTCATTCAAATTTGGTTTGACGAATCAAATAAATTTCCTACCAGCCATTATTTTCCGTGTCCTCTAAGCTGCCTCTCTCCTCCCCTCTCAGTTGCGTGATGGCCATTTCTGCATGTCCTTTCCCTCCAGGACCTTTCATCTTGATGAACTCCACATTAGCAGGTCCTCTCCACCAACCCATGGACACTTTACGTGCCACTTTACTGGCTACACTGGCCTATAGGTTAAACCAAGAAAATATTAAATATTCACAAGCTCCACTGGATCAATAGGAAAGAAGCTTTTCTTGAAATTTGGGATAGCGTATGATTTATAATGCCCATTAATGAAAATAGGGCTGTACATAAAGAGTTGAGAGAATCTGATTACCAGTAAGGCTTTCATTAAGGGCCAAAACCCATAACACCTGTCACGACTGAGTATGCTAGATTGGACCTTGCAACGGGTGAGGTTGCCTTTTGCTGGATAAATAAATTGTAATTTACTCTCAAAGCAACAAGTTTGTTACAGATGTGAAGATCAAGGCAACAGGTGACTCAAAACTTAATAACAGCCCTGAGTCCAGTAAGTCAACAGGGATTAAGTGGAAAAGTATGATATTTTTGTGTCTGAGTAACAGTCACAACTCAGTTAACTGAGGAAATTAAACAAGAAACCAATAAACATTAGCCAAAAAAATGGTTTCAATCAGACAAAATCAGACCACTCAACAAAACCACAGTCCTTATGATAAAATCACAAGGCGGCTCAGTAAGGTTTATTTTAACACACACACACACACAAAATTCTCTGGCAAAGTTAATGTGAGTAAGCAAACCTGTTGTAAAGTGAGGTTTCCAATAAAATAAAAAAAACCTAGGCCACTTGTACAGTGTACAACTTGTCAGACTACATGATTCAATAATAATTATTCACCTGGACAGCATGCGAATCAGCAAAAACAATATTGGTACTTACTCGGCCATCATAAACTTTCTTGAGTGACTCATGTCTTATAGATCCTAAGAAGATAACCCCTTCAACTGATTCAGTCTACAACAAGAAAAAATTCAGCACTTCACTATAATTGTTGAGTTTTATATGCTTCAATTCTTAAAAATAATAAAGTTGATTCATTGTCAAATGATCAATGCAAAGTGCCTCCACATACGCGTACCTTATCTTTGGCTACTAACTCCACACAAACCATCTCATTTTCTTGCAGTGCAAAGTCTCTGAATGTCTGTTGCAGGGGAAAAATCATACCCTTTAACATTTAAGAATTATTCCATGAAAATGCATCATAAAATGAACTCAAAGCCAATGAGACACAGGGTCAAGTTAGCTACCAGTTAGTGCATGACAAGAGTGAGAAAAATGATATTTGTTATATTATGATAATTATTATAGACAACCCCTGAATCATGAGAAATATAAATAAAGAAGCACTTTTTTATGATCTTTTTCACAACTCTACTTGTACTGTATGATACAAGCCAATAGAATGTTAGTAGGGAGCCAATCAGAGAGCATGTTTGCTCATGTCCAGAGGCTGTCTATATAATAACAGCTGATAGCCTATTAGAGGGAGCCAATCGGAGCACGTGCTTGCTCATATCCAGAGGCTACCTATATAATAACAGCTGATAGCCTATAGGAGGGAGCCAATCAGAGTGCATGCTTGCCCATATCCAGAGGCTGTCTATATAATAACAGCTGATAGCCTATAAGAGGGAGCCAATCGGAGCATGTGCTTGCTCGTATCCAGGGGCTGTCTATATAATAACAGCTGATAGCCTATTAAAGGGAGCCAATCAGAGCGTGTGCTTGCTCATATCCAGGGGCTGTCTATATAACAACAGCTGGTAGCCTATTAGAGTGAGCCAATCGGAGTGCATGTTTGCTTATATCCAACGACAGCTGATAGCCTATTAGTAGGGAGTCAGTCAGAGTGCATGTTTGCTTATATCCAACAACAGCTGATACCCTATTAGATGGAGCCAATCGGAGTGCATGTTTGCTTATATCCAACAACAACTGATAGCCTATGAGTAGGGAGTCAGTCAGAGTGCATGTTTCCTCATAACCAAGGACTGTCTATGTAATAATAGCCTTCAAAAATTTTACTTCTTAAATTGAGATATTAAAATGCAGCCTTTTAAAGAGACCTAGATCACAGAAATATCAGAAATTAATGGGTATCTTTATTAAAAACTGGTAAAAAAGAATTTAAAAAAAGTTGACACTGGCTAAAAATAGTTATGGACGTTTCGGCCACTACTGTTGCCTTCCTCAGCAAAGATAAAAACGCAAATGTCTAATGGCGTCCTACTTAGAATATGTAACCGATGTGTGATTAAAAAAAAAAAATCACACCTCGAAGGAACTTTCTGAGTGCAACAATAGTCTCTAGAGTATTCTTAATGACTCTAAAAATTCTTAATGTTATTGTATACGCTTGGTAGCGCTATGTGTTCGTTTATAGTGTTCCTATTTCGCACGGAATGCCAAGCTTCAAGAATTAGTCTTTGTCGCCACGCCAATGACCTGTCGACAATTTCAATGCTCTCCAAATCTATTTGATGACCGCTAAGCATATGGTGTTTGGCCAACAAAGAGTTTTTATCCAATGTTGCTATGGCCTTAGCGTGTTCTTTCACACGTGTTTTTAGCGCGCGTGATGTCTGACCAACATATTTATTCTTGAAATTTCACTGACTTGAACAGAACACTTTCAAGCAATTAAGAATAAGGCTAGTGTAGTTACCATCAAGCTGAGTTTTAAAACACTGAAAGAAGCCTACTGGCAACCCACCCACATTTACAAAGAAAGGAACAACTAACCTCCTCAAAGTTGTCCAAAATAAAAAATATGTTGGGGTATGATATCTCTGCAGAACTCCCTTTGATGTCCATTCTGAAATGACAAGGAAAATATAAAAAAACTATGGAAAAGAGGTTTTAAACTAACTCCAAATAAAGCTAATGTCGTGTTGCCTTATTTGTAAACATAAAAGATGTTCATGAAGGATTAAAAAAATAACTACAAACAATGAAAATACTTCTTTTCATCTGTAGTGAACAACAAGACACAACTTTCAGTTTAAAGTAGGAGGTAAGGATGTGTTTAAGAACTCATTCATTTTAATGGCTTCACTCTTACCTCCTTCTGTCTGGTGATGCATACACCTTCTGCAGAAAGAACATGTGGGAAAAAAGCATAATAAATAAAATAATAATACAATATTTTTAACAATGAAGATGATTCAAATGATTGAACTCAAAAATTTGGAAAACTATGAAAAACTGAAAGTTGTCACGGGCCTGGTAATGTGAAATGTAGCTATCCTTATCATTCATATTTTGCATTATCATGTGTTATAATCCACCAAACATTTTTGCTTGCATGTGACTAGTCAAAAGGCATCACGTGATGCAATTTCAAATTATTGAACTCAAAAAACTGGAAAACTATGAAAAACCGAAAGACCACGGGCCTAGTAATATGAAAAGTAGCTACATGTGTCCTCATCACTCATATTTTAAATTATCATGTATTTGTGAGGTTCCAAAATATCCATACCTCCCCCACAGATGGTTTTTCACTTTGAAGCCCCCCACCCCTCTGGAAATTCTAGTTTAGCTTCACACTTTCCTTTAAAAGTTTTGGCCTTTGAGATCCCCCCCCACCCCCCTAGGAATTTCCAATGACCTTCCATGAGGTGGATATGAATATTTTCTGCAACAACACATTATAATCCATCAAACATTTTTCCTTGCATGTGACTGGTCAAAATGCATCATGTGATGCAATGTGCCCCAACTTAAACAGGTAGATCTCAAATGACATCCCTCAAACGACATCTGCCATTTTTCAGAACTCGAGTTAAAAGACATTTTTAAAAAATTTCAAGACAGAATGTAGCATTTTGTTGCTGTGATAGATGAGGACATCAACATGCTTGTTGATAAAATGATGCTAGGAAACACTACAAATTCAACATCCTATGTAGCTATCTTTTTTTGCATTTGCATGACTTTCAGCAAAAATATACAGCAACCTTTATTTGACTTTAAAAATATGCATGTGTATTTACATGTCCTTTTACATTATCTGTTCCTTGAAGCTTGCTTACAGTATTCCTTAGCTTTTCTCTCCACAAACTGTTACTGATCAGTTTATGCCCCCAGAAAATCCATGCATATTTTCATACCAATTAAAGGTTGTTGTCCATACATGTATACTGGTCGCATTTTATGCAGAGCTCAACTATCCAATAAAAATTGAGAATGGCTCAAATTAAAACCAACTCAGGTGCACTTACGAGTATTATAAAGCCTTGAGTTTGCTTCCTAGAACCTGCATCTGAATTTTGCTTTCTGCATGCACCAGAGCATAAAGGAATTTTTCTTTTTTGGGGGGGAGGGAGGGGGGGGGGGTTCTTGTATTTTGGTGCTGATTTGGAATTGAATTGTTCTCCGTGTTTTGCTGACCTGCACTGACAAAAGGAACCTAAAACTCTATTAATTTACACCACCAAACCAACATTCATACCGAACAACAACCACAGACATTTTTTATCGTCACAGAAATAAACGGCACTTACTGACCTGTGATATTCTACTTAGAACTTTCATTTCTTTTTCATGAGGTTTTGTGCAAATTGCACATGTCAGTGTGTATTCAAACTGCAGAAAAACAGTAATTAAGCATTGAGTAATGACTGTTTGATATTTATACAAATGCTATTCTCTGAATTAACAATGGCATACAGAGATCACTCAGTCTCAAATTCTCTCTGCACCCTCCAAGATAATAGACTGGCTGAACTCATGACAATATATTAACCTTCACAGCATTATAAAATTTCTTCCAAATGAGGAAAATCATATTTCAATACACATTGAGGTATTGATTTTTTTGTCAATGTAAAGAGTAGGATATCAATATCCCCACTGCAATGACACCCTTATCAAAATTAACTAGCTAATAGCATGAACAACCTTAAAGGTTTTGGTACATAATCAGAATATCTTTGGAGTATTCCTTGGAAATCTCTTGCCTTCACTTACTTGGTGTAATATTAAGTTGAGATAAACAGACTCCTCCCAGTCAATACTTGGATCACCAAGGCTGAAAATAAATCAGAAAAAATTTATAAATAAATTTCAATGTTCAAATCTATACCAGACTGGACAAGCCTTATGGTTAATTACAAGGCAATATGTTTTCAATAAAGAACTTATCTCTTATCATAAAATACCTGAACCAAACAAACATTACAAACCTTGGTAGAACTTTGGAGTCTTTTCTGAACACTGCAATTTTTGACTACATGACAAAAAAAAAGGAGACAGCTGAGACAGCTTCAGCAACAAGTTTGTTGACCCTTTCACTCCCAAGAGTGCCTAAAATCAAAATTCAAGACGAATCCCAAATTTCATTTTGAAAAATACTTAAATTTAAGTAGTATCACGTGAAAGTACTGCTGAAGAGGTTTCATTTGAATGGTCACACCATAGGATTTTATCCACAAACTCAAAACTTAAGAATCACCTTAATGTCTCCATGACTGATTTTGGGAGTGAAAGAGTTAAGAAACCAAGTCAACACAATTTATTTAAAATTTAAAGTTTTAATGTGGCTAAATGTAATTTAGGCTAAGTTAAACTCAAAGCAATGCTGGTCAGCAGTCTTCCACATGGCAGGCTTGCGGGGTGGCCGGGGGGTTGCCGCAGGGGCCTTTTGTGTTTTACAGTTCGGATTTTGAGGTCAATTCATTTCACGTGCTTGTTCGCTAGTCGACCGTTCTCCGTACTTTCACTCCCTGCCCTTCCCCCCGTTTCATTTCCTGTTATGGTAAGTATGTGGTAAGTATCGTTGTTCCACTGTGTGACAGTGCGACAGTGCCTGGTGGTTGCCGCTCACAGGGTTGTCATGGTTTCCCGACGTGCTTGGCTCAATTGCTTCTGGCTCCACCATTCTTTCAGGCACCTTCCCCAAGCTCATCTATTGCTGATGAGTTTAACACTGAATACATACACTTACTGATTCAGTGTATCTAACAAGTAAACAACCACAACCAATTAATGCAGTGTACCTCTGTTTCCTTGCCAACTTTTCCATCTTTATTTGCACTCTTCCCTTTAACATAGAAAAGAAGGTCGTCCCTTGTGTCATCATCACTACAAACAAAGTACTGGGAGAACAGTCTCGTCCAGAAAGATTCAATAGCCAGGACAATAAACCCCTCTGTAAAAATAATGGCAAAATACAGTTATATGAGGTTAAATGTATTTAACCAAGTTAACCTACAATGAGCACGTGGTGATCAAGCGGTGATGGTCAGCGGTTGTTCAGGTACTGTCAGGCTCAGTTTGCATAGTTTACTGCAATGGCGAGCTGTGACTGCTTGCACATGTTTTGTCTAGGTATTTTGCAGCATTCTGCTTGTTTTTTCTACCCCGGCCCGCCCTCCCTCCCTCTTATTTTGTTTTATTTACTTCTTTTTGTTTTTCTCTTCACTGACTAAGTCAGTGTGACGGGTGCCGGGGCGTGTGGGGCTCATGGCTGGGTTCCGGGGATTTGCCAGTAATGGAGTAGTCCATCTGGGGGCCGGCTGACCACGGGTAGGTACATTTCGCTGACCCCCAGTCCATGGACCCCCACGATGGACTACCAAAATGGACTACCTAGATGGACTACCTATATGGACTACCTAATCAACTACCCTAAAAAAAAATAGAAAGAAATATTACCCCTTGGTTGTTTGTTTTGATCGATTCGCCGCGATCCGCCATCTTGTTTTCATTTCGTGTTTATTACCGCTGCTCAGATGTTCTGCAGGCGCAATCGTTCGCATGATGGCTGGCATGTCGGATGGTGAGTGAATATATTTAACAATTATTCTTCGAGGGCGCGCTGGATATCAAATGATAGATAACCAACGAGGCGCGTAGCGCCGAGTTGGTTATAATCATTTGATATCCAGCAAGCCCGAGTAGAATAATTGTTTTATTAAAAACTTAAAACCACTATTTAAAACAAAAAAATCAAGAAAGAACGGGAAAAATGAGAAAAAAGATAAAAAGGTAACAAGAATTGATCACATGACCAAATGAAAAAGGCGCCAAAACCTTGCAAAGTGTTGCAGTGTTTCACTCGCAAAGCTGAATGAATCGATGAAAACTGCTCGAAAGTGAACAAAGTGGCACAAGTTTTGGACAAAATCTAATTATTGGCTTTGAAATATGGTACTTGTTTGATTTTTCCTGAAACATTGTTGTGATCATCGTTCAAAGCAGATTGAAGCTGTACAATTTCACCATATTAGCTGCTGAAGTTGAAATGGAACACGCTTGTAATCTGTTCGCACAACAGAGCCATCATGTGCGTGTTTGATTGAACTGAAGACAGAACTACACTGAATTTGAAATTGAAGAGGTAATTTCTATGCAGCTCAGAAGTAAGATTACTGTAACGAGGAACATTGAAATTCACCATCATAGTTTGTTAAATGCAAAGCACAAATTGCAGTTGCTCTCGGTTTAGAGGTTGCGCTGGGACGCAATGATAAAAACAACGTTCAAACAACTGGAATAGCGATTCAACTCCGTTTACATGGCATCCGATTTCCATCCAAGCATTTGGACCTGTTGGAACACAGAGCTACAACGAGTGCAGGTAAACCAGTGTCAATTTTGCGTGTTAAAGCCAAAAAAAATCTCGCCCTTCCTTCCTTCTTGGTAGTTTGCAGCTGTAGTTTGTTTAGTACTTGTTTACACTGCTTCATGATTTTCGCACAAACTCACCATTAATGTGTGATAGTTTTTATTAAATGCTCCTGCCCCATTTCACTGTTTTATTTTATGTCTTGTCTCGATATTTTGAAGTGGAAAGCCTTCCTGATAAAACTTACTGTTTGTTCAATTTTAATGATCGACGTGACAATCGATGAAAGAAATTAATTGTAAACACAACACTTGATGCTTCAATTTCTATTTCTGCACAGTTTCTTCAAACAATTTTGACTTATGTTAGACGACGCTGTTGGTGATGCTTGTTGCTGACGCTGTTGGAATTTCTGCTTAATTTACATTCGCTGCCAAGTGATTTCTCTCGTCCAATTTTCTCACCGGGTTGCTCAAGAGGGAAAAGGTTTCAGCTCACTTTGCTCATTTTATTGTTGAGTGTTCATTGACCATATTTGGTCACAGCACGTATATGAGCTGATAGCCTAGCTCCGTTCAGCCAATCAAAATGCTAGAAATCCAATATACCTAGTCCAGTTTTTAATAATTGAATTTATAATCGTTTGCATCTCTGTCTTTCGAGTAAACTTTGGAAGCCGAGAACATGCAAATTCGAAACCACATTTTTCCTTGATAACTGTCTTCTCTAAATTTGTAGACGATTCCTTGCCTGGCGTCCTCGACGCTGATGCCTTTGAAGAAGGTAAGCCCCAAGCTTATTACTGAAATCTCAACTTTTCCCATCTTTGAATGTGCTTTCACAGGAACAAGTGGCTAAGGTTTTTTGAAAAAAAAATTGTATTGTATTTGTATTTTCTGTATTTGCAGACGATTCCTTGCTTGGCTCTGGTGCCTCTCAAAAAAACAACACCAGGCCGGGAAACAACTCTGGCTTCTTGGAACTGTAACATCTAATAGCCAGTTAAACACAGGGGAACAATTATTAGGAAATGTGGCAAGCCAGAAGATTAACAGGCAAGGATAGGTTTAGTATTGCCCTTTAATCCCATATCAACATACCAATTCTCCTGACTGATCTTCATACATTTCCTTATTGTTTTGGTTTGGAGAATTTTTAAAAGATCAAACCATTTTTCCTTTTTTTCCTTTGGTGATCATTTTCTTTATTCTCATAACCTTTTCTCTTCCTTTTACTCTATCTTTTTTCCAATGATTTAACTCTTGCATTGTCACAACTTATGTTCTGACATCTCCTAAGCTTTCCAAAATCTTTCCCCTTCATTTTACAAAAGTTAGCAGGACAATACATTCACAGAATGTTAAGCAGAGCCATTCAAATATTTATTTCCTCACATATGCACATTTAATTCATCTTGCACAATTCAAACCCCTAACAAATTCCATGAGTCAGATCTCGGAAAACCCATGAATCTCACACCTTGACACAAGCCCCACGCAATTACAACGCATTAAACTTACCTTCACTTTCCTTGTCAAGGAGCTCTCTTCGCCTTTCCCGGCAAATGCTCTCCAAAACTTTCGTTATGCTATTGTGTCCTGCATTCTGGGCGGCCGCCATATTAGTTTATGAGATCACGTGATCAGATAAAGTCTTTGCACTTTCGGTGTTTCTTCGTGTTTCTCTACACAATGTATGTTACCAGTCTTCCCGCGGTTGTTAATGTAAACATACGTGTCTGGCACGCCTGGTCAATTTAGAACGTTGTAATATCGATAAATTCCTCTACTTTTGCCGATAAAATATCACAATAATAGCCTTTCATCTTCGATTGAAAGACGACGAAGGAATATGTAAAGACTTAAAGAAGCGCTTGGTCTTTTTCATTTGTCGATAAATGACCCATATTGCTATGTTTTCGTCCTTTTAACTGGAAGGAATGAAACAACCTGGATATGACGCCACTTACAATAAGTTTGATGCCTGACGAGTGAACGTGCTTTGCAATTGATCTGTTGTTCTACGTACATTTATGGAGAAGAAATCAAGGTTCGAACTCATTAAGATTGTAGAGACACAGAAAGAGCAACTGGGTCGTTATGAAACCAGGCTTAGAGGTGAGGATCGAGGATCCTTAGAGGTGAGGATCCTGCGAGGATCTTCTTTACACTTAAAACTGAATACGTTAATTTAGCCTGCCTAACAGGCGTAAACGGATAGGGAGTATGGGAAGCGAGAAAGTGGGAGCCCCCCCATTTTTTTTCCCAAAGTTATTTAGTAATAGTTAACGCAAAAGTTGGGGGGCACACAGAGTGTATTATGGGGGATGTGGAAGTGGTCAATGTACTGAAAGACGTCACAAAACTCTCTTAAGGCATTAGAACTGGTTGAAGGTGAAAAATAAATCATATCCAAAAGTTCGATTATTTGAAAGATAATACAAAATGTAACAAAACTGCAAAAGATGAGAGCTTTATTCCTATTAGGAGCAGAGAAAATGAAGAATGAAGTTGGTTGTTATGCGTGTTATTTTTCCGTCGATTTGTGAAATTTGAAATAATGTGATGATTCTCATGTTGACAGCTATTTCACGTTCAGTCAAATTCAAAAATGTGATCGCAAAAAATTTGACGAAAAGACCGTAATATACTTTGGCATTACATTTCTAAAAGCAGTTGACAACCTCTCTTTCGAGTTTTTGGCCTTTCTTAGGCCAAACTCAGGGTGAAACTTGTAATGCAGTATGCATTGCTATGCTATCCGGGCTTTGATTGGCAGGTTTGTTCCTCAGACATATTGAACAGTGGTATACACATGAAAAGCAAACATGGCGCTGCTGAATTTCAAAGATGCAGGGGTGAATTTTGCTGATATGTTCGCCACTTTTGCGGCCGCAACAGACAGTGCGGAAAGTCATTTGAAGTCAAAAGGTATAGAATTAAAATATCTCTATGAAATTTGGAGTGTTTGTTGCTATAATGTCGAGAAAATGGCATATAAATAGTCGGTTCAAAGCAGACAATTGAGAGGAAGTTACGATCGTATTAAGTTCATGAACTTGTGAAGAAGGTAAAAGCAGTATATCTCCAAAACTAAATGATACCATCAGCTGGGTATTTTCAAGAAATTTGAACTTTTTAATAGTAAATCTGCTCCAAATGAATTTATTTTTGTAGCTATACAGGGAAAGCTTCAAATGCACAATCTTTATTTTTGAGACTGCAATTTTTTAAAATGTGAATTCACACCTATGTGAAAATTGACATCTGAGATATCAATTTCCTAAAAGTTTAGGTTTTGCTGAATAAGTCTAGTATGTAATTTTTATCTGGAATGATTCTGTAATGTTTGAGAAATAATTTTTTTTGAATTAACATGTTTTAACCAGTTCTAATACCTTAACTGCTTCAAATTTATTAAATTAAAATAAATTATTATTTGTCATTCAAAATCTTCACAAGAGCCCTTTGTTATTTCAGTCCTAAAGCCCCATGTTTGTTCCCCTTTTGGGGTACCAAAATGGCAAAGCTAATGGCAACCTCGTTCCCAGGGTCTGAAACATCTCTTATTTCTCCCTTAAATTGGTTAAAATCTGCATCCTACTTCAAACCAAGATAACTCAAAAATCATACCTTTTGGAGCCATACATACGTACTTATGCAGGAGTATGCCCTCTGAGATGCTTTTTTTTATGTACCTATCTACAGATGTGGTCCGTGCCTACAAGAATCTGTTACAGGAAAAAGAAGCTTTGGAAGCCAGTGTCAACGTCTTGACAACCAACAGTAATCAGACAGCAAAAAACCCTAAGAAGGAAGCAGCCGATCACGACACGAAAGATCACAGCGAGACGCAGGGGGATGAAAAGACCAGTGCAAGTAAACCTGAAGATGCTAAAAGTCCTTTGCATGAAGATAGTAAGGAGAAAGATCAAATTATGGATCATCCTTTGGCAGTGAAAGACGATGAAGTGGAAGATGCAAATCAGTTTCAGTCTAATAAGGTTTGATGTAATTGATGGATAGAGAAAGTCCTGGCTTTGTAGCCTTTTGGCCCTTTCAGCCCCAGTGTTAACATCCATATTCTCCTCACTATTCTCCTTATATTTCTTATGTTACCGCTTAGGAGAAATTGATCAAAAATCAAGACATTTGATCATTGATGATCATCTCCTTTATTCTCGTTACCTGTATGTTTGATCAAGGAGCAATGCTGTAAGGAGAAACTAGACACTTGTCACTACTGGGGCTTAAAGGGTTAGGATGATCTTTGCAGATGTCACTGTTTACATCCTTGGATCAAGCAAGTTATGCAATAAAGAACAGATATTGTAACCAGAGAGAGTAGACAAAATTAATTTTAGTTAAAGCAAAAAGGTAGAAACTTACTTCAAATGATGCATTTAAAAGCTACAACATTTGCAGGCATTTGTAATGCTAGTTGGCAATTGCCACACAGCCATTAGCTTGCATAACAGGCATTTATTGAGGCAAGCATGGAGCGCAAGACATTGAGTGTGAAGCCAACATATGCAAATAGCTCATTCAATATTCAACAAAATCTTCTCATATCAACAGTTACACTATTAAATGGAATAGTTGCTACCACTTTATCTTATCAATAGGTAATTAGTTTCACTACATATAATTTTCCATAAATGTATCCTAATGAGTAGAGATGAAAGGATGCCAACATAAACAAACATCCCCCAGTGCTTTCAATAAGTACCAACAACCCCCAAAAAGCGTCTGAAAATTCGCTCAAAGTAGTCGGCTATTATTTTCCCTAAATTGTTACAATTAAAGACAGATTTCTTTCAAACCTTGTTGATACAGTCGGCTTCTCTACTCAAACCAGCTGCCTACTTCAAAGTTTATTGAAACCTCTGATCACCCTATGTGAAATGCTAAGGAGAATTTGTCAGGTTAATTATGCGAAGCCATTTTAATTTTAATTAGTGAATCTTTATGTGTTTAATTTAGGAAAACAGCTCTCCTAGCCAAGCTGAGTTAGAGGCACAGCAAGAGAAGATCACAACTCTCAGTGCATCACTCGCCACTGTCATGCAGCAAAAATCCAAGATGGAGGCCAGCTACCAGGCAGATAAAAGGAAAATGATGGTACTGCATGGTTATTACCTTTGAGAAATCATAAACTATTAAGTGTACTTGTTAAAAGGATCTTGATGTCTTAAATTTACTTGATTTCCTTTAGCAAGAACATGAAGTTAAAATGAGAGAGCATGAAGAGGAAAGAGAGAAGCTGAAACAGAATATGGAAACACTAGAGGAACAACTCCAAGAGGTTTGTTAGGGTTTTCTTTTTCTTGCTAACAGCTGTGGACATGACTTATATACAAGAGTGCTAGATCACGTTTTCTTTGGAGAGCCGACCAGGCATGGCTGAGTTGAACATCGCTTACCCCACCCCAATATCAGCATGTATTTTCCCCTCACTGTTCTTCATATATTTCTTTTGGTACTAGATGGGAGAATTTGCATAAAAATCAAGTCATGTGATCTCTGATGATCATTTTTCTCTATTCTCATGACCTGTATCTTTGATCAAGTAGTGATATTGTGAGGAGAAATTAGATGCTTGTCACTATTGGGGCTGAAAGGGTTAATGGGCGAAAGGGGGTCGAATTGTCAAGTACTTTTGGTGTAGTGTACATTCTTTTTGCAATAATTATTATTTGTGACTGCTTTGGGAAAGCAACAATCAAAAGATATTTTACTTCCAAGGACATAGCATGTAATTGATCGTTGTCTTTTAGAAAATACATTAGATTTCTTTATTCACAATGGACCGTGGTGGATCTCTACTAACAGTAATTATTTCTAATTAGTTAACGTGCAAGTTGGGTTGAATCTCTTAGGCGATATTTACATGGACCGGACCAGAACCATTCTGAACTGAACCAGACTGGATCAGCTTCTGTTTACATGGAACAGTTTGGAACCTATCCAGGTGTTCACACGGGACCGTTCTGGAACCAGTCCGAAACGGATCCAGATCCGTTCCAGAACGGTCCCTTGTAAACAGAAGGTCTATCCGGTCCGATTTTAGAACTGGATCCATTTGGATCCATTTGGAACCAGTCCTCTGTAAACATTAGTTAGTTAATTCTGACTTTCGAAAATTGTTTCAAATTAACCACAGCTCAAGCTACGTATGCGTCATGAACAGCAAGCTCGTGAGGAGGAACAAAACAACCATGTGCTTATGTTGCGTGAACTACAGATGTTAGTTTCCAGTGAACGCTCAGCAAAAGAAGACCTTGAACAACAGCTAGAGGATGCCAAAGAGCAGATCATCCTGACAAAGAGATTACCGGGCAGCAAGACTGAAGAGTATGAACGCCAAATCTCCCAACTGCAATTAGAGTTGCAAGAAGTTCAGAGAAGATTAAGAGAGGCAGAGAAAGCTACCTCTCAACCTTCGCCACTGCTTGTTCAGTTACAGGCAGAGATGTCGAAGATGAAGAAAGATCACGCTGAGGCTGTCATCAGGGAGCAGAAGAGAGCTAATGATGCTGAAGAGAGGTTAAGGATTATTACAAGCTTAGAAGAGTGCAGGGTAGCAGATTTAGGTATGAATCAAGTGGCTTTGTCTTTGTATTTTGAGAATTACAGTTTGTTGTCAAACATAAAATGTGTGGAGTTACAGATGTACAGTGGTCTAGTGGATAAGATTTACCTCAGGAAGTTTTCGCGCGTGTTCATGATTTGTTTCAACTGCCAGTATTTGAAATAATCAAAGCAAAGCCCTGTTTATAGGCCCGTTGGAGTTAAAATGACACTACTGTCATAGAAAAAAGCATTGTTCAATTCACCTTTCGGAATTCTGAAAACTGAGAGAACGTCAAGGCAGATTTCTATAACTTTCTTGGACCGTTGGACGACAAATCGAACTGTAAGTGCCTCTTCACTAAATAACCCAAAAATCGATGTGGGTTCATCAGCGTTTGTTAAACCAATGAAATTGCTACCTTCCCAGTTCGTTTGTTGTTTCGGTGTGTTCAAGCATATCTTCGTTTTAAGGTCAAACAGAAACTGTTCTAACTTTTGCTTCTAATGTCCTCTATTATAACAGAGGCTAAGCTGTCTGAGCTGTCAGAGGTTGTTGGAAATTATGAAAAACTGCGACTCCAAGACCAGCAGGCGATCCAAAAACTTAAAGATCGCTTGCAGCAGCTGGATGTGGAAAATGCAACATTAACGAGACAGATTAGTGTAGATGAGAATCGTACACCAGACAACGAAAGGGAAGTCGGAGATGATGAAACACCAGAAGACTTAAAGAAACAAGTTATGAAGCTGAAAGGATTACTAAAGATTGCTTTGGATTCATCTGACAAACCATTGGATCTGGGTAGGGACAAATGGCATGTGTACAGCAACGAGTATTGAATACACGCACTATCCCCTTTTCTCTTGAATATGCTAGTTATTGAACTCTTTACAGTACCACTCAAAGTAAGTTACCACCCTCTCGCGAGACGCCAATCTGTATCCCTCGACACACGATTCTCCTCTGGAGATACGCGAATCGCGTCTCGAATAACGAGACAGCTGTCATACGACACGCACAGAAAACTGTAAGTTCCAAGCCTTGAACTTCTGTCGAGAAATAAATAGCCTTTTGTAAAACGAAACGATGGAATGCAAGCAAAATTGTTACGAGACCCTACCAACATACGTTCAAACGGCAGTCGGTGAGACGAGTTAACTTTCAAGTGCAGTTCTCATATGGGAAGTTATTTAAAGTAGTCCTGGGCCCTGATTTGGTGATTTTTACGTGTTTCTTTTTTTGGTCTCTGTAGAATTAGAAGAGCTGAGCAAGTCGGAGTTGGAGTCCGTGTTTGTTAGTGATCCATCTCACAAGGTTTGTCAACAGCAATTAAGACAACTGAAGGAAGAGTTTGAACGATACAAAGTGAAGACACAAGCATTGCACAAGAACAAATCATTCAAAGAACTCAGTGGACAGCTGGAAAACTTAGAAAAATTAAAAGGCCAAAATGAGGAGCTAGAAAAGCAACTTCAAGAGTTAAAAGACACGAGCAATGAAAGAGAACTCGACCAGAAAAAGGTCATTACAAACTTACGAGATCAATTCAAACTTATGGAAAAGAATTATAAACATGAAAAAGAGGAATCAAACACTGTCTACAAACAAAAGCTTGAGGAACTTGAAAGGCAAGTTTTAAACCAAAGGGAACGGACATTAGCCCTTGTCGCTGAGAAGGACTCTGAAATTGAAATGCTTAGAAGTCGCAGCCCTTCTGCCAGTCCTTCGGCTGAGAGCGGTGCAGCGAGATCGGCCTTTTCTTATCAGAGAAAATTTGTGGAGATTACTGGTAGTACCCAGGCCTCCTTGGACTCGCCCCAGGACTCTGAAGCTGATGCCGCTGTTCATCAGTTGCTGTCCAAGCCTTCTCGGGTTAGTGCATTTAATATGACTAATTTCATTGGATCTTGGTATCACGCAGCTCTATTGTTTCCAGGGCTAGGGTCCATTGTTTTGTTGTTTGTTCTATTGTTTTCTCAGCAAATCAGAGAAGACCTTGTAAGAGCTGCGTACCGCCTGGATATAAATGCTCCACCACAATCTATGAACATGCTATGAATGCGGCCTGTGAATGTAAACTGCTTTGATTCTTAGATGTCTGCCAAGATAAAATGATAGCAAAACATTGAAAGGCGCCATAAAAATACAATTGAAGCGTTTTGTTCAAAAGCGAGATGGAATTGTTCCAAGTTTCCTTTATATTTCACATACACAGTGGTTACCAGACACCAGCTCCGTATTGATTAATTAAGCCTGCATTTTTTTAATGGAACCATTGTCGTGCCATACACATCGCATATGCAAGTCACTTCATTATACCGGTCCAAAGCAGCATTTAGAACGGTCCCAAAATAAACAGTCAGCCTAGGTGGTCTCTTTGTAAACTATAAGTACTGTTATGCGTTGACACGCACTTCTTTGTGCATGCTTGGCAGGTTACTGGCAGTGAGTCTACACTGGTCCACTACGCGCAACAACAGGCCAGAAGAGAAGCAGAGAGCTCCGCAATACGACGCCAGAAAAATGAACTTGAAGTTGCGTTGAGAGATGCTGAAATTAGGTACTTTGGTTTGTATTAAACAAAACTTGTTAAGTCGCTTTCAGGCCACTTTTGGCCCTCGCAGCCAAAGCTTTTAAAACAGAGTCTGAGGCATGCAGCAAGCAGAAGGAGTCTCCTCCGACTGGGAAGCTAGTCCATCGCAGCGTTTTCCACAGCATATTCAGTCTATTTTCCTTTGCATATTTACGATTAGCTGGTATATACTTGCTGGAGAGGGAATGTGGAGTCAAAACGTTTTATTTTCTAATTTGACCACACGAAGACACCGAAATTCAGGGCCCGTTTCTCGAACTTTTCGGGCCCGGAAAGCTTTTTTACGAGCGCAAGGTTTACCAGTAAAGATTTAAATTCTATTAGTTTTTAAAGCTAAGCAGTAAAATTGTAAGTTGACGAAACAAGTCGAGTTGGTTTGCGGACTAAAGCTACATTACTATTCTATAGATTTTGATTTTTAAAAATAATATAGCTCCGGGCCCGAAAAGTTACCGAAACAGGCCCCAGATCCTGAAAGTCCTCCACGCTGACCAACAGACGACCGTACTTCCATCTGATACATTAGAGAGTAAATACTATCTTTTATATCGTTATGTATTTTTCCTGTTTCAGAGCTGAAAAGCTTATGGACCAAGCCAATGTTCTCAAAGAAGAAATCAGGAAGCTTGAAAGAGACAGGTAATGGACATAAACATGGGGTATTTTCTCGATAGAGAAGTCTTTCAACCAAAACCAACACTGGTCAATCACAACAAACGTAAATAACGCGATACCCGGCGGGAAGCGCGGGAAAAATGCGTGCGACAAAGGCACCGTTGGGTTCAGTTCTAGTATTGTGATTGGTTGAAAAGTGGCGTGAGTTTCTTTAACCAATCACAGAGTGAACTGCCTGAGTAAAACGAAATCAAGATAACGTGAAATACTGACGACAAATGACGACAATCGATACTCCCCGCTTTATACTGGAAAACTGCTTGAGAACATGGTGTTGACCTTTTACATTGTCTTACTTTGTAGATCCCGTGAAAGTGCGAACTTGGAATATCTGAAGAACATTGTGCTTAGATTCATGATGAGCACCAGTTACTCTGTCAAGCAACAAATGATAACAGCTATAGCTACTATACTGGAGTTTAGTCCTAAAGAGGTAAAACCTACCTTGCTACAGATAAAAAGGAATTAATAACAAGTTAGCCGTGGTTACACACACCGTGAGAAAAGCACTTTACCGCGGTATACAATGCTTCATCAAACATAGAACAAATTGTTCCCAAATAAGGTACACTTGGCCTATCACCGCTGAAATTATCGCTCCGATGTACACACAAGTTTGTGATTGGCCTCCATTTTCCCGCTCGCGCATGTTTTGTTAGCTGATGCAGCTGAACGGTTGAACGTTCACCGGTTCCGGTGGTGGGCCTGAGTTCCCTCTCGCTTACGATCCGCGCTCGGTTTTGGGGGTTTTCGTGCTTCAAAAAAAAAAAAAGCGTTGAGGTCGACTTGTGGGCAAGTCTAATGAAAAAAATGTGTGATCTTCGCCAAACATGAGAAACAATTTAAATGCACAGTTGCGAGAGGTGGCGAAACGATAATTAACGATTATTCACCGAAGTGGAATGAATAGCGTTCTATCACTAATGCTGTTCTCTGATTGGCTACGCTACTCACTATCTATTCTGTTGTAGATAGTGAGTAGAGTGTTTTCCGCGCGCGGTGTGACCTATTTATATCATTTTTCAATAAAAACATGTAGTGTCTGTTGTTAAGTTTTGAACGTCTAGTAGATTTATACTGAAACAATTAGATTATTCGCTCTCGATTTCTATGCGTGATAGTTGATGAGGCCGAAGGCCGAATCAACTATCACGTGATAGAAATCTCGAGCTCATAATCTAATTGTTAATTAGAGTAGCCAATCAGAGCGCGCGAAAAACACTGTCCACTGGATTGGTGTAAACTAAAACAAGTTCTCCCAACACGGTGTTAAATAAGAATGTTTGATTGTTTAGCCGGGCTATTACTGTCTCCTTCTATTGAAACTCACTTCAATTCTAAGGCCGAAATGTTCGGAAATCAAAGTATGTATATATCTACAGGGTTTTGGTTTATTATTTGTCTTGGCTCCTGTTACTTGTGTTAGCTACTACATTGTAATGAAATTTTTCCTTTTCTTTTAACAGCTGAATCAAGTGAGAAAAGTTCAGTCAGGAACGTGGTGGGGGACTTAACTGACAAGAAGCTATTGATAGCCTACAAGCCTGCTACAGGCCTTGAGAGGGAATAAACATGCGAACGGGGAAAATAAACATTAAGGGATAATGAAACCCTCGCTAAACGTACACGCAAGTTAAGAAATGCCAACTCACGTACACAGACTTCGAAAGATGACCAAACGGAATTGCATCCGAGTAGTATCACCTTACATACTGTAAAAACTCAATTTTAAATTTCGGCTTTACAAAAGAAAACAATACCGGGACCAAATTGCGTCGACTTGCTTTTGGCTAGACTCTCTCAAACGTCCCTCGCTTTTCATCTCCGGTTCCGGTGGTGGGCCTTCGTGCGCTCTCGCTCGCGCTTCGCGCTCGGTTTTTGGGGATTTTCGTGCTTCCGGAAAAAATTTCTAAGCTCGACTTTTGGGCACGTCTAGCGTTTGGCCACCCTAAAGAGATTCAAAAGAAAAAAAAAAGCTCACACGAAATGCAACCGCTTGAAGTGCCTACTTTTAAATCTCTTTACGGTGGCCAACAACTCAACTTGTATCAAACTAAAGTGATTCTGACTACTCCACCGATGTACCACGGTTTCTATGGTTACTAATACCTTGCTCGCACGTTAGAAAGTTGCGTCTAATGAACTCACAGCTTTGTTTAGTCGGAGTCTAAGAGTAGAATGTGAGCAATCGTTACTTGCCTTCAAAGACAGTTGAGCGCGCGAAGAATCAGGAATGGCGCGATGTTAGCTTCGCTGCTCCTCTGCTATCCTTGAAGAGAAATAACTGCTCGCAGTCTGGTCTGGGTGGCGAGGCTCTTATGGTCCCAGATTTTGTCAAGATCGACTAACAGTGAGGTCCACCAGTCACACTGTTTAAGATCCTTCGTTTCAGGCACGAAGTCTCAAGAATGAACAATTAATGACAGAAAATATTTTTAGAATCTAGTTCGTGCAAAGTGTAGATTTTTCTAAATATTTTAAGGCTACCTGTGAGGGATTTGAATGGTTTTATTCCGTCGCGCGCGCATTATTGTTTCTCACAACTGCTGCGTTGGCCATTGTCCATATCTCGAATACAACTCTCACATATTGCAAACCATTTCCTTTCTTTTCCCTTTATTTTTGTTATTATTTTTATTTTTTGGAGGGGGGTGGGGCGTGGGCTATTTATTGAACGGTCGAGGAAAAGAGGGGTAACACAAGACAAACCTAATGAAAACAATGCGACAATTATTTTGTGAAATGTCTGCAACAGTGCTCATCGAATGAAATTTAGTAAATGTTTCTAGTGATAAAATAAATAAATACAGTACAATACAATACAAACTTTGTTGGCACTCCCCCAAGGGGCTTTTTAGTGACAATGCGAATACGATTTGTATTTACCAAGATATGGCTGGGTGTGTTGTTTTCGCAAGTTATCGTAATAATCATCGGTTTTTCGTGCCTGAGATAAATCCGTAAAGGGAAATCTGTAATGATAGGGTGTGCATCAGGCGAATTATTTAACTAAACGGGGATAGGCTAGCAACAAAGTACTCGCGTTCTGCGGTCTCTCCGTGAGACCCTGCAGCCTTCGTCAACGTTATAACAAGAAAACAACATGTTCAATAGTAGCTAAAATTAAATGCAATCGTCATTTATTTACCGAAGAACTCTTTTTGTTAACAGCGTATCTGACTAGGGTGCGCACCGAATAAATGGGGAACAAGAGAGGATGAACTAAGAGAGTGAATCACCGTGCTCCATGATAATTATTTGAAATTTGTTCTTAGTTCGCAGCTATCCTGCGAGGGTTATTTGTATCTGTTGTTTCCATGTCAACGATGTTAAATTACATGACGAAATGTTAACTGACCAATGAGGCGTCGTCCTTAAAATAACCATGCAGTGTGAACAGAACCATAAATAGATTTCAAATAATTTTCATCGGCGGAAGAGGCCCATGTTGGGGGAATTTGCTGTCTTCCTTCATCCTCTCTTGATGGGGAATGATGACGTTTCATCACTAAACGCCCGAACGGAATAAATGGGCAATGATTACGTCACAATGTGAGGGATATCGCTAAATGAGTTGAAAACGTTCCGTCACTGTACAATCCACAAAACGAAGGCAATGCAAGCGTTTGACCTCCTTCTGGAGCCTTGATCACGCTATTAAATAGTGTATGAAAATGCTCTGCGATCACGGGCTTTGAGGCCACATGACCACAGAGTACTGTCTCATACATGAGGCGGGTTGTAGCGCGCGGCTCCCTTCCCCGTTAAGGTCGGACCTGTTTATTCGAATGTAAATCGCCTCTTTGATTCCCCGTTCTGCCTATCGGTCTTCACGGTCCAAAACCTTACATTGGCTTCGTTTTGTAATTGATTTAACCTGTTCAGATGAATCTCCACCAAAGAGTGAGGGATATCAGTTATTCAAAAATTTAAGAACTTGGAAATCTTAATTTTTCCCTCAGTAAAAGAATGTGTCGCTGCAAAACCACGATTTGTCAGACACAAATCATGTTTACAAGAAAAATGGATTATAAATAAGTGTAGCTTAATTTCAGCGGCCCTCATGAGATCTCATTATCAGTGGCTTTCCATGCTTTTACTATACAACGAGATGGAAAACATGGAAGGCAATTTCCGTCGCGTTAGTCTTTTTGTTTTGTCAGAAGTAAGCGCACGACCAGCAAAATTTAGCCGTGTGAAATGTCCCCGTTGGTCAATATCCGGTCAACGAAATTCATTTAAATCTCAAACCGAAGTGAATCGGCGTTTCAGTGAAATCGTTCTTTTTCCCTTGCAATAATATAAAACCCCAGCATGTAAAAAAAGTAGACAAGGTTTACCGTAAACCCACATTCACTAAATCGAAGCAGTGATTGACGATAAAGATTTTTTAAGCGACCACTGAATGACATGATGCTAGAAAAAATGTATGTGAAATTTCATTATGACATCACGTACTCTAGCTGTCAGGTCAGTATAAACAGCGGGTGCATTTTTTTAGTGGTAGCTCAGTATTACTAGTTTTTATGAGCCAGTTGTAGACCTGGTTGCTGTAATTCGAATTTTAGTCGAGGGGTCAAGGGATGAAGTGCTCAGTTGGAAAATACTGGTTTTGTGTAATAACACTTCGGTTTTGTTTAATTATTATGAGTCCTCGTTAATCACTTCTTTTGACCGCGAAGACCCACGTTCGGTTAAGACTGTTTGTTTAAAATGTAATAGTATCCGTTCGCTATCTCGTCCGATCTCTTAATTGTTGTATGTAGATCGGGGGGGGGGGAGGGGGAGGCAGGCGTCAAATTGGGATAGGTGTGCGGCGCAGAGGTTCTTAAAACCCTGACCCTGTTTAAGGATAGGAGATCGAAAATTGATACCCTTTTTAAGGCCCAAACCCGAAAAAATGGCACCCTTTTCAAGGGAAAAACGACCACTAAAAATTGTGTGATCAGGTCGTTTTTATTTCTTTTCTGTAACATGGGAAATTTAGCATCAAGCGGAAAATACTAGACTAGGCCTAGTTTAATAGTACGCCATCAGAACCATGGCTTACTCAGTGCAATTTTAGTTTATACAAAAAAGGTACCCCATCTAAGGATCCCATCGGGATCACAATTTCAAAAAGGGGCAAAATGGATACCCTATTTAAGGCCTGAGAACCTCAAAAACCATACCCTATTCCGCGGTACATACCTATATACAGTCGAAGATCTCGTCAGCGACCACCTTGGGAATTTAGAAAAGTGGTCGCAACTAGAGCTGGTCGCTTACGAGAATGGGCTCTCGTAAGCGACCACATGATGAAACAATAGAGCGTGGTCGCTTACAAGAGCTTTTAGTGTAAAGCTTGGCATATATTAATGATTACTAATAGTTTTGTAGTAACAATATTGAATAGTTTTTTTATTGCCTATCACAGAAGAAGTCCGCGAAGGTATAGGTCAAAGGAGCATTAGCCCTAGTATTATGTATTACTCTAAATCTGAGCAAGAACCGAGCGCTTTTATTAAAGTGTTAACCGAGTGGTCGCTTACAAGAACTTAAAAACAAAGGAAAAAGCCCATTGGTAATTCACAAAAGTGGTCGCAGTCGCTGACGGGAGCGGTCGCTTACGAAAGCTTTTCACTACAGAGTTTAAGTGACAAGTCAAATGGGGTTTCACAACGCTGGTCGTAACTAGAGCTGTTCGCTTACGAGAGTGATCACAACTGGAGAGCTTCGACTGTAACTTATATGTGGGAGTTTCCTCCCCCCCCCCCCCCCCGATCAGATATTACTGGCCCCACGTATCATTGTGTATTTCATTGTCGTCATTAATTCCTCGTTGTGTTTGCATCTTTTGATAGGACGAAATCACGTGTCTGGATCTCTGTTCTTTATTTGCGGCTGTTAACACTTAGGTAATTACATTTTATTGGAGGATATACCATCACTTCAATAAAGTGAAATATTTGTAAGGGTATTACAAGTCCGCGTTTTGCGAATCCAGTCCAGCCACGCTTTACAGTGTGTCTTAGTAATAATACGTAAATAATCTTTGAGTGACATCCACGAGCAGACTTAAGTAATAAATCATTCAATACATGCGTGGTCACTTCATGCTGACACGGGATTCCGTTTGGTTGGTATGGTTGAGGACGGTCGGAGAAAATCTGATACAAACCCACCTTTTGCGATAATTCACTCAGTGCTCATCACAACTAGATAGATTTGAAAGGTAAGAAACACAGGTTTCAGGTAAGTTTCTCTCGTGTCATCATTTGAGTTTTCGAACAACTTCCGTGATTGTTCGTCTAAATTAGTTTCCACTGATCCGTGGAAGTAATATTGAGGCTCGGCTTAAACGTCAAATTTCACGTGTGCCGAATCTAAGTCAGGAATTAAATGCAAGTAGCCAAGCCTCAATACACTAACGACCTACTATTCGATTCAGATATCAGAGCGTACGTAACATTTAGTCTCCTTGCTCGTGTTGTCGACATACTCGACATAATTGCACAATTTAAAGTTGGTAGCTTCCTATTACACTCTGTATTCATGTTGATGTATAAAACAATGTGGGAAGTGGAAGTGAAGTGATTTGTGAAAAAGGACATCGCCAATAGTTAATCCCATACATGAATTCTCGAGGCTACAGCCTAGCACCGGGCTCGTAGTCATGACAGTCATCTTCCCGTGTTGCATTTTGAGGTTCGTGAAATTGGTTGGTATAAGTACGCCATTGGTTTTATCAAATTTTATCCTCTAAGGGGATACAAGTAACCGTAGCGAGTATGGTTAGAGCAAAGGAATAAAGGCTCGATCTAGAAGCCGAACTTTTCATGAGCCGAACTTTATTCGACCCAAGTCAACAAAAGTACGCCTGCTGATTCAGACGCCGAACTGCTTTATAATATAAAGAGGGTATTAGAACTGACAACTGGTTGAAGTTGAAAAAGAAACCGTACCCAAATGTTTAATTATTTGAAAGGTTATACAAAATGTAACAAGGCTGCAAAAGATGAGAGCTTTATTTTGGTTAGGGGGGGAGAAAATGAAGGATGAATTTGGTTGTTATGTGTGATATTTTCCGTTGATTTGATCGCGTGCTCACAGCTATTTCACCCCCGGGGGGAGACCTTCACTCAAATTCGAACATGCGATCATCAAGTGAAAATTCCGGGCAAAATTCGACAAAAAGACCGTGAAATACTTTCGTATTACATTTCTAAAAGCAGTTGACGGCTACTGTTTCGAATCTTTTTTAATTCTTAGGCCTGAAAATCCACCAAGAAACCGATTTGATATCTGAGCTTCGCGTAGCGCAGACAAGGCTGAGCATGAAAGTTGTAACGCAATACGGGCTATCTCTAAAATAAGGAACGGGGAATAAAGGAACGGGGAACGGGGAACGGGGAATGGGGAACGGGGAATCTCTAAAACAGGGAATCTCTAAAATGGGGAATCTCTAAAATGGGGAATCTCTAAAATAGGGAATCTCTAAAACGGGGAATCTCTAAAATAGGGAATCTCTAAAACGGGGAATCTCTAAAACAGGGAATCTCTAAAATAGGGAATCTCTAAAACGGGGAATCTCTAAAATAGGGAATCTCTAAAATAGGGAATCTCTAAAACGGGGAATCTCTAAAATAGGGAATCTCTAAAATAGGGAATCTCTAAAACGGGGAATCTCTAAAATAGGGAATCTCTAAAACGGGGAATCTCTAAAATAGGGAATCTCTAAAATAGGGAATCTCTAAAACGGGGAATCTCTAAAACGGGGAATCTCTAAAATAGGGAATCTCTAAATCCACAAGCCCGAACTAAAATCTCATGTCTGTTTTTCTCTCTACCATAATTTGGAAAGAATAGATAACCCAAGGGACCCTATAAACGCGTTGCGTGACCAACTCGTCACACATCCCTTTAATAAGGCACCGTAATTGCAGATTGAAGAGAGGTATCTTTTTCGGTGTAATAAAATTGAGTGAACTGAAATAAATCACATCCTGCTGATTGTGATACAATTTATTTTTGTGTGTTGACTGCCGATACTACTTGCAACACTTCTTTAAGTCTTATTCCACGCTCCAGTTTCTCATTACTGTCACCTGTATTTTGATTGAACTGGTTAGCATTTGTATTACAATAAGAAGATACTGCACAGCTAAGTCGCGTAAACGCACACAGGAACGTTGTTGGCCAGATTCCATCCCCACTTTCCTGTTTACCTTTCAAATAAAGAGTTTATGTTTGCTACACGTAGAAGAGAGTCAGAACGCCTCGACTTCTCATTCTGAACAGTTCGTAAGGTATTTGATGCAAACTGACGGACCCGTGAGGAAACCGAAACTAAATAGGATCCAAACCCACCAATGGCAGTTCACGTTTGTAATGGGAATTCTTTGGATAATTTTTTCATGGCCAATCAAAGAAAACGTAATGATAACTTTGTACAAGTGGCATCGGAACGGCGCGCAGCACTGTAACAGAAAAGCGCTGCTTCGATTGCGAATTGCCGAGTCGACCAAGCCGTGTTCCACCGTGGAAAGGTAAGCAAACATCACCACCCGTGATACCCTGCTAACAGAGACGAAATACGAGAGACGCGAACATCATCGTACATGCTAAGAAAACTTTCCAGATAGAAACACTCTGCTAGCAGGGTATAGCTATAAACTGTAAAATGTTAAGCACGTTTTCGAATTCTCGTATGAACGGTAACAATACCTATGTTATATTATTTTACTGTAAGCAAAAGAAAAAATGTACAACAGCCTCATTTTACCAATAACTAATAAAGGAGCCATTTACGCTGGCTTTGCGCCTCGAGCCAACAACATGTGACTGTGATGTCGTGACCTTTTACGTCTCGACTGTGATGGCGTGATTTTTGACAATCGCTCTTATATTTATTGATTCATATGTTTGATTATGTAAATTTCTCACGAGTGTATTACATTCTGCGTGTGTAAATTTTGAGAGGATTTTTTGTGCTGGCCTTTAATTTCTCAATTTTTTTTTTCAATTCGCTAAAATTAAGACGCGCGAAAATAAGTAAAAATAAGGTATATCTGGAACAAGCCTAGACAATAACAGTCACCTCTCAAAACGCAACATGTTTTTGGCTCAAGATGTCAAAAGTCACGCCATCACAGTCGAGACGTAAAAGGTCACGACATCACAGTCACATGTTGTTGGCTCGAGGCGCAAAGCCAGCGTAAATGGCTCCTTTATTAGTTATTGGTAAAATGAGGCTGTTGTACATTTTTTCGTTTGCTTACAGTAAAATAATATAACATAGGTATTGTTACCGTTCATATGAGAATTCGAAAACGTGCTTAACAGTTTACAGTTTATAGGTATACCCTGCTAGCAGAGTGTTTCTTTCTGGAAAGTTTTCTTAGCATGTATGATGATGTTCGCGTCTCTCGTATTTCGCTTAGTTCTTTTGTTTATCGTGAATACAAAACGAAAAGTCTCTGTTAGCAGGGTATCACGGGTGGTGATGTTTGCTTACCTTTCCACGGTGGAACACGGCTTGGTCGACTCGGCAATTCGCAATCGAAGCAGCGCTTTTCTGTTACAGTGCTGCGCGCCGTTCCGATGCCACTTGTACAAAGTTATCATTGCGTTTTCTTTGATTGGCCATGAAAAAATTATCCAAAGAATTCCCATTACAAACGTGAACTGCCATTGGTGGGTTTGGATCCTATTTAGTTTCGGTTTCCTCACGGGTCCGTCAGTTTGCATCAAATACCTTACGAACTGTTCAGAATGAGAAGTCGAGGCGTTCTGACTCTCTTCTACGTGTAGCAAACATAAACTCTTTATTTGAAAGGTAAACAGGAAAGTGGGGATGGAATCTGGCCAACAACGTTCCTGTGTGCGTTTCCGCGACTTAGCTGTGCAGTATCTTCTTATTGTAATACAAATGCTAACCAGTTCAATCAAAATACAGGTGACAGTAATGAGAAACTGGAGCGTGGAATAAGACTTAAAGAAGTGTTGCAAGTAGTATCGGCAGTCAACACACAAAAATAAATTGTATCACAATCAGCAGGATGTGATTTATTTCAGTTCACTCAATTTTATTACACCGAAAAAGATACCTCTCTTCAATCTGCAATTACGGTGCCTTATTAAAGGGATGTGTGACGAGTTGGTCACGCAACGCGTTTATAGGGTCCCTTGGGTTATCTATTCTTTCCAAATTATGGTAGAGAGAAAAACAGACATGAGATTTTAGTTCGGGCTTGTGGATTTAGAGATTCCCTATTTTAGAGATTCCCCGTTTTAGAGATTCCCCGTTTTAGAGATTCCCTATTTTAGAGATTCCCTATTTTAGAGATTCCCCGTTTTAGAGATTCCCTATTTTAGAGATTCCCCGTTTTAGAGATTCCCTATTTTAGAGATTCCCTATTTTAGAGATTCCCCGTTTTAGAGATTCCCCGTTTTAGAGATTCCCTATTTTAGAGATTCCCTATTTTAGAGATTCCCTATTTTAGAGATTCCCCGTTTTAGAGATTCCCTATTTTAGAGATTCCCTATTTTAGAGATTCCCTATTTTAGAGATTCCCCGTTTTAGAGATTCCCTATTTTAGAGATTCCCCATTTTAGAGATTCCCCATTTTAGAGATTCCCTGTTTTAGAGATTCCCTATTTTAGAGATTCCCCGTTCCCCATTCCCCGTTCCCCGTTCCCCGTTCCCCGTTCCCCGTTCCCCGTTCCCCGATTTCCCGTTCCCTATTTTAGAGATAGCCCGCAATACGCGTTGCTTTCGTTTACGTATTAGCCTCCCACGCAGTCGTTTTTAGGGGAACCGAGGAGGGTAATACGACTCCCCTAAAAACGACAGCGTGGGAGGCTATTTACGTATTTGTTTACGCCGCCATGTTTTTCCGATTCTGAGCACAGACATTCGGAGGTTTTCGACCGCTTTCGTACTCCACTCGGAAAGTTTCTTCCTCGGACATTTTTATTTAACAGCAGTATACACATGAAAATCATGGATAACGCCGCTGAATTTCGACGATAGGAGCGTGAATTTTGCTGATATTCGACTGATATGTTCGCCTCTGTTGCGACCACAACAGACAGTACGGAAAGTCTTTTGAAGTAGAAAGGTATAGAATTAAAATATCTCTATGAAATTTGGATTGTTCATGTAATATATCAAACACGAGAAAGAGTGTTTCATCAGGATATCCAAACACCGAGAAGTGGGTTGAAAAAACGAGGCGCAGCCGAGTTTTTTTAACCGACTTCGAGGTGTTTGGATACCTGATGAAACACTCTTTCGAGTTTTTGATATGGCTTCTCAAACCATTCATAGTTCTTGGAGAAATTCAAGGCAGAAGTTTGCAAAACTTTATGCTAATTAAGATCCGGTATCCAAACCACCGTCACGGTAGTGATTTCCTTTGTTTTCTCTTTATGAATTATTAACGAGTTTGAGAATGGTAATGGCATTATGTCGAGAAATCGACACCTAAGTACCCGGGTCAAAGCAGACAATTTTGACGAAGTTACGATCGTATTTATAAGGGGATGAAGAGGAATACTTTTTTATGGTGTGTTCAGTTAAGGTCGATTTACACTACCGAAAAATGTTTAGCACGGCTCAGATAAAAATGGTACGAATACCAAAAAAATGCAGCACGGTTACCTCGTATACCCATCCTATTTTCTACCCTGTAGAACACTGTAAAATTACGTTTTGGCACGGGTGCCCGGCTCACGTTTTTGGTCAGTGTGCTGAAATTTTACCAAATACGCGGCATGCGGCCGCTTTCATTCAAACATAGCGGACGAAAGGAAACTGGCGTGCCATCATCATCTTATCTGAAGTCAGGTCAAGTCAGTCATCTCGCGATAAAATAAAAGACATATAATCAACTACTTTCCAGGAGGAAGAAGTGAAGATGAAACCTGTTTATAACAAAGGCAACAATACTCGCATGTGCTTCATTTTACCCAGCTGATTTCTTGATCACATTAATTTGAGAACACTATTAAAAGAAAAAAACACACGATTTTCTTGAGAACTCGCTTTGTCACTTGACGTTGTGTTAAAAATGTGTATAAGTTTAAGAAAACGGAGCTGACCAAAGGGAAAGGGCTGACCAAAGGGATAGACGCGGTAATCGTTAACAAGAAAATTGGTTCGGCTCGGTCAATCGATTAATTACACTGCACATTTTATCCGAGCCGCGCTAGTTTTCTTGGTACGCGCACCAATTGTATCCGTGCTCAGACTACCTTTTCAGACGGTCCGAGCACCGGTAAAATTTGGTTCGACGCGGATGAAATTTGGCAAGGGGAGATTCATTTGCACGGTAAAATTTAACCGAGCCGAACCAATTTTTTTGGTACGCGTACCATCTTTGTCTGAGCCGTGCCAAAAAATTTTGGCAGTGTAAATAGGGCTTAGTCTTAAACGAACTCGGTGACGCCATTTTTTATCACTGGAAAATAATAAGCAGGCCACGAGAAACCTTTTTGCAAAGTACTTAAAAAGTCTTTGGGGGGCGGGGAATGAGTGCTTCCTCAAATTTTCAAAAATTTAGGGTTTCTCTCAGTCCCTTTCAGAGAACTTATTTAAACGTTGCAGAAAGCTTAATCTTTGCATGCTAATTGTTTTCCAGTAATAAAAAATGGGGGTCACCGATCGCGCGAGTTCGTTTTTTAGTTACGATCGACCAAAGCTTTTTTGCCGTTGTCTGTGTAGCTGTGGCGTCCACAAGTGTGACGGTACGAGCTTGAGTGGTTGGGGATTGTACCATAGGTCACATGTGGTATGATTTTTCTACAATCTAGATTTTATATGTTTAGTGTAAGTGAAAAATGTTGATTTTGTTTTCGTTCCTAGCTTGCGCTTGAGCATTTCAAAAGAGACGGAGAAAAGTGATCCATCAAAATGACTTCGAAGTCCACTACACTGAATGTACGAATTCTTCGTGGCGACCCTAACTCGATTAATAAATCCAGCCAATTCGTCAGTACAGCAGCTGTAAGTAAGGAGACCGCCCTGTTGTTTGAAGATTACCGGAAGGGACGAAAAACGCTTCAAGAGGCAAGACAGGAAGTTGATCGACTTTCAGCGGATAGTATTACAACTGTTCCTTTCTCAGTTTATGTGAACGTCCATTCCAGCCATGCTTCTGTCCTATTCTTGCAAACCGACTTGTTAAATCGCAGTAATGCAGATGTTGAAGAAAGCCGCAAACTTGCAAGAATGGAAATGGGCATACGTGTTTTCTTCTCTGAGAATTCCTTTCAAATTATAAACCCGACACCAGTCCGGAGGATAGATCTTTTTACTGAAGACGGTCAACAATATAAAATAGAGATGAACGGTGATGTCTTGAAGAGTGGTATCTACAAAATGTTTAAATGCTATGAAGTTATTGGAATAAGTGATTTCGATGTTGAATGGGCGTATCTAATGGCAGCGCAAGATTGGTATGATACGGCAGCTAATAACTGCTTAAGTTTTTCGAAAAGAATTATTCGGGAAATTCATCGTCACGTTACGGACAGAGATTTGGAGGAAAACGAGCTGAAAAAATTAAATAAACTTTACATTTCTGTGCCAGGTGAAGCTGTTTTTGAAAAGTTCCGATCGAGAATCAGTTCTTTCCTGACGCCGAGTTGGCAACCATTCATTGTGGTGTTGGTGGTGATAATTTTCCTCGTTTATGTTGAGATCCGTTTGCGATATCGGTAGATCAGAAGAATACTTTATATTACACTATGGAGTGCTAATTAGAGAATTCTTTCCATGAGGAAAAACTAATAATACTTCCACACAATGCTCGATGATTACTTGATTCTGAGGCCAAATCATGGGAATAGTTTCCTAAAGAAAGAGAGACTAGAGCATGTTTATAAGTCACCCACATTTGATCGCATATGTTATGTGTCATAATACAGATCAAGCAAGTGCGCAGGGCATCATTTGCCTCTGCGTTGCGAGGTCAGCGAAAATGGCCCTTACATCGCTGCTCGAGAGCTGTAATTCACGTAGAGCATAAGCTAGAGTGTAAGCGCTAATTACTTAAAAACTATCCTACTACGTATGCTGCTAGGAACTTACATAAGCTTTAGTGGACAGTTCAAGTTTTGGTGTATGGTGTAACTTTTTTTCTAAAAAAAAAAAACCTTGTGCTGCTTTGCGTAAAATATAATGAACGTGGATTTTTCACACCGTGTGATTTAGAATTTCAGGTCTTTTATCAAGCTAACGAAAATCTTGAGGTAAATATTAAATTGAAGTTGTTGAAGAAAAGTAATAGGCTAGGAGGAAGAAGTCTCAAGTTTTTAGCCAAATGGGAAGTGTTTCAAAAAATGGAAAGCGGTGCTTTCGCGTATTATCTGTCGATTAGTGCCTTACAGCGTTCTCATAATTTGTTAAAATTACATATTGCCTTTTTTTCAATATCTTTACGGTTTTTATTCACACTAATAATACTGACATTGTTTATTAATTGCTCATCAATTTGGTTTACTCGGCTTTTGCTGAGCGCTGAAGGTCTGGGTTCCACCGTGGTCAAACGTCTGAGGCGATTTTCGCTTTATTCATTTCATTTATCATTAAGTAAAAGCATGGGAAAGGATGTATAAAATAACAAGATATCTGCAACTATCTTTTCATTTTTCTCAAAATAATGAGCTTCTTTTTGTTGGAAATGCTTTGTGCCCGAGCAAATTTATTTTTGGCAAATGGCGCCGACAATTCTGCAGTCAGTAAGTTTTTAAAGCCGTAGAACTTTCAAACAGTTTAGTAAACCAACAGTGTATTGGTAATGTACCAAACTTTGAACGGTGAAAATGACAACCAAAGCTTTGAAGTGCTTTGCTTAGCTTTTGCAAATTTCTATCGTTTGACCGCGGTCAAGGACTGGGTAGCATTATATCATGTATTCGATGTAGTACCCATGCAGAAGCCTTTGTATCATTCCACGGTTATGATTTTCATAGGCCATTTCCGAGTTACCCTATGCCTCTTTAATACTTAAATAAAATAAAAATAAATTGGAATTTGCAGTGGCATGTCCACAAAGTGGCTATTCGTCCACTGATTCCAGATCGAAATGGAATTTAGAAATGTTGGTTGGCTCTTTAATATTTTAATACTTAAATAGATAATGACCAGGTTCCCCGAGGGACTTTTCAACTGTCATTTACAATGTAACTGTTGTAAAGAAAAAGCGAATTACAATAATAAAATATACCATAAAGAACTGTTTCAAAAATGCTCAAATATTCTAAATCTAATAAAACAAATTAGTTACTCAAAAGTGGCTTATTAAATGCCGTTTGAAGTTCCTTTTAAAGGAAGTATATGTAGGGCTATCTTTCAAATCTTTGGCTAACTCGTTCCATATCTTAGTTGATCTATATCTAAAAGTGTTCTGTCCAGCGGCGGATTTACGAAAGGGATGTCCAGCTGGTCGAGATTCCGTGTCTGACAGTCATGCACCTCTGCACGTTTGCGAAACTTGCTGCACAAGTAATCAGGGGCGAGGCCATTTACGCACTTGTGCGTCATAAGAGTGTCCCCGAAGTGTAACTGTTGTTGTGAAGGTAGCCATTTGAGTTGGCGAAGGACTGGGGTGTTATGCTCAAATTTCCCTGTGTGTGCTGCAATTCTGCACGCAAAGTTCTGCACAGCTTGCTGTTTCTTAATACTTGACGCTGACGCGTCCGACCAGACAGTAGAACAATACGTGACCTTGCTGAAGACTAAGGCAGAAATTATGAGTAGCAGCGTGTTTCTGTCAAAACAATCCTTCACTTTGTTGATCTGACATAGTTTGGCCATGCAAGAGGAGACGACATGCGATATGCGCATTGTAGGTTAGGTGAGAATCAATAATGACTTCCAGGTCCTTCGCTGACGTGACTGGTTCAAGGGTTTTGCCCAGGAAGTTCCTGGTCATGTCTGAGCTGTCTGAGGATAGTCTCTGCATTAATTGGTGCGTGCCGACGAGTGACAACTTGGTCTTGTCAGTATTTAGTAGCAGCTGATTCTCGCAGCACCACTTAGCAAACCTGTAGGGATCTTCTTTCAAGTTCTGAACAGCTAACTCGATGTTTGTGATGGAGAATGACTAGTAGACTTTAGAATCGTCTACAAAGGATTCAAGGTGACATTTCTGGGGAGCTGAGGGAAGATCGCTCGTGTAGATGCAAAACAGTAGTGGTGACAATGTGGCACCTTGCGGCACACGATGAGTGATTGGCCGAGGTGAAGAGATCACTGAACCTATCCGAACGGCTTGAGATCGACAAGAAAGATAACTGCTGAACCACTTGACAGTCGCGGGAGAAGCGCCGACACAACTTAACTTGTGAGGAAGGATGGGATGACAGATACTGTCAAACGCTTTTAACAAATCCAATTGCATGAGAGCGGTTAGCTTCTTCATGCCCATGGCTTCTAACAGCGCATAGGTGACAAGAATGTTGAGCGTTTTGGTTGAATGGTGTTTTTTGTTTCCGCTCTTTTGAGACGTCTTATGGAGGTGTCCGTTAAGAGAGAGTTGAGTGTAATTGCATTCAAGTTCAGTAAAGATGAAGAGGTGACCTTTTTCCCAGGTGTTTTATAAAAAATTTAAGGGCACAATAGAGGGAACAAGCTGGTATCTAACCCCTCGAAAACAATATCGAGGACAAATAACAAGAGACTGCCTTCAATGTCGTTTGAATCAAGGTAGTCAAGCATTTGACGCCAAGGAAAATAACATAAGGGATGAGATAGTTAAAACCTTTTTAATAACTCAGCTCCCATCAGGAATAGGGTTTCCAGGCGACCGCTAAATGCCAGCCAAATCGTGCAGTATGAATCATTCTATGAACGCACCACTGTTGTGTAGAACTGTCAGACCTTGGTCACAGTGTCGTTGTGTTTTCGCAATGCAAACTAAAGATCATCGCTATCATTTTTTTTTTGTCTAATGCTGGAGTCAAATTTCCTTTCATCAGCTGACCGGCTTCACGGGCTACCGAAGGTTTCGTTTTAGTTTAATTATGATCTTTGCGATTGATTTTGGATCAAGATGGCTTTGCCTGTCGAATTGCAGTTAAAAACCTCTTACAGTAGTACAGTGTAAGCAGCGAGGTGCCTGTCTTTGAGAATTGTCCCAATATTAGGGGTTAACAAGCTAGGAAACAGCAGCTGTGATAGACAAGACCCTTGTTGATGTACCAATCACCGTCTAAAATTAGAGGGAAGAACCCAAATCTAGGAAACTACATTTTTATTTTTAAGTCTGGTTCAAAAACCCTTTCACAATTCTGGCACGTTAGATATAGAAGGAAAATGACGAGAACGATTCCTGGCTGGGTATGGTTGGATGTGCTGATAAGACAAACAGCAAAAGTGGTAATTTAAAGACTAGCCTGTTTCAGGCGTTGAGATAGTGGGGAGAAGCGCGAAATGGAGAGCCGAAGGAAAACAAAAAAATATATGGATATCATTCTTAGCAGGATTATCGTAGTTATGTACTGTATCTAATTTTAATATGTATCCTATATATTACACGACCCCACAAGCATTTTGCTTTAAAATTTTTATCGTGTTTAAATAAAGGATGTGATGATGATAATGATGATGACGATGATGATGATGATGTTGATGATGATGATGATGATGGTGATGATGATGATGATGATGATGATGATGATGATGAGAGGAAGAGAGGAGGGAACACCCGTGGGATTTGTTTTAAAGAGCTCCTTCCGCCCACTTAAGTCTGCCTTGTAAACCGATGTTAGGTTTTGACTGCTTGTGTGCCTTTACTTGTCAGTCAATGGCAAGGGGTGACAGATCGCACGTTTTCTTACCAGAGTAAAACCTTAGAAAAACCTGTGATGTTTTTGGTCTATGAAAAAGAATACACCTTTTAAGATCTCCCTATTTTGATTATGGCATTCGGCAAATAGGGGTGGAGAATGGTTAAATAGTAAAAGACGTTTGAGTGTTGACACCAACTGTCAAAATCAACCAATCAGAGGGTATACCAGAAACTGGTATACCGGAACGAGCTCTTGTTAAATACCACAGGTGATCTGTCGCTCTCTCTCTCTCCCCGGCTCCCTTCCCGATAGTTTCTTCTGTTTGTTATTTGCACCTTTCCCACTGTCTTAACGCCTGGAACAGACTATTGAATGATTTTTATTCAGCGTGTAGGCTCCACCCACTCTTCAATGCCATCTGTCCGCCTGAGGAAATCTGTTCTGTATAAACATGGTCACAACAACCTTTGGTTTACGGCACGTTTCCACTGCTGCCTTTTTGTGCGCACCTTTACGAATTACGCTGGACGTCAGCCCGTAACAGGGAGTCCGCAAAATGTCCAGTTAGAGAGTACCGTTACAAGAAATTCGACTGCATTACTTTTGTACTTACATCATCTGGTTAGATGACAAGAGTAGTAACTGCGTCAGAATAGGTAAGATACCCTCGTTCCGATGCGAGGGTTCTGATTGGTGGAGAGTCAGTGAAGTCTAAGTCATCATGACAATGCCAACACGATTGTTAATAAGAATGTTTGATTGTTTAGCGGGGCTATTACTGTCTCCTTTCTTTAAACGTCACTTCAGGGAAGGCAGAAATGTTGGAACCTCCAAGTATGTATATATCGACCAGGTTGTGGCTTATTGCTTGTCTTGGCTCCTATTACTTCTCTTACTTACTAAATTGTAAAGAATTTTTTTCCTTTCTTTTTTAAAAGAAAAGAAAAAATCAGTTAGGAACATATGGTGAGGGACTTAAATGAGAAAAAGCCATTGATAGCCTACAAGCCTCAAAAGGACTTGCAAGTAGTATTACCTTGCATATTGCAAAAATTCAGCTTTAATTTCGGCTTTACAAGAGAAAACAACTCTGGGACCAAATTGCGTCGACTTGCATTTGGCCACCAAGGGAATTTTTATTATGGGTCTTAACAAATTTGGGAACAGCAAAGCGTATTTCTATTAGTAAGCGCGCGCTACAAAGACGAAAGAAGGGAACAAAGGATTTTCATAATGTCATTTTCGCAGAGATTTTTGCCAAAGTTATAGGCAAGAAAGGAAGAACAAGGTTTCGATTTCATACAAAACTGTCCTCTCTTCTAAAATTTTTCCAAAACACGATTTAGTGAGATCTTTTCGTGAGCGGCCCATCTTAGCGGTCCGTATAGGAAAATTCGCACCGCTCTGGGAACCAAGCAGAAAGCTCCTCCTCAGCGCGGACAAGTTCCCCCACCCGCTTTACTTTTTCCCTCTACCCAGGCTCCTTCGTTTCAGGCGCGAAGTCTCAAGAATGAACAATTAGTGACAGAAAATATGTGTAGAATTTAGTCCGTGCAAAGTGCAGGTTTCTCTAAATATTTTTAAGACTACAAGTGAGGGATTCGGATGGTTTTAATCCGCCGCGCTTTATTGTTTCTTATAACTGTCCTAACTGCGTTGGCCATTGTCTGTAACTGGGCTACAGTTCCCATGTTTACACTGGGTTGTACTAAACCATTTCCTTTCCTTCACTCTCTCTTTTTCTTTTCTTGTTTTGCTTTGTTCTGTTTTTTTTTTTTTGTTTGTTTGTTTTTTTGGAGTGGGTGTTATTTATTGAATGGTGGAGAGAAAGAGGTGAGTAGCCAAAAAGACTTAAAGTGCCTATGAAGTGAAAATTGTTTTTGTTTAGTGGTGTAAGGCCGTCTTCATCAGCTTCATCGACTTCATTTTCTTCTGTATTTTCATCAGCGTCCTCGGCTAGAGGTTCGTCTTGGTAAGGCCTAATTTGGCTGTAAATTACCTCGACGTCTTCTTCCTCTCCCTCACCGGTTTCATCGTCTTCGGGGCTGCTAGATATTTCCGAAATGTCGCTCATTTCTGTATCGCTCGACATCTTTTCGTACTGAAAACACTCCTTGATTACTAGAAACTTTGAATGCGTAAACAAATGCGAGGCACCCAAGTGACGTCACGGCCCGGTATTTTTGGATTAAACTCGACCCAATCCCCTGACCATTTTTTAGGGGAAAATTACAAACTTTGAGCGCTTGTAAAATCGTTAGTTTTAAAGCTAGACGTTTGAAATTTTGGAATTATGTTTTTCGAAAGGTAAATATTATAACTAAACAAAAACAATTTTCACTTCATAGGCACTTTAATGGAAATAATCTGAAATAATCATTTTGTATAGTTTCCGAAACAGTGCTCTCTTTTCGGATGAATTTTAGAAATGTTTTCAGCGACAAGTGGGATGGGTTGGAAAATGAAGATAAAATAAATCTTGTATTTACAGAGATATGGCTGACTGTGTTGTTTGCGCAAGCTACCCTCATTATCATTGCTTTTTCGTGCCCCAGATAAATCCGTAACGAGTAATCTGAAATGATAGGGCGTGCATCAGGCGGAATTTTTTTTTACTTTCGGAGATGGGCGGGTAGCAAAATAGTCGCCTTCGAGACGCGCGGTCTTCGTCAAAGTTATAACGAGAAAACAACAATGTTCGATAGTAGCTAAAATTAAATACAATCATTTATTTACAGAGGAACTCTTTTTAAACAGCGTGACTCGTATATCGTAGTAATATAAATGATTAAACTATAGTACGTACTTTTCTTCTCTTCCTCTTACTGGCCGATTACGTATATATTAAGATGACTCTGGATTTACGTTTGCTACAAAGCTCTTGAGATTTGTAATAGGTTTAAGCCTGATTTTTTCAGGCTTTCTTTTCGCAATTGCATAAGTTGCGTTAACAACTGCGAGGATCTTCTTTACATTTATTTCTTTATTCCGCAGTTCAAATATATGAATTTCATATATTCATAATTTCAGGTTTAAAAACCGCACGCAACACTATCTAAACTATCGAAATAAACTCTCTGTAACCAATCAAGAAAAACAATCGTGACTTACACGGGAATTCTGATTGGCTCTTTCGCGCTTGGAAAAGATTATACAGGGTTCTCTCTCCTCCGCAGCAGCTCCTATTAGTAAACAACAGTGAAAGAGAAAACGGGAGCGCGAGGGAGAGAAAACGAGAGCGCGGGGAACGATAGGAAGAGGGAAAACCGGGCTCTTCTCCTCCCAGCGTTCCCAGCGATTTTTACTTTTTCCCTCTACCCAGGGTCCGCGCGTTTTTTCCCAAGAGTGCAGTGAAGGCGCGACTGTAGGCGGCCTGCGCGGAAGAAAGAGGACAGGGTTCAAAACCGTGGATTAAACTGGTCAACTCTGAATTTGTTAGCGTCTGTTAAAGTAGGTGTTACACAGACTAGAAAGCCTCTTAGCAGCATACAGTTTAGACGTACCTTCTTAAGAGGTTTATGACCATATTAAAATGCACTCAAAACACGTCTAACCTTGACATAGTTTAAATGACTGATAATCAGCCCCGTCTTTGAGTTTTACGAAGTCGCTGAAAAAGATTAAAAAATCGCTGAATAGAACAATGTAATGATCGCGTTCTTGGGTACGTGCGTTTGTCTGGATAACTGGTCGTATTCTATTATTGGACCAGTCATTTTAAAATTTTAACCTAGCTCGCTCTCGGGTGATTCGGATTGTAGTGTCCCAAGATGCTGGTTAAAACCGTTGTCCTACAAATCAACCAAAAGCGGCCTTTGAGCACGATTTCAGTTAAGAAGACTAGATCACAGCAAAATCCGTAATAAATACAGTTAATATAAATCAGGTAATTAAAAAAATGCTATGGTACTGTTCCACTGGAAAGCAAAGGATTTTTTCTCGAAGGTTCTGGTAAACCCCATTTTGCGCGGATCGATTGCCTTAACCTCAAGCTTCTTTGTCTTTCCAACTTCTCCTCCTCTTTTCCTGGAAGATTGTAGTTTCTTTTAAAAAAGTTCCTCGGTCGACGTTCACTTTTTACTCGACGGAAATCGCCGTCTCCAAGCATGTCGTCCTTAGAAACATCTTCATGACTAGTGGAGATACGAATTTTGCTCAAAGGCTTGGATCTGTTTTCACCTTCCGGAGGCGAACTGTTAAGAGAAGAATTCACATCACAGATTAGCTGTTTTAGCTGATGGTGTTTCAAATGGTTCAATGCATCTCCCTCAGAGACTTTTTTCCACCGGTACTCAATTAGAGATAGTACGGAGTAAAGTTCCTTGACGAATAGAATGGCAAGAGATCAGGTTTTATACCATCTCAAGATAATCGGGACGGGGCGAAGGTTTCACGAGCAAAATTGGCACGAGCGACTGAAATTTTACATTTCGCTCGTACCGATTGTGCACGTGAAGCCTTCCTCCCATCACGATTATCTTAGATTGCAACACCGTCCGTATTTTTGCGTGGCTCACGTACGAACCCGCGCAGTCAAAGAACAAAGAGTCTGGAGTGATACTGAGGAGAAATACACGCCCTAGGGGCGTGCGAGGCCCGCGAGTATCTGCGTTTTTGACGGTGCAAATCGAAAAAACAAACAACAACAACAACTCTTTCGTAGTCAACGAATATCTTCTCCTAGGTCGCTGAGGACGCGCTAATCACCATTTTATACACACCATTCAATCGGTACGGCCTGAAAACTAGACTACAAGCAGTGCTTTCCTTTGTCACCTATGGTTGAGGGAGAGTCAAAAGTCGCGCGCGAACGGTTTCAGCGCGTCCTTCTTGCGCACACAGCCCGCACGGAGGAAAGCACGGTCATTTAATTTTTGTGTCTTTCTCTAAACTGATTGCAGTATGGTCACAAAACAACCCTTTCATCTCAGGTTAACCTTTTCATTCTTTCTAGTCTTCGAGCAGTTCCTCCTTTTCCTCAAGGACAGCGAAAAAAAAAAATTAGCGTAGTCTGCGTGGCAGGCGCCGAAACGGGAGGAAAAGAAAAGGATTCGTTCGCGTCTCCCGCTTTGCGCTCGCGACTCCTTCCTTTTCCCCTCCCCTTTCAGGCGCCTGCCGACGGAGGCAACACGTTGCGCGCCACGGGCGACTTTCGCCCGCGCCCACTTGTTTCGCTTTTCAGAGTGGGCTCATTAGAAGTGTCCAGCTCTGATAAAAAATCGGGGACTGCTCTTAGTCTATAGACTTACAAAAGAAGACTTGGGGGCGGAGGGAGTGGAGGAGCGTCATTTTCGGCCCCGGGCTTTGTTTTGGCTTTCTTCTTTAGCTGTTTCTTTAGCTTTTCATTTGGTTCAGATCCTATGAAGCGGTCCTTGTAAAACCATCCCTTGATGCTGTAAAACAAGCAAGCCAGTAAGTAATCCAGTATGTCTCACAGCTAAACTTTCTGCGTGAAGAACCTGCAGTCTCTGTAGAATACTTGTAAGAACGACAAACCATTTTTCACTGCCCAGGCAAAGTTGGTCAAGGCTAAAAGCTAACCACAATTTGGCCTTAAGGGTCCCCACTGGGGGAGGTACTCCTATTTGTAAGCTCTCTAGGTATGTGCTGCTGTCAAGGGTATGGATGTTAAGTACTTTAGTCTAGGATAGGGTATAGAAATCAGAAAGATGGGCCTGCAGCTAGAGTAGGATGTCACTTATCAGGAAATTGGTCAATGGTATGGAGAATTTAGTCAATAATAGGAACTGGCACTTTGCGAGTATGTGATGTGGTAGGGATTTTTGGTATCTTTTCTTGAATAACGTTGCAAATGCAGCTGAGCTTAGTCTAGTATAGGGAAAGGGTTTCCGAGTTCCAGCAGCACACCCTCACCCAAAACTTTCACAGATTATTCCCTGGGGTTCACCTTGTGACAAAAACAAGTGAAAAAGGTTAATAAATTGAAGAGACTGACTTAAGTTACCATGATCGCATTATTGGAAGAAAACAGGACAAAAAGATGAACTCATTTGTTCTGTGAATGCCACCCAATCAAACTGATTGCAACCAGCCAAGGGGTAAATTGTAAATTGAACAGTATTTCTGAGGTTAGAATTAAGTGTGTGCTTGCAGAAGAGTTTTGTGGATTTCGGGGGGTGGAGGTGGAGGAGGGGAGTAACGGAGCAGTGTGGAGAAATAACGGTAACTGTATGTCTTTGCTTTCCAGGCTTTTTCCTTTGCACGGATATTACGAAACGAGCGAGGAGCTTGGGATTGACTCCTTACTGAAACATTGCGTGACGAAACAACTTTGCCTCAGGAATACTATATTTAACGGATAAATTAAATTCTAAAGTTAAGACAAAATATTTTGAATAACCAAGACACCCAGCAGTATCCTATCCGTTGTTTTCAACGCAGTTTTGATTGACGATCCACATCAGGGGTCTTTGAGATAATTGAAAACATGTGCGATAACTCACTAGATAGTCTACCTCTCTCGAATTTCTTCACAAGTTCTTCTCTCTCCGATGTTACAACCGAACCGTTTCATTATTTATAACATTCACTTTCACGCTTCTCAGCATAAAATTTGTATTCGATCATATTACGAACCTCGTCCAATGTGATTAGTGCGTGACAATAGAGTGTAATTGACAACCAATTTTATTTAATTTTAAAAATCAATGGATTTCACAATGAAAATTTTAAATCGGCAATGTTTTTCACGCTAAGAAAGCAAATCGTTTGCCTCTCTTTCTTCCCGTTCTCCTCGAAGCCGACAAATTTGCAAGCGTGCATGTCGTAAACAATAGGTTCTCGGTCTAATAAGTCGAAACATTAGCATTTGATGACAAGATAAACATTTACGGTTTGGAACTATTTCATCATTTTTCGTTTGAAAGAGCTCATAATAACAAACACAATTTACGCTGTAAAGTAACTCCTCAAAAACCAACATATTGTATCTAAAATGCCATGCATCTTCGGCTGTGCGAAACCATACACCGGAAGTAAGTCGAAGAGAAATCCATAAACACAGAAGAATAGCATGAATTACCATGTCTTGTCGTGAATATACATGGCTCCACAAGGAAATTGAATTACTTTACCTTCTCCCATCAGCATAGGTATAAATTCCATAGCCATGTTTCATTCCCTTCTTCCAATCGCCGTCATAAATGTCGCCATTTTGGTAGCAATAAACTCCGTCGCCTTTTCGCTCGCCAAATTCATCGACGCCGCCAGAAAATTTGTCAACTTCCACAAAGTCGTCTTCGATTATTTTGCCCCTTTTATAATCTTTAGCTAGTTTACCACCCATATTCGACAATATTAAACTGCAAAAGTCGTGTAAAAGCTGGCGTGAAATCGAATCTGCTGCAAATTATGCCCGAGCGGACGCTGAATTATCAGTGTTGCAATAGGTGTTTGTTGATTATGTATTCTGTGCGACTGCGAGCGTGACGTCACTAACAACTGTTTTCCGTAGTGTGATGGGACTTTTTCTCGTGAAATTCGTCATGTGAATCAGCTGGTTTCATTCTCAAAAGCACTCGCGCTTTTCCGATGAGACATGGTTATTTCAGGAAGCGCTATGCCTCTGTTTATATAAATTCTCTATCAGTACAGGTCAATAAATATATTAGACATAATTATGACGAATGAGGTGTTCGTTTTTGAAGTCTTAAGTTAATACGGTCTTTTGTAGTGTTCAAGTTAAAAATACCATATGGTACACCACATTTTCATTTTATCTTGCATTCCATACTAACGTTAAAACGAATCGATTCTCCATAAAAGAATGTTATTTTATTGGCCCGGAAAGTTTTCTCTCGATTATAAGCTGAAACAATGATCTGAAGAAGAACCTCTTCAGACTCTTTTCAAAAACTCTTAAGAGAAGGACAGGAGTTTGTTGCAAAAGAAGGAAATCCGGAATTCCGCGCGTTGTACTCGTCATGTCCACAAAACCTTGAATTTATGGCTATAGTTTCAGTAGGTTTCAGTTACTTCACCAAATTCAAAAGAAGAGAAGTTAAAGACTTGACTACATTTTATAAATTAAAATGTGGATATTATAACATACCAGTTGATAACTATTTCGAATTTTGTGCTGACGAAAGACTTAGATCGTACTCAAGCAATAAACTTAAGCTTAATGTATATAGAACAGAACTTTTCAAAGCTACTTTCTTTAATCGTATACCATATCTATGGAACAATTTACCAGATAATATTAGAATAAACAACCTTGGAATCTCTAGTTTTAAAAAACAATGTGAGGATTACTACAAAAATATAGGTTTTGATCCTGACAATCCCAGAGCTACATGGGTGTCATGATGTTCTAACTCTAATTTTTGCAATATACTTTTCAGTAATTAATTATTAGTCATCGGTGTGAGAATTTCAAATTTTAAATTATTGCTACATTTCTCTAACATTGCGTTTCATTTACCCCTGGGGGTACTCTTTACAGCGGACTATGCGGGGCTCCGCTTGAAAGGGGTGCCTTTGTGCCCGAGAACGTCACGAAACTATTAAAAGCTTACATCCTTTGTTGCGCTTGCAGCATACGAAAGGTTTACGCAAATAAATTGTGATAGTAAGGCATTTACCAAATCAGATTTTATTCCATTTAACATTTTAACTTAAAATGTGACAGGAAAATCAGTGATAGAAAAAACGAACAACGTTTCCATGTCTTCATGACGTCATTGTCAAGTTCAAACGAATTCTGTGTCGCAACAAAGAACAGTTTTACCTTAAAAAATGAGATGACCGAAAACAGCAACAACAGAATTCTACTGCACCAACAAAACTCTTCCTGGAGGAGACTATTATCAGAAACCTATCTAGAAGAAAGCACAAAAATCCAAACCTTACAAAATGAACGCAAAACACTATTTCCAGGAAGAGGTGGTCATACTCTCATGGTGTGATCAGGATTATGACAAAGGACAGAAAGCAGGTGATACCTAAATGTCAACTATTTCAGTGATGTTTTGATAGAAGCTCACTAACGAGTAGCCCACAGGGGAAGACAAGAGACAGAGAAACGGCCTTTTACGACAGAAATTACTCTGAAATATCATGTTTAAAAGATGAAAAGGTTATC
Organism: Siderastrea radians; assembly: GCA_964017195.1. Lineage (NCBI taxonomy): Eukaryota > Metazoa > Cnidaria > Anthozoa > Scleractinia > Rhizangiidae > Siderastrea > Siderastrea radians. Next base: position 6,228,068 of record OZ024891.1, on the reverse strand, counting down.
TGCTATCTCCAGCAGGGAACTCATGCAATAACACATTTATATGGGACACACAGGGAGTTTTGGACGATTATTTCACAATTGAGGACCAATTGAGGAAGGAAAACAAGGACTGTGGCTAAAAGTGGGATGGGGACGTGAGGATGGGGAAGCGGGAAGGCATGTTTGGGGACGTGGGAAGTAGGGACGCATGGGAACGTAAGATTGGGGATGTGGAGAACTGTTAGCAGTAGCGCAGAGACGCAGAAAAAAAAATTAAATAGGAAGATTTTCTGTACTGAATGAAGGCTAAAACAAAAAGTCGGGAGAAAAATACAAAACTGCAAACTCCTTCAGAATACAAGGAATGTCGATGAAGAGATACCTCACACGGGGAACAAACTTTTGACTGAGGATAATAATCATTCAATGTTACTGGTTTCGTGTAACTTATTTTAAGTGTGGATTATCCAATAAATGAAGTTTGGATTATAAACCCTTATCTTTGATTAGGAAAGGCAGAAAGTAACTGTAAATAGCTCGAAAACGCCAATACCGTCGAATCAAACGGACGAAACATCGGCTAGTTTTCTATCTATTTGCTTTACTGATCTCAAGTTCCCACGTCTCCGATCTCGCGTGGCGCACGTCTCCACGCGTCCCCGCCCTTTTTGTGGCTATACCGCTGTACATGTCAAAAGAAGTGGCTTCTAAGATGCAGTCGCACTTTACATTAAAAATCAATTCCCTTTGTAAATCATACCATTTTTATTTACCTAGCCTAGTTCACAATAACATAAAAAAATTTGTCCAGCAAGCAAAACAGAAACTAAACCTGAACCTTGTGGATTAATAAAGTACCTAATAAAATCAAATTAAAAATTAATTCAACCTTCAAAATAGACACTAAAAACTCTACATTTCTCGATTATTTTAAAACCCTCATAATAAAAGAACCACTGCTATCTAAATTTCGCATTGGAAATCACAATCTAACTATTGGAACAGGAAGCTGGATCATGAAATTCCAAACTTACCAGAATATTTAAGGTGGTCTTATACTCAAGAAAGGTAATGTTAGGTTACAAAAGTCACTTTTTTTAAATGGCAAAATTGTAACCTTTAAACACTTGGGAATGCTGTCCTGAAATAATCTCACTCGATTTCCAGCATTAAAGCAGCGAGATTTAAGAACTCTATAATCAGCAGTATGCGACTTTTTCCATAGCAACGGCCATAGCAACAATTGTTTGCATTTATTAAATGCTCACAAACAAGCCTCAGTAAGAACATTACCCCCCACCCGCCTCTCTGTAAAATGACATCTGGTAGTACTGTGGAGAGACATACACCTGACTGAAGAGAGAGACCTGAGGTCCGAGTTTCAACCGACAAAACATGACCCAAATCTTACAGAAACGATGGTTTTTGCATCAAATTACCTTTCAGCTTGTATTTTAGTGTGGCAACTTGAATTTGACAATAGTTTTAGGACAATGAGCGACGGATAAGCTGCCTAGAATCCGTTCCCTCATCTTTAAGACTGTTTTTCTCCAATCACAGAATTTCTCGAGCTGAATGAACTTTTGAGCACGATATCTCCGGCGCATTGTAACCTAGTGTTCTGAAATTTTCAGCAAGATTAAAGGACTTAATTTCCTAGGTCGTAAACCTAAAAAATGCTCACGATCTTGAACTGCTTCTCAGTAAGTGAATCCTTGCCCTCTTTTTTATTTCCTTCTACCTTACTTTCTGGAAAAAAAGAATACAAATAAATTCTAGAGAGGCCAAGCTGCTTAATTTTCGAGGTTTATCCCCTAAAGAGTCCATCTGTGGACAGATTTTTAAAAGTTGATTTCATACTTATCCAACCGTGCGTTAATTGGATATCGTGCTTACAATGAACACCCCTATTTTTTACTTAGAAGGCTGGTTAATCATTAACTATTATGACATGTGACCTGAAAAGACTATTTTTGAAGTCAGGGCGTGAATCTCTATAAAATGATGGTAAAAGTTTCCCGCAAAGTTCTTTTCTAAAGAAATTCACTTTTTCAATTGGGTATAAGACCACCTTAAAAACATAAAACCTATTTGTCTCACTTTCTGTTCTCATGCGATCACAGTTTTTGTCAGAAGAGTAGAGTTAATCAATATTTCTACAGTTTTAAACTTTATGAGAAGGGAAAATGTTTAAAATCGGATTTAAGCTTCGTCCACGTCCGTAGACTTGTCCAGAAACGTGGTACTTGAGACTAGTACCCACTTGTCCTTAGAACTCGGCTCGCCAGCATGCAGATTTTTCCACTCGGGCAGAACTACGGGTGGTATAGTTTATATCCCCCACCGTCTGGATTGGGGGAGGATTTATGGTTCGGATATAAATGAAAATGATCTCTTTTACACCTCTTTCAAACCATGTGGGGTCAACCGACAAGATCTTGACTTTATCCTGGGTGACTGAATGATCTTTGCAACTTGATGGATATATTTAGAGACTTCGGAATTGACTGAGCTCCTTCTCTTGTGCCCTATGAATCTTGTTGTCACTCTCCTTTAAATGGCCGTCTCACCTATTTAGCTTGCGTCGTAGTCATCACAGAATATGTGATATACTGGACCTGCAATCACGTCACTGCCTAGCTAGATTTTAAACATTTTCCTGAGTCATAAAGTTTAAACCTGTAGAATTATTGAATGTAACGCAGGAAAGATTAATTACATCAGAGTATACGTCTGTACACGTAGTAAACATAACAAATACCTCCTCTTTTGCCATGTCAACAATACGTGAAAATTTGTTTATTTTCAACAACGTAACCCAAACGGACCTTTTGTTTGCAGAGCTCTGCAACTTTTATTTTTGATTTAACAAATATGACAAAGGATTAGATGTATAAAAGTAGTCCTTGATTGAATTATTCAGTTTACCTATAGCTAAGCTACAGAAAATACCTAACCTCTCACTCAAGCCCGTGTCTGACACCTCTCCCTGTTTAGCATTGTTTTTAGTTTTTTTTTTTCTTTTGTCACTTTTATATGAAATGAGTGTAAGTCCAAAAAAAAAACAAACAAACAAACAAAAAAAAAAAACAACAAAAAGAAGAAGAAGAAGAACCGGTCTGAAAAAATAGTGTGTCTGATCGAAACAAACCGGTTTGAGAAAATAAAATAAAACTAAAATTGAACCACAACAGCGACATTGCTCGTATCTTGCAGTCTGTCACTTGAGAAACAAACAATGAGTTGAAATCCTGTTTCCAAGAAGGCAATTCAAGGTTAGACGTTCATATGGTAGGCTATTTATATGGCTGCGTAAGAACTATTGCCGCTATATATTATTGTCAATTATGTGAACTAAAATACCTCGACTTGTTCAAAAATCACTAAACCGTACGTATGTTATATGCAATATCATACTCCAACCCGGAACAACGCAGTTAGGACGGCATTTTCTGTACATCATCGAGCAAAATTACTAGAAATATACCGTTAGCTCTGGTAGAGATCGTGGGAACTGGTTTCTACGTCTTGATTTGACGTCACACAATGGCTATTCCCATGCCCTTACAGCCCGAACCTGAAGTGCGTTTCTTAAGCAGCTCGAACCAAAAGAATATACAGATGTGCAATAGTTTTTTCTTGTCGTAGCGTCGTTAGGAAGTTTGAGAAACAGGGCCCTGAACCAGAATTGTGTCCGGCTATTTTTGACCGATTTTCCGCAGTTTAACCGGGCACAAAAAAAATTGAGGATTAAACCAAATTTTAAAAATTGCGAAGGGAAGCACTACGCAGTAAAAGAGATTTAGTAAAGGGAAAAAAATTGGGCCTAGGTGCACTGTAAAGCTTATGTTTTTACCAAATTCTCCCCATGATCCTAAGTTTTCGCACTGAAACTGAAAAAAAAATCACTAAGAAAGACTTGTCTGAAAAGAAATGGGCATTTAGGCCTACTATAAAAGCATATTGCTTTTTGCTTATTTAATGTAATGTTATTTACTGCATTTTCTTAGCTCTTAGTTTATTTCTCTTCTTATTACTCCCAAACTTGTGCCAAGTGTGATGTCAGGCATGAGTGATGTCAGTGATCACGTCACCATCTGATCACCTATAAATGTTAAAATGCTTCCCTGTAAATTTGTCGACTAGATGAATAATACTGAAACCTTTTCTTTTAGAGATAGATCTTCGCCCGATTCGTTCTCTTCTGTAACGTGTGCATTTCAAACAATTACAGAATTTAGTTTCCGGTGCAAGAGAGTGTATACGACCGCACGGGCCTGGGGTTCTAGGCCAATTTCCCGCCATTTCCGGAATCATCATTAGTAGGTGATGTAAGCCTCGGGAAATGTCCCGCGTGATTTATGCTTCATCTACGTACTTTAGTAAGAGCAAAGAGCATGTGGCAGTTTTGTACCGTGTAGTTAGTAGCTGTAGCAGTTGCGATACACTTACACCTTATTCTAGATGATACGCGCAGATATTTTACGAGCTAGTTGCGTTAAATTTCTCCAAGACCGATCAAGACCCGCAGGGAGCGAGGGAAAATGCGAGGCGTGAGTGAAATCAGTGTGCGACAGCGAGTAAGGTACATATTATTAATTAATTGATTGATAAATTAATTAATTAATTATATTAATTAATCAATTAATTAATCAGTTATATTAATTAATTAATTAATTAAACACCTTTATATTAATTAATTAATTAATTAATTAATTAAACTCTTTTATAGCGCTCACATCCACTAGTTGTTCGTGGCGCTTTACAACAATATTAAAAATAGTAATTTTATAATAATAAATATATAAAAATAGAAATAAGAAGATATAAAACATTAAACTCTAATAATAAATTAAACCATTTTTTTCCCATCCAGGAGGACGTTTCAGGATTGTGAGAGGTTTGTTTCAAATTGTTTTACCTGTATATTGGATTTATGACCTACCTATGGCTAAAGGAACGCTTTAAAGAACGAGGCATTAAACCTTCATTTTCCGGCGGTCAGCTGTAAACCGGTAAAACCGGGATACAACGGTGTAATGTAATGTGCTGGAATAATTTTTAACCTTTAACCTTTACAAAATGATACAGCAGTAGAACTCGGGGGCCGAAAACCGGGCATAATGAGCGTTCGGGACATTGTATGCATTTGGGATTACATGAAGTGTACACCAATAAAAACATAACCGGTTGAAACCGGTGTTTTGAATGTGCAGTGCTAGTGGCTGTCTATCGTCTTTTGTGGTTGCTGGATCGTTGTGTATTCATTTTCCATCCAGGAGGACGTTTCAGGATTGTGAGAGGTTTGTTGCAAATTCGTTTATCTGTATATTGGATTTATGACCACAATAGGCACTTTTGTTATTTAATGAGATGGAAATAAGTGGCCGGGTATTCTGAAATTTAGCCGAATACCCCGCAACTGGATCATTCGGTACTCCTCAAGCAAAGAGCAGCTTGCGCGCAGACGTCTGAGGACTATTTCCTTTGCGGAAGGCTATTAAAGCGATTGTAGTCATCTCCCAAAAGGCTGAACTTTTGGTTTAATCGGCCAAAATGACGATTGACCCTTCCTTTAGAACGCACTACGCTCCCACCTTCCGTAGGTTGTTGCCTACTTTGTCAGATTATTCTTGCATTCTTTTGAACATTTTACTGAACAGAACGAACATTCAATTGATTCAAGGGACTGCAGGCCAAAAACAGTCGCCAAAACTAGTGAAAGGAAGAGGACATAAACTTAACCCTTTAAGATTTCTTGTTTTGGCCATTTATAAGATGATCAGCTACTAATCTGTACTAATGGCTTTTACAACCAATTTTTGAAAGGATAAAATTTTCCGTTCATTGATGACAATTTTTTTATTGACAGGTCCACCCTGAGGAGTCGTGATGTCGTTTATGCTAATTTTTTTAGTATGTTACTGAGGGAAAAAACTATATTTTGCTCGGCTACAGTCAAGGCTTCTGTAGCTAGGAGCCTTTTTGGACGTACAAAAGTATTTACAGTTTGTAGTGATTGGGCTGACGCTGGGAGGGGGGACTTCCTGAAGATTTGGGTGGGGGTATGCAGCATGCTTCTGGAAATCCTTACCCTTTTTCAGACCAAAATATGTGATTTTCCCTACCCTATTTCAGACCTGACCGACCCAAAATTTGATACCCTATTTCAGACCAGACCCTAACCCTAATTTGTTTGCGTAAACATTTGAGAAGGGCTTCAAATTCCCAACGTTAATCAAACTTCAGTTCTTGGAGAAGAAAATTAACAAAAAGATAGCTTCTTGTAAGAACCATACCAGTTCCCATATCAGAGTGCACAAAGCTCACCCTATTTGAGACCAAAATGGTCAAAATCTATACCCTATTTCAGACCAAAAAAGGCTCAAAAACCATTTCATTTAACTTTATTTAAACACGGTCAAAAAACATCAGGCGCTAAAATTTACAAATGAAACTAAATTTTAAAAAACCCTTTGGTGCTGCTGATACCCATATAGCTTATATAAGGGAGTACCCCCCCCCCCCCCTGGGGGCTGACAGCACTTAAGGTGTTACTCATCAAACTGATTGATTGACAGATTGGTTCAAAGTTGTCATGTTTTCTACCTTAATTTTCTACATGAAGTAGAATAGCCAAATTTCATAAGATGTTGAGACACAAAGCTGCCTCCAAAAGTGTAAAAATATCCTCAACAGATATGTGTTAAATTTCTAAAATATTGAAATGGCAATTTGCTCAAGTATTTGATGGCATTTTTGGTGAACTAAAAAGATGACATGTCACACAACACAGAAACACACTAATTGCAAAACTAAATTCTCTTATAAAATTTCAGTTTAATTCTTCCAAAGTGTTTCTACATGCCAGAAATAAGTTTTCAATCGAACATCTCCTTGAATTGTCAGAATCCCCTGAATGCCACTTCTGAAAACAATTTTTAAAAAGCTGAACACAGGAGGACTTTATGTCACTGTGACATAGTGTGGATGAATCCACGGACAGGCTCAGCAACAGACAATTTTCAAGCAGCTCCTCTGTAATAAATAAAAGCCCAATAACTTTAAAATCAGTTTACAGTTACTTGGGACAAGAAAATATACCTGAAAAGGTAACAAAATGCAATATTGTAGCATAAAATCCTTTCATAGATAATAATAAAATAATGAAATGTAAAATACTATTATTATAATAATTATAGAGTTTCAACCTGTTTTCTCAAACAAAATGTTGCAGAGGAATCCTAGAGAAAATTTATGGCAGTATCAGGGACAAACCATTTCATTTTGATCCTCGATCTGATTCCTGCAAAATAAGTTAGAAACAAATAGAGGAAAAATAGTAAACAATGAAAAGTGACACCACTCATTTCAATTATAACTTCTTGGACACACGCAATGTTTATTATCACAAAAAAGCTCCATAAAAATATAGAAATGATGAACTAAGTCTCCTAGGAGAATTAAAAACATCTAAGTAATCATTATCGAGCAATTCTGTTGATTATTTTTGCGGAAAACACAGCATAATTTCTATGACATCCCTCGTATCAACTGACTCAAGCAAGTCAATCACAATCCGCATTGATCGCTTCCTTTAATTTTTAAAGACAAATCTCCTCGAATTCTAATCCTAAATTGACCATAAAATCACTTTGCAACATGAAATCACAAGTTTCCTCAAACATTTTCCACGAATTGGTTTGCCTTGGAGCCACTGAAGTGATGAGATTTTAAATTGGCCAAGCATGTAGCATGAGGATGATTTGAAATTATGAGCATGATTACCCCTGAATTGTAAGACACGAGGTTCAGTTACCAATAAATCGTTTCAATAACAAATTGTGAGATTAGAACATCTATGTGCCCTTCTTTTTACTGAAAATGTTGGAGATATATTTTATCAGTTTTGCAAGAAGTGGAAAAATAGCAAAGAACCCATTTCAGTGAACCTGTTTGATGCGCATACAGTGTAGTTGTCTGATTACAGCTATCCAACTACAAAGAGTTTAAATTGGACAGCTGTAGTTGGAGATCCATGTGATCACCCTCCAATTACGTATCAAATGGGCATGCAGAGAACCAATTGCAATCAGGATTTTGTTATAGATACGATTAAGTTTGAAATAGCGATAGTTTACACTGCATATTGTGAATTTCTGTATTACATAATACCCCACGACCCATTAAATAACAGTGGCGCTTATTGTTTTCAGTGAACAAGACATCAAGAGTGATAATGGGTAACCACCACTCAACTACAGGTACAGAGAACAATCGAGGTAAGGGATAAATAGACAGCGCCAAATATTCCTGAATTCAGTGAAGCATTTTCCTAGCTAAAATTAAGAAATCAAACATATTTTAATGATCCTCTTTTCGAGGGCTGGTTGAGTTGCTGCTAAAGCAATACACAAGTGACAATGACACACTGGTTGTGGGTAAAATAAGGGTGGCAGGGAAGCGTGACTTGGGTCAAGGGGCCCAGGAGGGGGGCCCTCCTGGGGGGAGGACAGATCAGGTGGTACCGGGAGTAGCCACCCTGGGTTAAATGTTCCGGACCTGCCTCCAGGGGTGAGGCCCATATCCCACAGTCCCGAGGGATTGTGGGAACCAGGAGGGGGAGCCCCGCCTGGGGGGAGTACAGATCAGGTGGTACCGGGGGTAGCCACCCTGGAATGGATATTTCTCCGGACCTGTCTCCAGTGGGCTAGAGGCTTACTGTGGGGTAAAGTGCAGCCAAAGGGTGCACTTCCCTGCCACCGACCTTTAATATCAAACGACAATACGAATAAGGTAAATAACATAGTACAAAAGTCTGAGTAACAATGTAAATCACTAGTTTTCATTAATACAGGAATGATAGGCTTAAGCAACCACTGTATATAAAAGCAAACGCCAAGTATACCGTAAAGAACTAAATATGTGGGTAAAATGGCAAAACACAAGGGTTCCAATCATGGGAGGGAGGGCGGGAAAAAAGAACTTGTGAGGATCTGCACGAAGCAAACAATGATTGCAAGTGGCGTGTGTGTTCGAACTAGAGGTAAGGGGCGTGCGGAGGGCACGTGAGAGAGCTGATTGGGACCATTGTAAGGCCTGCATTTACAGATATGAATCTACATTGGATTAGCTAAAATATTAAAGGATGCGTTGTTAAACATAGGAACTCGTTGTTGTCGCCCGTGCTTGGACTTTGGGATCGAGTGATACTAGAGAGTTCGGAGCATGATGAGATTCCTAGGTATGCGAGACATTAGAGCTATGGGATTACATATCGGATAACATAAGAGTAGTCTATGAATAAAGTGTTACTTAACCAAATGTGCCTAGCTGTCTTGAGTGGTTTCTCTCAGGTCTCATTAACATCAGTTTATTGTTCCCATAAACTTGAACTAGAAAGGATGACTTCCTCTGAAATCTTTTGAAAGTGAAACCAAACAATCAAGTTTTAATTGTGTGACTGGAAGTATGCAAACTACGTAAAATAGAACAGGGTTAAAACTTGGCAGTCACACAGTCGCCCTTGGCGACTAAGAAGTGTCCAGGGCCACTAAAAGTTGACGTTTGATTGCCCGAAGGGCGAGTATGATTTGAGAAGTACAAAAAGAATAAGAATAACAATGAAACAAAATGTTTTTCCTTGGAGTACCTTTCTTTTCTTCCTTTCTTTCCTCAACTCTAAGTTCACCAATTGGGTTATTCCAGAAAAAATCCACACCTCCCCGACGGATGGCATGCTGGAAATTCTCGCGGGAGGGGGGGTCGAGGGCTCTGGAAATCCAGGTGGGAGGGGGGGTCTAGACTTAAAACTCTTCTTCGGGGGTCATTAAAAATATAACCTCAGTTTTTCAGATCTTTGAGTTTACGGAAGAAACGTCCTCCGAATCGAAGAAAGTAGTAGTCTTTCAATGCACGCATTTCTTACCTTAAACGCTTTTAGATTCAGTTTCAAAGATTCTGCGAAGAATATTATAAAAGTGATAAAAGGAGAAAACACGAAGAAAGCGCGCGGTTGACGTGATAGTTACGAAGCATGCTCAGCGAACCAAAAACTTTGTATTGTATTACAGTACTGGCCAAACGTAAGTTGACAGTTTAGAGATGTAAAACAAATGAGCAACAACGTAGTCGCTTGAGTCATCTCTCAAGAAATAAATTGGACAAGTGGACTGCATTCGACGCGAGTGTTGACAAGTTTGTGAGCTATCGTTTCCCTTGCTCTCGCTTTTGCAACAAAAACTCAAGTTACAAATACCTTGCTCAAATGAATTTCATTTCTTATAGTTGTTTGTCTGTCATAAATTTTTATCTTATCAATTGGAAGGAACACAAAAACCAAGAAAGTGAAATGTAAAATAATAAACTGGTACGCTGTATCGGAAATTATGCGCGTCTTCTGACACGTTTTTTTTGTGACATGTTTCCTTTACTTCTGCTAACAAATGTTTTTTGGGCGAAAATAACCTTACATCTTAGTCTGTCATTGAGTATCTTCTGTGTGTTGCTGGTATACAGGAGTATAAATCGTTTAATTTTCGCGTCACCGATGGCAGGACGTTTTATGAAATGGTTGTGTTACTCACAGGTTTCAAATTACGCTTGACGTATGCAAATTGCGTCTGCAACAGAAGGAGCACGAAATAAATTTGAACGGGCTAAATTTATCATTCTCCTGTTAAATTACCGCTGCTGTCATTAACTTTAATTCTAACTTTAAGTTTTATTTAACATTTATTTCAATTATGGCAAGAATACGACCTGGGAAGAGTTTCGATTTAAAAGGTTGTTTTGACCTCGAGTACGCATAATTCAATACTCCGTTCTCGAGTTTTACATTGACGATTTTAATATATAATTTTATTTATTTATTTTATTCGCCGCTATCAGCTTCATTGAGCATTTCCACAGGAATGGGGTACAGTTGTAGTTCAGTGCTAAAAGGGACGAAAATAACTTTTAATCATGTTGTTACGAGTACAAAACCCGTTCGTAATTTCCGTTCATATCACAAGAACAAATTAAAATTAAAATTGAGCTCAACATTTATTATCTTCTGGATGTGATTCTACGTATTTTCAACGAACTGAATATTGAATTTAGGGCCCATAATAAAACAGGGAAATCCGGGCGGGAGCGGGGGTCTCTGGCCATGGAAATCCGGGCGGGGGGAGGGGTCTAAAGGTACAGGAAATCCGGGAGGAAGGTGGGGTCAAAAACTCTTGCCATCCGTCGGGGGTGTGTGGATTTTTTCTGGAATAACCCATTGCAGTAAAAGTTTTGTTCTAAAGTGCAAAATTCAAACCGTTCGTGATCGAGTTTTAGATCGCTCCGATGTGTAGACGCCATTTTGATTTTATTGACATGAGATGCGGTAAGTTTTCAAACATGAATATCAGCAAAATCACTCAACACTGCTCGATATAATAGACTTACTTTTCACCTGAATTCAAAAGCATTCGAAAGAAACTGAGAATTGTGATACTCTAGTTTATAGACCTTGAGAAGATCGTTTTGTCCGTATTAGGAAAAAATGGTCCAGTTTTTCTTTGGGAGTTTATGGACCAAGTCTGAACCTATAGGTTCTGACCTATAGGGTAAGGAAGAACGAGACAAATGATTCCCAACACAGACCGAACAAAGTTTTTATTATTATAGCGATTTAACCAATTTCTCGACAGTACACTGGCAAATCTGAGCTTTCAAGACAATGTTAAGATCAAGCAAATTTCTTTTGGTGTGTCAGTCGAACACACTACTAGAAAACACGGGCCGAAACATCCGTGAGGCGTTTATTCGAGTAAAAATGGTTTAAAATTTTTTTGTGTTTGTAGAGAAAATTTGAGGGCCACTCTATTGTGGCCTGGGCCACTAAGAATTCAGGGATACTGGCCCAAGTGGCGACCAAGCACTGAAGTTAAATTTTAGCCCTGATAGAATTGCATAAGTCAAAGTAAATTCACATTCTGATTGGCTGACAAAGGAAGGGTATTTAGCATGGAATTGCATGCCTGAAAAGTGATATTGCACTAGTGCAGTATTGTTTCTTTATTACGTTCTGTATACAGTCGAAGCTCCCGTAAGTGGACACCCTCGGGAGGCAGAAATAGTGTCTGTAACTGGAGCTGGCCCCTTACCAGAATGAGTTAATACAAAGTTTGTATGGGAGCCAGTTAAAAGGGGTTTTGTAAAGGTGGCCATAAGTAGAGCTGTCTGCCTACGAGAGTGTCCGTTTAGAGAGCTTAGACTGTATCTGTGAATGGAAATGAAAATGATTACAATCAGCTTTCATTTGCAGACGAAATTACAGACATTAAAAAAGAGTAAAACTATCTACAGTGCTGAGGTCTTGTACAGTCTCTAACCAGAATTCTAATGACATTTGGGTGGAGAAGCTGCTACAAAAATTATTATTGTACAAGAAAGCAAATTAACAGTGTGACCGCTGAAAACAGGAATTTCATAGGCAAAAAGCAGCGCGAATACCTAAATCAAGCAAGGAAGCCAAATGTATTTGTAGAATAAGAATATTGTAATTCTTTTAATAGATAATGCATGAAAAAATCTTGCTGAAGTTTTTCTTCTACATAAGCTAAATAATATTTATTTATTTAATGAGATGACAGTTTCTCCAAGATGGTGGCCCAATTGTTCAACGTGCTTTGATAGATGTTTTCATTGACCGAGAGAAACAGAGAAAGCTTAGAACTTTGAAACACTGATATTAATAAAAATTTACCACATGGTCAGGGATAACTTTGAACTGACTTGTAAGAACATTTTTTGGAGAAAGATAATCAACTGTAAGCATTGTTTAAGGTTACCGTGTACCTTCAGAGGTGTCTTCAGTCTTACGCATGTAGCGCTTCTCAGTTTCGCCGCAGATACCCCAAACCCTATATCAAATTAAAGCCTATAAAACTGGCTATTTGAATATGCCACTAACTTTTCACGAAAACGAATTTTTAAGTTTTTCGCGAAGTCTGAATATGAAGGTCTAGATCGCCTTTTGAAAGCTCCAGCTCAAAGGGAATTTGAAAGTTTGCAATTTTTTGGGCTTGGTGAAAGTCCGGCACATAAGGGCTAAAAAACCTTGTTGGGGTTTTCCTTTATTCAGCCGCGTTCAAAAGCTTTCAAACATTTTCTAAATCGCAAGAAAAACATACGGAGTAACGGCACAGAAATGGTTCTTAATGAAAAAATATTTAGAATTATCGAATTCCCCGACACGTTCTTGTTGAAGAAGCGTCAAGCTAGCGACTCTCCAAATTTGATTAAAATCGAACAAATCGCCTTTGAGTTGGAACTCTTTAAAGTGTCACCTTCAAGCGAAAAATGAATGCCGAGAAATAGCGCTCAAAAGAAAATCTTCGCTACGCAAACAAACACCACCTCCAAACACCTTTGCCGACAGTAAACCAATCAGTGGGTGCTATTTTATCTTCCGGTCACCTCCCGTGGAAATTTCGCGCAATATTCTCTCCACGCAAATCCTAGTGTTCCTAACATTCAACCGTCTTACCATTTTGTCGAATTTCTTTCAATGTTGGACGTCGTTTAACTGATATTATCGTGATGGGGAGAACCAAAAGAGCGAAAACCTCAAGCCAACCAGCTGGGCCTAAACTGAAGCGGCCAAGGCGGGTAAAAAAGCGAAGCGAAGTGAAACTGAGCGCTGTGGAGTGCTGTGATTGAATCAGTACAACTGCAGCAGCTCTTTTGAACAGCGCTTCTTATATTGGTTGAATGGGTACTTATTGTAGTGTCAAGCTTAGCAAAGCTTATAATTGAACAATGCTCGAAGGGCTTATTTGTACTTGCGTTATCAAGCAATCGCATAACGCGTGTTCGACACACAATTGTTTTGTCCGTTTCTCGCCGGCAAATAGGGAATTTTTAAACTCAATTGTTGGTATCCAAAAGATTTCAATATTGTGTAGACATATTTGTATCTTTCCAAAAGAGTGTAATAAAGTAACAACAAAAGAGCGGTTTCATCGGGATCTGATAGGCCAATGTACAAATGAGTGAAACTATTAGCTGTGACAGCAAGCGAGGTTCCCTGTGAAGAGATCAAAAGGTCGTCTCCCAGCGTTGGCTATATACCACGGGCTACATGTACATTGTATTAACAAATCTAAAATAATAAAATTCTTCTTTTTGCATTAAAATCAAAACATTGAAGAAAATCAAAAGAGAACACGGGTAAAATGAGATGAATTTAAATTCACTATCTCTTTATTGTCGGTTCTTTGTTTACGCTATGCGGGAGCTGGTAAACGGTAACAGTTATCAGGTTACTTGAATGATTGTGTGTTGTAAACTGTATTCATGTTAGGTCGCTTGTTCAGGGCTGCTCTACTATCCCAGAGAGATCAAACGGAGGTACTACAATGTATTCCATCGAATTGCAGTAATTTGCGTAGTTTGCGCTCGCAAAATGTTATTTGGTATTAAATCGTCTGGCGATTCACTGTCACTATTGCGATTAAAATCAGTCCAAACATTCAATAACCCTCTTTCTTCCGTTCTAAGGATATTTTGCCTGCTCGCTCCGATACTTTCCTCGTAATTGGAAGGTTCTGACGGCCATTCCCGATGATATGAACCTTTGTCTGATGCAGCGAGGCTACAACGTGTTTCCTCTGTCATGCTTTTCTTGTCTTCTGAGTTTTCCTCTTTTTTCGCTTTTTGGAGTTAGCCCACAGACATTTCCGCGGTCTGTGGGTTTCCATAGCAAAGTCATAACTTAGAAAACCGGGCTCTAACGACAAAAATATAACATAAACGGACATAGAACGCTTCGGGAAACAATAAATATGGAGGCTCTCCCATAAACAATCTTTCCCACGAAAATCGTTCTGGATGGCTGCACTCGCATCAATTAGCTGTCAATCAAAAATAAACTTTCACTTCCTATGGAAAACGGTCATCCCATCTTCTTGGCGAATATTTGCTCTTTTTTCAAATTTCTTTTGCGGAATTAAAAGATTTTCTCTTTACGGGTTATTTTTGGTGGCTTTATGTTCTCACCATTTTTTGCGTCAGGCTTGAAAACAATAAAAATATCACACCTGACATACCGGAAAATTGAGCTGAAAAAACTAACTTTTCAGTTCTGTTCAGAAAGTTTGAATTGTTATTACGATGTTACAAAAAAAATTTCGAATAACGAAAATAGTGTTTTGAATATAGGATCCAAGTTTCAAAGAATCACTAAATTTTTCGAAGAATGAAATCAAAGAATGAACTAATCAATGAATATATTTGAAGTTAAGCATTCATGCATGAAGCACATCGACTGTAAGTGCTTTTTTTTCATTTTGAACTGGCCATGTTTCATGTATTTATACATTTATATTCATTTTTAATGATGAACAGTTATTTTATTGACAAATGAACAACCAAGAATCACACAGGGATCATTTGTAAACCTTGGGCTGAGTTATTACCTTTGCTAGAAAATTTGGCTAGACCTTGCAAAATGTGTTCTCTGTGGCAAAGTCTGCTTCTCTTAACAGTGGAATGATGAGGCCAATAAGACTATTTGCTATTGATGTGGCAAAATCATGAATGAAATTGTTGTGACTCAGATTGCTCCAGTCCTAATCTTGCAACTTTTGATGTTCAGATTACCAGTCCAAAGGCACCTTGGAACCTTCTGATGTGAAGCATGTGGGATCTTATTCGCATGAAGCAGATAAAGATATGGTATCACCAGGCAAGATGCTATATAATACTACTTTAATTAGTGTATACCATGTAGCAATGGATAGTGTTTTTCGCATGCTCTGATTGGCTGCTCAGACTCGGGATTAGAGCAGAACGCTATAATTAGACCTGGACACTGAGTATGATTTGCCCGATAGGGGCCTGGTACGAGTCGTTCGTACCACGTTGTTCGTGTTACATGTTCTCGTCATTCCTAAGTGAGAATGCTCGTTTATATTGAATGTATTTCTCAATGAAATGGATGAATTCCTATCTATGACGAGAACACGTCCAACCAAGCAGTGAATCGGCGAAGAAAACACCGACAACAAGCGGATTTCTTCGCCATACGCCACACGGAACACAACCATCGATCGCGACCGCCATCTTTGTTTTCACACAGAAACGAAACCTCCCTTCACCGTAGCGACAGACTATCACAACAAACAAGGTCAGACCACAACGAATGGCGAAGAAATACAAGTGCCCGTTCCCGGAATGCACCTTCGAAACGGAAGAAGTGACAGACGCGCTCGCGGCCGTTTTGCTCTCGGTCCACTCGGCAGGCACACACACCGCTCCTGGAGTCGCCGCTGCTGCACCAAGCGCCGCCCCAAACACCGCCCCGAACACCAAACTCGAAAGAGTACGGCGCCCAACAATCTCTGCCGCAGGGTCAAGCGAGGATTGGTCGTATTTCCTCACCCGTTGGGACGACTATGTCGCAGCAACCAACGTCACAGGCAAAGATAAAGTAATCCAACTCCTCGAATGCTGCGATGAACAGCTTCGTAAAGACCTCACACGAAACGCAGGCGGCTCCCTCACCAACAAAACTGCCGATGCAGTGATGGAGGCCATTAAAAAACTTGCCGTGAGGGAGGAGAACACAATGGTTGCCCGGGTTCAACTGCACAACATGCGCCAGGACCGGGACGAGACGATCCGAAGTTTTGGTGCCCGCCTTCGCGGCCAAGCCGGCGTCTGCAAATTTTTAGTCACCTGCCCTGGTTGCACAATTGAAGTTAATTACACAGAGAACGTTTTGCGCGACGTCTTAACACGCGGCCTGGCCGACAATGAAATACAACTGGATCTGCTAGGAGAAAGGAATCAGGACATGACCCTTGAAGAGGTCTTTCAATTTATTGAGGCCAAAGAGGCTGGAAAACGATCCGCTGGCCGCCTGTCGCAAAGCCAAGGTGTAGATGCCGCAAGCAGCCAATACCGTCGTGCCAAACAGGATGACATCAAACGGCGTAAAACAGGAGACAACAACGACCCGTGCTATTACTGCAACAAGCGCAGCCATGGCAGGAGCGCCCCAACCAGGATAAGAAGAAATGACTTCCCTGCTTATGGCACAATCTGCGAACAGTGTGGGCGACCGAACCATTTTGCAAGCGTGTGTCAGGGCAAGAACAGGTCCACCAGACCCCAACAGCCTACCCCACCCAGTGGCAATACTACAGAAGGTGCAATCTTCGACTCACTCTGCACCACGACAAGCCTCAGCAACAATCCTGGCAGAGATGTAATCAAACTTGACCACCACCTCTACTGCCACCTAACTGATTGTTGGGTCCGACAGCCATCAAAGTCCCAACCATTCATCACGCTAACAGCAACTGCCCACCCCGAGGACTACACAGCACTGGGATACAACCCTCCCACATCGCGGCTGACACCAGTACGACTATCTGCTATGGCTGACACAGGCTGCCAGAGCTGCTTAGCTAGCATACAAGTTATCCGTCGCCTTGGCCTGAGTGAGAGAGATCTGATCCCAGTCACCATGCAAATGCACGCCGTGAACAACAATGGTATCAAGATCATGGGTGCTGTCCTCCTCAGGTTCTCGGGCAGGTCTCCGTCCGGTGCAACCCTCGAAAGTCGACAACTCGTGTATGTGACAAGTGACTCGGACAAACTCTTCCTGAGCCGGGAAACCTGCACGGCACTGGGCATGATCACTAAGAACTTTCCCACCGTGGGCGAGACTATCCACGTATGTAGCACGACCGAGCCAGACACAGCCTGCAATGCGTCAGAAACACCCCCCTCAGACAGCGCAAAGGCACCTGAGAGTGTATCCAGCTCACCGTGCACCTGCCCACGTCGCAAAACACCACCACCCAAGCCCACCGAACTTCCATTTCCAGCGGTGGAAAGCAGCCGGCTGAAACTGCAACAGTGACTTTTAGATTATTACCGATCCAGCACCTTCAACACCTGCGAGCACCAACCACTCCCGCTGATGGAGACCGTCCCTATAAGGCTAATGGTTGACCCTGGCACGGAACCGGTTGCACATCACACTCCCATACCAGTACCACTTCACTGGCAAGAAGATGTCAAGGCAGGACTTGACCAGGACGTATCACTGGGCGTGCTCGAGCAAGTCCCGGTAGGAGAGCCTGTCACATGGTGCCACCGCATGGTTGTGTGTGCAAAGAAGAACGGCAAGCCTCGACGCACAGGCGACTTCCAGGCGCTTAACCTCCACGCCACACGTGAGACACACCACACACAGAGCCCATTCCACCAAGCACGCTCTATACCCAGTAACACAAAAGAGACCGTTTTTGACTGCTGGAATGGCTACCACAGCGTCCCCCTCCATGCGGAAGATCGCCACCTCACCACCTTCATAACCCCATGGGGCCGATACCGCTACAAAACAGCACCCCAGGGTTACATCGCCTCCGGTGATGGCTACTCGAGACGCTTCGACGAGATTGTCTCCCACATCCGCAACAAAACTAAGTGTATCGACGACACCCTCCTTTGGGCAGATGACCTCCAAAAGAGCTTCTTCCAGGCGGTCGATTGGCTCGACCTCTGTGGTCACAACGGAATCATACTTAACCCAGACAAGTTTGTGTTCGGAGCCGACACTGTAGAGTTCGCTGGATTTGAGATCACTCCAAGCAACGTGCGGCCCTGCAAAAAGTACCTCAATGCCATCAGCAACTTCCCAACACCAGCCAACATAACTGATGTCCGCTCGTGGTTTGGACTCATCAACCAGGTCTCCTATGCCTTTGCTGCTAATGAACGCATGCTGCCATTCCGCCAGTTACTCCAGCCAGGAACTCCCTTCAAGTGGACTGATGAGCTCAACCAGCTCTTTGAGGAATCTAAGTCGGTGATCATCAGCGAAATTGAGGAAGGCGTGCGCATCTTTGACAAATCAAAACCGACCTGCCTGGCCACCGACTGGTCCAAAAGTGGCATCGGCTCCTGGCTATTCCAGAAACACTGCCAGTGTCCATCCACTGAACCCTTCTGCTGCAACACAGGCTGGAAAATCGCACTAGTTGGCAGCCGCTTCACACATGCTGCTGAATCCCGTTATGCCCCAGTGGGGGGAGAAGCTCTCGCCGTCGCAGATGCCCTTGACAAAGCTCGATTCTTTGTCCTGGGCTGCAGCAACCTAATCATCGCTGTAGACCACAAGCCCCTACTTAATGTGTTTGGAGACCGGTCCCTTGAGGAGATCACTAATGCCAGGTTACGCAACCTCAAGGAAAAGACGTTACGTTACCGGTTCTGAATGGTACACATCCCTGGTGTGCGACACAAAGCCGCTGATGCCATTTCCCGTCACCCAACAGGAACCACCACGCCGGACATGCTGATCCTGCCAGACGACATAGCAGCAGCTACAGCTGCCCCGGCTGTTCTACCCCAATTAGCTTCCTCAGCACTGAGCACAATGGCCGTTACCTGGGACAGGGTCAAACTAGCTACAACAAGTAATGGGGACATGACTCAACTACTCGACATCATAGAGAGTGGATTCCCCCAGTTCCGCCATGAGCTACCGCCTGCCCTTCAGGAGTACTATCAGTTCCGCGAACACCTATACACAGTCGATGGCGTAATCCTCTACAAGAATCGCATCGTCATACCACCGTCCCTCAGACAGCATGTTTTAACCGTCTTACACTCAGCACACCAAGGTGTGACCTCCATGACCGCACGTGCCGACAGCACTGTATTCTGGCCTGGCATCACTCGAGCCATCCGTGCCCTACGGGAAACCTGCAACCATTGTAACCGCATGGCACCATCCCAACCAAGTGCACCGCCCTCACCAACTATTCCCCCAGCTCACCCCTTCCAATGCATCTGTGCAGACTTCTTCCACCACAAGGGGGTCAACTACCTCGTCGTGGTAGATCGCTACTCCAACTGGCCCATTGTCGAACGAGCGCGAGAGGGATCTAAAGGCCTGATTGACTGCCTGCGGCGCACAATGTGCAACAGACGGTGGGCCGGAATTCACCGCAGCAGCCACATGCCAATTCCTGAAGGAGTGGGGTGTCCACCACCGTCTATCATCAGTGGCGTTTCCCCACTCAAACTGCAGAGCAGAGATTGGTGTAAAGACAGTTAAACGGATCATCACAGACAACGCTATCCCAAACGGCAGCCTTGACACTGACTCCCTGCAGCGTGCCATCCTTCAATATCGGAACACACCAGACCCTAATATGCAGCTCTCCCCCGCACAGTGTGTATTTGGCAGGCCTATCAAGGACTTTATACCTATCCTGCCAGGCCACTATCAACCACACCCTACGTGGAGTGACACCCTAGCCACGAGAGAGGAAGCTCTGCGAAACCGCCACATGAAAGCTGCAGAGAGATGGACGGAGCACACCAAGAGACTCCCACCCCTGGCAGTTGGCAACCACGTACGCATCCAGAACCAAACAGGCCCATACCCCACTAAGTGGGACAAGACAGGCATAGTGATCGAGGTCCGCCAGTTCGACCAGTATGTCGTACGTGTTGATGGCTCCGGCAGGATGACCACCCGTAACCGGAAGTTTCCCAAAAAGTACATCCCTGTGCAAACTAGGCCCCCTCGACACACTATCAACGATGACCTACGACACCTCAACCCGCTGACCCCCAAACCAGGCGAGCCGCCCAGCCCCAATCCACCACTAGCAGAGCTGCCACCTCCACCACCATCTGGCAAGCCACTGAGTTGTCCCGATCTTACCAGCCCAAGCCAAGAGGGGTGTGCACTTCTGCCACCACCTACGCACACGACACTGCCCCACCCTACTGCAACTCCATTGGTACTGGCCAGCCCAGGTCCACCACCCAGTTGTGAATCACCATCCCTTACCCCCATGGATGCACCAGTGCTAGCGACCTCGGGCACACCTCAAGCACAGCCGAAGAAACCGGCACTAGCCTTGCGGCGGCTACAAGATTATAATGCAAAAGGACTTCTCGAACAATGAGACCGCCACATGACTCATATGCATGACATTATTTCTCCTAGTTTTGTTTTGTTCTTTCAAATTAACAATTATGATTCTCTGATATCAGTCTTCACTGCCCCTCCAACACAAGCATGAGGAACACTAAAGACTTGGGGGGAGATAGAGCAGAACGCTATAATTAGACCTGGACACTGAGTATGATTTGCCCGATAGGGGCCTGGTACGAGTCGTTCGTACCACGTTGTTCGTGTTACATGTTCTCGTCATTCCTAAGTGAGAATGCTCGTTTATATTGAATGTATTTCTCAATGAAATGGATGAATTCCTATCTAGGGATAGCATTCGCTATTGTCACCTCCCAGCATTCTTCTGGATTTCGCGTGCAAGTTTTGCCTCATTTCTCAGAAAAAAGGAACTATTTGGTGCTGGCTATCCACTGGCTATCCACTGGCTATCCACCTCTTTTTTTTTCCTTTTTTTTTTTGAAACCTGTTTTTTTAACCTTTTGTTTAGAAAGCTGGTGTTTGCATTGTTATGTTTCCATTTTCTTTCCACTCTCCATAGCATAATATACTTGTATTTGTTATTACTGTAACGTGCACATGTTTGTAGTAAGTAATGTTAGGCTTGTTAGTATTTATTTTTATTGTAGTAGTGTAAGTACCGTCCAGACTTTAAGTAATGTTTAAATTGTTAGTATTGTTTTTTTTTTCTCTCTTCTTTGTATTGTTGTATTGTTTTGCTGTAATGGCAAGAAATAAAAAATTTACAAAAAAAAAAAAAACTGGTTTGGTAAATATACTAATTTAAAAACAATATTATTCAATTATTATTCACCTCAGTGTCGGTGAAGAATGGTAGATATTTACCTCCACTTCGGTGAATAATTGTTAATTAAAATATTCCTGGTATGGTGTAGTGGAGTTTACAAAATCACAAATGATATTTACAGTCGATCCACGTCACGCGTGAACAGAAACCTGAACATGTGATCCGAGTCTTCAAATGAACAAGCTACTAATTCAGTGACGTAACGGAGATCACAAAGGAAATTTTGAAGATCTCATTGAAATTTGCGAAAATGCATTCTATCTTTGTAGAAGCAAGGGGTTGTGACGGGACAAATCTTTGTTTTATCGAGAGACCGCGTAATTTTCTCGGTTCGCTTCGCGTCAGTGGTTCAAAACGTTTTAGACGTAGAAGTAGGTGACCCGCTTCCCCGCAATTGTGTTACTGATTATGAATTTTGCCTACGAGGGATTCCTGTTAACCAAACGAGAACAAACCTTGGAGCTGAACGCATGTGTAAGAACGGTAGCTCCGAAGGAAGTGGACGAAATATCAAGATACATGTGCCGTGTCAAGCAATTACTGATAACAGTTTTCCCCATTTGCGAGGTTGATTGAAGACAAAGCCGATGCTTCGTCCACAGTTAACCAAAGCGTAATATGAGAGTTGTTTGCATGGAGCTGAAATTCGATCCAAAATATAAATTGGCAGTTTTCCGTGCAAAATACCTAAAAAGCGAAATAGAGTTTGAAAAACCTCACCTGTTTTGTGTTTGATGTATTTTTGCCGCTTTTCCCAGCTTCTGGAGGCCATTTTGGGCGATTTTCTGTTTAACAGTCGATGCGACATGATGTCAAAAGCCAGTACGTGACAAGACGTACGTCGCATCGACCGTTAAACAGAATATTGTCCAGAATGGCCTGCAGAAACTCAGAAAAGCGGAAGAGCACAACAAACAGACAACAGGTAAGGTTTTTCAAACTCTATTTTGATTTTTAGGTATTTTCCACGGAAAACTGCCGATTATTTTCAATCGAATTTTAGCTCCATACAAACTCTCATATTACCCTTTGGTGACCTGTGCTTCATCTGTTCAGGTCTATTGCATATCCTATTGCTCAACAATCCTTCGCGAATTTATGAGCCTCCCATCCACATCTCCTAGGTTTCGCTAGTTTGAACAATTCAATAGATTCTTCAATAGAACATCGTCTGAAAGTTTAGAAGGATAACTTCGTCCCCCTTGACTAAATACCTTACATGTACCGAACGTTTTGTGATGTTGAATGATACAATAAACTGTCGGTCCGTCTACAGTCAAATAACGATCAATTATTCGTCTTCTCGTTTCCTTGTGGAGAGGCCTACCTGGCCTGTTCTTCTGAGTTTAGGCATTAACATAAGCAGGTTTAAACATTTTGAAAAATCCGTGACAGATTCAAAATCTCCTTTCGATTTTCGAAATCCCTCTCTGAATCGCAGAAAACACAAGGTGAATGCCCAAATATGGAAAACGTGACTCATCACATTGTTTTGAATTTTGGCAGTTTCCGTTCACATGTGACATGGATCAACTGTAAAATTTTGTCATGACTCACACTGTTCCACCGCTGATAATGTAACTTTTTGATGTTCAGATTACCAATCCAAAGGCACCTTGGAATGTGTTCCTAGTGAAGTGCAACTGGGGTCTTATTCAGATGAAGCAGTTGAAGGTATGTTATCAGGTAAGGTGCTATACTGCTATATTCCTAGTATGGTGTAGTGGAATTCTCAGTTTTCAAAATTGTGAATGATAATCAATTGTAATGTCATGACTCAGGCTGTTCTATAATGACGTAACTTTTTGATGTTCAGATTACCAATCCAAAGGCACCTTGGAATGTGTTCCTAGTGAAGTGCAACTGAGATCTTATTCAGATGA
This sequence comes from Siderastrea radians, assembly GCA_964017195.1. Classification (NCBI taxonomy): domain Eukaryota; kingdom Metazoa; phylum Cnidaria; class Anthozoa; order Scleractinia; family Rhizangiidae; genus Siderastrea; species Siderastrea radians. Next base: position 6,204,418 of record OZ024891.1, on the reverse strand, counting down.
AGCAGTTGAAGGTATGGTATCAGGTAAGGTGCTATACTGCTATATTCCTAGTATGGTGTAGTGGAATTCTCAGTTTTCAAAATCGTGAATGATAATCAATTGTCATGACTCAGGCTGTTCTATTCCTAATGACGTAACTTTTTGATGTTCAGGTTACCAATCCAAAGGTGCCTTGGAACATGTTCCTGGTAATTTGGAAATGATATCTTGTTCAGTTGGAGGTATGGTATCAGGTAAGGTGCTATGGTATGGTACTACAGTCGAAGCTCTCGTAAGCGACCACCTCGGGAATTCAGAAAAGTGGCCGCAACTAGAGCTGGTCGCTTATGAGAATGGGCTCTCGTAAGCGACCATGTAATAAAACAATAGAGGATGGTCACTTACAAGAGCTTTAAGCATTAAGCCTGGCATATGTTGATGGCTACTCATGGTGCTGTATCAATAACATTAAATAATTTAAATAATTTTTATTGCCTATTACAGAAGAGGATCGCATATGTACCAGTCAGTGAACCATAATTAGCGCTTATGCTATGTATAACTCTGAATTTGATCAAGAAGTGAGTGCTTTTATTGAAGTGTTGACTGAGCGGTCGCTTGCGAGAACTTAGGAACAAAGAAAAAGACCAGTCGGTAATTCACAGAAGTGGTCGCGGTCGCTTACGAGAGCTTTTAATTACAGAGGTTAAGTGACAATTCAAACAGGGTTTCACAATGTGTGGTCCCAGACAATATCCATACCCCCCCCCCCACAGGAGGTCACTGGAAATTTCGAGGGAGAGGGGGGTTCAAAGGCAGAAATTTCCGAGGGGAGTGGGGGGTTCATGGGACGCTCCTTTTCCAGAGGGCGAAGAAACATGAAAAATATTGAAAGCACAAAGTAATACCCACGTAGGCTGTTTTGACCATCAAAAATAAGCAAATATGTTGACCTAAATGCCAAATTTTGCGACTTTGATTTGTATGAAATTTCAGTACACCAGATTTGCATATTCGTGTTTACGGAAAATTGCGTGTCTCCTTGGCCTTCAGTGAATATTTCACGGTTTTCAATCCTTTCAATGTGAAACTTTTTTTTTTAACACCAAACTTGTTTAAACAAATATAAAAATATTTTTATCATGCATTTTCAGCCGCCTTTCACTGGATATCATCGAGATAGAATTGTTGCGTTAGATAGACAGTGACGCTCATAATTTGAAAAGGTCAGATTTCATGCGTTATGCAAATTTGATGTGCTTTGAACTGAAACTAAGTTCAGCCTATATTAGCTATTTCTTACAAATTCTTTTACAGTTTTCATTATCTTTGAGTCTCCATTTGAGCTTTATTTACTATTTCAATTTTAAACAAGGGATAAAGTGCGGGAAAGAAAGGTTCGATTTCTTCTTCCCACATGGATCGCTTGCGCAATTTATTTTGAGTGCACTGTGAACTAAAATTAATCCCAGGAAAAAAAGCTGCTATTTTACTCTAATTCTCTTTTGAACATCATAACCGTCGATTTTTAGTGTAAGTTACATTCCAACAGTTTCGCTTTTGATGGCAGGTTTGACTGTGGCGAACACAAATTTCAATTCTGCTGAAAATTTTGGCTTTGTTGTTTACGTCGCTTTCAGCACGCAGATTATTCACGGCATCCCTCGGCACCATCCCCAATGTTAGAACACTTGAACACTCGGTTTAAACAAATTTTCGCAAACAACATGGAATATTTCAAACTGGATGGCAAACATGCAAATAGTAGAGAACAATAGCAAAGCATTGTATTTTGAAAATGGATGTTATAATAAATGCTTAATGTTACAACAAAAATCATGTTTGCGTAACGTGGAATTTCCTGGTGGGAGGGGGGTCATCAAAGACCCCTTGGAATGGAAATTCCTAAGGGGTGGGGGGGGGGGGTGCAAACCAAAACCTTCCATGGGAGGTGGTATGAATATTTTCTTGAACCGCACAATGCTGGTCGTAACTAGAGCTGGTGGCTTATGAGAATGGTTGCGAGGAGAGCTTCGACTGTATATTCCTAGTATTGTGTAGTGGAGTGGAGTTTTTCATTAGAGCATGAAAGCTGTCCATTACTAATGACAAGTCTGTCCTTAAAACACACTTAACTATTTCAAGCAGGCATTTGAGTAAATTGCTACATATTTTTGGTAATTGTAGGACAATTTTGAAAGTTTCAAAGGACATGTCAGTGCCTAGACTAGGTCTAAATCATGAAGGGGAAGCCTTCTAGAAGTGGGGTGCAGGGTGGGGTGGGGTGGGGCAGGGCAGCAGGATATTTACAGCATGAAAGAACTTTTGATTCATGCATTTATATTATTTAATAGACAAAACTTTCACTTGGTTAGCTGTAGACTGAAGTGATAAAGCCTTGTCAACACAAGTCATGTCTTAGCAGAAGTGACATAGATAAATAAATAGACTTTATTTAGAAAGGGTGACTCGTGACAGCTTTCGCTGAAGACCCTGTGGCCCTCTGACTAACTAGAAATACCTCAGGCAGTAATTGGCTGTGCGCTTATCTTTATCAAATTTGAATCTGAATCTGTCAGTGTTATTACTAAAATGGTTCTTAATTTAATTCACAGCAAAAAATTTATTGTAACTTTTGGAAAGTGCCAAGGGAGTGGGAAAAATGTGTTGTAACAAAACCCTGTCATAACTAATTTTGTGAGAAAACTACCAAAATCCCCATTATGTTAAGTTTGGCACCTTAAAATTATTGTACTGTTTACGTTGCATCACTCAGCGTTTGATTTAATTGTGCAACTGCTACCCGGGTTTGAATGATTAAATAAAATTGGTGATTTAGGGTCTCCATGTATCTCTGCTGATCTGTTTCCCATTCAGCTTTAGTTATGTGATGACATTTATTCATTATATTATCAGAGTAAATTTTAGGTTTGGGTTCTGTACCACACATTTCACTGTAACTTTGGCCGGGCTTAAGAATGTTGTTTGTTCTACAGGAACTGTGTTTTAAAGGGTTGGTTATTTCTGAGTTTCACTTAATCTTTTTTTTGCCATTTAGTAGTGTCAATTAATTATTAAATAAGGCTGCACCCTGTACCTTACATCCCAACCAGTGCCTTGCTTACTGTGTTCTGTGATTTAGGAGATGCATCCGTTGCCTAGATGTAATTATGCCGGTTTAAGTCATGAACGGAAAGCTTCATGGTGGGGGAAGTGTGTAATTAAAACATGAAAGTACTTTTGAATCACGAGATGTTTCACGGTAACACACTGTATAGACAGTTATTTCACTTGTCTTCTATTGTCATGGTAAGAAGTAGAATAGCTGTCAGCAGAAGTGTTTGCATTTGGCCTCATTTCAGGTGTGGCTGTTGTGGTTCAATTTTTTCCTTGGTTCAAGTTTTATTTCCTTTGTTTTTTTTGTATGGCATCGTATGATAATGAGAATAAAACAAAGGAAAATAAAAATTGAACCAAGGATAAAATTGAACCACAACATGGCCAGTCACATTCAATTCATGTCTGATAACATGGGCAGTACATACATTAGCTGTACACTTCTTTTCTCTCCCTTTCCTCCAGGTTCTGTTTAGAGTTACAGAAAACCATGTTGTGTCTTATGTATTGTTTATATTAAGGGTGTAAGTAGATGTCATTGTTTAGAGTCTTTTTAGTTGTAGGTTGGAGTATTTTATTTATATTTAGTTTGTATAAGTTTCGTATTTGCTATAATGTTTAGTAAATGTCAATTAATATTATTGTTAAGAGGTGCTGTCAAGGAGGGGGATTCCAACATAAAAGTGACAGGGAAGCTCATTGGAAATTTTGAAATTGAGCACTAAAAAGCCCGGGGGGGGGGGGGGGACTCCCATATGAAAGTGATGGGGATGCTCGTCGGAAAATTAGAATTAACACCCTAAAGGAGACCAATCTGGGCGTGGCTCCGGCTTTATTTAACCCCTAAGGAAGACCATGCAAAAACAAACAACTAAATAAGAGCTATACAGATGTTAATTGCGCTAAAGATGCTGCAATCGAGTGCTGTCTTCTATGAGTAAATTTTAACAACGGCGATTTGTGTGCTGCTCTAGACCACTAACACAATATAATATAGATATTTCTTCACACACAACCCTTAGCGATACCTGTGTGGGTAAAAATATTGGCTTTCCGTCCTCAACACCCTAAGTGAGACCAAAATCTGCAATTTACAACCCTAAGCGAGACGACAAGCATCCCCATCACTTTCATAGGGGAGTCCCCCCCCCCCCCCGGGCTAAGAGGTGCCAAATCTGGTTTTGTGGGGGTTACTCATGCCTGAGAGGTACCAAATCACATTTTCAATTCTACCTTTAAAGGTGCCAAGATACCTCTAGTGGTGGTTTTTAGTACTTTTTAACACCCCAATAGGTACCAAATCACAGTTTTTTAACCCCTGAGGTATGACAAGCACCCCTGTCACTTTTATCTGGAAATCTCCCCCTGGGGGCTTTCTTGTATCCCACATTCAAGATGCCAGGCTCACTGCATTTTGTGATTAAGAGAGTTTGTTAGATTACTCATAAGTTTTCATTTTTGGTTTCATCAAGGTAATTAGGCATGCTTGAACATATTTCAAATGTAACTTGACTGTGCACTTTAAATTAAATTACCTTAATTATTATAAATATTTATTATTTAAGTGCTGCATCACCAGTAATGTTCTTTTTGCAGTATACTTTATTTATTTGTGGAGTGCCTGAAAAATGTAAATGTACGTAAATGCGTATTTGGTATTTGGTATATGGAAAGCCGTATTTGGTATACAAAGAAAGCATTTTTCACACACCTCAAGTAGCCATGCCAAGCAAGCTGACCACTACAACCTGACCTTTATTGTAATATCAAAAACTTCACAATATGTAATCCTGCTATTTAATCAGGTAGTTGACAAAAATTAAATGGCTTGCACATTACACTTTAATGCAGTTTACAACTGAAATCTAAGAGTAGGTAGATGGGAAGGTCAGTAATGGTGGGAACCACTGCTTCTGCAACTACCTTGTCACAGGGTCTCATGACCCTCTTGTGCGTGGAAAAAACATTTTCCATTTATTTCATGGCACTCAGCTAAGTGGTAACTTACTCAAGATTATGTTTTACATTGAATTTCAGCCTTCACTAGCACTGAAAAGTTGCCAGCTGACTCACATACAGATTGGACTAAACTTGTCAGCAGTAGAACGAACTCTGAGGAAGTCTTGAAGGAGGTAGTCCTAAATGCATGAGATGTAAAAAAAACTTCTGAGCCCTAGACTCAGTAGGTCTCAAGTATGAAGCTCTTATCATCCTACCACTAGATGTTTGGCAAGCTTTTTTGTAATGACTTTATATTTTTTATCCATTTTTCCTTGATTGACATGACTACATAGTTACACAAAATTTTGGATTTATCAACTGAGTTGATAAGGTAGATTGGCCACCGTGAAGGGATTGACGGTGGCCAATCTACCTTATCAACTCAGTTAATAAATCCTAAATTTTGTGTTTCACATCCCCACTGACGCAGCACCACAGTTTCTTTAGAAACTAACCCCCTTGTTTATTTGATGACTGTAGTTACGCTAGCATTTTAAGGTAAAATGAGTGCTGATCAATTCATGAGCATCAATGGCCATCTTCCCCACATTATTTTGTTCTCCTTGATCATTAAATTGTCAATTAAGTAGAGAGTTCAATGATTGAGGGACCTGTAAGAAGAAGTGAGCAGAAAGATATTCACAGGCCCCAAATCAAACTCTCATCCTCACTTTTTCCTTTCTCAATTGGGTTATTCCAGAAATATCCACATCCCCTCCCATTGTATGCTGTGCTGGAAATTCTCATGGGATGGGGGTCAATGGCTCTGGGGGGTCAATGGGTATTCTTACATGTACATGTAACAATATCCTTGATTGTTTAAAATGACTTTGAAGGACTCTTAAAATGACTTTAAAGGCTCTGGGTGCCAAATTGAATCATAATCTCTAATTTTTCTCTATGGTTATCTCTTAAGTCTAGATTTCAAAAGCTTTTGACATAATGAGTAAACGCTTTGTCAAATGAGACAAAATTCAACATTCATTGATGCCACCTATAAGGTCATGTGGGATTGTTTTAGCTTCTGATGTTAACCTTGATGTATTTGCCATTTATTTATTTACTGATTATTAAGTCATTTTCCCATCAAGAAAGTAATGCTAAGATAAATAAACTTGTGTGTGCCTTATAATTACACTTGTGTGTAGCAAAATGGCTTCTGTTATTTACTGTTAGTGATTTAATTTCTTTATACAGAAAGCAAAGGAAGTTAATGATATTTTTGCTTCGATGAGTGCACTGGAAGAACAATCAGAGGTATGTTAAATCGTCCCAGTCAGAAACACCGTCTTAAGTCAATCTCAAAGGATAAACTGCAATGCGTTTTCAAACATATCTATGTCAGAGTATACTAAGTAAGCTAAGGCTTAGGGCAAACTTTGGTTTTCTTACAGTAGACCAAATTTAGCCTGGTTATTGGATTCATGTTTTGCCTGGTAGCCAGAATCATGATTGATAGGTTTGTGTCACAAACCAAAGCTAAAATAGCTATAATTTGTGCAAGTAAGCTACAAATTTCAGCAGAACTAACCTAAGGACATAACATTGTCATGCTAAATGTTGCAACAGTATGGGTTGTCTGGAAGACTTATAATCAGCAATTGGTCGCAAATAGTGTGAATAATGGCAAAATATTGCAGACAGAGGGACAGTCTTCTCTAAAAGCTCATTGAATGACCTCAAATTTGTGGTTTTGTGCTGCCACAGGCCGCACAAGCGCACAATGAGGTCAGCTCATATATTAGCATGTTCTCAATTTGTGCATATAGATAGCCTGCTTCATGCTGTGCACATGCCATCACACTCCTTCTAAATAATTATAACAGTTTGTGTGAGGGGCTTTAATCACTTTTGAGGTAGGCATCAGAGCTTAGCCAAGTAAACAGATATAGATCTGGGCAATTTTGCAATCATTTGACTGCAAATCTAGGCAAAGTATGCAGCCTCTTAGGCTCAAATAAATGTTGAAATCTGCCAGTTGCTGCCTTCTAATGAAACTACTGTTGTACGGAAATGTAATAAATACTCATTAAATCTCAGAGCAAAAAGAGAATTCCTGCAAGAGCATTGTACTCATCTGGGGAGAGGTGTGGTAGGAAATATGTTGCCAAACCAAAAAGACACTGAAAACACATTCTTAGGATAGTGCATCATATAAGAAGTCCCAAGTCACGTCGCAGGAGCATGATAGAACTTAGTCTTGGTATAGAACAATGTCATAATAGATTTGAAAATAAAAGAAAATGACAGACTTGGCATATGGAGCATCACCCCATTCTTAGCATTACTCTCACCAGATGAGTACAATTTTGTCAACTGGACACAGCCACTAATAACTAAGCTAAGTTTGTGTAGTTCAGCAGTTTGTTCAGGTTTTGACAGGTTCAGGCATGACTGTATTGTTTTACCTCTTTTCTCTAATGCTCAGTGATTTTCTTTATCCAGAATCTGCGGGGTAAACTGTCATACAATGAAAACGAATGGCAACTTTTAAAAAACCAGTTTCAGGTACATGTGCGCTTTATGTGTTGGCCTGCATTTTCCAGTCAGACTCAAAGACCTGCATACATTTTCAAATACAGCATACTGTATTAAGCAACCGCTTCTTGATGTTGAAGCCAAATAATCTAAGCTGGATCAAAGATAAATGTTTACAATTGTCACAAAGTGGAAAGGAAAAAACAAAATAGATATGCAATAAAGCTCAGTACAAAATGAAATTGGCAAGAAAATGAAGCTGAATTAATGGGATGAAGACACTTTGTTTAGTCTCCAGGACAAATAAAATAACAAAAAGATGAATGACCAACTTCTACTCTGAATGATAGTTAAAGGTGAATTAAAAAATGATGCAAAACCTTTTTATTATAGAAGACCAGTGAACTAATTTATCTCAATTTACATTGTCAAGGCACTGTAACCCTATGTTAAAGTGATGTGGGTGTCAGCAATATTGAAAGGAACCCCCTAAAGGTACCAGGATCTCCCTAAAGAGAAACTGATTCCGGCAAGAAATTACTTATCCTCTAAATTTTTTCTGGCTATCTACTCTAAAAAGCACCTAGATAATTCCAACAGTAGTTATGTTAAATTTTAACTCCTTAACGAAATTTAACTTTTAAAAGGTAAGACAAGCTCCCCCATCATGTTTATATGGGGGTTCCATTCCCACTGGGACTAGTGTGTACCACTTTGGCAAAATGGCTGCTGTTTTCCACATAACTTATTTTCCATCTTTTTCTCTTTAAATACACAGAAACTAGTAAAAGAAATGGAAATCATCAAAATGAAAGACCAGTTACGACAGTTTCGTGTAGAGGTAGGTGAACTTACATTAAGATGGTCTCTGGTTTAGTATGTGCATGGATGTAAGGAAATGTGATCTCTCTGGTCTCTCTATATTTTTATTTTGTGTTACATTTGAAACTATTATCTTATTGACTACGCTATTACCGTTGACATGTGAGGAAGTATGCATACTTCCACTTTAAACTTGGAACTTGAAAAAGGTATAAGCAATAAGAATTTGAAAATGACTACAGTCGTGTGGAGTCTGCTCATATTGAAATAGGCTGCATGGCAGGCACAAAATGAGAGAGAAGAGTGAGTTTTACCTCTGTGTAGGTAAAAAACAGAGAAACTTGGAGAAGTGGAGGGTTCAAGTTTCTATTTTTGTAAGGCACAGTAAATTGAAGAAACTTGATTGTATTGGTGCTTACTCATTAACTCACTGTAACATTCAAGTTATTTGTGTTCTTGATACAGACCTCTCCCCAAGATGGTGAATGCAATGATGAAGAAGATATGAAGAAGAAAAAGAGGAAGAAGAAGAAGAAGGCTTCACACAAGACTGCTGTGGAGTCAGTGGACGATACGTCACCTGAAACTGTTGGCACCGTGAGTATTGGAACATGTTAAAAGGACAGAGAAAAGCAAATTCTAGTTAGTGTGTGTGAATTCCACTTTCAGTCACTTCAGCAAAATTGAACATTGCACCACACAAGATTGGGATGTTATGTCTTACAGGGGGTGTCCACCAATGTAGCGGTCGACACCTCGGTCGACATATCGGTTGATATGTATCGGCTGGGTATCGGTCGAGTGGGGGCCGAGTGTCAGTCGAGTATCAGCCGTGCATTGACCGATAAGTGGCCACCACTCAGCTGCTACAGGCTATCGGTCAATAGTCGGTCAATGTTTCGTCATTACTTTGCCAATAGATCACAGACATAACACCGACATTTGGTCGATGTGGGATCTTTGTTCACCGACGTAGCGGTCGACACCTCGGTCGACTGTCAGTCGCCATATTGGCTGATATATCGGCCAGGTGTCGGCCGAGTGTCCGTTGAGTATCGGCCGATATGTGGCAGACAGTCGGCAGCTAGTCGCTAGTCAATCGCCGATAGTTGTCATTACTTCGACGACGGATCACCAACATATCATTAGCCTGAGAAAACAGCCGACCTTTCACAAGGTCGCCACTGATGACGTGTCACTACCCAGATCTAGGAAGTACTTCTGATTGGTTGAAACGCGAGGGAATTTCGTTTCAACCAATCAGAAGCACTACCTTGATCTGGGTAGTGACATGTCATCAGTATGGAATTTCTGTGCTTGTAAATCAGATGTCGTTTTGCGAGGGCTCAAGTGGCGACCTCGCAACCTTGATATGTTAGCCTCAGGCTAACATATCATTGACACTTGGTCAGCGTCGATCTTGTGTTTTATAGGGGGTGTCCACCGACTTAGTGGCCGACACCTTGGTCGATTGTTGGTCGCTATATTGGTCGCTACATGTAATCCGACGACTTCTCACTGACATATCGTTGCCTCAGTTGATCCACATTTGATGGCGTTATGTCTATGTACTTCTTATAGTATATTAGGGTAGCCGTTGAATTTGAGATGCATCACCTTATTGCTCTATATTGCTCTCGAGGGATGTTAACGAGCCTTCTTGTTTTGTGTCACTATGACTACACAAAATGTCATTGGCTACTGCAGAAAGGAGAACAAGTTGTACCATTAGGTAGTACATCTTGTCCCTTGTTAGCAATAAAAACATTTTGCATATTTGTTGACTCTTTAACTTTGAGTAGACTGTTTTTGGTGGCTGTTTTTGATGGACATGTCTACCGAGTTTTGACGGATGTATCGACCAATAGTGTTCACCGAGTATTGGTCGACGCATACCTTGTAATAAAGTTGTACAGGCGGTGCAGATTAACAACCACCGATACATTACCGATACTTGACCAACGGTTCACCAATATAATGCCAACACACTGCCGATGCTATCGCGACCGACTGTCAGTCTGTCGACTGACGGTTGACTGGTGATCAGTCAATACGTCGGCCATATAGCGACTGACACTCGACTGACGCCCAGCCGATATATCGACCGATATGTCAACCGACAGTCAACCGAGGTTGCAACCACTATGTCAGTGTACACCCCCTATAAGACACAATATCCCAAGATTGTTATGTAATCAAAACCAGAAATCAACTGTTATCATTGACTGTGTATGCCTCACAATCAACACGAGTATATAATCACAATTTGGCTCTTGACAAATATTTATTCTAGATAAGAACACATGGCTGTTTGCTATGATCTAATGCTATTTCTCTGAAATTTTACTGCAACATATTTAATATTACTGAGCGTGAAATCATCGATAAACAACACGTTATTACGCTAAACAGCAGGACCCAAACAAACTACCAGTAGTGATCTGATACGTCAGTCGCTAAAAATAACAAAAGTGTCTCCGACATAGCCGATGATACAGCAAAGTTCTGCTCTTGGGATTACCGAAGATCTCGCAGACATGAGTGGTGAACCTTTCACGAGAGCTCGTGAAAATAACCACAGGAATGCGCCAAGTCCACCACAGTAAAAAGGAACTCTCTGTGTGTGAGAGATCAACTCTTTCACCACTATGCGCTGGTTTTCCAGCAAGGCAAAAAAGGGCCCATAATGCTACGTGCCGGAAAACCAGCGAAAAAAACATGCCAGAAAAATCAGCCTCCAAAGGAGGCTAAATATTTGCTTTTCTGTATGTTTGATGTGCTGAGATGTTCACTTCACATTGTGATAAGAGTTGTACCACATTTGTACATATTTTTGCCTGTATTTTGAATGAAATGAAGTTTAGTTTTTAGGCACAATTGTTCTTCATGAAATTCGCTACAAAGTTTGTTATTTTGGCAAAAATTAGTTGTCTGCCATTTGGGCTTAAGCTTCACTTGAAAGTCATCTTCTGCCACTTTGTGTGCAAAAACACCATTTCAGAAATAGTCAGTTTCCCAGGCACTTTTGCCATGAAATAGCCAGTGGTGAAACGGTTAAGAAATGGAGAGAGATTACAAGGTGTAGAAGGTGCAACTTCCTAGCATGGAAAACAATGCACTTGAAACTGAAGACCTGAACACAAAGCACCCTGAACTCGAAAATGAGGCACCCAGAACTTTAAAACAAAGGATCAAAAACTTGAGAATGAAAGGAGAAGGAAAAGGGAGTTCTGATTGTGTGAGAGTAAAAAGCAGAGGTGAATTGTGCAACATTCTTTTTTGTAAGGCACAGTAAATTGGAGAAACTTTCTTCTACATACATGAGTAAGAATTGGTGCTCACTCATTAACCCACTATAACATTGAAGTTTTAGTTTGTGTCATTGATACAGACTTCTCCCCAAGATGGTGAATGCAATGATGAAGAAGATATGAAGAAGAAGGCTCCACACAAGACTGCTCTGGAGCTAGTGGGCTGTATGTCACCTGAAACTGTTGGCACTGTGAGTATTGCACATAACGCAATAGGGAAATTACTTAGCAAGCACAGAAGGGAGAGAAAAAAGGGGAATTTTAGGTGTGTGAGAAAATAAACAGAGAGAGACTTGGAGAGGTGGAAGGTTCAAGTTTCTTTTTTCTATGGCACTGAGTAAATTGAAGAAACGTTAATTAACCTACTGCCTCGCATAATGGAGGTTGGGTGCCTGGGATATCCAGGGGCCTCCACTGTGGTCAGCCGGCCCCCCAGATGAACTACTCCATTACTGGCAAATCCCCGGACCCCAGCCATGAGCCCCACACGCCCCGGCACCCGTCACAAAAACAAAAAGAAGTAAATAAAACAGATAAGAGGGAGGGAGGGCCGGGGTAGAAAAACAAGCAGAACGCTGCAAAATACCTAGACAAGACATGTGCAAGCAGTAACAGCCCGCCATTGCAGTAAACTAAGCAAACTGAGCCTGACAGCACCTGAACCACCGCTGACCACCACAGCTTGATAACCACATGCTCGTTGTAGGTTAACTTGGTTAAATACATTTAACCTCATTTAACATATGTGAGTAGGAATTGGTGCTTACTCATTAACCCACTGTAACATTCAAGTTTCCATTGGTGTCCTTAATACAGACATCTCCCCAAGATGGTGAATGCAATGATGAAGAAGATATGAAGAAGAAGAAGGCTCCACACAAGACTGATGTGGAGCCAGTGGACTGTATGTCACCTGAAACTGTTGGCACTGTGAGTATTGCACTTAACAAAATAGGGAACCTACTTAGCAAGCAGTAAAAGGAGAGAGAAAAAGGAACTCAAAGGGTATTACGAGAGGTATAAGATGCAACTTTGTAGCATAGAAAACAAAGCACTTCAAATTGATGACCTGATCGAAAGTACCTTAACTCTTAATATATATATAAATGAAGCACCTAGAACTTAAAAACGAAAGATCAAAAACTTGAGGACAGAAGGAGAGAGAAAAGAAAGTTCTAACTGTGTGAGAGTAAAAAACAGAGAGAGAGAAAAAGAAGGAACAGTGAATTGAAGAAACTTTCTTCTACATACATGTACATGAGTAAGGATTGGTGCTTGCTTATTAAACCACTGTAACATTCAATTTTTCACGTGTGTTCTTGATACAGAATTCCCTCCAAGATGGTGAATGCAATGATGAAGAAGATATGAAGAAGAAGGCTCCACACAAGACTGCTCTGGAGCTAGTGGGCTGTATGTCACCTGAAACTGTTGGCACTGTGAGTATTGCACATAACGCAATAGGGAAATTACTTAGCAAGCACAGAAGGGAGAGAAAAAAGGGGAATTTTAGGTGTGTGAGAAAATAAACAGAGAGAGACTTGGAGAGGTGGAAGGTTCAAGTTTCTTTTTTCTATGGCACTGAGTAAATTGAAGAAACGTTAATTAACCTACTGCCTCGCATAATGGAGGTTGGGTGCCTGGGATATCCAGGGGCCTCCACTGTGGTCAGCCGGCCCCCCAGATGAACTACTCCATTACTGGCAAATCCCCGGACCCCAGCCATGAGCCCCACACGCCCCGGCACCCGTCACAAAAACAAAAAGAAGTAAATAAAACAGATAAGAGGGAGGGAGGGCCGGGGTAGAAAAACAAGCAGAACGCTGCAAAATACCTAGACAAGACATGTGCAAGCAGTAACAGCCCGCCATTGCAGTAAACTAAGCAAACTGAGCCTGACAGCACCTGAACCACCGCTGACCACCACAGCTTGATAACCACATGCTCGTTGTAGGTTAACTTGGTTAAATACATTTAACCTCATTTAACATATGTGAGTAGGAATTGGTGCTTACTCATTAACCCACTGTAACATTCAAGTTTCCATTGGTGTCCTTAATACAGACATCTCCCCAAGATGGTGAATGCAATGATGAAGAAGATATGAAGAAGAAGAAGGCTCCACACAAGACTGATGTGGAGCCAGTGGACTGTATGTCACCTGAAACTGTTGGCACTGTGAGTATTGCACTTAACAAAATAGGGAACCTACTTAGCAAGCAGTAAAAGGAGAGAGAAAAAGGAACTCAAAGGGTATTACGAGAGGTATAAGATGCAACTTTGTAGCATAGAAAACAAAGCACTTCAAATTGATGACCTGATCGAAAGTACCTTAACTCTTAATATATATATAAATGAAGCACCTAGAACTTAAAAACGAAAGATCAAAAACTTGAGGACAGAAGGAGAGAGAAAAGAAAGTTCTAACTGTGTGAGAGTAAAAAACAGAGAGAGAGAAAAAGAAGGAACAGTGAATTGAAGAAACTTTCTTCTACATACATGTACATGAGTAAGGATTGGTGCTTGCTTATTAAACCACTGTAACATTCAATTTTTCACGTGTGTTCTTGATACAGAATTCCCTCCAAGATGGTGAATGCAATAATGAAGAAGATATGAAGAAGAAGGCTCCACACAAGACTGCTCTGGAGCTAGTGGACTGTATGGCACCTGAAACTGTTAGTGCTGTGAGTATTGCACATTTAAACAGTAAGCTTTTATTGAGTTCTTCTGTTGAAGGCACTGTTGTGTGATAGATAGCCCTAGGAAATTTTATGTTTACAACAAAATTAATATTAGTCTGAAAACATAGTTTGAGAGCTGATATGAAGTTTGAACATCAAATTTCCATGGGAAGCTATCCTACCACACATAGGGCCTGAAACAGAAGGACTCTATTGTTTTTGTTTTTCAACACTAAATTTTGAGCGAAAATGGACACTATGCGCTGATTGGCACCCACTGAGGAGAGACTCTGTTGTGTCACGTGATCGATTTTGACCAATGGAAGCAGGCCAAAATTTAGCATTGTTCTATAAAACGAAATAGAGAGCACTAAAAGGAGAGAGAAAAAGGAACTCTAAGGGGATTACGAGAGGTATAAAATGCACCTTCATAGCATAGAAAACAAAGCACTTGAAACTGAAGACCTGAGCACAAAGCACCCTGAACTCAAAATTGAGGCACCCAGAACGTAAAAACAAAGGATAAAAAACTTGAGAATGAAAGGAGAAGGAAAAGGGAGTTCTGATTGTGTGAGAGTAAAAAGCAGAGGTGAATTGTGCAACATTCTTTTTTGTAAGGCACAGTAAATTGGAGAAACTTGTTCTACATACGTGAGTAAGAATTGGTGCTTACTCATTAACCCATTGTAACATTCAAGTTTTTATTTGTGTTCTTGATACAGACCTCTCCCCACAAAGGTGAATGCAATGATGAAGAAGATATGAAGAAGAAGAAGGCTCCACACAAGACTGCTCTGGAGCTAGTGGACTGTATGTCACCTGAAACTGTTGGCACTGTGAGTATTGCACATAACGCAATAGGGAAATTACTTCGCAAGCACAGAAGGGAGAGAAAAAAGGGGAATTTTAGGTGTGTGAGATAACAAACAGAGGGAGACTTGGAGAGGTGGAAGGTTCAAGTTTCTTTTTTTTTCTATGGCGCTGAGTAAATTGAAGAAACTTTCTTCTATGTGCATGAGTTATAGAATTGGTGCTTACTCATTAAACCGCTGTAACATTCAATTTTTCATTTGTGTCATTGATACAGAGTTCTCTCCAAGACAGTGAATACGATGATGAAGAAGATATGAAGAAGAAGAAGAAGAAGAAGAAGAAGAAGAAGAAGGCTCCACAGAAGACTGCTGTGGAGCCAGTGGACTGTACGTCACCTGAAAGTGTTTGCACTGTGAGTATTGTGTATATTGAAATAGGGAACTTGCTTAGCAAGTACAGCTGTACATGCAGAAAGAAGAGACAAAAAGGGAAATGTAAGTGTGCAAGAGTAAAAAAGAAAACAAAAAAAAGACTTGGAGACGTGGAAGGTTCAAGTTTCTTTTTTTCTAAGGCACTGAGTAAATTGAAGAAACGTTCTTCTACATAGTTACATGAGTTACTTGTATAGAGTTGGTGCTTTCTCATTAAACCACTGTAACATTCAATTTTTTATGTGTGTTCTTGATACAGAATTCCCTCCAAGATGGTGAATACGATGATGAAGAAAATATGAAGAAGAAGAAGAAGAAGAAGAAGAAGGCTCCACAGAAGACTGCTGTGGAGCCAGTGGACTGTACATCACCTGAAAGTGTATGCACTGTGAGTATTGTGTATATTAGCCTGTTCCAGGCTCTCGGTTTGTGGGGAAAGAGCGAAAAAGCGGGCGAGCGCGGAAAAGACGAGCGGGGACGAAGGCGAGCGAAGGAAAGAGAGCCTGTAAGAATTTCTTTAACGGCCCTCTGTCGGTATAGCAGGAGCTGCTATACCCTCTGATTGGCTAATTTTGACAGGAAATGTCAACACTTCGTCAACACTCTGATCAGGTATCAGTCGGCGTCAGTTGACAAAGATGGCTCGCGCGGATCGACCCTAACCAACGAAGTGTTGACATTTCCTGTCAAAATTAGCCAATCAGAGGGTATAGCAGCTCCTGCTATACCGACAGAGGGCCGTTAAAGAAATTCTTACAGGCTCTCTTTCCTTCGCTCGCCTTCGTCCCCGCTCGTCTTTTCCGCGCTCGCCCGCTTTT
Source organism: Siderastrea radians (assembly GCA_964017195.1). NCBI lineage: Eukaryota > Metazoa > Cnidaria > Anthozoa > Scleractinia > Rhizangiidae > Siderastrea > Siderastrea radians. The sequence goes on along the minus strand of OZ024891.1, from coordinate 6,187,964 downwards.
TCGCTCTTTCCCCACAAACCGAGAGCCTGGAACAGGCTATGTGTATATTGAAATAGGGAACTTGCTTAGCAAGTACATGCAGAAAGGAGAGACAAAAAGGGAAATGTAAGTGTGCAAGAGTAAAAAACAGTGTTGTGTATATTGAAATAGGGAACTTGCTTAGCAAGCACAGAAAGGAGTGTGTAAGTAGAAATGGAGAAAGATTAGGAGAGGTAAAAGGTGCAACTTCCTAGCATAGAAAACAAAGCATTTGAAACTGAAGACCTGAGCACAAGTCACCCTGAATGCGAAAATGCAGCACAAAGACCTAAAACCCGAAAATGAAGCATGGTTATGCTCCAAAAAGAGCTTTAGCTTGTTCTGCCTACTACTGCTATCTGGCTGATGGCCCTGTTCTTAGGGGTATGAAAAGTTGTGTCAACTGGTAGCCACTTAGAAATACTACCAGGATGTCATTATATTGTAACTCGGCCTGTACAACATACAATGTTACGTACTAAGTTAGGAGTCTTGGTGTGATTTCTTGGTAAGGCATTGCCGATATTGTACAAAGCGTTATGTCTTCTCATTTGCAATCAGTTTAGATAAAGCAAAGTTGATTCATTTCTCCCAGATGCCCCTTTTTTAATCAGAAGGCTGTATAGAGTGTAATTATGGTACTTTTCAGAAAGAATTGGTGAGCCATGCCAAAAAATGTAATACCAAATGATTATTGTTACCAGACAAAAGTTTGTGAAAAGTCACAAAGTTAATTGGAGAAATTTGCTTGAATATTTAAAAAAATATAAACATTTAAGAGAAATAATTTCTCTTAAATGTTTATATTTTTTAGCAACAATTATTGTTGCTAAGGATCGAAGAATTTATTTTCTCCCAACTAGCCATCATTATAAAGCTGTAATGTTGCTTCAAATTCAGATTTGTATGATTCATTTGATTGCTTCAATGTTAGTTTTCAGAATTTGATTGTAGTGTATGTGAGATGGGTTAAGATTATGTTAGATCAATAATAGCATCATGTAATCTCATCCCTTTCCAAATTTATTTATTTAGAGGACATGGTTTTAAAAAATTTTGTTTTTATTTATTATTTTGTTCAGGAGCTCCAAGAGCAGAATCGTCATCTTCAAGACGCTTTGGAGGTGAGTTGTGAAGTACAGGAACTAATCAACAGCTGAGGTACTCTGTTAGATGTATTGGCTTTGTAAGTTGCTGTTTCTGGAAGCTCATGCTCTCTGCAAGAATGATAAACCACCTAGTAGAGAATTTATTTTCTCCCAACTAGCTGTCATTGTAAGGCCTGTAATGTTGACTCAAATTTGAATTTGTATGATACATTTGATTGCTTTGATTATCAGTTTTCAGAATTTGGTTGTACAGTACATAAAATGGGTTAAGATTCTATTAGATTAATAGATTTATAATCTCACCTCTTAAGAATTATTTATTTATTTAGTGAACATGCTTTCAAAAATTTTCTTTTACTTACTAATATTTTGTTCAGGAGCTCCAAGAGCAGAATCGTCGTCTTCAAGAGGATTTGGAGGTGAGTTGTGAAGTATAGGAACTAACTAAGAGCAGGTAATCTGTAAGAGGTATTGGCTTTGTAAGGTGCTCTTTTTGCAAGCTCATGTTCTCTAGAAGAGTGATAAGTCTTCAGCTATTAAAAAATTTATTTTCTCTCAACTAGCCATCATTATAAAGCTATAATGTTGTCTCCAATTGTCTGATACTTTCAGTTGATTGCTGTAATGTCAGTTTTCAGAATTTGGTTTCACAGTGTGTAAAATGACTTAAGATTATGTAAGATTTTTAGATAATTTACCCAGAAGTAGGAATTTGTAATGTCAGCTCTCTCCAAAAATTCATTTATTTAGTGGACGTGCTTTCAAAAGTGTTGTTATTTTGTTCAGGCGCTTCAAGAGCAGAATCGTCGTCTTCAAGACAAATTGGAGGTGAGTTCTGAGGTGTAGGAACTAATTACGAGCAACTAATCTATTACAGAGTGCTTTAGCATACTATTGTTATCAATTAATAACTATTAATAATCATATTTATTGTTAACAATTATTGATATCTTTGATATCCCACCCTTGGTGGCAGAAAGAGATGAGAGGCTACTGTATGGTTAGGTGTTTTGTGTTCTAGTATAGAAGTAAACCATGTTTTAAAGTGGAGTATCTGTAGTCAAATACGACCTTAACCCTTACAAAGAAATCTTTGGAGGTGCGACCGATGGACTCTCCAATCTGTCCAGTTTTGGCAATCCTTGTCTCAGAAGGAACTCAAGCTTACTCTGGACCTCTATGGGTGTCCTTCGGGAAAAAATTCATACACTCGCCATTCTGAAGGAAAACACAGCAAGCTGTATATCGTTGTTGGAAAGCTTAATAAATGTAGATTTTGGGGGAAAAAATGAATTGCCGGTTGTTTGTATTTCGCAAAAGGAAATCACAAACAACCCCGAAAATGACCGTGCCTCATTCAATTGAATTAACAGGGTATCAAATCTGAGGGCGTTAGCAAAATAACTGCACAGTGTTAATCACAAAGGATCAATCATCGAAAGTGTGAGGATTTTTTGATATTCTGATTGGTTATTTTCACTTCATCTGTCAAGCTCAATCAGCAAACAATACACAATGCGTGTTGCATTAAAGATCCCTATGGGTGAAATATTGTAAATGTCACAAATCCCCTACACACTTTTGTTTCATAACATCTAAGGAAAGTTCAGGCCAAATTTCACAGAAATCTGCTGAATGTTTTACCCTATTTTAATTAAAATTTATTTTTAGTTGGTATACTCGTGTAAATACCAAGTCAGAGTTTTGGTAGATATCAATTCAGACTTTGATAGACATGTGGATTATGTCACATCGTGAAACCACCATCCAATGAAACAGCAGGACCCCCAAAGTCAAATACAATGGAAAAGAATTTACTCACGAGTCCACCGGGATCACAGCTAGTAAAATTAGTGATTCCCTTTTCAAAAATCCAGGTATATATTGTGGTTAAGGCCCTCAAACGCAAGAATGGTAAGCTATAACATAACATAACATTTATGGGGAAAAAGCAAATCAAAATGCAAATAAAGGAAGCTTGTTTGTTGGTTACGAGACTGACTTTAACACTTACATGTAGGCTACCAGGCACTGCCTCGTCTTCACACATCCCTCTTTGTTCTATGGTAGTGCACGTGGAGTTGTGGAGTTGTGAGGTGTTTCCATGCAGGGAAACGGCTTGCGCTAATTGCATGTGTCTCAACTAGTTCTGTCCAAGGTTAACAGCATTTGACATGAAATGCCAACTGTATACATGTTGTTAAATTCAAAGTTGTGACAGTGTTGCATGCTATTTTACCTGGAAAATTCTTCTTCTGTTTCTTAGAGGGCGTGGGAAACAGAGAGATTAAACTCCATGCGTCTTTGTACTGAGGAAAATGCTGAACCCCGACTAGTGGTTAAGTAAGTCCATAGTTCCAGAACAAAGAACGAAGCAAAATTGGTACATCTTTTAAGCTTAAAAGCTCAATAATGAAAAAAGGATGTAATTTTCAGCACCTTACAAACACGAGACAAGAAAAAGTCTGAGTCCTTGGCAGGAATCGAACCCATGGCCTTCCATACACCAGTCAAGTGCTCTATCCACTGAACTACTGTGAGACTCATGCAGGGGGTTTAGGTCTGCAATGTTGAAAGTGTCCTGTGTGTTGTTAAAGACCTGTGTACGGAAGGACATGGGTTCGATACCTGTCAGAGACTCGGATTCTTTCTTTATTCCTCACTCGCAATATCTTTATGGTTTTGCTGCTGACTGATCGACCAAACCTTTGTCTTATTTTCTCTTTCATTTCAATCATTGTCTAGTTCCAAAATGCAAACAATGAATAAATAAATAAATAAATAAATAAACAAGCAAAAAACCAATTGAATAAACAAGACAACATGTTTCTTATTTTGCAGTGCAAACCGATCCTGGTGGTCAGTGAGCCGTGAAAGCCAAGCTGGAGCTGAAAAGCAAGTAAGCCTTTATTCTCATATTTCCAGTCTAGTTCTTACAGGTGTTTTCTCTTGTCTACTTACTAAGGAAGGGGTGCAAACTTGTGAGGCCATTGTGAGTGAGATCAGGTGAAGGGAAGTCGGTTTGGAGCCGCAAAACTGTCGTACGTTAGTCACGTTTTCATAGTGTTGGCTCCTGCATACAGAACTATATATTTTATGGATTTTGAGCTGCGCTCTACGTGGAAAAACCAGGGAAGGCAGGAGAAAATAAACAACAAAGAGGGGCAAAGTTGAAGCCCAGTACAGATAAAGTAAAAACCCACATATAAGAACATAGGTTTTTGCAAATTTGCCTAAAAAGTAAAGGTTTCTTGTATAAATCGTGCTTACTGGGAAATTAGGCTCTTAAACAGGTTCTTATTTTCTTAAGAAAAAGGTGCTTGTTACTGGTAGGTGTGTCCTACTATTTTTCAAATTTTCTTCAATCTTAGCAAATGCAAATGCTTTATGCACAGATAAAGCTATGTAAAATCAAGAGAAGAAAGTTACATGTACAATGTGGCCGAATTTCTCAAAATAATAACCTGCTTTAAATTTCAGGCCAAAACAGGTTCTTCTGTAAAGGGCTCAAAATGGACAATCTTAGCCTAACAGGTTCTTAAAATCTAGGTTCTTCTTATGTGGGTTTTTACTGTATCTGTGGTGTTGAAGGAGCCCATTTTTACCGAAATGGGATCACATGGATGTGCTTTTATTGCAACAAACAACAGTTGATCCTTGCATAGCTGGGAAAATTACATCTGTAATTGTTTCAAGACAACACAGCAGCAGTACCAAGGGTATCCATGAATGAACTGTAAAGGTTATTATACACCTGTAATTAAATTGAACTTCTCTTTTTTAAGTTTACTACAGCCCTATCTAAAACATCCAAATACCAATTAAAATCAGCACTGAAATTAGCAATCATTTCAGGGAAATCATCAGCTGCAGTCACTGATTAGGCAGTTGGGCCGGTGTCTGGAAGAGACTGGTCCAATTCGTGAATTAGTTATTCCTTTTTCAAAAATCCAGGTATATATTGGTTAAGGCCCTCAAACGCAAGAATGGTAAGCTACAACATAACATTTATGGGGGAAAAAAGCAAAAACGCAAATAAAGGAAGGTTGTTTGTTGTTTACCAGATTGACTTTAACACTTACATGTAGGCTACCAGGCACTGCCTCGTCTTCAGCCATCCCTCTTTGTACTATGGCAGTGCATGTGGAGTTGTGAGTGGGATGCACTGCTGCTCTTCCCACGACACCCCGCACTCCTTTTTTTTCCGCGTCATACCGATGCCTGCGGACAATGCCGCAGACTGCAGACAAGTGTAACTAAACTTACATCAATCTATGACAAAGCTGTTGAGACATGGAATAAGTGGAAACTTTAATGGCCTTGAAAATCAATACCAACAACATTTCTTCCCCACCCCCCCCCCCTCCCCATTATCAATGTTTCTTTGCCGCCGAAAATAATGATACCGGTAATAATAAGCCTGATGAATTGTCAGTCCTTCCAAACAACATTTAGTAAGGGGAGGTGGGAGGAAAAGCGTTTCTGCGATTTTTCAGGTGTTTCATACAGGGAAGCTGCTTGCGCTGATTGCACATGTCTCAACTAGTTCCATCCAAGATTACCACCATTTTCACTACTACGCCACTTTTCTTTTCAAAACACCTCTGAGCACTTTGCAATACGCTTCCGTCAATCATACCTTATATGGGAAGTGTGTGATGTTACCGCAATTGAATTGAGCTCGAAGGAATAAATATAGCGCCAAATTATCCCGTAAACTTGCGCTGGCGAGTCATATATTGACTAGTAAGAGGCTTTAGAGTCGTTGATGTTGCAAGAATACTTCACGTTTGGTAGATATTTGTAAAGAAATTTCGACATTTCTTCAGAATTAAATACCTGCTCGGTGGATTATCCTATGTGGCGGATGGCAAGCGTGCGTTTAAACTCGCGAATAAGCTAAACCAAAGTGTGAAGTAATAATTCTTGCTTTTCTGACCTGAAAATAGCACACGACATGTTATTCACCACGAGTATAAATCTGGTAATATCCCGAAGTGTACGAGGACGAAATTCAGGAGTGGATAGAGTATGCAACGCGAAAACGAATCATGATCGGCGTGCGATCAACCGATTCGTGAAGAAAATGGGTTTCACAAGAAGAAAGGTACGTATGACTAGCTGCATTGTTTTGGAAGGAACACTGCTAATTCTAATCACCTATCACCTCCAGAATGAATTGAAAAAACAAAATAAAGCACAAGCTTATAATGCACTTGTAGTTGTAACGTTTGTTGTTCTACGTTTCGAGAATGTAAACATATAACGCTGTGACACGATAGGGAAATTGTTATTTCTACTAGTACAAGCTGGAACGGGGAATCGAGGAAAATATTTAAGCTTACTTTCAAGTTTACTTCTTCGTTATAACTCAAGACGATTGCCAAAGAACGTGATGAGGGAAACGGGACGATGTACTGTCGTAGGATCGCTGAATTTCACCGAGAACAGTTGCTATTTATAGATGAATCTGAGAAGTTCTGATTCATTTATAAATAGCAACTGCTCTCGGTGACATTTAGCGATGACCCACGACGATACATCGCCCTATTTCGCTTATCACGTTTTTTGGTAATCACAATGAGCTATAACGAAGAAGTTAACATGAGACTGTGCTAAAATATTTTCCTTGATATTTCCCCGTTCCCGCTTTTCTTGCTAGCATGTCACAGCGTTAACATTCACGTAGAACAATGAACGTTATAAAGCGCTTATGCTTTGTTTTTCATTCCATTCCTCGGGTGATCCATTCCTTGGGTGATAGGTGACTAGAATTGGCATCGTTTCTTGCAAAAACAATCCAACAAGTCCAACGTACGTTTCTTCAACTTTCTTCTTGTCAAACCCATTTTCTTCACGAATCGGTTGATCGCACGCCGATCATGATTCGTTTTCCCGTTGCATACTCTATCCACTCCTGAATTTCGTCCTCGTACACTTCGGGATATTGCCAGATTTATATTCGTGGTGAATAACATGTCGTATGCTATTTTCAGGTCAGAAAAGCTGGAATTTTTACTTCACACTTCGGTTTAACTTATTCACGAGATTAAACGCAAGCTTACCATCCGCCGCAGAGGATAATCCACCGAGCGGGTATTTAATTCTGAAGAAATGTCGAAATTTCTTTACAAATATCTACCAAACGTGAAGTATTCTTGCAACATCAACGACTCTAAAGCCTCTTACTAGTCAATATATGACTCGCCAGCGCAAATTTACGGGATAATTTGGCGCTATATTTATTCCTTCGAGCTCAATTCAATTGCGGTAACATCACACACTTTCCATATAAGGTATGATTGACGGAAGCGTATTGCAAAGTACTCAGAGGTGTTTTAAAGAGAAAAGTCGCGTAGTAGTGAAAATGGTGGTAACAGTGTTTGACAAGAAATGTCAACTGTATTCATGTTGTTAAATTCAAAGTTGTGACAGTGTTGCATGCTATTTTACCTGGAGAATTGTTCTTCTATTTCTTAGAGGGCGTGGGAAACAGAGAGAGAAAACTCCATGCGTCTTTGTACTGAAGAAAATGCTGAACCCCGACTAGTGGTTAAGTAAGTCCATAGTTCATGATGAACAAAGAACGGTAATTAAATAAAAAAGGATGTAATTTTCAGCACCTTAGGAAGGTGAGACTAGAAAGTCAGAGTCCTTGACGAGAATTGAACCCATGGCCTTCCATACACCAGGCAGGCGTTCTATTCACTGAGCTACTGTGAGACTCGTGTAGGGGGTTTAGGTCCGCGATGTTGAACGAGTCCTGTGTGTTGTTATAGACCTGTGTGCGGAAGGACATGGGTTTGATACCTGTCAGAGACTCGGATTCTTTCTTTATTCCTCACTTGCAACATCTTTATGGTTTTGCTGCTGACTAATCAACATTATTTTTCAATAAATTGTCAATAGAAAGTCAGAGTCCTTGACGAGAATTGAACCCATGGCCTTCCATACACCAGTCAGGCGTTCTATTCACTGAGCTACTGTGAGACTCGTGTAGGGGGTTTAGGTCCGCGATGTTGAACGAGTCCTGTGTGTTGTTAAAGACCTGTGTGCGGAAGGACATGGGTTTGATACCTGTCAGAGACTCGGATTCTTTCTTTATTCCTCACTTGCAACATCTTTATGGTTTTGCTGCTGACTAATCAACATTATTTTTCAATAAATTGTCACTATGCCCATATATGTTAAGGTGATTCCCTTCAATTGCATTACGCATCCTTTCTGCGCATCATTTCTTGCGTGATTTAAGCGCGCGCACCTTCGGAACTTTATAGGTTTTCTATGAAAGCTGAGCTGTTCAGAGAAATAAATGGTCGTTTTCTCCTAAACGAGCTCGGTGACCCCCATTTTTTAATACATAAATTCAAATGGCATATGGTCTAGTACAATGTATCGCGATTTTGAGAAAAGTTAAAAATTCTGCTTTGAGATATTTTTATTTAAATGCCGAAAAGAACACGTCTTTAGGTGCAGCAGGGTATGTACGCTCACCGCAATTTTTTAAATTTATTTCACAATCTTGATTCCTGTTCAACTAAAATAGTATACAATACAAGATAATTGTCTGTTTTGTTGAACTGCTCCAATATTTCAATACAAGCAATGACTTTTCAAAGCAATTATAGTTCTCATTTCTGATTACTAGGGTTTCTCAGGAAAACCTTGCGGATCGTATAGTTGCTATTAACGGCTATCCATTTTGTGAAAAAGCAAGCACGGTGACCCCTATTTTTTATTGCATTTTTGAAAGGTTCTAAACATAATTACCAACTGGACCAAGTTTTAGAAAATTTTAAATATAAGGAAGCCCTCAATATCTGTCATCCGTACATGACAGATATCCTGCGATATACGTAAATGACCATATTTGGAAGTGCACTGCAGATTTTCTTTCATTGCTTGTTTGGCAGCCATTTTGAAAAGCGAGGCAGTTTTAGCAGTGTTCTCTGGGAAATTTTAACTCCCTGGAAGAAACTTTCCACGATTAAATGCTCTCAAAAAATCGACAAGTATTTGCTTCAGCTCACAAAGATATCCAGAGGTTGACTTGGAATTTTCATAGTGAGAACTCAACCAAGAAAATGCTATTGCGAACGAAGCAGCACACTTGCTCACGGAAAGTTGTAAAGACTAAAGTTGATCATGAAAAGAGTTTAATTTACAGGAAGAGGACTTATTCTCGGTAAGGTTATGTAGCAATATTTTTTTTACTTTGTCTTGTCATTTCCAAACATGAGTTTGTAAATAAGTCTTTTTAAGTGAACGGTAGTAAACTTCGGTTTCTTGAAGTTCTCTTTTGATTTTTATTAAGCTTATGTGTTGCTGGCTTTTAGCATTTTCATCATACAGCTGTAGTTTTTCTCGTTCTGAAAATGGTAGTCGATGGGAATTTGTTGAATAATAAAACAATTATCCTGCTCAATCTTGTGGAATATCCCCTGATTTAGCCAACTGGGCCTATGGCCTCGTCGGCTAAGTATCAGGTGATATTCCCTGCGATTTCGCAGGATAATTGTTAAGTAGCACGTATTTTCAAACATTCACCAAACCTGTCTTATTTTCTCTTTCATTTCATTCATTGTCTAGTTCCAAAATGCAAATAATGAATAAACAAGCAAAAAAACCAATCAAACAAACAAGACAACACGATTCTTATTTTGCAGTGCAAACCGATCCTGGTGGTCAGTGAGCCGTGAAAGCAAAGCTGGAGCTGAAAAGCAAGTAAGCCTTTATTCTCATGTTTCCAGTCTAGTTCTTACAGGTGTTCGCTCTTGTCTACTTACCAAGGAAGGGGTGAAAACTTGTGAGGGCATTGTGAGTGAGGTCGGTGAAGGGAAGCCAGTCAGGAGCGGCAAAACTGTTGTAGGTAAGTCACACTTTCCAGTGCTGGCTCCTGCGTACAGAACTATATATTTTATAGATCTTGAACTGTGCTCTACGTGGAAAAACCAGGGAAGGCAGGAGAAAGTAAAAAACAAAGAAGGGCAAAGTTGAAGCCCAGTGCGGATACAGTAAAAACCCACATATAAGAACATACTAGGTTTTTGCAAATTTGCCTAAAAAGTAAAGGTTTCTTGTATAAATCGTGCTTTTTCAAATTTTCTTCAAATTATCTTTGCAAATGCAAATGCTTTATATCACATTTTAGTATAAATCTACTAGCATTCTATCACTAATGCTGTTTTCTGATTGGCTACGCTACTCACTATCTATTCTGTTGTAGATAGTGAGTAGAGTGTTTTCCGCGCGCGGTGTGACCTATTAATATCATTTTTCAATAAAAACATGTAGTGTCTGCCGTTAAGTTTTGAACGTCTAGTAGATTTATACTAAAACAATTAGATTATTCATAATCTAATTGTTAAATATAAGGCTATGTGAAATCAAGAGAAGAAAATTACATGTCCAATATGACTGAATTTCTCAAAATAATCTATTTTAAATTTAAGGCCAAAACAGGTTCTTTTGTAAATGGGTCTTAATGGACAATCTTAGCCTAACAGGTTCTTAAAATCTAGGTTCTTATTATGTGGGTTTTTACTGTATCTGAGGTGTTGAAGGAGCCCATTGTTACCGAAATGGGATCGCATGGATGTGTTTTTATTGCAACAAACAACAGTAATGTTGATCCTTGCGTAGGCTGGGAAAATTGTATCTGTAATAATTGTTTTGAGGCAACACAGCAGCAGTACTAAGGGTATCCATGAATGAACTGTAAAGGTTATTATACACCTGTAATTAAATTGAACTTCTCTTTTTTAAGTTTACTACAGCCCTATCTAATTTATCCAACTACCAATTAAAATTCAGCGCTGAAATTAGCAATCATTTCAGGGAAATCATCAGCTGCAGTCAATGATTAGGCAGTTGGGCCAGTGTGTGGAGGAGCCCGGCTTCCGTACTGATGCTTTGTGTGTAGATGATGTGGTTAAAGCCATAAGTGAGGTACAGTTTTTTGGTTAAATGTCTCTCTTTCTGTATGCAGGAAATCCAAATTGGTATGCAGAAATCTGTATCATGACATCAACATTTATCCCTAATTCAACCTAATCACACAAAAAGGCTTATTCCTATGCTTTTAGAATACTACTGTGATGATTTGATCACACTTGAGGATTTCATCCACATACTCAAAAGTTAGTACACCCTTGTAAAGCATAGCAAACAGCACCTCAGCAAAGTACTGTGCCTGGTTGTTCAAAGCAGGATTAAGCTAACCCAGGGAATTATTTAATATGAAAATCTTTTTCATAAGGAGAAACAAGAGCCTTGGATAAATTTTAATCTCGGGTTAGCCTTATCCATCTTCAAAGCAATTAGACCCTGCTCAATAGCTTTCATTTGAATGGTCGTGATTACTTGTTAGGATTTCATCCAGTCAAAATGTTTGTTTAGTGAGATATCCGTTTTGGAATATAAAACTTTTAAATTTGTAGGCATTCTGAGAGTTTTTCTTTGACTTTTTTAGTTACAAAATGAAAGCATGCTGTCTGAAGTTGTATTAACTCAGCACTTGATAAGGATTTCCCACGAGGTAATTTATATTCTTTATTGCATACTCAACAGTACTGAACAACTAAACAACAGTTAACAAAAACAAGAATTACCAGTAGGCTTGGATAAATTCTGCCAGCAGAATTTCAAGCAGAATAAGCGATTTTTGAGGCGAGCATTCTACCGGCAGAATAAGGCATTTTCGAGCAAAATTTGAGCAGAATAACGGAAAATCAGTGACATTAATGATATGCATAACAGTTGTAAGAAAAAATGAAAACAAAATAAATACAAAAATAATTAGTCTTTATGCATTTGTTTGACGTTCCTTTTTGTAAGATGCTCATAAAAAAGTTAACTGTTTCGTGTAATATTAGTGATATAAAGTAAGATGAAGTACAATTTTGCTACTTATAATGAATATCTAATTAGTATTTAGCAGTTAGGCCCAGGCTCCCTTCCATATTTGTGAAAATACATGAGGCCTGAAGGGCCAAAAATTTTGGGGTACTGAGCAGAATTCGAGCAGAATAAGGGCGTCCGAGCAGAATTTCGAACAGAATAAGCGATTTTTATGAGCACTGCTGTCAGGCAGAATAAGCCATTTTACGAGCAGAATTTATCCAAGCCTAATTACCAGTACACTAAAGTGAAGAGAAGTTCTAATTTATCCAACTACAATCATTTCAGGGAAATCATCAGCTGCAGTCGTTGAGTATGCAGCTGGGCCAGTGCCTGGAAGTTGCGGTGTGTGAGGATGATGTGGTTGGAACCGTGAGTGAGGTACAGTTGTTTGTTAAATCTCTCTCTTTCTATTTAATAGTATGCAGAAATTCAAATTGGAATGCAGAAATCCCCATTGTAACATAAGCATTTAGCCCTAATTCAATCACCACAAAAAATCTGATTTCTATGCTTAGAATACTTGTGTGATCATTTCAATGGTCACTCGGGAATATTATCCAAAGACTCAAAAGTTAGTACACCCTTGTACAGCGTAGCAAACTATTGCTCAGCAGTTTTCGTTTGAATGGTCGCACTTTCGAATTTCACTCAGACTCAAAAGTTAGAACCATCTTGTACATCATGATAAACACGCGAAAGTACTGCTTAACAGCTTTCATTTGAATGATCACACTTTCAAAATTTCATCCACATACTCAAATTTTAGAACCATCTTGTATCAGTGTAATAAACAGTGCCATGGCAAAGTACTGCTCAGTAGTTTTCATTTGAATGGTCGCACTTAAGGATTTCATTTACAGACTCAAATGTAAGATCCATCGTGTCCAGCGTAATAACCAGAACCACAGCAGTGCTCAACCTTCGCACTAGACCACTAGCCGAGGACATCTTTGTAACTGGGGCTAGAAAATCGTGAGAACCACTATCCTAAAGACCAGTACTTTTTAGGTGCTCACTTGTTCAAGATAAGATAAAGCTCATATTTTAACAGTTCTAAAACTTGATATTTGAAATTAAAACACCAGAATTAAATGCCTGTCCCATCACATTTTCGCAAGTTACCCAAACTGTAGCCTATGGACGTAGAAACTTAAGGTTGAACACTCAATATTTAGCTTTCATTTGAATGGTCGCCGTTGAGAATTTCTCTCACAGACTTAAATGTTAGAGCCGTCTTGTAGAGTAGAACAAACAGCGCCACAACAAAGTATTTCTCGATATCTTTCACTCGAAGTTTCGCTCTGAAACAGTTTATCCAAAGACTCAAAAGTTAGATTTTACAAGAGGTCCTCCATGGTTTTAGTAACCTTCTGAAAACAGTAAAACTTCAGGAATGAATGCAGCAGTTCGTTCTTTGGTTTATTTGTTTGTTTACATACATATTTATTTGTGAACTCATTAGATTTTGTTTTTTTTTTTCTCTTTATTACAAAGGCTCCAACTGTGGATGGTGGCAGTCCTCTTCTGGGTAAGTTATGCAAGAAATCACACTGGACCGATTGTTTAACCGAGTCTCTTGCAGCATTCACATTAGGCCGAAACTATGATGTTTAGTTTAGTCACAAAGTAGACAATCATGTTTCGCTATGAAATATGTTTACATGTTCATCAAAACGTGGTTTACTGAGCGTGATTGAAATTCCTCACAAGGTAATTTTGATCTAAGCCAGAGAGCAGAGAGAAATTGATTGCCCAAAAGATCCTACAGGTGTGACAAGTGAGACTGACCCACAGAATGTGTGTAATAGCAAGTTCAATCACTTATTGATTTAAGTGTAGTTATCTAGGTTTTATGCGTTTTCTGTCAAACCACATCAATTATAGAACCAGGCATGATGCATGTCTGAAATGAACACCTAATGTGAACAGTGCAGTTAAACATGTTTAGATGTTGAGGGGAAACGTGTTTGATTAGTCATGTTTACTGAAACGTGTTTCAGTGCTGGAGTGAATGCAGATTCAGCTGGTACATCAAAACTCAGGTGAGTCAAAATTGAATTCAAGGCTAAATCGAAGTTATAGTGGGCTCCAGAAATCACGTCTAATTAGAACTGAGATCACGTTTCCCCTAAACATGTTTGTGATTGCATTGTTCACATGAGGCGTTGGTTTCAAACACACTTCATGCCTGGTTCTATAAGTACAACTTGTGTGGTTTTATGGAACAGGTATATAATCTTGAAAATCGTAAAAGCTAAGGATAGAGCTGGAACTTGCTGTTGCATTCATTCTGTGGTTTAATCACACTTGCCAAGCCCTTCAGATGCGAAGGGCTTTTCTGCTCATAGCAAGTAGAGAGCATTTGGAGTTGTTTCATGGTCAACCTGGATTCAACTCCTCAGCCACGCTTGTAAATAGCCAACTGGTCTGCCAGTTGGGATTTTTAACTTGTTATGTTCAGTTTAAAATATTTGTTTCTAAGGTTTAAATGCTCGGCCGCACTAGCACTTTGCTATAATCACTTGCCGAGGGTAAATAAAGGACATTTATTTTTTATTATATTATTATTATTATTTTTTGTTCCATTTTGGACAAACTCAGAAATTTGTGAGAGTTGTTGGATTGGGTTTTTGCCCTTTTACAAGGGTTTGCTGGGCTCTGCATCATCGCCAATAACTGCCGTTGTAGCTCTTCGTCAGCCCATATTTGAAGGATCTTTCAGGCCCTCACCTGCTCTCTGCCGTTATGTTAAACGTGTTTTGTCCGACCTTGGTAGATCGACGCCACCCCATGAGGTGGTTACGGTCATGCTCAGAATAAACATGTTTCGATCATGATTCTCGCGATGCACTGCCTAATGTGAACACTAATGTGAACTCTAATGTAAACGTGTCTAGGCCTAATGTGAATGCAGTATGGGTCAAAATTCAGTTTAAGGCTAAATCAAGATTTATAAAGGGAATTCAAACATCACGTCTAAGCAGTTCAAAAGTGTATTATTGGAACTTGGAAAAGTCACAAACTACAAAGGCCATTTTTATACAGTCTAACATCGCGCTGACCCTACTTATAATTGGTTTTGACCACGGTTTTCTTAAGCCCTGTGTAAACTTCGTTTAATCAATCGACCCGTTAAGTTGTTAGTCGGCGTACTGAACCAGTTTTGAAATTCCTATATCCATTTTATTTTAATTGATGAGAGAAATAATACGACGTTGCACATGAAATCAGTGATACGTTCTTACGCCGAAATGTTTTCTGATTTTGTTTAGATCTTGGGGATCGTGAGCTGAAAGAAGGGGACTTGTGTTAGGAAATGAAGTATGCTCAGAGGTAAGATGTCACTGTGGTGTCACATCACTCCTGACCAGTCATGAGGTGTCCTGTTCAAGGATCATTGGCCATTTATTGGATTAGATTGTTGAACGACAGTGGTTCAAGTGCTGGTTTCTGACTTCTTGTTGTGTTTGATCAGGCAAATTGTGGAGAAAACTTGACAAAATGCTGGGGCCCGTTTCTCGAAAGTCCCGACACCTTTTCGGGCCCGGAAAGCTATTTTATGTGCGCGATGTTTACAGTAAAGACTCAAATTTTGTTGGTATTAAAAGCTAAGTAATAAAATTCTAAGTTGATAAAACAAGTCGGGCTGTCAAACTACGCCGAAGTACTGTGTATATATATATATATATATATATATATATATATTTTTTTTTTTTTTTTTTTTTTTAATATAGCTCCGGACCCGAAAGTCACCAGGTGGTAATAATAAATATTAATAGTAATAGGATTGAGTGGAATCCAATTCTGTCCGTAATCGTGGGAGTAGTTAGCAAAATCAAATGACTGCATAGTTGATCGCGAGTATGGTCACAGACGGAATTGTACGCAACGAAGTCCTGTCACCGAAAATAACAAAATTTAAGGAAAAAATTGGCGAAAAGTTTCATGTTTTGGTAAAGAAAGACACCAGTTACGTTGCGTGCAATGACAGGGCTGCTAACAACCAATCAGATTCGAGAATGTTGTTGTAGTTGTGATTATACCTGGAAACTAGAGTTCATTGCTTTAACTAATTAGCTACTTGGTCTCTCTCCAATCAACAATGAATTAGTGCAAAAGACGAGCTTAGGGTCAGGGCCTCGCTCACGACCCCACATGCTGCAAAGCTTTAATTTTTAATCGTGCATAAATGAAGGCTGTCTGTTTGTCTTTAGGATATAATCGTGTTTTACGTTGTTTTGGTGTACTTTTATCAATTACCTATAAAGCTTTAGCGCTTAAATCATATCACTGGATTTAGATGAATCTTAATCAATTTATCGAATACATAACTTTATGAACCGCAGCTAAATGGTAGAGAGCAATTTTCAAGGGAAATTCAAAGGAGTCAGCGTTACTATCAATTAACTGTATGCACATGTCTGTATGCAAAGATATAGAAATAGACATCTATATTTATATTTTTCTGCTCACAGTATTTTCTCCCTCTTTTTTGTAGGCTGTTATTTACACTCTGTGTCTACAGATGTCAAGTCTCAGTAACCCTCCTTGATTAACCGTAGCTATTTTGCGAGTTACTATTTGATTTATGTCCGTATCACCTCAGTGAAATTAGAGTTTGTTTGGTTTTTTGTTCAGCTGTTTAGTGTGGTGTATCTTTAAGGTTTAATCCACATCAAATAAACACGTCTCTTTAGAGCCCACTCAGTCTTTTGCTTCTGCCGCTTAGCTGATTATTGAACCTAAGAAACAAGTTCCTCACACCTTGGCATTTTGTAACAAGTGCCAGCCAAGTTTCGTTCACTAATTTCACGCCCAGCGAAATATTGGGCGGTGAAATCGAAATATTTGTTAAGCTCTCCAAAAGCTTTAAATATGTCAAAGAGACCAAAAACCTGATCCACAAAAACGTGATGCGGGTGTTCGTCGGATATTTTGAAAGGAACTCCTGTAAGTTGCCAAAATCTCGTTAACAACTGAATGCGCGAGGCGCAAGAACGAGTTCTTGCAGGGTGATACCGTGCACCCCATCGCTCGGCTGTAAGGGACGGACCACTTTATTTTGGAGTAAGGTGGTTGGGCAAATACGAAAAAAAATTCTTGCACAGCTAATGCAGAAATAAAAATCGTGCATAGTGGCACAAAGCAATGTTGCAAGCTAGTGAAACAAAACTCGTACAAAGCTTCTAGTTACGCAAAAATATCCTGCAGAAAAAGTTACCCTATCACCCCCTCCCCCTCCCCCTCCCCCTCCCCCTCAAAAAGATACTGTTTCATCCCTAAACTGTACATTAATTGAATCGGAATTTAATGGCATTCATTTGTTTTTGATCTAGGAAATTCTTAAAAGAAGTTTTGGTAAGGCTTCTTGCTAACCTCTACCGTTCGTCTCTTCCGATTCATATTCCTGTGCCATCTCGACAGTTAGAAAAGCAGCCGCACTGAGAGAGGTGGAAATTAGTCAAGGGCTTGAATGTGACGTCACAAATCCATGATTTTGCACGGGCGTTTCCTTTGAGGGACAGATTTTTGTGAAGCTGGCAAAAAGTCATCCACGCGGACGGAGAAAACCCCAACGCCTCTTGTCCAGGACGTTTTGGTGCCAGAACCGATGTTACATAATTTTGTAGCCCCTAAAAAGGACGATGAACATCCCTGTGACTTGATAAACTGTGGGAGTCATTCTCCCAGTCTGCAACGACGTGGAAACCTTTAGGAAACTGTAGCTGATTTTCTTACTGTACGCTTGTTCTAGGAGGACTGGAGGGTAGATCACGCAGAATCGACGCAACATGGCCGCGACAATGACTTGGCGAAAAAACAGTTAAATCAAGAGAATCAGATTTTGCAGTTTCTCGTTTTTTTAATTTTTGGAACAATGTTTAGTGGTTACCATCAACTGATGCGATTCCAAAAAAAAAAATAAAAATCAACAAAACTGTCGCCTCAGCCCTTTTCCAATGAGCTATCCAGTTACAATGTGAATCTTTTCAGCATTATATTTCTCTTTGAGTTTTGGGGCCATTTAAGTCATTACAAACAATTTAAAAAGAAAACTGAATACTCTGAAAAATAAATGTTCTTTTAATGTATATTTTTAAGCATCTGAAAAATATATTGATAAATAAGACCTTGAATGATTTTCCGAAAAATATATACTCTCTTAAAATCTAATCGTGAACACTTCAAAGATTATGGTTCTTGTATAATAAAATTCGTATTTGCATTATTTATAATTTTCTGAAAAATGAGAGGGGTGGAGGCAGTGTGTGTGTGTGGGGGGGAGGGTGACTAAGGGTGGAAAACACGAGAGGAGGATACAAGAGTGGAAGAAACGTGGACAGAAGTAGTTGAAAAAGAGCATTTATGAGATGGTGGAGGCAGAAAAAATAGGGAAGAATCGAGCAGTTTTGTTTCAACAGTGCAAGGTGGTGTGAACTGCATAGGAAGCGACCAAAGAAAGTACGGTAAGTAGGAATTCAGATCCTCTCCCTTCCCCCTTCCCTAAATAATTATCTGAAATATGAGTTAGAGAAATAGACTTTCACAAAGTCCTTCGTCGGGGAGCGGTTTAGGTATGTCACGACTTCGTCGCTCGCGCTCGTCGTTTCGCGTGGCTTCGCGACGCATTTCGGCTCGCTTCGCTCGCCGATCCTTAGAGAGGGCGACTTGGTGCAAGTCTATTAAAGAAACAGGAAGGCAGGAATAGCCCTTATGCATGTTTATGCCAAACTAGATAATATCACCACCAAGCCTCGCTTTCAGAGTAGAAACATATATGTCTTACCACGAACAAAATCCCAAAGCAGCAAAAATGAAAAGAATATCCACGTGCAAAGTGCCAGAGGATGAGAATAATTTAGTGCAAACGAGGTTTGGTGGTGAATTTTGGGCAAGTGACGTAATCATGGCCCATTGAGAGAAAAGGGGACCCTCCTTTCTCCCCTCCCCGCCCCCCCCCCCCCCCCCACCGCCAAGGATTTCGCCTGCTCCGACACTTCACGAGCCTTACAGACTATATTTCTTATGTATTGTTTTAAATTTGTTTACAGCGGAGTTTCTGTATCTTACTTATTGTGTTGTACATTCTTTGAGTAATATGGCAGCCATTTTTGATAGATTGTGTACACTTGCAACAAAGACTTGTTCTTGTTCTTCTGGTGTAACAATATCTAAAACGAAAAGAAGCACATATAAAAGAAAACATAATTTTAGATTTTTGGTTTGTGCACATTTTAATACAATTCCTGTCGGGTTTGTCTAAAACCTAGCGAATAAGCAAGACATCGAGACTCATTTTTATAGCTTTTATCTTTCCCGAGGTAAAGAAAGGCCACGCCTTGAGAAAACTTCCCTACATAAGCTACGTAAAACGTTCAATGTAAAGGACTAAACAACGCATAAATGAACTGTACTGGTACTTTTTGTGCCGGGTCTTGCCAGAGGTCACTCTTAGTGTAAGTAAAACAGACTGATCGCAAGGCTTGCTATCTAGTAACATAGGTGGGCCCAAAGGCTATGGTTTTGAGCCAACTGGTGTAAAATCAGTAGGGAATAGACTTTTGACCATTTTGGTTCTCAGTGATAGTTTTCGTTTTTCTGTTCTAGCTTGAAAAGGGAAGAGCATTTTAGGGGTTAGTTCAAAAATTGACATATTTGGGTTGTAATAGGGTCAAAGTTTCAAGCTCTTATCCCCTACCTCCGGATAGGCTGTAAGATGAAGAGCTCTCTGGTGTTTCTAAGACCGCATTTTTATTATAGTATTTCAGTTCCAGTTTCAGATGCTATTTGGTTAAGGGCAGGGTACTGACACTTCCTAACATTTTTCCTTAGGTACCTCTTTAGAAATGCAAGAGAATGTTTTCAAAACCTTGGTTATGAGGCTGGCCGTTCCGTATCTTAAAGGCGATATCCAATTGAACGTCGTGTGTTAAGTTTGATTTAAAAAAAACCTGAATAATTCCTACATATTTTGAATTGTTCTGGTTATCATACCCAAGTCGTCTTGCAGCCCCTCTCCCAGACTAAGTATGTTCTCTTCCCACACGTTGAACAGGGATGACACCAATGTCGTTTGATCTTTACTACTTTGCATCGCAGCTAAAATTTGCTTCATGGTGCTTGCAAAACTCTTCATCCCCGTGTCTTTTCCATACATGATATCGTCTTGACCTAATACCTACGATGTTAGGTACAGAAGAAAGACACTCACATTGTTAAAAGAACGCAGGTGTTGAATATAAAACCCGGATTCCGCTTGTTGCTTTTTCTCTAGTACAAACACATTAATCCTTGGCATTTGTATTTGTTTTTAAATTCCCAGATTTTCAATATAGAGATCAGTCAGCTTCCATTTTGTGAAATTGTCTGTCTGTTGTAGTAAAATATCAAAAATCTTATCATTACTAACGTTTCCAGCTTTCTTTTATTAATAAAATGAGGTTAATACCTGCCCTAGGTAATAGCCAAGGTAGGATATTTCATGAACTCTTCCATTCATGGCTTTATTTCCAAGCACTTCAAAGCATACTGATTCTCCGGACAGCTTAAGTAGTTTGGCAACATTCTCCATACACCAGTCGGTTGGAATAGCTAGGGAAGAAAAAAGGGGAAATGTTTGGTCTTAAACAAACCAGGAGTCAGCTAATAATTCCCATAATAATAGAACTACGTTTAGCTACGTTTTTGAACAAACGACTTTCATAAAAAACGTAATTGTACTAAAATTCTTTTTGGACGCTCCATCTCAAGCTTTATTCAACATGTTAAACGCCAAATTT
Source organism: Siderastrea radians (assembly GCA_964017195.1). NCBI lineage: Eukaryota > Metazoa > Cnidaria > Anthozoa > Scleractinia > Rhizangiidae > Siderastrea > Siderastrea radians. The sequence continues at coordinate 6,167,155 of OZ024891.1, read as the reverse complement.
TTTAATACTGGAATTCTAGGTCCAGTGTTGGACGATTAAATTCCTTTCCGACTTTACTTTGACGTTATCTGAAAGGGATATTATTGCGGAAAACAACCACTCCCAACACATGGTTGAACGAATGATACGTTTTTAGTAAGAGTTCAAAGGATATTAAAATGCACAAAGTAAGAGAGGCCGTAAACAAACCAGTTAGTTCTTCAAAGACGCTGATGAAATCATCTTCACTCCAGTCTTTGTTGTCACAGTAGACGTGTAAGATCTTTAAGGCATCTGCAAGTTCTTTCAATTCAGCGTCTTCTACGCCAAAAAATGTTGGGCAACTTTCTACTGTATTCCAGTCTATAGTTCCTACAAATAATACACCATAAAAAAGCGTTTTTCACGCGTTATCCCACAATATGAACCCATTTTTTTTCGTATTTTTGAAATTGAGCTTTTCGTGGTGACAATAGTCACCGTGCCGTACAGGTAAGTTTAAGGTGGGTCGCTTTTACCAGCATTTACTGTATCCTTTGTAACTGTAGACCTCTTTACAGGCCTATTCGAATGGTTATAAACTGAATTAAGAATAGACGGGGTAATTTTGCAAAACACGTCTGAGCTGTAATGTCTGATCACTCTTGCATGCATAGATTGAGCTTTATGGGATTTTCTTGGTATGATCTTTTAGTTCTGTTTATTCTCATTCCAAAATAAGGCCAGTGAAAAGTACTCTTTATAAGCTCACAAGTACTTCATTATTTACCGTTGTCATCATTGACAGGTCCATAAAGGATGTAAAGAAGTCGAGCTTGGAAGACAAGAGGCCAGGGCTTCAGGATCTTACAAAGCCAGAATCCTTTCTCGGCAAGGTCACACGCCTTTTCCAAGAATATTTCTCTGCAGAACACTCTGATGTACCTCTCGTACCATGGTTGTGTTCCTGGTGTGGAGCGTAGGACCTGTCTTATTCTGTCATCCAAACATGACGCTCCTGAAGGAATATTAAAGTTAGATATCAATTCCGACATTTGTCACCTACATCAATCCAAAAGTATGATCATGATTAACAATGCATGATGAAATATCCGGAAAAAAAAATCATGCATGTGAGCATAATTGCCAGATGAAATCACAAAGCTCTAGGATATCTGAAAGGTACGCGGCTTTTATCGAACTGCAGCTGTTTAACCCTGCCATCTCCACAACTCTCATCACAACTTGGATTTTAATTTCCGTAGAGTTTTGCAACCACATTTATCAGTCGAATTCAGTTAAGCCCTAGAAAAAGATTTAAAATTGGCCGTGCAACTTAATTTTACCTTTGATAGCAAGATAAGCTTTTGACTTTTCATCATCTTCCCATCCTGCTACGAAGGAATGGAGAAACTTTCCATAGCAGCTGTAGGCTATGTCACTGCCGAGGCTGGTGCAGATCTTCGAGTGTGTGTCCTTGAGCTGTAAATTCATAGTTGAGAGAAGTAAGAAAAAAAATTGCTTTATTTAACATAATGTTGGGGATTGGGACAAGAACCCAATAGAAACGTTTAAAACTGACGAAGCGTAGGCCCCGGCGATCAGAGAACGGGAAGACGAATTTTCCAAGGTGATAGGAAGTACAAGAACTATTAGCATAGTTTTGATAAAACAGATTTTTGTTTACTAAACTGAAATGTAGCTTATAAGTAGCCCAGGTTTCCCTGGCCTAGAGAGGTGGTTGTTGTACATCAATTTAGCATTATGCCGGCCAATTATATTAAATAAACTACCAAATGTGGGATGAAATTCGTCTTCTCTGTTTGCTAAGTACTTTGCTGTTCGCAAAACAGCTAAACGATTTTACTTGTTTTTCAGTCGAAAGAAAACACTAGGAAATACTAACTCACTAGTGAATTAAAAAACTAAACTAAAGCCCTGAAGGGAGATTAACTAGTGGAGCACTTTATGTTGTGCACATCTGAAGGCAAGCCTGCCAATAAAACGGGGATGGAAATAGCTTCTCATAGATGCGCTAAGTTTCTTAATTCAATGAATGTTATTACCTGCAGGGTATGTTCATTTTTCTGACAACCGAATAAATTACTAGAAAAGTAATTTATCTTTTGATTGGATACCTTATCAAGAATGATCCCGACTTCTTTTAACCTCTCCTTGGTAGAAGAAAGACAGGTGGCTCTTTTTAACAAGATACCTGTAAGTAAAAAGTAAATTGTGTGACATTTGAGTTGAAAATTTCTATGAAAATAATGTGCGAAGGCCTATAGACATTAAGATATTAACAAGCAGATTTCCTTTTTTGCAGGACCTTGCTTCTACTATAGAGTAATATTTTAAGAAAATAAACTACCATGCATAATATTCAGTTATAGGGAACTGAATTTGCGGGTGATGTGCAAAAATAAATAAGTAAATAAACAAATAAATAAATAATGACGATGATGATGATAACAACAACTGCCGAGCAGTTTTAGGGGGAAAATTTAAAAATTCACTGTACAGCTGCAGGGGTGTTGCAATTCAGGTACTCACCCAGATCTTTGAAATGGTTGCAACAATACTCAGTTTCCAAAGTCACGAAAAGCTGGGAAGATTCTTCGTCACTGTTCAGATGGATTCTCGGGACGATAACAAGCAAGGCGTCGTTATTGTGAATGTATTCCATTATCTCATCTCTGAAAATCCTTGACGTGAGAGAAAGCTGTCCAAGATCAGCCGGAGGAGTGAAACCAAATACACCGAAACGCATTTCTCGGGGTAGTACGCCGAAAAAACCAAGAGGACTTCTTGAATGCACCGACTGAGACCTTTGTCTTTTGTCATTCGAAGTTGGTTTTGTCGTCTTCGAAATTCCATGCCTACCAGTTCTGCTTTTCTTTACACTTCTCATGTAGTGACACATAGTAACTGACATTGTGTTAAGAAAATTTTGGCAAAGTATTTGGCGAAAAATCCAAAAGAAAAAAACAGGAGTATGGCTAAACAAAGTAAACAAAGAATTTTCAGTGAGTTAGATCAACCAAGTATTAAGTTACACTTTAAAAGCAATATAATTTTTGTGTGAAATTGTTAAAAAGGAGGTAGAGCTACATACCCTATCTACTAACCGAATATTTCGAAACTGACTGTTATTTTTAGTTACAAAATAGTTAAGTTTAAGCTTAAAAATCTTACAAAGCTTGAAAGTTAAGAAAGTTTTCAAAAGTCGACGTTACAGTCTTTCCTGGGCTAATAAGAATTAGCTTATTTCGTGTGAGTATCAGCAAAAGCCTGGTATAATGCAGTTTCTTTAAAAACGGAAAAAATGGTTTGTTGATTATCACATTGACCTACCCCTTTAAGCAGTACTAGTTACGAAAACAAGCCACTTATTTTCCGAAGGTCAGAAAAAAAATTTCCCTGGCCTCGCAGCTCGGTGGCGGAGGGCGCAAGAAAATCGCGCGAAGAACTCGAAAAGCGCGCCATTTTTTGGTAACCGCGTCATTTGACAGTGAAAGACTGGGAACAAGTACATTCACTCAATAATTGATCGCTTTTCCCGGTTGGTTGCCGAGTATCTGACGAGAATCATCCGACAATTTTAGACCAATCAAATCGCAAGATATGAGCCGGCGCCGAAGGGAAATTTTCAGTGAGTTTTGACGACTCTTTCCTCTTTTAGAATCGATAAGTGGGAAGGAGTATATAGTGTTTTGTTGTTCTTCTGGATCGCATTAGAGCCATGATCAAGCTTTTTTCGTTGAAACAACAAAAGAAGGAAGGTGAAGGCGCGAAAGCAGGGACAAAAAGGGCTTCTGCTGCGCAACTAAGGATATCTAAAGGTGCGGCATGGTGTGGTTTTGAACGTTAGAGAAGTAACTTATTGTGCTGCCATCGCATCATAAGATATCTTGGCATTTTTACGCTACAGAAATATGTAGAGTAATTATTTGTATAATTTTCATAAGATGGGATAGACATCTACGATCCCTGTACTAAATTTCACGACTTTCTTTATCGGCCATGCTCACTAACTTCTTTGTGTCCAAAGTCAGTCGTGACAGGTTTTGTGTTTCCGTTTGAGTTTAATGATCTTGAAAATTGAATGGTTAACTATGACGATACTTTGTACAATTTCACTTTCACATTTTTGGTTTCGATTTGGATTTTCTTGGGTTATGAAGAGAATGTTATTCCGTTTCCTCGTATAGCATTAAACCGAGGTAGGACCCCTTGTGAGGAATTTGGTTTGTTTACAAGCCATGAGCAATTATTGTGAATCCACATACCATATCATTTGAAATTACACGGGCTTGTATGACACATTGGTATAAGTTTAAAACAAATTAAAGACATGGTATTTTTGTTTAGTTGTGGTTTGAACAATCCTTAAATGTTCTTATCATCTCTGATAAAGCTCCATTTGAACATACAATTGTATGGTGTCCAAAATATCTTTCTCTTCCAGTAAAAAAGGGTGAGACCTACTGGTTATTTTTCCAGTTGTTATCCATGGAACTTAAGCCAATACCACAAATGCAAACATCCCTCTTACAACATTTGCCATTTAATGTCACTTATTATTTTGTGGGCATTATGTAATAATTAAGAAAAAATGTGGTGTGCACTCTCACATAACCTGTTGCAAACTCAAGAGGATTGTTGGACAAATACAAAAATCTGTGTAAACCCAAATGGCAGGTAAGGGTTTAAGCAAGTAGTTTGTAATTCTCTCAAACTCTTGTGAATGTTTGTATCAGGGTATGCCTGCACACGGTACCTGATTTCTATTACCTGTATAAAATATTGCCAAACAAATGATAAATGGCTGCGCAACCAATCAGAATGCACATTATTTAATAACAAAGTTTTTAGAAAGAAATAGAAAGGAGTCGATTTGAAAATTGTGTAAATATCTTATATTTCAGACATTGGTGAACTTAATCTTCCAAAAACATGTCAGACAGATTTCCCTGATCCAGATGATCTTCTTAACTTCAAGCTGCTTATTTCACCTGATGAGGTAAGAAAAACACCTGTTTAGTGTTTGGTAAGGACTGCGATTCCCTCCGGAGACATATCACTTTGCCACCAATGCCTCTCCAACCCAGAGTCTTTAAAAATGGTTACTAGTGAATTGTTGGGGCTATCGGACATAAAATCCCGTCAAGGTAAAGTTCATGTACAATCATGCAGATTGAGTGAGCCAGGTAGCTAATCGTAGAGTAAGAGAAACTGTAGTGATCTTCAAGTCCTTTATTCAGTCATCAGGAAGAATTATGTTGTTTGAAAACCCAAATGTGCCTGTCCAAAGTTAAGTCATTGAAAATATAACATCACAGTAGCATTTTAGTGCTCTTGAAAATGGTGTGTTTCTAATGGTGTCTTGCCAGCATTGTAGTTACCATACATCTTATAGGGAAAAAAGCTGAAGAAATCTTATTTTACATTTTTTTGCCTATAGTTAGAACCTTTCTTAAATGTGACTTTTGGATGATTTACAAGATTGAGACAGGCATATATGCCAGGGACAGGTTCAGTCAAAACTTAGTTATCTAATTTAAAACTCTACTTGTCCTGGACGATTGGACTTAGATTTTCGCACGCCCTGAAGCTGTGCCAGCACTTAGCTTCAGTTTTTGTACAATAATATAAAGCGACTAAGAGCTTTTAAGTATTAATTGAGGAGCTTTACTGTACAGTGTTCTCCCTAGTTTTCCAGTTAACAGGTAAACCAGTTTTCTAGACCGGTAAAGCAGCTCTGTTGAAAATCCTTTTCTACCCCGGAGTGGAAGTGTCGTCATGAGAGCCGGAATGTTGCCCGCATGACACTAGACTCACACGTGTCTCGAACACGTGACAAAATGCTTGATGTTTGCGATTCCTGTTACAAGGAACGTACTAACGTACAGGCAAACAACTAGAAGAAAAAGCTTAAAGTAACCTAAAAAACGTTCGGAGAAGTGCCTAAAAGATAAGGCAAATGCTAACCGTACCTTACGAATAAACCTGAACTAACCAACATACGGGTAAACGTGGAGAAGATAACACTAATATCCTATGACAATGCTAACGTATGGAGAAATGTGAAGGACATACAACTAACAACATTTTAATTAAAAATATACTAACATATGGATGAGTAAGAGAACAATAATGCCTTTGAATGTTCTAACGTACGGAGAAATGTGGACAGTCGTGAAGAAAAGACCAACACTGACGAACTTACTTAATCGCACGGAAAATGTCGAGAAGGCTAACACCTTGGGAATGTACTAGCATTCTGAGCAACTTTAAAAAGATACGACTAACATCTTACGAAAGGTAGAAACATGCAGAGAAACGTTGAGAAGATGAGACTATTATATAATGAACTTAGAAACGTCCGTCCGACAAATTAATCTTGTCACAATCCAAATCTGTTGGATGTTTCTAATCCGGGCCTTAGTATGTGCTTCTAACCGGTAACAAGCGGTGATACAAGCGGTAAATTTTACCGGTTACCACCTAATAAGGAGAACACTGCTGTATCACCACCTCCAGAGGGATTTGCGTGATTCTGTTACATTTTTGGGTTTATGGGTGGAGTTGTTAAACCTGCATTGTGCTGAGATGCTAAGGCCCCTTAGTAAGATATTTGTGCCCAAGAATTTTCTATTCTGTCAAGTCCAAGTGTAAAACTCACTGACTCAAAATTACTCCAGTAGCTGCCCTGAGTATTTAGAAAGACCGACTTGTCTTATGTCAAAGTTGACAGCATAAATTTCAGTCTTGCATTTGCACGACTCTAGGGTCCATTGAGATCAACTGAGATTTCCAGATGGACCCTAATTAAGAAGAGTGTCTTACTACATGTAGTTGTAAATGTAACGTTAACATTAAAACTTGCCAAAAATCATCCATTTTTGGTACACCACTCTACACTCCTGTTTGGTAGCAAAACATAATGATTCATAAAATTTTTTCCTTTTCCTAATTTTTTAGGGCTTTTACAGAAATGGGAGATTTGTGTTTAGTTTTAAGGTAAGTAAGAAAGAAGAAGTGGAAAATTGCTTATTGTCAAAATACTCAGCGCATTCCGCTCATTATTTAGGAATGATTTTCATTACGCGGGAACGGATTGCATTATTGGAATCAAAATTCTCTTTTCAACTTGAAGATTGAAATCTTCCAACGGTAGACTCATTCGAAGTAACGAATGTTGATTGGGTTGTTACTTACATAAACACAAAGTTCACACACGAAATACGAAAACGTTGGCGGCTGTTGGTTTCAATTGGTTTGACATTACAGGGAATTTTTCTCAATTTTCAGGAACATTTGTTGTGCATTTACAGCGCACTTGTTTTTAAGAAATTATTCTTCACGGTTTTATAGCAACAGACTGCTTTTTCACTTTTAAAAGTATTTGCAATTAATATTTTGTTGAGCGAACACAAATCAAGTCAGATAGGTCAAGCCGCCAACAGTCTGCTACTTGCACGTGAACATTCGCCTCATGTCAATAATAAACCAATCAGCATTCCTTATTTGGAACAAGACTACCATTGTAACATTACAATATTCAATTGGAAAGTGGAATTTTGATTCCAATAATGCAATCCGTTCCCGATTAATGAAAGTCATTCCCAAATAATAAGCGGAACGCACTGAGTATTTTGAAAATGGAGAGCAGAAGCAGAGGAACCTTTTTGTCTTGCTGGTACTTTATACTTTGAATAACCAATAAGACCTGCGTAGGGAAAACCCATAGGATTTTACATGACAGAAATTTAGAACAAAACAAGCCATAAGGTGGAGGATTAGGGCCAATGAATATTTTTTCTGTGGGATGGGTTTGAGAGGTTTTACCCCTCAAGGTTGGTGGGAGTTCCTAATATCTGTGCTCGTGACTGCCTTTGCATAACATTGCATTTTGGTGTTTTAATTTACTCAAGGTTGGTCCTGGTTATCCTCATGATGCACCAAAGGTCAAGTGTGAAACAAAGGTATACCATTTTAAGCCATAAGCGTATTTAAGGTGCTAATATACTCCCCCCTCCCTATTTGTACAAAACATGATGTTGTAACTGCTACATGTTACTGCTACATGACTGCCAGTGTTTCCTTATCTCAACTGGTTCAAGTTTATTTTGACCAGTTTGAGGCACGCAGTAGCACAAAATCTTCAGTTGGACAAAACTGTTTAAACACATTTACAGTGCTGAGCATGGCACCGTTGCAACTTGACTGGCCAATCAAATCCAAGAACAATGACAGAAGTACAATGTGGTTCAGAGTGCAAATGTTGAACTTGACAACTCTGCCTCCCGACAGTCGACGCAGAAGGCACAAAAATTTTTTTTTTACAAAGATCAAAAAGCTATCTATCAAAACTAGTAAAAGACTTTGCAAGTGGCAATTGTATGGTGCACAGCACCATAATAGACTTTTAACTCCAGATAATTCAAACATGTTGTTAACTCAAACAATTTTGTATTTCCCCTTGTTCGTCATGTTATAGACATTCAGTCACAAGCTCCTTGGATAATTACTGTACTCAGCCTTACAGTTTATTCATCTTCCATCTAGGTGATTTTCAACTTGGCAAATAAACAGAAATAACTCTTGTGTTCAGATTTTTCTGATTAACCCTATCATAATTCTTGATCTAAATTGTATTTTAGGTTTACCATCCCAATATTGATTTAGAAGGAAATGTATGCTTGAACATTTTGAGGTAAGTGTAGATTAGATTTTTTTTCCACTCAAGGGATTCAGGAAGAATTTGAAAGTACTTATGTGAACTCTTGTGTTTGGCTTTGGTTCACTGTAAACTTTAAAATTCTTAGCCTGAGAAAACAGCCGATGTTTCATGAGGTTACTACTTGAGCCCTCACAAAACGACGTCTGAGTAACGAGCACAGAAATTCCATACTGATGACCTTAACACTACCTAGATCTTGGTAGTGCTTCTGATTGGTTGAAAGAAAATTCCCTCGCAGCACAACCAATCAGAAGCACTACCAAGATCTGGGTAGTGACACATCATCAGCATGGAATTTCTGCGCTCGTTACTCAGATGTCGTTTTTGCGAGGGCTCAAGTGGCGGCCTTGCAAGACGTCGGCTGTTTTCTCAGACCATAAAATTCTTCCAAACTCGTTCTCCTTTTTGTATCAGGTTAAGTAAGTTGCAGCTGTATGTAGCACATATCATTACGTCATTTTCTATTTCTTGAAAGTTACTGCACTTTCACTTAGTTACATACAAATGGCCTTGACAAAAATAGATTCAAAATTGCAAACATTGAACCAACTTTTTTAATGTGTTGGAAAAAACCCAAGCAAAATGTGAATATAACAGTTTGATCTGTTTGGCATTCATCAAAGCAATTTGCAGATGTCTATAAATCATTGAAACTTAATTATTAATAATCACTTGCTTAAACTGTGGCACTTCCATGAAGGCAATTTGGAATTGACTACACATGTTGATGTGCCTCAACGTTTCACCCATTGTGGAAATATCGCAGAAAGTTTTATGCTCAGCCTCCATTCTTAAACTTAATTTGATATTCAAGAGCTGAATTGATTTCAGTGAAGAATCACAGTTCACTCACCTCAAAACCAATGTCAATTACTGCCCAGTATGTTAAAACAATCTTTTATTATTCAGGGAAGACTGGAAACCTGTTCTTACAATAAACTCAATAATATATGGACTACAGTACCTTTTTCTGGTAAGTGGTCAACATTGTGAACTTGTGTCATCTTTCCTCACAACTAAATTCAAGTACCAGTTTTTTTATTTCCTTTGTCTTGTTGGCTGGATTTATTTTATTTTATTTTTTGTGTTCATGTATGCTTATCCATCAGTTCAAAACCGTGACTGGAAATTTGCCATGTACTTCTGGAAGCATTTCACCCAGTTTTCAACTTCTTGCTAAATTTTTGGAATTTTATATACGTTCATTCACCTAGAATATTTATCTACCAGAACACATAATGTGTTATCACCAACGTTCACATTTACTTATCAGTACTCAAACATGAGTATTGAAAGCTTAAGCATTTGTTTCTGTTACAGGAACCCAATCCAGAAGATCCTCTAAATAAAGGTTGGTATTAAAAATTAAATACAGATAAAAATATATGTTCAGCATCGAGTGGGAAAGTAGATTTGGAGAATAGGTTGTGACCAAAGAATACAAGAGTCAGGTCATTATTGGCACTTTAAATGCTGCAGTTATACTAAAGTGAAAAAGAGTACATGTAGTTATCAGAGCTGTCATAACACTTTCCCGGTTTCTCAGGGAAAGAAGCCGGGATAAACTAAAGAAATTCTCCTATGCATGTTGTGTTTAAGTTGTTTTCAAATTCGAGTCACTGGCCTTCTTCACTTTAGTAGCCAACCATAAAAGCCAGCTGCTGGCTACTAATGGCAGCCCTGAGTTATTCCAAAACTGAGGAATAATCAATCTGGCCCTACCACTGTAATACTTGTGTTCTGAACACTTAAGTCGTCTAATGCAAAGATTTTTAAGTGGCTAAGGCTTGTTTGTGATTTTGGAAAGACTTTATCAGTGTTCACTGTTATCAGTGTTCACTGGCTCAGTTTCCATGTTCCTGACCACAGGTGATTCTTCTACTGTTTCATAGCATAATGACTCTAATTTGATCGTTGTCTTATGCAGATGCTGCAGAGGTTCTCCGAGCCAACAGGCGGCTGTTTGAACAGAATGTGCAGAAAGCAATGAGGGGAGGATACGTAGGGAGTGTTTACTTTGAAAGATGCCTCGTAAAATAACACTACTGTGTGGCAGAGAGATTGTCATGTATTTATGAACTGTCCTGTGGAAGTTTGGTAGAGTCAATCACCAGATAAAATGTTTGGTGCAGTATCTGGTGCTTATATGAACATTTCAAAACACACAAATCCATGGACTGAGTACTGTGGATGTATGTGTGAAACAACATTGCTTTTCACAGAGCTAAGATTGCTTGATAATTATTTTAACCTCTTTTCCCCTAAGGATCAACTTCACAATTCTCTCTAATATTTTAATTTAGTGTCTTTATTTTTGCTTTAGGATAATTTGGCTTTTGACCAAATCAATTTCCTGAGTTTATCAGGTCCTTGTTTCTCTTAGTGTGTTAGAAATTGATTGCTGCTGGAGGCTACGAAGGCTCAGCTGATACAATAAGAGCATAGCTGCATTTCTCAATTGTTTAATTAGAGAGTGCTTACTGTTCATGCGAGAAAAGAATTCCAGTATTTCAGCAAGGCTAAAATGAGGGCAGGTATAAAATTTAATTGGCATGACAATTATAAAAGTCTACATAGATTTGTAAGGGTACATGAAAAAAGGCCTGGCTAAAACACTGAAAGTCATGCCATTTAGAAACTTGGAAATGGGAACACTAGATGGTGTGGTACAATTCCATGCTTGATTGTTTATTCTTTCTACTCTATGCTTGTTATTTGAATAGTGACTGCATATTTTTGACTGTGTGAATTGTGTGCTGTTCTGGGTTTTTTAAAACATGATTTGCCATCTAAGATTCTGACTGGCCAAGAATTCACCTTCACTACACAAGTAAACTTAAACTTGGTTTCATTAAATTTGACCATTATGGCTGTGAATCATAGTCAGTGAGTGATGATACAAAAACCTAGGTCTGTAATCAACAGTGAAGTCAGCTGTGACATTTCAGTAATTATTTTTCAACTAGAATAATTAATGATGGCTAGATGAACTGTAAATGGTGAGCACTCCAGTTGATGAGAAGGTGCAGCTTATATAGACTAAGAGCAAATAGTCATTGATTTTATTGATTGTTTTGTTATGCAATGATGTAGAAACAGATTTTGGTCCTTGTAATTGTTTTTAATTGAATACTTAAACTGTAAATGCTACAGGGGGAGGGAATGTCCGACTGCACTACTATCTATGTGGAATCTAGAATAGACATTTTGTACAGTTGTGTATAAAATAAACCTACCATATTATGCAGCTTGGTGTGTTTTTTACCTTTGTTTTGTTTGCCCATTTCATTTGTTCAACTTTGTGAAGAAAGGAAAGATAAAGTGCAAGGAAAAAATGCTGTGAGAGAAAAAAGGGGAAGGGGTCCTCTCGTCTTTCGCCACTTGGAATACTTTTTCAGTGCACAAAACCTTGTTCACACCCAACAATACAGGCTAGGTTTTGTTGGATGGTGGTGAAGCCACTTATAAGCACAATGGCAGATACATTGTTACCTAGCTGTGACTGTTCTCTCTCTTGTGGTCAAATGCACAGGAACACTGCCATGGGTCTTGTTGGGCAGTGAACTGAGTGGCATAGCCCTGTGCAATGTAAATTTGGATTAATAAACTGAGTTAAAAGTAAACTGGCCACTGTATTTAGAAGTTCAAAAGCAGAGGCTTTGAGTGTTAGGCCTTGGCCAGAGTGAACGGCTAAATAGAGGCGTACTCGGCCTTCTTGCAAGGGAGGTTTCCAACTCATCCGAAATCAGTCACTCAACGTAGTTTAATTACCTACACAGCCGTTCGGAAGGCATGTGCGTGTCACATCTAGAAGAAAAATTTGTAGAGCAACCTTTTCATTGATATTTGAAAACTCAGTTTGCCAAACAGACAACATTAGACCCAGCCTTTGCAAAATTTGAAACTACGAAGGGGGGGGGGGGGGGCTAACCTCCCCTGGGTACACCCTTCTAAACCTTAACTGTGACCAAGGGTTAATGCTCAAAACGTCAGCTTTTGAATTTCTTTACAAAGGGCAACTTGCCTTATCAAGTTGAGTGATAAACTTTACGTGGAATTATTAACAGGTAATGTCTTGCAGAGTCAAATCTTTCTACGTAGTCATATCAGCCTTGCTGTTATGTTTGTCATTTAAGAAATATTATGCCAATATTTCTAAATATTATCACTTGCCCATAATAATGATGCTCTCAGAAACAATAAGATTGAGTGAAATGATAAAAATAATAGGTGATTTTGTGATGACATCATTTAACAACTGCTAACCAGAATCCTACGTTCTGCGTACCTACATTCGCACGAGTGTGTTTTCTAGTGCAAGTTTGGCCTATTGTTGTTTGTAGTATAACGCTAAATTTTGGCGTGCTCCCATTGGTCGAAATCGATCACGTGACACGATCAGCGGGCGCCTATCAGTGCATAGTGCCCGTTTTTTGGCAATTTTCGCTCAAAATTTAGCGTTGTACAGTAAAAGCAATAAAGTCCTTCTGTCTCAGGCCCTATGTGTGATAGGTTCCCTCGGAAATTTGATGTTCAAACTTCATAATATTTGCTGTAAACATCAAATTTCCTCTGGCAACCTATCACACGATAGTGCCTTCGACAGAAGAACTCTATTGATTAATTAGACCACACTGGAATTACAAAATTGAACAACAAAAGGAAGTTGCTGTGTTGGTTGCTGTGAAATGATGCCAAGTTCAAACCCGTCCCCTCCTACTTACACCTTGTGATGTCATCAGTATGAATTTTTTGAAGTCGTTCCTCAAAAAGTATAAGTCTCCCAAAGAAGCCGTTTAGCCAATCACAACCTTTGCATAATTAACTAACAGCCTTGCCTTATACCTTGCGTTATGAATCGGCAATTTCATCGAAGGCTGCCATTTTTACGGGGCAGATTTTTGCCGGCCGAAACTGAAATTTTCTCGTAATATAAAACCAGAAAAAAAATAGACTGGTCTGTGAAAACGCCGTGAGACTTAGTCATAGCCTCTAACGCAGACGTCTTTAGTTTGAGAGTTGCACGCTCCCGGTTAAGGGCTCCTGGTTCAGTTTAGATTTTTGTGCTTGTCGTTTTGACCAAAAAGGAAAGAAATCATGAAAGTAATAATACCTGAAATAAGATATAAAAGGACATATTTTATTCTGAAATGGGGTTTTGAGCTCTCTGCGCTGGGCCCCACACACCCCTCCCTCGAGATCACAGCCCCTCCCCCCTCCTTGCCCGAAAGCAAAATATGCGCCTGGAAAAAAAATCGCCTTGAAGTGGAAACACGAGACCACGGTTTTCATGGGTAGTTTATCGGTATTGGTCACCTTTATGCGATCATGCAATGGTGCTGCTTTTCTGTCTGTAGCTTGCGTGCTGACTCGCATTCTACATTACTTGCAAATTATTTGGTGCCAGCGGATCACAAAGAAATTAAATCAATTCTAGCCTCCGTTGGACTAAAACAGCTTATTTCAACCCCCACGAGAATTACGCGCGAATCCAAGACTTTGATTGACATCATTTGCAGCAACGAACCCGAGAAAATCAACCATGTGAAAGTAATCCCTGCTGGCTTGAGCGATCATGAATTGATCTGCTGTTCTCGCAAAGTAAACAATGTGAAACATCATCCTAGGATCATTACCTGTCGAAATTTTGCAAACTACGATGCGAAATTATTTTGCGAAGAGCTTAATTCCATGAACTTTGTGCAAGTCTTTTCATCGTCCTGTGTCAACACTGCCTGGAGTGTTTTAAAGAACATTTTACAACAGTGTATCGACACACATGCGCCGCTCATTGAAAAGAAGGTCAAAGGGAGACTCTGCCCATGGTTGACTCAAGAGGTCAAACGGGAGATGAACTTGAGGGATGGTTTATTTAGGAAAGCTCGCAGGACTAACTGTGAATTGGACTGGTCATCGTACAAGCGACAGCGTAACAGAGTAACAGGCCTTATTAAAAAATGCAAGAGCAAATATCATCAAGATATTCTAAGAGATAGTGCCGACTCTCCTGATAAATTCTGGTGTGCCATTAAAAAGCTGTATCCAACGAAACTACCATCAGAACAAGGATCAGCGTTTCAGATAAATGGAACGAAGTCTACCGATAAGAAATTCATCTCAAACGGTTTTTGTGACTTTTTCACTAACGCTGCCATCAATTTGAAAAGAAAGTCGTTTTTGCTTCGTGACTTTGTTTGGTGCAAAAACGGAACGAAAGCCCCTCTTAGCAAAGAGAAATTCCTTTTCAGAGCTGTGAAAGAAGCAGATATTCTGAGGGAGCTGAAAAAACTTAAACGAAAGAAAGCGACTGGTCTGGATAATCTGCCCCCTGGATTACTTAAAGATGCCGCAGAAGTCATCACAAAGCCTTTAACTTTTATCATTAACTTATCCCTCGCAACTGGAGTTGTTCCAACCGATTGGAAAGTGGCCAAGGTGATTCCTCTGTTCAAGTCTGGTTCTACGGCAGAAATAGACAACTACAGACCAATTTCAATTCTGCCTACTCTGTCAAAGATTTTGGAGAGAGCTGTTTATAAGCAAGTAGTGACACATCTCGATCGCAACGGCCTTATTTCCGAACACCAGTTTGGTTTTAGATCTAATCGCTCAACTGAATTGGCGGTGACTCTGTTTACAGACTTAATCCGGAAAGAAGCAGATGGCGGGAAAGCTACAGGAGCTGTGTTTATTGACTTAACAAAGGCGTTTGACACCATCAGCCACTCAGTTTTATTAGAAAAACTGTCTTGTTATGGTATACAGGACAATGAACTGAACTGGTTTACGGATTATCTGTTTCTCCGGAAGCAGCTCGTCCAATTTAAAGGAGTGCTGTCTGAACCTAATCCTGTTTTTACAGGTGTTCCCCAAGGAAGTATTCTAGGTCCGCTATTGTTCTTGATTCACTTTAATGACGTCCATCAGCCGCTTCGTTACTCCAAAATTATCACCTACGCAGACGACACAGTTATTTTCACCTCCTCGAAAGACTTGGATGCTATACAACACAATCTCGGTGAAGACATCAAAAGTCTCGCTGACTGGTTTAGAGACAATGAACTTGTCATCAATCTTAAAAAAGGAAAAACTGAAGTTATGTTGTTTGGAACAGCGAAAAGATTAAATTGTTTCGATGGCAAAGAATTAAACTTGACGGTAAACGGATGCCGCATAAACACGACAACAACCTACAAATACCTCGGCGTTCATTTAGATCCCACACTAAATCTTGACACGCACTTTTTAAAAACGTACAAAAAAGCAGCTGGGAGAGTAAATTTATTACGACGAATCCGTTCTAACATTGATGTCTTTAGCGCTGAACGCATTTACAGGACAATGATCATGCCCATTTTCACTTACTGTGGTCAAAGTACGCTTGGTTGGTCAGAAACACGCAAGCGCAAAATCAGAGACCTGGAACAACGAAGTCACAGGACCATTCTGCCAAATCCTACATGTCTTACTTGTGTACTCCGCCTACCCACAGTCGAGAACACTCTAATGAGAAAAACCTGTAATTTTGTTTTTGACTGCCTACAAGGCAACGTTTGCACCCCTTTTAAAAACTATTTTAATTTCTTAACGCATAATCGTGATACGAGGAACTGTAGAGCCACTGTTGTTCTACCTAAAGTGAAACTTGAATTTGCACGAAAAAGTTTTTATTTCTCTGGTGCAAATATTTTTAATTCTTTACCTTTAAAAACTAGACAAACTAGCAGTAGGGTTTTATTTAGGCAGTCTTTAAACGAAGTATTTTTATAGGTTATGTAAGCATAATTTAATAGATTTTTAACTTTTTACCTTTTATCCTTTTATATGATGTATCTTATTTTTATATTGTTATATATATTTTTCTTTTACAGGACCCCTTTGATAACAGTACGTATGTACTGAAGGGCCATCCTGTTTAAAAATTCGTTATTATTATTATTATTATTATTATTAAAAATTTCGGACGATTTTAATTTCCGAAACTAAAACCGTCCGAAATTTTTAAGCGGCCGAAATTTTAAGCGTCCGAAATTTTTACAGTACATTACCAAACTTTAAAGTATTTTCTTGGGCGACGCCATCACATAATCAAGGCCCACATCCCGGGGGGGGGGGGGAATCTAAAGGAGACCAATCTGGGCGTGGCTCCGGCTTTATTTAACCCCTAAGGGAGACCATGCAAAAACAGACAACTAAATAAGAGCTATACAGATGTTAATTGCGCTAAAGATGTTGCAATCGGATGCTGTCTTCTATGAGTAAATTTTAACAACGGCGATTTGTGCGCTGCTCTATACCACTAACACAGTATAATATAGATATTTCTTCACACACAACCCTAAGGGATACCTGTGTGGGTAAAAATATTGGCTTTCTGTCCTCAACACTCTAAGTGAGACCAAAATCTGCAATTTACAACCCCAAGCGAGACGACAAGCATCCCCGTCACTTTCATATGGGAGTCCACCCCCCCGGGGCCCACATACACTGATGACATAGCTAAATTCGGGTTAGACTTTGTTCAGATGTCGTGTTTTAAGAAAGACAAAAACATAGATGAATTCCATTTTGCAGTTGCTATTCCAATCTTCGATCCAAGGCCAGTTTTATGATTGCATTGCCAGTGCCAGTAGTGCTAGTCATCTTCTGCTTCACCATCAATCAACACAATTGAAAGGTCCTCTTCATTGTCACTAGCGTGTGGATTTTCTTCATCTGTTGCTGTTGGTGACTCACTGAGATGATTGATCAAGAAGCTCATAGTTCTTTTGAATAACCTCTTTGAGACGAAGAAGAAGAAACCGTTTGCTGTCCTCAATTTTAACCGGAGGACTATCTGAATCCCTCCCACTGCAATTGGAGAAGGTCTATGCTTTTCATCCTCAACTGTTGCTTCGCTACTGCCGAACTCTACCGAACTCTAGTTGAGACACTGCTTGAGAGTGACATAAGCTTGATTGAATTTATGTTTTTCCCCTCGGTGTATCTGTAAAACCCTGAGGGCGCAGTAAAACTATTATTTTCACAGTTTTTATTTCAGTCTAGTTCATGTTTTGTAGGCGTAAATTTACCTTTGGCATGTTTCAGGAAACTGTCCGAAATTTTTGTCCGAAATTTGTCCGAAATGAGAAAAAAGTGTCCGAAAATTAAGCGTCCGAAATAAAACGTCCGAAATTTTTTGGAAGTAGGCAGTCCCAGGCCAGTGTACGTAAGTGTGCGAATCCTCATGCAAGGATTTGAATATCCGCGGTTTTCGTGCCCCGCCTCCCTTCCGCCCACGCAATCAGCCAATCACAAGCCGCACGGTAATCACTATGAAACAGCACCATCGGAGCCCGCGTTGTTACTTGCAAAAAAACCAACATGGCGTCGAGAGTTACAAAATTACTTTCAGTCTGTGCCGGTTCTTTACGTTTCTCTACACTTAAAGGAGTCGAAACTAAACGTATAACCTCTCAGCTTTTGGTGAGTGTTTCATGTAAATGTTTTGAGCCTTTAAATTTAGTTAAATTTGAGGTTTTTGCAGTCTTAATTGACGGTTCGCATATATTTCGTCATTCGACAAGCCTCGCTTGACTTGTACGGAAGTTCACGTTCAGTATTTGCTTTGTTCCGATTGATGGATCGATTGATTGTTCGATAGATTCCTGGGAATTAAAATTTAAAGCAGCCTTGTCTATATTGTCATTTTGCAAGTGACTGATTTAGAGTATGTTTTGTGTAGAAGCTCTAAGCCTCTAATATTTTGTACAAAAGCGACCACCGGAAAATGAATATTGATGTAATTAACATTACTTCCATAACATAACGAGGCGGCATTTTATAGTCATGCTGTGCTAACGTTTGTCTGTGTGATGTTTAATTTCGCGGGTTCTGCCGAACTCATTTTAGCTTACCCGACTTAGATCAAAACAGTTAAGGATAACACGTAAGCTTAAAATCTCAAAGCCAGGAAGTTTAATTAGTGGACAGAAAGAGTTGAATGCGCGTTAGAAATGTACATTATTGATTAATATCTTAAAATGATAGTAACTTATGCAAACATACCAAAATAAACGTTTTAAATGCAAGAAAGAGAACGTTGCATTTTTCACACATGAAATTGGGCATGTCCTTTTGTCATACTTTATGCATTTCTGAAAACGATGTAGGGGTCAAGGGTTTTCAGTTTTTGTGACGGTTTTTGTACTGAAATAAAAGGTTGCAAGACAGACTAAGGATGGAGAATAGTAAATCCACGAAGATCCCAAGAGTATGCCCTGGTTTAAAGATTTGAGCCTGAGACTTTTTTCAATAGAACCCTCACAGTTTTCAAATTTTTTAATTTCTACTCAGACAAAACCATTGATACCACGGAAAATTAAAAGGCACTTCTAAAACAAGTGAAAGCTGTGAATGTGAGCTTTACACTCTTTTTTTTTATATAAGAACGTCAATTTTTTTAGCTGAGGCTGAACCGAAACCGAATGTTCTAATTTTTTTGGCGATTTGAGCCTGAAACGTTCTTGACAATGTTCTTGAAATTAATTGAATAGTATTTCAGTAAATCATAGTTCTGAATGAAAGAAAGAACAAATATATCAAGTTCTACCAATTTCTTAAAAGGTGTACGTGTTTCAGGTGTTAAAATTAAAATTCTAGCATTTGAGGCTCAAAGAAGCTGTAAATTACTCTAACCAAATTATTACACTGTAGTTTATTCTCACATATCTTATTGTACAAATATGACGACAACGTAAAGGCATTCTTAACAAACTCTTAGCCCTGGTATGTTCTTAGCATGTTCTTAAAATTTTGGCCAATCCCAGCCTCGACATTCTTATAAAAAAGGTTCTTATAAAAAAAAGAGTGTATATCTTTCCTAGAAGGGAAGATATGGGTTGGTGAATTTTGAAATTTTTACAGTTGTTCATGTGATGGTTGTGATTTGTTGCCTACCAGGGATGCAAGAAATTACTACCACCAGAAAACTCGTTGACCTATATCTTCATTTTGAGGCAAGATATAATGCTTAGCTTAGCCAGTTTTGCTAATTTCCAAGTGCTCTTTTTGTGGTATTGAGTAGCAAACTGTGATGTGATCAGTCAGATCATGAGCCAGAAATTGTGGGGGAGGGAGGGAGTGGTGAAGAAATTAAAAGTACTCAAAAAGCAGCTCTACACTGAATTCTAAGACTAGCTAAGACAACTCTAGTTCATGTGAAAACTGTTATCCTAATCAGTGTGTTCTTGACTAAACTCATACAAGCTAAGATATGTCATTGCATATATTAATTTTTGAGACCATTTTACGGTCCGTAAGCACACAATTTGTATTTTAACTTGTTTTGTTTCCATTGAAATTAGATTCGGTGCCTGTCCACAGATTCTGATATTAAGGTATGTCATGCACCTATTGGTGTTAAACCACAGGTGAGGGCAGGGGTGCAAATTATGTGAGGCATATTTTGACTTCTCTGAATAAATTGTTTCAAACGTTGTTTTTATTATGTCCAGCAAGGTCAAAACTCCCTCATTTTGGTTAATTCATAGCACCTTTAGTTAGTGTTTGTGTAGTGACAGTCAAATTTTTAAAGTTATAGAGCTAGAAAATATAATTATAAAATTTGCTCTGAGCAGCAATGGAAATCTCTTTGAACTGGTTCTCCCTCAAATGCTGTGTTTGGAATCTCTCTTTGACGGTCAACTCTGACAAGCAACCACTTTCCTGGCACTAAGAGTAGCAATCCTTACAATAAATTGACATGAAAGGACAAATGGCCCACTGGTAACCTTTTACTTGCAAATCTAATTCTAGCAAGCTTCTCTGGAGCCATATTACTGTAGCTGCTTTGCAACTGTGAGGCACATGCTTAATCTCTGAAGTCCCGGATATCCACAGATTTTTTTGGAAGTTCCACTGTGTTCATTTGCCAAACTCACATTTAGTTAAATATTTGATATACTGTAAATGGTTTGAAGAAAACCGACACATACCGACAGACTACTCGACCAATCATCTTACAACCCAACTTCTCACAAAGCTACGACTATACCGACCCTGACAAGACGCGCGCAACTAGTTTGTGACTCACCTGACAGCTTAACGGACGAAATCAAGTACTTAGACAACGTTTTCAACAAGAACAATTACAAGCGGGACTTTATTAGACACAACACTTACAGAAACTCCGAACCAAACGCTACGAACACTAACGCGACACCTGTCACTACTGCAACCATACCTTACATCAAAGGGACTTCTGAAACTATTGCACGAATCCTACAACCCTACAACATCCGCGTTGCTCACAAACCTATCACTACTTTACGACAGCTACTGACGAACGTTAAAGACAAAGACAAACCGAGCGACAGACGGGGAGCAGTTTATAAAATCAAATGCTGCGACTGCCAGGCCACTTATATTGGTGAGACTGGCAGAAATCTGAACGTCCGACTGACCAAACACAAACGAGCGACTAGAAATGGTGATATCAACAATCACATTGCTGAGCACCATTTAAAAACAAACCACAGAATCGACCGGGACTCTGCTGAATGCGTTACCTACAGTACGGACTACTATCAACGAATCACTCTGGAAAGCTGGTGTACTAACTTAGAACAAACACCACTGAACCGTTGCCAACAGCTACCTGCACCTTACAAACGACTGATTGCCGACAATAACAAGATGGACAAACAATAGACAAACCGACTTATTTGACTAACAATAGACCAACGGACATTTGACTAACAAAAGACGGATCGAAACGTACCAATCACGTTTAACAGTCTTCACAGCCAATAGCATCATGGCTTAACTGACAGACGACCAATAACATTACAAGATCGTCGACCAATCAGGACAACGACCAGAGACTTATAACGTCTACTGACGATTCACAGTTCACTTGACTCTGATGATAACTTCCGCTCAGGTTGTCGAAACGTCAGTCAATGTCACCTCAAACAGTCCTTCTCAGGACTACACTCACCCGGACGATCACAATTTACCGAATTATGATATTTGATATACGTTGACTGATTTTTGTTTTCATTATCTTCAAAGTATGAAAAGCTTGTAGTTGAACCAATCAAGACACCCAAGCCTAAACCAGATGTCAATTCTCTAGTCTTTGGCGCGGAGTTTACAGATCATATGCTCAGTGTAGAATGGAACGCTGACCGTGGCTGGGGTGAACCAAAGATTACACCATATCAAAACCTGTCACTTGCTCCATCATGTTCAACATTCCATTACGCGTTGGAGGTAGGCTGAAAGTTTACAATTTGCTACATGACCAA
The DNA here is from genome assembly GCA_964017195.1 of Siderastrea radians. NCBI lineage: Eukaryota > Metazoa > Cnidaria > Anthozoa > Scleractinia > Rhizangiidae > Siderastrea > Siderastrea radians. The sequence goes on along the minus strand of OZ024891.1, from coordinate 6,145,162 downwards.
GTGTACAACCAATTGAAGAGGTTCCTGGTATAAAGCCCCAAATGACTTCTGATTAACTGCTAAATTCTCCTTCCAACTTGCCTTATATGTGCTTGTGAATCAAAGGGAGAATTTGACATTAGATCAGGAGTCACATAATAGGGTTTTATTTCATGCACCCCTTCAATTTCAAATGTTGTGTGCAAATGTGGGTTTTTCAAATGTGATTCCCTCGCTATAATTTGTGGTGAACCTGTCGTGATTACACTATAAACTCCTTCATTACCTCATTTAATGTGTTGGTGCACAATAAGACAAGTATGGACCAGATTGGGCAGGAAATATACTGGCAAGGCTTGGGTAAACCCACTAATCGAGTAAACCCGGTAGACAAAGGGCCTTGGTGCACTATGCCATGCCAAGAGGTTGTGTCAGACATGTACTGCAAGACATGCGGATTTTTTTTGTCAAGTTTTTACTTTGTAAACTGACCACAGTTCACTTCATTTTCTATTGAATTTTAACCAGTCATTACAGTTGATGTCTTGCTGGTTTCAATACATTTACCGATAGCCAAATGCAAATACAAGTACGTGATTATTTGATTATTTTTTTCTTGCAGTGTTTTGAAGGAATGAAAGCATACAGGGGAGATGACAACAAGATTAGATTATTCCGTCCCATGGAGAACATGCGAAGGATGAACAGATCAGCTGACAGGGCTTGTTTGCCTGTAAGTCATTTTGCTGTATGCTTTTGAATTTTTTATTTACTCAAATTATTCATGGCAAACAATATCCTTGTCAGACACATGCAACATCAGTCCTACAGGTGATCAACGGTTCACTGCAGTTAAGAAGAGAATTAAAACAGAGTATACTCGGTGTAAAAAAAGCAAATGTGTCGCAAAATCGGATGTACTTCTAAGCGTAGCATTAAACGTTGAGAATAGAGCTACAACATCAGGCAAGACTAAGGAGTCTGCGACAAATTTACAAGACCCAGCAGTATGTCGCCGGTACCCATTTATACACCTGGGGGGAGAGGAAGTTTAACGCGCTAACCACTACACCACCGCGCCACCTCTACCATAGAGTTTCAATCAAATTACAAGAAGTAATTATTACATAAAAAAGGGGAATCTTTTCTAAAACGGTTATTTCTTGTTTGGATAGTGCATTGCGATGTATGGTACGCGCTACTACGGTACGACGGTACGCAGGCAGTCTAATACAAATTCAAAGTCAATTTAGTGCATCTTTTCTAAGTAATTCTATATTTAAAACATCAAGTCGATCATATACACTACAACGCTACCACGGTACGCCAGTACTAAAACAAATTACTAAAAAAATCGAATAAAACCTTAAAACGTAGCACCGTAACCCCGCTACGTTAAAAAAAAAGTTGAACATTTAGTCTCGTTAATTGTACATAATTAAAAATATACAGTATTATTTTATAACTTAAGGTCCCTTATAGTGATATTAGCAACTTGCAGAGTTGCAAAAAAAGTCTGAAAAAAACATCAGGCTTCTTTGCAGCTGCATAAGTTGCCAACATCACTACAGTACAGGGGTGTTTCAGTCACAAACTGCTTCAATTGAATAAATATATAATTTGATCATTTCATATGTTCAGATTCATACACACATATATATGCTGCAGCTAATCAGTTTTTCTTTTGTGGTTATTGCAGGGCTTTGATGGAGAAGAATTTCTTAAATGCTTAAAGCATCTCATAAGCATTGAAAAGGAATGGGTGCCATATTCTAACAAGTGTTCACTGTACATCAGACCAACACTTATAGGAACACAGGTGAGTTAGACAAGGCCATCTGTTTACTTGAGTGTACTGTAATAAATTGCTGAAAGCACTTGCGGATCACCTTGGACTGCCTGAAAAAAGGTTATGAAAATTCTTTACAAAGTTTTGTAACATTGTACCAGGCATACGTGTTCCATAAACAGACTGATGCAGTTGGGTACATAGTCCCAGTTTGTGGACTACCCACAGACTGCCTTACAGACTACCCAATGGACAACAAACGGACTCGGGAAATGATGGATGGGTAACAGAAAGGAAGGGGAAGGGCATGAAAAATAGAGAAAATCAATTGGAGATGGTGAACTACAATCCTGGCCATTAGACCACGGGACAATTAAGTGAGAAGTAAGAAAATATAACCTCCACTGTAATTGGAAGTCTTTCACAAGTTTATGACCATCTGTGCCTCCCTCCCCACCTCCCCAAACAATGTTGAAGGTCCATCATCAATTTCAAAACCCAAACTTCAAAATTGTACAGGGGGGAGGGGGGCGAGGGAAGAGTATTTCTCAAATGATGCTAACGGGTCGCGATTTGAGCAAAGTGTCCCAAGGCAAATGGCCAGGGTTGTAGCTCCTATTAATTTCTCTGTACTGCAGATTTGCTTTGAATTCTCTCTTTTATAAGGAACTGGCATGCAGCTTTAACTATTTTGTTCCTTTATCGTGTTGTTTTATCCAACAGCCCACCCTTGGAGTAAACAAGTCTTCCTCTGCTCTTTTGTATGTGATTCTGTCACCAGTGGGGCCATACTTCAAGACAGGTACATTCAGCCCTGTTGCTCTTCTAGCTGATCCGTCATATGTCAGAGCCTGGCCGGGTGGCTGCGGTGACTCCAAGATGGGAGGGTAAGTTTCAAGGATCGCTTTCAAACCAAAGCTAAACAAAATAAGTTGCAGCGTTTTTTGACCAAATTTTTCCGTGGAGTTTTTGGTCGATCGACCAGCTCGACGGTCCTTTGCATATCTGTCTTGAGTTTTGTCATGTTGTGTTCTTCCAGTTGTGTTGCGATTCATGTTGTGTTCTTGTCTTTTCCCTGTTGTGTTGCGTTGTGTTGTGTTGCGATTTGCTGTGTGTATTGTTTGTGTCTTTTCCCTGTTGTGTTGCGTTGTGTTGTGTTGCGATTTGCTACTGTATCCGCTTGACATTCTTCTATTATCATTTACCTTGGTTCCACCGCACAAGACGGAACAACTTGACCGACAGACAACGGCTTCACCAGCGCGACAAGCTCGACCAACGCCACAACTTTAAGCACAACTTCCATCGTGTGTTCTCCACATCCAAACACCTTATTTTTCTGTTTAGTTTTCGCAATGCCGACTGTATTATAAATTTCATTACTGATCTCTCCCTGTTTGTTGGATCTGACTATCCGCCATCTTTGACAAAACTCCCCCTCACCTACTCCTCCCCTGTAATGAACCAGCTTGCTTCTCCTTGATGTTACAAAAACTTGACAGGCCAAACATGACTCCTGCTGGTCAAGATCGATAAAACATTGACCTTCAAAGCTTTGCTCTAACAAGTATGGCTTTAAATTATCTCGGTCTTTTGACCAATTTTGCTTCTTGTGTTTTTGTAGTGGGTTTAGTTTGGAGGGTTTTTCTGTGGTGACTGAATTGAGCCGTTACAACTTAGGCGTCGCATTTTTTAAAACTTTGATCGCGAGGTCATATCTGATCAATTTTCTAATAACCGGTGGATTCTTGTGGCTCAAGCGCACTGTTTGTTATTCTCAGTTTAAAAAAATACAAATCTCAGACAACAAATTTATAAACAAAAACAAGTACATCTGATTTCAAGAGACACATGATAAGTGTTTAAACGTGCTGCAATGCCAGTGGAAAGTTGTAACTCAGGTATAAATTGTACTAATATTTCATTATTTTGAATTCTGTGCTGGGTGTAACTGCTTTCAAAGGTCACTCAATCTTTCTGGAAATTACCATGAGATCCTAAGCCAGGTCATCCAAAGGTGAATTAATATTACCCGATGAGTAATTAATTTTTTCCCCTAAGATTTTTTATGCCATCATGCTTGGTGCTGCATTTGAAAACCTTGAGTGGAAAGTCCCCAATTCCATGATTTACTGGCTTTTCTCATACAATTTCCAGATTTATTTGAAAACATCGTTTGTTACAAATTCCCTTTTACTTTTGAACAGAAATTATGGTCCTACCATCCTTGCTCAACGACATGCAGAAATGCAAGGCCTGCAGCAGGTACTGTGGCTTTTTGGTGAGGAGCGACAGGTGAGAAGCCAAAATAATAATAATAATAATAATAATAATAACAACAACTACAACAATAATAATAATAGTGATGAAAATAACACAGTTGAACCCTCGGGGAAGTCGATAGTGGCTGTTTAATAGGGGTTGGCCGCTTAATAGAATAGAGGTAAAAAACAATAGAAGGACCCTCATTGGCACTTTGACAACTGGCTGCCTAATAGGGGGTGGCCATTTAATAGGGGTTTGACTATAATAATAATAAGTGCTCTTCATAAAGTTTTAAAGAAACAAACATTCCTCGTTACAAAAAGAACAAGAAACTTAAACAGAGGAAAGCTAAGTAACCCAGAGCCCTTGCCTCTCCCTTCTGGCACATTTCTCTCTGCCCCGTCCCCACTCTGGGCCCTGACCTTATGCAAAGCTGCATTGACGACCTTTAGATCACACTACACTTACCAGATTGAGTATGAATATGACTTGAATTTGAAAGCCGTGATGTTTCCAGGGCCATTGCGTCTCCCTAGTACAATAGTGGTGTGACAGATTGCAATCTAAAGCATACACACTAGGTTTGAAGAGTCATACTCACACTAGCCTGCGAATGCAGACGTATTTCCAGCTGTTGTTGTGTTCGCAGGCTATACTCGCTCTCAATCTTATACTCATAGGCTGATCTGTAGGTCGCTGATAATTGGCTAAATCTGGCAAGTCTAAAATGGCCTATTGCCCTTCTTGTACATTTTCTCCTTTTTTAAACAGATCACTGAAGTTGGAACCATGAACGTATTCATGATGTGGATAAATGAAAAAGGAGGTTGGTGCTTTAAATTTAACATTATATTATACTATGAAGGTTTGTTGTGGTTGCAGATTTTGGCAGTTTGGCAGAGAGGAGTGGAGTAATAGGGCTGGGGGGGGGGTGTTGAGGGTTAAACTCAAAGGAGATAAAATTTCAGACCTTTACAGTTGTTCTAATGAAGTTGTGAATGGTGAAAATTTTTCTGGAATATAGACTGTGTTTTGACCAGTCACTTCTGATTGGTTAAAACACAACGAGCATTCCTGAATTATTTCTACCAGACTTAAAAGTCATAGGGAGGAAAAGGTCAATTCTAATCTGTATGCATTAATTTGTAGAAAAGGAGCTTATTACCCCACCACTTAATGGCTTAATTCTTCCGGGAATCACACGGAAATCTTTGCTGGAGCTTGCCAAGAGCTGGGTGAGTATAGTACAAAACAGATTTTAGTTGAAGGGCTTCTCAGTTCATGCACACACTCACTGGTAGATGAGTTTTGTCAAATGAATTTCCTTTTTTTATTTACAGGGTGAATTCAAAGTTACAGAAAAGGAGTTTACGATGGATGATGTCATTCATGCCTCCCAAGAAAACAGGGTAAATAAAAATGTGGCTCTAGTACTTTTTACAGGAAACTTTAACCTCCACCCTTGTAAAAATGGTACCGGGATCTTGGCGGGATCTTGCCAAGATCCCGGCAAGATTCCCGCCGGGATCCCGCCGAGATTTTGGCCGCCGGGATTCTTACCGGGATTCTTGGCGGGAGGCGGGATTCCAGGCGGCCAAAATCTCGGCAGGATCCCGGCGGGAATCTTGCCGGGATTCTTGGCAGGAGGCGGGATTCCCGGCGGCCAAAATCTCGGCGGGATCCCGGCGGGAATCTTGCCGGGATTCTTGGCGGGAGACGGGATTCCCGGCGGCCAAAATCTCGGCAGGATCCCGGCGGGAGTATTGCCGGGATTCTTGGCGGGTAACCGGATATCTCGGTGGGAGTGTTGCCGGGATTCGAGGATGGAAACAAAACCCCTTGCGGTCAAAATCTTGCTGAGATCCGGTCGGAAAGCGAAATTCCCGTCAGCCAAAATCTCCGGGGGTCCTGTGTGGAATCTTGCCAGGATTCGCGATGAGAACGTAATTAACATTAATCAAACTACCAGACGCTGACAAAACTATGACCTATATTGCAGTACCAAGTATTGTTGACATGATTGTTATCAGCCTTGCACGTGTTTCTTAATTGAATTATCCGTAATGTGGTACTATTTCCATGTGACAATTACGAGAAGACAAAGAATAGTTCACGTGCATGTGTTGTTACTTTAGCGCGCCGAATTTAACGTTTTTGGTTAATTTCCACGGTCCCCATGAAAGCCTCGTGGTGCCAGGAGCGTTGCTGGTGGAAGGAGGCAAGTGTCTTCTTTATTTGCTGTGAAATCCGTAGCATCTGCAGGAGAATAAACCAACGAACAGGAAGAGTTTGATGGTGTTTTGTTTTGTGTTTGTTCGCACTTGCATTTTGTACGCTTACATGTAAACGATATGTGTTCGCGGTTCAGAGAGAGATCGATTTATTTGTAGTCAAGACAAAGCATGGAATAGTGGCCGTGCAGAAACTTGGGTTTGTTCATGATCATCTAAGAAAAGAACAGTGTGCTGGACGAGAATTGTCAGTGGAAATTTAAATGCTGAGTGAAAGAAACGTGTGAAATCTGAAGTATCTGGCAACGCAGTTTTGCGAAGCACGTTTTACAATTGTCATCAAAGGAACAAATATTGTTTAGTACTCCAAAGTATTCAGAATTTCACGGAACCGCCCCATTGGAGGGGACAGGTGGAAAGGCTTAGCTTTATAACATGCCCACCGTTTCAGATTCTAGGTTAATCTACATCGTCATTTCAATATTACTCTTTCTTTAATAAACGTAAGTGTATTAAATTTTGTTAACGCGTTCTGCCTGAACATACGTGCAGGGTTTGTAATTGGGCGAAGCTTATGCAAACACAAATTAAATCGCTAAATACTAGCAAAGGTGGGGAATTTGTGGAAAACAGCTGCGCCGCTTGCATTGCGCTTCAACTTGTTTATACATGTAAACATGAAATATGACCATGTAGGTATGAACAGGGATGACCATCTGTTTTTGTATAACCCTAAGAATCCAATAAATTGTATCTAGTAAATAATACCATTATTTTCCTTTGTCTTTGTGCTTTATTTTGGATAGTTCAACTGAAAACAGAATGTGCGAGGACCTTTTAAATGAAAACAATGTGCATCTAATTAGACTGTCTCAATTTGTTAATTGGAATTTATCTTGCGTAGTTCTTCCTCAACTATTCCCCTTGGGAAAGAATACAAAGGGAGAACACTTTATGGAGAATGAAAAGGTGAAACCGACAACACCGAACAAAGAAAAATAGAATTCAAGGGATTACAAACAAACTATACTTCCCGGTAACTTGAAGCCTCAGTTAAACGAACCTCCCGCCAACTTTATAACTCCGGAGGTGAACGCTTTTTTCTCTTCACAACATTTCCTTCAGAATTTTGCCCTCGGCAACTCAAACCTTCAGATAACTCGAACCTTTTTTTATTTTCCTTAAAGGTTCGAGTAAAGAAACTGAACAAGGAAAATGACAATGTAAAAATAAAGTGTTTGTTTTGTGGCGTCTTCAAGTCTTGCGGAAATTGGCTGCTCGGCAAACTGTGGTCACGCAAGTCACGATTATTTTGTCATGTAGTGCAACGCTCGTGAAATTGTCGATCGCAAATTATTTATATATTGTTGCTGTTGTTTTGCATCTAAAACTGTTTAACAAGGAACCATTTTCAGTATAAGATTCTGCAACTTGCCGCAAATTCTGAAATTTGTCAGACGTGTCACCTGGCTGTTCTGTTCGCTATCGGGCTAAATCGTGTCAAGTTTACGCAAATCTGGAGAAGACGGCGAAAATTAAGCTTACTTTTGAACTCACAAAATGAATGCTTTAGTAATGTCTAAGAGCAAATTAGTTACCGGTAAGTAAGTTTATTTATACCATCCTCACACATTTTTATAGGTAAGTCAAGCTTTTTGTCAGTGTGGATTTTTTGTCACAAAGGAGCCTCTCTGTGAAAGACCCACCAATGGTCAGTTTACTTGACTGAAATCAACTTCACCAATTAAAATAAATTAAAGGTTAACAGTGGACGACATATAAAAGGGTCCTTTCAGCGAAAAAAAAAAGGCAACGAACAGCAGTACACGCTGAGGCTTTTGAGTGAAATATAAAAGTGAAACTCACTGACCTTTTTCTCACATGTTGGATGCTCGGAGCGACCAGACTCGTCGAAGGAAAGAAACCCAGCTAGCGGCTTCCATCGCGGCAAATTAGTAAGCTGTAGAGACTATAGACGTCCTATGGAAATTTTTGAAAGCATTTAACTCGAGTCTATATTCCTCAAATGTAGCTTTGTCCACAATATCTTCTCATCCTTTGTTTAAGTTCATTCTCAGTACACTTTAGTGTGGATTGTTTTGCTGGGTTTAGCATGCCGGCCGTTCTCTCGTTGACAACAGTTTCTTGAATTTCTTTCAAAACGTTCTCTTGCTTCAAACTTGACAGAACCATGTTGTTTTCGGTAAAAATAATAAGTTAAACGTTTCAATTTTCCCCTGTACATACAACAAAAAGAAGCCATTTTCAACTTGTTTTGTGGAAAAGTTCTCGCACTTTTTGGGTTACGCGAGCACCGCTCGCCGATGGCGTGATTGAATCAACCAATCAGATTGCTCCATTAACGCAATGGCGGGAGTCAAGGCGGGATTTTTTGGCGCGACTTCGGTGTTAGGTACATGGCCGGCAAGCAGCGAAAAAAGTTAAATTCAGAACGACAACATATTAGTCACAGGAAACAGTATTTAAAAACCCTTGCTTAACTCTTCCGTTGTGGCTTATAAAGAAAGTTCAACAAAGAGATGACATGACATCACCTAGACAGAAGTAGTCATTTAAAATACAGGGATGCGAAAACGAAGTCCTCTGCATAAAAGGTAAGCTTATTAGTGACAACAAATAGACATCAGTGGTCTGATAAAATGAAATGACTTGTAAAACAGAGCCGATCAGCGCCAGCAGCGTTTCTGATCGTTGCTATTTTGGTAGATGTCGCGCGTAGCAGCAAAGCTACAAAACAACCGCCGGTTAAGTTGCTCTTCGTCGATTGTTAGTTTCAGTTATATCGAGATCTAGGAATGATTCTCCTTACGGATACAGCACTGCGTTAATTGTCACTTTAATCACGTTTGTAGATTATAAACTTTTCAAGATTAATAGAGTTCGGGATTATTGACCATCGTCTCCCGCACGATGATCGCCCTATTTTTTTATTCATCAACATAACGAGCCATACAAGATCGCTGTTTGGAACGAACTCTGATAAAAATATCAATTGCAATAGACCTCGCTAATGTTTGCTCGGACTCTACATACCACAACTTGTAATATTTTTTCTGAAGTCTCATCACGGTCAGTTATGAATCTGCGCATCTTGCCAAGATCGTAGTTGTCTTGCCGAGATTACGGTTGTCTTGGCGGGATCACCGAGGTCTTGGCAAGATCACGCCGGGAACCGAAACTCTCGCCGGGATTCTTGCCAAGATCCCGGCCAAGATTTTTTCTTGCCAAGATCCCGTTAGAATCCCGGCGGGAAAATTCCGTTTCCCGGCAAGATTTTTTTATTTCCCGGCAAGATCCCGGTAGGAAGCGGGATTCTTGGCGGGATCCCGCGGGGATCCCGGTAGCCATTTTACAAGGGCTGACCACTCACTGATTCTGTTCAACAACTTCAAACTTTTCCTGAACGTTTATTTGTGCTCGTAGAGATTAGAGGCATTGTGATCTAGTTATTAAGCTTATTAGACTTGAAGTTGGTTGATCATTCATCACCCGTAGTAGCAGTTCTCAAGCTGTGTGATTTGTTTCCATTTACAAGGCACTGTCCCACACCGTCTCTATCTGCTTTGGCTGGGTTTTTGTTTTTGCCTAATGCTGAATGCCAAACGCATAATATGTGGTTTAACACTAGTATTCATCTACAGTGTTCAGGATTAAGCACTGAACGATACTAGTTAGGCCTAAGTACGTACTCCTCTACATTAGAGATACTTGGTACAAAACTTTCAACACTTTATTTTTGCAGATAAAGGAAATGTTTGGTGCTGGTACAGCTTGTGTGGTGTGTCCAATAAACAGAATTCTTTACGAGGGACAGGTGAGAAAGAACATCCTGACATGCCTTGCATGAACTTTTTGCAGCCTAAAAGAGCCAAAGTTACAAATACTTGGGTGTCTATTTTTTTTTTGCGTTTTTTTTTGTGAAAGCCTGTTGTGCATTTGCCAGGTGATCTTAATTTCTCTTGTTGTCCTTATTTAGAACATTATGATTCCCACTATGGAGAATTTGGAGGTCACAAAGAGATTTTATGATGAACTTACTAACATCCAGGTAAGTAACCACTGCTGTTCAATGTGAACTGTTGGTATCCCTGTGACGGACTAGCATCCCAGCCAGGGGGAGTAGTAGTAATACTGCTGTTTACGTTCACAATCCGATTTGGCCTGATTTGGTAAATAAAAAGAGTGAGCAGTTGAAGGTCGGCCCAAATTATAGAAATCTCTCGCAGCGTAACAGATTTTTATAAATCGGGCGGATTTTCGCCCCCTCCCTATGCCAAGGAGAAACAAATCGGCCGAAAAATTGTGGCGTATAAATTGGCCTATACAAATGAGCCAACTAATCGGGCCGACAAATCGGTGATAATGAGAAGCAACATTTTGAGCTCGAGACTGAGATTATTTTGTGTTTTCTTTCAGTATGGTCGCATGCAATCCCCTTGGACTGAAGTTATCGACTAAATTTTGGTAATCACTGAGACAAGCACTGTAGTAAAGACGTGTTCACAGCTTCTGCTGTCACCTTGGTTGGTAGGCAAACACCGCAAAAGATGCTAAGAATCCACCAAAGTCTGAGATTCCGTGAATCCGCTCGAGTTTGTGGCTTTCTTTCAAAATTTTCAAAACTTTCTTTCAGTGATCTTCCGTACTTTCCCTCTTATTTAGAGTTGCGCTTTCCTTTTGCAGAATCGTTCCAATTTTAGTGGAGGTAAAGAAGTTGAAAATCCCTTGCATTTCCTAATTACTTTGACTTTTCTAGTGTTTGTCTACCAACTAGATGGCCTAGTAGTCAGTGAGTTTTGGTACAGACAAAAATTGGATTGAAACTAGTGGTGAAAAATTATTTTTAGGAAATAACTGTCAGTTTATCGATACCAGTTTCACCAGGTGTAACTTTTATATATCAACTGAAGCGGTTTTCTCTCGATTGTCGAAACTTTTGTCTAGAGAAATGAATTGTATCGTATACCGAGGTCTAATTGGCTCCTATTGGCTCCATAAAACTCGTGCAACTTGAAGTCTTCAGAGAAAACTCGCTTTAAAATGCCGAGTTACGTCCCCATTGATATTTAATTTTGAAAACATTTGTTGGTTTGAATTTTTATGATTAAAGCAGACTTGATAAAATATTGTTGCTTATCACATGTAGCTTCAAGACTATTTATGCCAGAACACTGATTCAGTGTTTATCTTTTTCCGCAAATGGAATTTGGAAGTGAGTGGAAATGGCGCGAAATACTGGGCTTGTATCAGAATGAAATCAGTTTTAACTCATACTTAAAATATTCAATTCGATAAACGTAGGATAGTTGGGATGTATCTGACCTTGCAAGTTAACATTTTTGTGAAAGCCTAGAGGAAAACACTTGTCTCAGCAAATTTGCATCCCTCCAATTTGATCAACAAATAGTTTTACCAGCCGTGGTGTCGCAAGATTATGGTCTATTTAAGAAATTCAATTTCACTATGTTTCGCGCCCTTTCCATTCTTTTCAGTTCAAAATTGTAGTCAAAAACCGATGATTTCCCAGCAATCAGAGCTTTTGTTTAACGTTGACAATTTTTAGGTAGTAGAAATTTTCAATTTGACATTCAGAGCTTAATTTGAAATACTGTTTAACTGCTTTTGCAGTAAGGTATCACGCAGTCATGTGTGTTCACACAAGTGGGTGCTTGCACAAGCAAAACGCCGATTTTAATTAAGCTTATGTACTGTAGTCTTATTTATGTAAAAACCAATTTAATAAACTGTGAGGAGTTTTTACTAGCCTGTTCCAGGCGTTCAGATAGTGGAGCGCGTTAGAGTGTAACAAGAGCTTTTAGTAATCCATCACAGTACTTTGTACCCCACTAACCTCTCTCGTGTTTTCTTTGGAGCCTATCTTGGCGAATATCTCAGCTAACTTGTCGTTAATCTTTTCTTTCTTTGTGCTCTGTAATGAGATAAATGTTGCGTCTTTTTACAAAAGCGGACTTCCAAGGAAGGAACATGCGTTTAATAGAGCTCTTATGATACTTACATCGACCCCCATCAAGAGGTCTGGTACAGATCCGGACGACTTGTGAGGCGTGGTTGCTTCACTTCCGTTCACGTCCGGGTTTTGGCGGTTCCCAGTCTTTAGAATTTTCTTGAGGTATGCAGCCACCTCGCTACTCTCTGGGTCATCTATTAAACTAAGGCATCCTAGAATACGTGTATAATACATTGACAAGTGTCAATGTATTATACACGTACTAACACAGTTAAGTAAATGGACCTAAAATTGCTCAAAATGCTTTGTAAGGATAGCAAACAACACCATGTAATATTTCATGAACTTTATTCAGTTAGTTCGTTGTTATGTATTGCTCAAAATGTTCGCTTCGAAATCCCATACAAAGTCTTATATTTTGAAACGCCATTTTTAATGATATTCAAATATTATGCTTGGGCTTCCTATGTTTTTCCCCAACATAGTCGATTATTTGCCAATTGCTTTACAATGACCTACTCCAGCAGGCAAGGGGACCCAGCCATTGCTGTCCATGATGACAAATATTTCAAAAATGCTGTCATTTCCTCATCATAAATTGAAAAAAATATAAAACATCAAAATGTCATGATGTTACAATAATTTCCTAGAATGCCCAGCACTTATCTTAAATTTCCAGTTTGTCATTTCATTCTCTTGTCAACACAAGAGCATGACAAGGTTATTAATCTAGGATATGCATCAAAGATCAAGCCTGATTCACACTTGCTTTGTACATACATATAATGACCCAGTCATCACAACATAAAACAAGGTCAGCTTTATTCTTATGCTGTTATGTCTTTGCCATAACATTCCTATTAGGGAAGTGGTCATAACAAGTGTACTCGATGAGGCCCCACCTTGTGTAGGGGTAGGGAGGCTATGCAAGATACCACCTGTCTGATTAGCCAAATGGACAAAATTTTTTGCCCTGAAAATTTGAGTTGAGACTTTCATATTAGGTTTCATATTAGCAAGGTTTGCATCTTTTCTTTAGTTTCTACTCCTGATAGAGTAGGGGCTATACAAACAAGACACCATCTTTTAAGGTGGGGGAAGGGGGCACAATACAATACAATACAATACAATACACTTTATTTAACGAGGGTGAACATATTAACCTTTTACAGTTTTCTAACATATGGCACTCAAAATAAACATTAAACATTACAAAATAACAGATAATCAAAGCTAAACCATAAGTAAGAGAAGTAATAAGCTAAGAAACATGAAGTAGTCACATACTAAAAAAAACAGCGACATTTAAGAAGAAAGCGGCATTCATGGCAACAAAGCTCCTCAAGATGGGAGACAGTATTGAGGTTTTGCAGGAAAAGGCCACGAAGTTTATGCTTTAGCGGAAACGAAAAGGAAGACAAAGCGCTAGGCGAGGCAAGGGGATGCGCAGCAAGTATCTTTAAATCCACCTCAAGGGCATTAAAGAGAACAGTGGCAGAATACGAGAAGGCGCGCTTACCCAAATTTGTTCTAGGCTGGGCACATAAAGAGACCACCTGTCTTTTTGCAGAGTGGTGGGTCCTGTCTGAGTACAATAGTTTTGACCATTTCCCTTATATTGCCTAGTTCAAACAGCAAAAATACATGTGTAACATTGACATGGTGTTTTTGTTTGCTTGACCATGTCCTCACATCATCATAATCCCAGTGTGAACCAACAAAGGCTGATCAAAAAGCAATGCAAAGCAAAGGAATGCGTCCAAGAGGGTTAAGTTTTACCCCGGCAAAATTAATAAGGTCATATTTATTTAGAATAGGCGCTAAGAAATACGATACGAAAAGAAGTGCAGTTATAATTGTAACGAAAATGTCTGGGCTGGTAAGAAAAAACTGTCCAAAATAGTGAGGTGTATGTATGAGTGGCTGTCAGTCAAGCTGGTGTGACTGCATTAGTGTTCTACAGGTGTAGATCCCTTTCCTGTCATTTTTAGGACCATGACACTTAAAAAATAAAAATACAATTTCAGCAAAACATGGAATATGTTCCCCTTTTTGACATTCAAAGTTTACCAACAATATACTTAATTATTATGCCTTGGGGGCCTCAATACCAGAGTTATATTTCTTTGTTTGTATAGAAGGTCTTGGAAGAAAACCATTCGCATTACTGCTAGCTGTTATACTTGTACTACCATAGTTAGCCTCACTGTCCATTTCCCGATTATGTGGTGCTGGAACATAGGTGTCTGGCTTCTCGTCAACAGTGGAGCGGTATCGCCTCTGCTGCCACGCCATCAACAAAGGAATGCAGAGGGCAGTTGTCGCAAATGTTGCCCAGTTGATCCACCTCAGTCCAAAATTTGGAATCATTGGGAAGATGTAAAACACAATTTGCAAGAAATTGTTAGAGAAGGTTAGAAATCCTGATGTGATTCCCTCAGCGACAGGATATGTAGATTCCACGGCTAATTCAAAGAATAACGGGATGGATCCATTGACGAAGAACCCTCCCAAGATGCTAGTGAGGTACAGGAGAGCTTTCGAGTATGGAAGAATGCCAGCACAAATCAGAGTGAATATTGTCAGTGATGCTGTGGCACCAGACAGAAGTGCTATGACAATCAACTTCATGTAACGTGCAAAATGATCAGCAAATCTGAAAACCAAAACATTATGGAAATATTAAATTATGTCTTTCAGATAAAGAAATTTAACATAACAACCAGTCTGCTTATGGTTACAACAACTTCTCTTCATTCTAGACAGAAGAATGGTTAACTTGTTACCATAACGAGGGTCGTTACATTCAGATCCAGCAGCCATTTACATTAGCTACTTTTGGGTGGGATGTTACTTTAGTGCGTTTGTGACTTACAGGAGCAAAACACACATATCATATAAAGGCCAGTTCCTCTGAGCGAAATTACAAAATTTTGTTACCCCCTCAAGAGAATGACACCTTCCTGTTGATAACATGTCAATGTTCTCAGCAAGGGTTTCATTTTATTTATTTATTTATTTATTTTGGAAGTTTTTTTTTTCACAGGTGGGCATTTTTTTTCTATTTTCTTCATGAGAAAAAGATTGTTTACAATGCTTAAAGCAGCCAGGCAAAATCATCTTCACTCAGACTCAGACAGGTTCTTACTCAGAGACAGCAGGTAGCTGAAGACCCATCTACCCCACTTTGAGAGCTGTCTGCTTTTCAACAAAAATGCACAAGCTTTCTTGAACCTTTTTCCTTTGTACAGTGTTAGTTTTGTCTTTTTAACGTTTTTTCTTACGTCAGTTCATTTGCACTGTGTTAGTCCTGTCTTTTTACACCCCTTCACTGTACGCTCGTTCGTTCATACGTTGTTAGTGTTAATTGTCTTTTCAACCTTTCTCCGTACGCTACGTACGGTTCGCACCTAATACCATTCTTACAATGTTAGGTTTGTCTTTTAAACATTTCTGTGCACGTTGATTCTTTCTTACAGTGCTCATCTTGTCTCCTTTATGTGTTTGCGTATGTTAGTTCGTTCATCCAGTGTTAGTCTCGTAGTTACGTTTCACTGTAACAGCTAGTTCGTTCATACAGTATTAGTCTTTCCAACGTTTCTCCCTCGGCTAGTTCCTTCGTACAATGTTAGTTTGTCTTTGCAATATTTCCCCATATGCTAGTCTGTACAGTGTTAGTCTTGTCTCTTCAACATTTCTTCGTATGCTAGTTCACTCGTGCAGAGTTAGTCTTGCAATTTCAATGTTCAGTCTCCGAACACGGTTTTAGTCATGTCTTTTTCACGTTTCTCTGGGTAAGATAGGAGTCGTTCGTATATTAATCTTGTCTCTTTAATGTTTCTCCATCCATCAGTTTGTTCGTACTGTGTTAGTCTTGTCTTCTGTACTTTTCTCCGTACTCTAGTTTATTCGTACTGTGTTAGTCTCATCTTTTCAATGTTTATCTGTGCCTAACGGTTCACCTTTTTTAATTTTCTCCATCCCTCAGTTTGTTTGTATGGTGTTCAGTTGAGTCTTTAAGTCTTTTCAACGTTTCTTCATAACGAATTGGTTGGTACAATTTTAATCAAAAAAAAATTTTTTTCACCTGTAATTTTGTTCATAGTGTTAGTCGTATCCTTTTTGTGTTTCTCTATACCGTCAGTTCATTGATAATACAACAAACGTCAACTATTTGTTCATGCCGTAGCTGACTTGTTCCAAATAGTGGACACGTGCTGACTAGTGGTCCTTTTGCATGGTTTTGTTTTTGTTTTTAGGAACTCGCGCTTTCTTTCAGCGTGCAATAAAGATAAAGCAGAAATTTAATAAATAAAATTTTAAGGCGTCCCAGTTGAGACACGAGTTACCGCCCTAACAAGGCCACTGCCCGCCAAGTTGGTGACCCCTCGGATGGTTTTCATGACCCCTTACGTAAAAAACTTAACTGGAACACTGCATTATAACACATTAAGGTCATGAGAATTAGGAAATGATCACCAAAGATGAATAGTCTTGATGTCTTAACAAGTTCTCCCAATTAGTACCCCCTGAAATGTATGGAGACCAGTAAGGAGAATTTAAATAATGATGCCGGGGTTTAAAGGGTTAAGAAACCTAGCTTTGTGCTTAGAAACTTAATGATAACTCTGCTCAGTTCATAAAAACCTTAACTTGTGGCTCCTACAGCCAGTAGCCTGAATAGCAGGCGTAAGCGGGAAAGGGAGAGGGGAGCGCGCGTGCTTACGCCTGCTATGCGGGCTATCAGCCAGCTGACTTTTGCCCCAAGGACAACTGACTGCTCTGGAAAGTTCAAATGCATTTTGGTGTTATACAAGTACTTACATTGACAAGGAAATTCCTGAGACGGATCCAGCGACCACAGCTCCAAATCCTAACCAACCAGCAGTCTTCTGTGAAATATTGAACTGGGACAGGTTCAAATCTAATATGGAACACCACCCACCATAAACACCTGTACCGATCCCGTAAATGAACACCAGCAGCCAAAACTGTGCATTTTTCAACAAACTCTTGGCACCAACTTTGAACTCCAAGCGTCCAATGGCAGCAGTAACACTGGGAGGCAGTTTAGGTTTCTCAGGAAAGTGGGCAATGACGCAGATCATTGTAGCAGTAGTGATGGCCAACTCAATGTACATGAGATTCATTATTTTGCCTTTGAAGAATTCTCTCTCTGTTTGGTTAAAATATCCCCTCAGTTCTACGAAAGAGATATGCCCATCTGTGGTTGCATTATGTAATTCAGTTTGATTGACATAACTAAGCACATCAGGAACCAAAAGAGGTCCAATGACAAATGACAATGCTGTTCCACTATAACAAGCCAGAGAAGAGATGGCCGTAGCAGTAGTCCGTTGCTCAGGAGGAAACCACGCCGCAGAAACCATTGGCGCTGCTGCCATGGCGATTGGGCCTCCAATTCCTGTTATAAACTGACCACAATGAATGAACCAGGTTTCCAGAGTAAGATTGCTCAATGGTATACAGCGGAGGCCAGCTCCAATGAACTCACAAAAAACAGCAACCAAAACAGCTATCCGTAAGCCTGCGGATCAACAAAACAAGGAAAATAAAAAATTTTAATTACAGAATATTGGCAATTATTCTTATACCTCATGGATAAGCCAAAACAAGAGCATTTCCTATAATTGCCACATTTTTCCCATGCTTTCAGTCACTCTGTTTCGGTTGCTCAAAAGGTGCAAGCTTTTATGTGTTTTGCGTAGTCATTTCTGCCAAAAATTGGCACCATTTCGTATACTTTGCTTTAGCTGCCATCTCTTCCACTTTGCAGCCGATTTTGTGCTTCTTACATATACTAAAATGACAATTGTCCTTACCCTTTGGTAATAATTAGATTTTTAACTATAATTTTTAACTATAAGTAATTAATTAGATTTATTGTATTTTTTTTTTATTTAAGATTTTTATCACCATACTAGTTTTTTAGGGTTGCGCCTCGCATGGGTAACATTATTTTCCTGTTCGCGCAATTCCTTTTTGGTCCTTTTTTTTTTTTTTTTTTTTTTAATTGTTATTGTAAATTTTGAGACCAATAAAGTTGATAGATTACTACAAGCTTAAAAAAGGTACCCCTTTTGGACAGAGCCTCCCCATACAGCCCGTTATAGGGAGTATCCCGGCCCGAGTATCCCCCCCCCCCCCCCCGGGGGGTCAAGTGTGCATGGAGTAAGGCTTACAAGCAGTTCGTGCTACAAAGACTACAAACCAAAATTAACTGACAATTTTTTTATGCTAATATGTGAAACAGTTATACAAGATTTAGCATAACAGAGCATGTACGACAACCATAGCACGAATACAATCTTTGCAGAGAACGAAAACATTTCCTCACTGAAAATTGCACGTGTTTTACACATGATCCTACAGACCTTGACCTTACCAATTCGGAAAATCGAGATTGAGACCTCGGACGTAGCGCAAAATCACAAAAATTTATTTTGAAATCGCAACAAAACCACAGGAACTAGTTTCAGAAACCGCACTAAATAAGCTGCATTTAGCTTACCTTTCACGTCCATTAGCCAACACATCGGCACAACTGCGACAACAAATGAAATCGGGCCCCAGTCGGCAAGAAGCGTAATGGTTGTACTGTCCCAATCAAAGATAGCCTGTTCCAGGCGTTCAGATAGTGGAGCGCGAGCGAAAAATAAAGCGAGCGAAAGCGCGGGAAAAAAAACGAGGGGAGACTGGGGGAGTCTCCCCCAGTCTCCCCTCGTTTTTTTTCCCGCTCTTTCGCTCGCTTTATTTTTCGCTCGCGCTCCACTATCTGAACGCCTGGAACAGGCTAAGTTTTTACTGAATTCTGTGTCGCCAGCTTCATAATTATCTGAGTTCGAATTTGAGCGACATTTATAGCTTTCCTTTTTATAATTTTGATCCTGTCCGTACGTACCTGTTGAATTTGATGTATTTCAAGGAAGATTTTTGAAAACGCGTTTACGCGTCTGCGCGATGATTGAAAGCGATGGAAAACAAAACTCTCTAGTGACTTGTTCCGATGTTGTTGTGTCATCTCTTTTGGAAATCCTCCCTTTTAATTTTTTGTTCGTTAACGAGAGGTGGAAAAGGGAAAGATCTTTGTTTCTGTGCGTATATACTGTATACACGAAAGCAATCTGAATCGTTAGAGTTGTGGTAAGTAGCGTGTGTAACTGGCGGGATTGTCTGCGCAAAGTTTCAGCGACGGAGCGGCAAAGCTCCGAAGGGAATCAAGCAATCAAGCAAAACGTGTTTTTCGGCGTGTCATGGTTGACTTCAGCTTTTCCATTCATTGGTCAAAAAGCAAAGAACGTTGTTACACGTGTTTCCTTTACAGCACTTTCGTGTGATTAACGATTAGGCATATTTCCAGGATAGATAGCTTCTCTAGCAAGTTCCCGCCCATACGCATACTTTTTCGTTTGCTTTCCATACCGTCAACAGGAAACGTTTCCTTGTGAGGATTTGCCCAATGTCATAACTTCATCGTTTTCGAAAACCACCGTTGCCGATGGTTTTATGTGGACGGAAGGCCAAACCGTATTTAGAAAACTCCGTTTTTGCCCTTTTGCCGTCCGCACGTAAACAATATATCACCGTATTCACAATTTTTCACTTTGGGCAGCGTTTTTGAATCTCCGTTTTCGGAGCATTGTCAATCATTTTCGTTCGTAGACGTGTGGACGGGAGGCCTTACCCCGATTAAAGAATCTCATGTCCTTTTTCAAATTAAAGAAAAGGAAACAAACAAACAAAAAAAACGAGTGAAAACTGATACATAATGACGGGGCCTAAGAAAACCAACTGAGGGCCATTTTAAAAACAACCTTAATTTAAGTTCCTTTCAGTTTTCCTTGATTTCTGACTGGATGATGGATGTCGCGAAAGTGTGCTAATTGATTAAAAGCGTTCACACCGTAGTTGCGCTTCGCAGTGTAACCTTGCAGGAGTTGTGCTACATCAGCAATCGAAATTCGTTCAAATGTTTCTAGTAAAAGCTAGCACGATCATAAAATACTTCGTCTTCTTCCCGAAAAGATGGAGGAAAGTAATTACCCATATTTTCCCATTCTTGAGAAGTCTCAGAGCCGCTGATCGTTGGCGCGTTTGAGGCATTTGAGGATTGGAAAGCAAGATTCTTGTTCGCAGGTTCCTGTAACAAAATCTGTTGATTAACTTCATGGTATTGAGGTTGTTGAAAACCTTGTGCGGTTGGATGTTGCTGTTGTGGTTGTTGTTGTTGTTGCAAGACCGTCAAGCGGTCCTGTGGCAAATATTGTGGGTTCAGTAGCTGTCTCGTCAAAAAGATCTGTTGCTGTAGTTGCACTTGTTGGGCTTGCGTTTGGAGCCATTGTTCTTGGTTGTAAAAGAAGATGTCCTGTTGCCTTTGTGCGATCGGTTGCTGTTCTACTTGCGTTGGTGAGAAGTCCTGTTGAAACTCACGATCAACTTGACTGGAATTCACCCTCTCACCTTCTGAAACGACCGCAGCATGCTGCTGCTGAGAGAGATTTTCAACAGGAAATTCTTGAAGTGGCTTGGAACAAATTTCTAAGCTTTGAGCTCCAGGTATTTCAGCATGCGAACCCACGCTAACATGACGCATTTCTCCACATTTTTCCAAAATGTCTTTTTTGATAGTGTATTCCCTGTCGGTGTCATTTGTATATTTGGCTTCTTCGAGTCGTTCGATCAGGTCGCGCAATTCTCCCTGAAGTTTTATCTGCTTTTGGATCGCCTCGAGTTCTTCCGTTTGTTTGTTGATAGCGCTTACAATTTGCATGTACACTCTTGTCAGAAATTTATGAAGATCATGTTGTGCACTTGTCAAGTCCATAGGCAGTTGGAGTCTCTGTAGAAATTCTTCGAATTTATTCGCTTCGCTCTCCATCAAATCGCTACTGTAGGACGTCAATGATGTGCAACTGTCGTTCCGGGAATCCTCTGATCCAGGAGTCCGCTCCAACGAGGATACAGGTGAATGGCTAACCGTCCTCTCCGAATTGCTGTTTTTGCTTCTAAAACGTGGAGAGGCAGTGATTGACGAGTTTAATGAATTATTGGAAGAGTTCAAGTTTCCATCCGTGATCTTCTGAACAGCTCTAATTTGAGCAAATTTCTCTCGATCGCACGTCAATATTTCACCCTGTTTTGCGCAAACCTCCTCATACGGGACGGCCCAAGACAAGCAAGTTACCGCTTGTGGTTCAGAGGTCCAGTCACTGTAAGATAAATGATAGCGTGATTGAAGCCAGATCCATGACTGTCCCTTTGTTAAATGGCGGTAGTAACACGTTGTTATTGTGCCAGTAACGAGCAAAATTTTATGGTACTCGACCAGGTCCGCGAGGTCTTCGTGGTGGCAGAAATCGTACAGGGAACTGCCGATCAGTTCCGAGGGGAAAAATCCGAGAACCGAAGCAACACGTTTGTCGAGGTAGTCGTATTGCCCCTTCATGCTGAAAGTCGCGGAGAATTTTGTGTGCGGACCATCCGATCGGATAAGTGTTGTGTTGAATGCCACTCGTTTTGAAGGTTTCACCAGAACAAGAAGGCAATCCGAAACTTCTACATTCGGATCTTTCTCTTTAGGTAGGTTTCCAAGGATTGTCCCACAACAGTAGACTGTTTCAAAACCATGTTCCTGGCCGTGAGGACCGCGTTGAAAGTGGCAATAAAACGGTTCAAAAGGTAAACTGAGGTTACGACCTCTGCAACCGGAAGAAGACAATTGGGTCGTCATAGCTGACAATAAACCCTGGAAAATAAAGTGTTCCCTTTCGTGAATAAAATCTAACAAGTTTCGTTGTAAAATTTCACCAGGTAAATGCCCAAGGCCAGCGAGTACATTGTCTGAAATATAAACAAAGTTCCCTAACTTGTCCACGGCTAATACGAAGGCACACATAGATTCCAGAAAGACGAAGGAAAACTCATCGTACGTCACGAAGGCAGGTTTTATGTTTCCAAAGCGTTCCTTGGTAGCTTTCTGAGCAGCCAATGTTTCCTGCTCGCGAAAATATTCGATAGTAAGTCTGAGAATTGAGCTCTTCTCTGTGCTTCTCTTTGTCTTGCACCTATCAGCTATGCATGCTGCGAGTTCGTCGATCAACCCATTAAACCGATTGCGGCGTTTCTTCTCCGTTTCATTGCGATCGATTCGCTTGGTATCGTTATCTTCCTGGCTATTGAGTTGAGGTCTGGGAGTTTTTTGCTGGTCGATTTTTGCTTCTTTGGACATCTTCGTACGATAACAAACTACCATTTGCACAGCCAGTCAAACAGACAAATATGTCTTTTACTTTTGTTGTACAACGCAGATGAAGATTGGTTAGCTATTGTTTTGAATTGTTCCGCCCACTCACGTACAAAGGGAAAACCATCAACTGGAAAACCATCCGAGCATAAATTGAGAACAGACCGTTAGGCTTTCAACACACAAACGAAGACCTTTCAATTGCTTGTCTTGTGTAGCCCGCAAAAAGCGGCTCAATATGCACATTGCAAAGGCTAGCACCAAAGCTATTAAACACTGGCCAATCTGAACGCTAGGACACCGTAAAGGCTCTCTCAGTCGCTTGTCTGTACAACTGAATGTCGTCGGCCTGCACGTTTTGCTTAGGGCGCGCCCCGGAACGCCTGTTCGCAGGCTACAGCACACAATTTTGTTGAAAAATATGCATGGAGCGCATCCCAGATCAGCTGTGGGTCTAGTCGAGAAATAATTTCCTGGAGCGACGAATAAAGATGGATTTTACGGTAGCGAAAATGTTGCGTGCCTGCGGCTTTTACGTGCGTAAATAAAATTAGAGAAGATACGTGAGCGGGTTGCATGACTAGTGATCTTGGTCGCCCTATTTCTCTCACGATACCGGAAATAAGTAAAAAAGGAGCTTGCACAAAGATTTCGACGTACGTCATCCGTATCGTCACGATACTGTGGAATCTCGCTATAACGAATCCCGGTATAAATATATCTTATTAGATGTTTCTGGGTGAAGTATCGCGGTATATTTTTACGAGTTGCGCTGTATTTTAACGGACCCACAGGGCGAGTCAAAATACAAACAACGAGTATAAAAATTACGGCGATACTTCACACCGAAACTTCAAATAAGAGATTTATTATCCCACTTATGCAGGGTTCAATTCTACCTGTTACCATCCCCTCCCCGGGCACACCCCCGGGGATTTGCAATGTTTTTCTTACTTGGCGGTCTATTCCCCACCCCTGGGCACGCAGAAAGAGACAATTCCCAACCCCCGGGACACCTCATCGACTAAAATTGATTTCCGTACAATACTGACAACCTGCAACCAGACGTTTTGACAAGAACTTAAACGCTTTTCTAGAGTTTACTGAACGAAGGATATTACATAGTATTAGAAAACATGGACACTACATTGAAGAAGAAAACTGAAGAAAAAAGTCTAACCTCACTGGTATTCTGCTGGCGAGTAAAGAAATGTTCTTCACCGCGTGTTTTATTAGCACATGGGCAAAAGAGGTCCGGTGAGCAAACTGATGACAGCATTTTAAAGGAGTTTTTCTTAGCTTGTTTCACAAGAACACTGGACTGAGATCTCTGTTTAATATAAAGCCGTGCATCTGTTTCATACAAATACGCTGAAGAAATATTTCTATGTTTGTGATGAACGCCATCCATTCGAGTACGCATCAAACGCACTTTCGTTTAACAATTCACATTAAACGTGCCTTTAAATACAGATTTTAATTTCGAGAGATTATTCTTCTCCAACCAGTCTACTACAAATTCTAGAGATTTTCCCTGGAAACAGGCAGTCTTCTCTACGCGGTCCGACGCCGTTGTGTCAAATGAGAAGTGATAAGCTAGTGACGTGCTTCACAAGAAAAACGAGAAGTTGTTTTCGATTTGCCCCGTCCCCCTACCCCCGGGACAAAACCGTTTCAAACAATTCCCCACCCCCGGGCCCGAAGGGCTGGACTTGTCCCGGGGGTTGCCCGGGGGGGATGGTAACAAGTAAAATTGAACCATGCATTAACCTTTCTCAACCTTTTCAGTAACTTGAAAGCAACCTTCAAGTGTAACAGGATAGCCAACTGTACAATATCGTGGGATATTCGTACTCGTTTCACGCGCTTTCTGTACAGTAACTAATATACAGTTGGATAACAACGAACATTATTCTTCAGCCCGGCCAAAGTTACAATAAAATGTACAAAACAAAAATTGGACCCCCCGGGTGCACCCAAATTAGTCACTCGACTCTAGTGTGATGAAGATTTGCTTTTGTTTTTGTAAAGAGGAGAGGGCGCAGGAAGACTTTGACACAAATAAACAAATAAACAAAAGACGAAAAAAAAAACAAGCAAAGGAAAAAGCCTGAAGGAAACAAAACAAAATAAACAAACAAACAATCCATGTTTAAAGAGAAAACAGGGCCTGGGCGAGGGGGTGACAAAACAAACTAAAACAAACAAAATCCGCGCTTTCAACTTGCAGTCTGCAAAAAGCGCATTTGATTGTACATTCCAAAGAGGATACCATCGATAAGACCACGAATAAAGCACATTTTCAGCCTATTTTCAACCTTGAGTTCAGCAGAAGGAGCGAGCCAGTCTCATCCGTCTCATCCCAGTTAAATATACTCAGCGGATGTTACTGTCTTTTGGGTAACTACTTGGTGTAGGCAATCACGTAGTGGTCCGGGCGGTGTAGTCACTCATATACGTAGGGGTCTAGGCAGTGTACGCTTCCATTGACCCCCTCAGTCATCCCTCGCCGCACATAAACATCCTTAGTCATCCTTAAACGTACTTAAGCATCCTCAGACATCCTTACCCATGCTTGAACAGCATTAGACATCCTTACCCCTACTTTGACATCCTTAGTCATCCCTGGCGATACTTAAACCGCCTTAGCCACCTCAACCGTACTTACCCATCCTTAGCCGTACATAAAAATCCCTAACCGTACTTTGACATCCTTAGCCGTACTTAAACATCCTTACACATCCTTTCCCATCCTTACCTGTACTTTTACATCCTTAGTAATCCTTTACCATACTTAAACATCCTTACACATCCTTAACCGTACCTAAACATCCTTAGACATCATAACCGTACTTAAGCATCCTTAGTCATCCTTAACCGTACTTAAACGTCCTTAGACATCCTTAACCATACTTAAGCAACCCTTAGACATCCTTAACCGTACTTAAACATCCTTAGTCATCCCTAGCCGCACTTAAACATCCTTAGCCATCCTAAACCGTACTTAAACATCCTTAGTCATCCCTAGCCGTACTTAAACATCCTTACACATCCTTAACCGTACCTAAACATACTTAGACATCCTTAACCGTACTTAAACATCCTTAGTCATCCCTAGCCGCACTTAAACATCCTTAGTCATCCTTAACCGTACCTAAACATCCTTAGACATCCTTAACCGTACTTAAACACCTTTAGTCATCCTTAACGGTACTTGAACATCCTTAAACATCCTTTAACCATACTTAAGCAACCTTAGACATCCTTAACCGTACTTAAACATCCTTAGTCATCCATAGCCGCCCTTAAACATCCTTAGCCATCCTTAACCGTTCTTAAACATCCTTAGTCATCCCTAGCCGTACTTAACCTTAACCGTACCTAAACATCCTTAGACATCCTTAATCGTGCTTATACATCCTTAGTCATCCTTAGGCGTACTTCAACATCCTTAGTCATCCCTAGCCACACTTAAACATCCTTAGTCATCCCTAGCCGTACTTAAACATCCTTACACATCCTTAACCGTACCTAAACATCCTTAGACATCCTTAACCGTGCTTAAACATCCTTAGACATCCTTAACCGTACTTAAACATCGTTACTAGACATCGTTAACCAAACAACCTTAGACATCCTTAACCGTACTTAAACATCCTTAGCCATCCCTAGCTGCACTTAAACATCCTTAGTCATCCTTAACCGTACTTAAACATCCTTAGTCATCCCTAGCCGCACTTTAACATCCTTAGTCATCCTTAACCGTACCTAAACATCCTTAGTCATCCCTAACCGTACTCAAACATCCTTAGACATCCTTAACCGTACATAAACATCCTTAACCGTACATCCTTAGTCATCCCTAGCCGCACTTTAACATCCTTAGTCATCCTTAACCGTACCTAAACATCCTTAGTCATCCCTAACCGTACTCAAACATCCTTAGACATCCTTAACCGTACATAAACATCCTTAACCGTACATCCTTAGTCATCCCTAGCCGTACTTAAACATCCTTAGTTATCCTGTCTAAGGATGTCTAAGGATGTTAAAGTACGGTTAAGGATGACTAAGGATATTTAAGTACGCCTAAGGATGTCTAAGGGTGTTTAAGTACGGCTAGGGATAGATAAGTACGGTTAAGGATGTCTAAGGCTGTTTGAGGACGGCTAAGGATGTCTAAGGATGTTTAAGTACGGCTAGGGATGGATAAGTACGGTTAAGGATGTCTTAGGATGTCAAAGTATGGTTAGGAACGTTTACGTACGGCTAGGGATGCTTAGTACGGCTAAGGATGGCTAAGGATGTTTAAGTACAGCTAAGGATGTCTAAGGATGTTTAAGTTCGCCTAAAAATGTCTAAGGATGTTTAAGTATGGTTAAGGATGACTAAGGATGTTTAAGTACGGTTAAGGATTTCTAAGGATGTTTAAGTATGGCTAAGGATGCCCATGGATGTCTAAGAATGTTTAAGTACAGTTAAGGATGTCTAAGGATGTTTAAGTACGACTAAGGATGTCTAAAGATGTCAAAGTACGGTCAGGGATGTTTAAGTACGGGTTAGGAATGGATAAGTACAGTTAAGGATGATTAAGGATGTTAAAGTACGGTTAAGGATGACCAAGGATGTTAAAGTACGGTTAAGGATGACTAAGGGTGTTTAAGTACGGATAAGGATGGCTAAGCGTGTTGAAGTACGGCTAGGGATGACTAAGGATGTAAAAGTACAGGTAAGGATGAGTAAGGATGTTTAAATACGGCTAAGGATGTCAAAGTACGGTTAGGGATGTTTAAGTACAGCTAGGGATGTTTAAGTACGGTTAAGGATGGCTAAGGTGTTTAAGTACGGCCAGGGATGACTAAGGATGTCAAAGTAGGGTTAAGGATGTCTAATGCTGTTCAAGTATGGGTAAGAATGTCTGAGGATGACTAAGGATGTTTATGTACGGCCAGGGATGTCTAAGGACGTTTAAGTATGGCCAGGGATGACTAAGGATGTCAAGGTAGGGGTAAGGATGTCTAAGGCTATTCAAGTATGGGTAAGGATGTCTGAGGATGCTTAAGCACGTTTAAGGATGACTAAGGATGTTTAAGTACGGCCAGGGATGTCTAAGGATGTTTAAGCACGGCTAAGGATGTCTAAGGATGTAAACGTACGGCTAGGGATATTTAAGGATGTAAAAGTACGGTTAGGGATGTTTAAGTACAACTAGGGATGTTTAAGTGCGGTTAAGGATGGCTAAGGATGTTTAAGTATGGCCAGGGATGACTAAGGATGTCAAAGTAGGGGTAAGGATGTCTAAGGCTATTCAAGAATGGGTAAGAATGTCTGAGGATGCTTAAGTACGTTTAAGGATGACTAAGGATGTTTAAGTACGGCCACTGAGGGATGTCTAAGGATGTTTAAGCACGGCTAAGGATGTCTAAGGATGTAAACGTACGGTTAGGGATATTTAAGGATGTAAAAGTACGGTTAGGGATGTTTAAGTACAGCTAGGGATGTTTAAGTACGGTTAAGGATGGCTAAGGATGTTTAAGTATGGCCAGGGATGACTAAGGATGTCAAAGTAGGGGTAAGGATGTCTAAGGCTATCGAAGTATGGGTAAGGATGTCTGAGGATGCTTAAGGACGTTTAAGGATGACTAAGGATGTTTAAGTACGGCCAGGGATGTCTAAGGATGTTTATGTGCGGCCAGGGATGGCTGAGGATATCCTAAGGATATTAATGAGTGACTACACTGCCCAGACCCCTACGTATATAAGTGACCACACCGCCCGGACCACTATGTGATTGCCTACACCAAGTACTTACCGTCTTTTGCATGTGCAAGCGCACGGTGTTTCCAAAATGGCGGACGGAATGAACTTTTTGCAGACTGCAAGATGAAAGCGCGTTTCTCCGCTTGCATCCCTCTTTCTGTCCTAAAAACTTTCTATCCAGCCACAATATGCGCTGGATTCCTCGGGAGGCGGCTTTTTTGAAATCTGTGTACTTGAAATGTCACGCGTTTTCTCATTGGAAAGGTGAGGTTAGTACCGGGTGTACTCAACCGCTTAAGGTGATTTCATCGAAATAGAAGGAATATTTAAAGTTTTCTTAAACTTGGTCCGATTGGTGATTATGTTTTGAACATTTCAAAAATGCAATGAAGAATGGGGGTCACCCCGGATTTTTACGACCCGAAAGGTTTTCCTGGGCAACCCTAATAATCAGGAGTGAGAACTATAATTTCTTTAAAACGTCATTGCTTGCATTGAAATATTGGAGCAGTTCAACAAAATAGACATTAATCTTGCATTGTATACTATTTTAGCTAAACAGGAATTAAGGATATGAAGTAAATTAAAGAATTTGCTGCATGCGTATATACCCTGCTGCACCTTAAGACGTGTTCTTTTTCGGCATTAAAATAAAAATAACTCAACGCAGAATTTTTAGCTTTTCTTAAAATCGCGATATTTTGTACTCGACCGTATGCCATTAAAATTTATGCAATAAAAAATTGGGATCACCTGGCTTGTTTAAGAAAAAACTTCCATTTATTTCTCTGAACAGCTCAATTTTCATAGAAAACCTCCGAACGTGCACGTGCTCGTGCGCGTGCTAATCATGCAAAAAAATGATGCGCAGGAAGGATGCACAATGCAATTGAATGGAATCACCTTAATTATGTTCATTCAAAATTATTAACAATATATACTCTTGTTAACTTTCCCCCAAGTTTAGAATAAGGGCTTAGTTCTTTGCTAATGGATGTTGTAAATAATTTACAGCAGCACTTGCCTTCAACAACTTTACTGAAACAAGAGAGCCGTAATAAAATTAATTAATTAAAACTTAATGCAATTTTCAGTAAAGCTTAGTGTTGTTTTGGTTTTATCAGGTTTCAGTGTACAGGTCCTTGTCTCACAATCCTTTTGTGAACTTAGCTTTTGAAGACTGGTAAGTTTGTTTTAGTGATTATATTTGGAGATTTCCAAGGTGCATTCCATGGTAATCCCACACTGAAGAAACACTGAAGTCTTTAAAGACATTCTAGGCCAAAAACTGAAAACCATGCCAAGGATCTTCAGCGTAGCTCTCATATAAAATGCAGCTTGGGAGATTTAGTTGGCACAAATTACCCCATGTGGTGTTCTTATGATTTCAACCATGCTTACAGCTTAACATAGGTTTCTATCTACAAGTTTTTGGTTTGTTTTGCACAACCTGATTTGAGCAGTTGGTGTGTCATGAGCATGTTGCATGCAACAAAGGTGTGGTTTCTAAAACAGCCATTGCCATCAATCACTTAATTGCTAGCCTAGTTTCCACAGCCACTGCAGAGAAAAAGACTAGCCTATGCATAGCCACACCACCCTTTGGGGAGAGAGTGTGGTTACACGTAAACCAAAAAAAGATTGATCTAAGCAGTCCTGCCAACTCTCACGGTTTCACCATGAGACTCACGGTTTGGGGTATCAACTCACGGTCTCACGATTTGGCCTCCAAATCTCACAGTGAATCAGAAAATCTTGAAATTGTCAAACAATTCAGGTAGTATGAATCAATATTGAAAAATCCTGTTGAAAATGGCCAAATTTGTCACATCTAATGTTTGAGGAAAACCTGGGTACAATTCCGACCTCATTCCTGTGATACATAGGTCAATGTAGGTGTGCTTAGGTCTCTGGGAAAGCTAGAGCTGTGAATAGTTAACTCAAACTGGCGCCTTGCGTTGACAGCGAAACGGAAAATGACTTGAAAAAATGCGGCAAAAGAATACAATAGGTAGCACAAATGGGGTAAAGAATACCTTGAAACAAGAACTCTACCATTTTTATTTTCATTTTACACCTATTTTGGAAATCTCCAGGTTTGAGGTCCCAATCTCCAGGTTTTTCTGGGCTTTTTTGCAAAGTCTCTAGATTTGCACGTTTTGGAGGTTGGCAGGTCTACCCAAGGGACCAAAAGAATCAAGCCTACTGGTATTTTTATAATTTTGTCACTCAGTGCTTTCTATAAGCACTGACGGCCAACGAAAAGTATTGGCTATTTTGTTCATAGAAGTCGGATAGCTTTCTCCTAAACTGAAGTAATTAAAGAAAGTTTCTTTCAAGCCCCTTTGTTGATACATTCGGTAACTCTACTTAAACCAGCTGCCTTCTTCAAATTTTATTGAAAACCCTGCTCACTCACTTGGCCGTGAAACTATGTCTGAATGCACACACATTCACTTATCTACCCCCACACTCGATCTCCCAGCCATGCATGCATGCATGCATTATCCTTGAAAGACCTCTGGCGCACCTAAGGTCCTATTTTCAAACTTAACCAGCGTGAGACTGGTGTAATTGTACCCTCCTCTGGTTCTTCAATAAACATTAAGTTGTGTTGTCTAGACTGTTTTATTGCAACCCAGTAGTATTTAAATAATAATAATAATGGTGTGTGTTTGTATAAAGTACCGTCTTCTTTAATTCAGTTTTGGTGTTTTCACACTATTTACATCTCAGGCTTTATCTTAATGCTGACTTAACAAACAGAAGAATTCTTTTCCTATGGAGGAATGAACCCACAGTAAGTCTTAAGAAACTTTCTTCAAGAGTTAGATTTCACTGGAAGCCTAAGTGTGATTTACATTGCACGAAAGTTTGTGAAGGACTCATACCCTTTCCCCAGAAGTGATAATTGAATCTACATAAATTTGTTCATAGATATTATAATGCAAGCAATGAATAATTTTTAATGTAAAGGTAAAGAATATTTAAGATTTCAATCAGTGTGCAGAAATGGTGGAGGCACAGTTAACACACTGGACTCGCAATCAAAGATCAGAGGGTTAGTGGTTCAAGGCCTGATGTTTGTATTCTGCTGTGTTGTTCCCTTTACACTCCACATTGTCTCTCTCCACCCAGGAGCATAAATGGATAACAGCAAAACATAGGGAATTCTAACAGAAAAGCTGGGGAGTAACACTGTGATGGATGCGCATCCCATCCAGAGGGGAGTAGGGATGCTCCTAGTCACTTTATGCTGGGTATCCTGTGATGGACTAGCATCCCATCCAGGGGGGAGTAGGGATGCTCCTAGTTACTTTATGCTGGGTATCCTGTGATGGACTAGCATCCCATCCAGGGGGGAGTAGGGATGCTCCTAGTTACTTTATGCTGGGTATCCTGTGATGGACTAGCATCCCATCCAGGGGGGGAGTAGGGATGCTCCTAGTCACTTTATGCTGGGTATCCTGTGATGGACTAGCATCCCATCCAGGGGGGAGTAGTGATACTCCTAGTCACTTTATGCTGGGTATCCTGTGATGGACTAGCATCCCATCCAGGGTGGAGTAGTGATGCTCCTAGTCACTTTATGCTGGGTATCCTGTGATGGACTAGCATCCCATCCAGGGGGGAGTAGGGATGCTCCTAGTTACTTTATGCTTGGTATCCTGTGATGGACTAGCATCCCATCCAGGGGGGAGTAGGGATGCTCCTAGTCACTTTATGCTGGGTATCCTGTGATGGACTAGTATCCCATCCAGAGGGGAGTAGCAATGCTCCTAGTCACTTTATGCTGGGTATCCTGTGATGGACTAGCATCCCATCCAGGGGGGAGTAGTGATACTCCTAGTCACTTTATGCTGGGTATCCTGTGATGGACTAGCATCCCATCCAGGGTGGAGTAGTGATGCTCCTAGTCACTTTATGCTGGGTATCCTGTGATGGACTACCATCCCATCCAGGGGGGAGTAGGGATGCTCCTAGTTACTTTATGCTGGGTATCCTGTGATGGACTAGCATCCCATCCAGGGGGGAGTAGGGATGCTCCTAGTCACTTTATGCTGGGTATCCTGTGATGGACTAGTATCCCATCCAGAGGGGAGTAGCAATGCTCCTAGTTACTTTATGCTGGGTGTCCTGTGATGGACTCGCATCCCATCCAGGGGGGAGTAGCAGTGCTCCTACTTGCTCTATGCTGGGTATCCTGTGATGGATTAGCATCCCATCCAAGGGGGAAATAGTAATGCTCCTAGACACTCCATACTACAGAAACCAGTGAGGTCTAAGGACCAGCCTGGATGAGGCACCTGATTGGTTCAATCCATTGCTAGACACAAGACTTAACCTTCAGTGCCTTTTACCAAGGGGATATTGTTCTTTTTTTAAATTTTTATTTTAACTGTTTATCAAGACTATGGTTTGAAAATGACTTGTATTGAGTTATGCATTTGAATAGTGATTAATGTCACTGTTCCTGAGGGCAATAAACACTGGCCGCACTGCACAAGAGAATTGCAAATTGAACCTTGAACAGGTTGCTTGATTAATGAACTTTTATAGCTAGACAGTGTCTGCTAATGTAGCCAGTAGTAAAAGCTGTACTATACAGCAGCTTGGCCTTACACGGGTACTATATTAGTTATGAATAGGGCCTTAATGCTATTGACCAATGCAATAAAACGTACAAAAGTGCTAACTAGAAACAAAGCCATAATGTTGGAGGTCTGGCTACAATGAAGCTATTGATTTTAGTGACCTTGGGATCTCAACTGCATAGTAGGTCTATTGATAGCGAACATGCCATGAAAGGCTCACTCAGAATGAGTGTCACGTTCCATTAACAATATTTTACTGATCTAACTACAGTAAAATCTTATTTAATAATATTGTACAAAACAAGACATTAGTTT
This sequence comes from Siderastrea radians, assembly GCA_964017195.1. NCBI lineage: Eukaryota > Metazoa > Cnidaria > Anthozoa > Scleractinia > Rhizangiidae > Siderastrea > Siderastrea radians. Next base: position 6,111,975 of record OZ024891.1, on the reverse strand, counting down.
TACTCTGCTTTATTTTTATCTTTCAGATTGTGATAGGAAGACATCAGGTATGTTATCACATTGAGTTCAATTTAGCAGTTATGCCTAGCATTAGGTTTTATGCAACATACCCCTGGTTATGTAGCAAGCTGGTTCTCTGGACACCAGAGTTCAGACAGTATACTGGAGGGGTGGGGGGGGGGGGGTAGAAAAAGACTCTAGGATGGATACCAAATGTCAGATGTGTACAAGATAAAGTGGTGACTGCAAACTGTGGAGATCTATGTTGCCTTGTGTCCAGATCTAAGCAACCTTGTTCCCAGGGTCTCTCTTCAACAACAAGGGAGGCAGAGAAGAGAGACCCTGGGAAGGAGATTTAGATTTAAGAAGTGGATTTGTTGTCACTGAGTTCAAGCTCTTTATGCCGTTATTTAGAATCCATGGGCTGAATGCAGTGTAAAGAATCTTCAAAAATGCAATGCGCATTTGGCAAGGAGGAAGAGCGGTGGGGGAACAGTTTACCATGTAAGTAAGGGCAAAAACGATGAATATTGTGCAGACTTTTTTTATTGCATGGATTGTGAGATAAGAAAATGTATGCATTAGAGCAGTTTTTAATTGAGTGTCAAAAGTAGTTCGTGTTTTGCTTTGGTTTTGCTTTACTTCGCTTTGTCATTGGTTAAAAAATCTCACGCCCTTTTCTCGACCAATCAGAAGTAAAACTCAAACCATTCGCAACTTGCTTGCACGAGCTGCTCGCATGCGCTTTCCCGCTCCTGGTGCCAGTTACATGTATTTGCTTTGAGTTCTGATTGGTTCATTGGGTAATTTGTGTTTGTTGTGATTGGCTGGGGTAATTACTTTGGTTTTGGTTTTACGACACTCACTTGAAAACCACTCTAATGGGCTTGCAAATGGGCCTTCACAATACTGTCTTCTCTCTTGAATTCAACCTCGTTTCCAGGGACTCTCTTCTTCCTGTCCTTCAGGGGATGGGAAGAAGAGCGACCCTGGGAATGAGGTTGTCTTGAATTCTGACTGGCTTTGAAATTGAATTTTTTTTTTGTCAAGTAGACTTTGCATTCTTGAAACTCAAAGTGGCTTCTTTCTGCACCTTTGTTTCTCTTCTAGGATTTAGGAAACGTCAATTTATCATTCTTTACTCCCCGTCAACTGTACAATCGGAAAGAAAACTTAGCCCTTATTGTGAAAGTGCTACGAGAAAGATGGAAACTGGATGCGGAGGCTTCTCAAAGGGATGATATACTCATTGATGGAAAATTCAAAATATCCTTTTAAAATTTCTTTTCTCCTTTACTAACGCAGCTGGTAACAACTAAGAGCATTTATCAAATGCAGTGAACGACTGCAGACTACGGTCCTCAAGTGAGACCATATGACTGAAGCATTCATCTTCCCGATATTACCCCTAAGTTGTTGTTGTAAAGTACATTCAGACAAATACATGGAAAATGCACTATTCATATTCAATCACATTTTCATCACCATTACTTGACCACTGTGCACTTTTTCTTTTTCCCAACTCTTATGTTTGTTAATTTTTTTTCAATCTCAGAATAATTCCTTGACAAAGTGATTACATCTCAGGTTCTTCCTCTAAACTTGGTAGACTTATCTCTTTTCATCACTGTACGTTACTCTTAGATGCTGATGAACGTTTAATCAAATTTCTTCTGCAGCCTTCTTATGTAAGTTGTGTTTACATTTCGCCATAATAACATTATAACATAATTTGTATATTTAAGGTAAAACAAACAATGAGGCAAGCAGCACACACTATCATTGATCCTCAGTATGGCCAGTACCTTCTGCATACGCACAGCCATTTCACCCAGGCAGTGGCAGCCATGGACAGCTGTTTTGTCCTTGTTAGGACTCATCAGCATGGCATAGCCCCAGGCAGAGAGCTGAACTAAAAGTCCAGCGTATCTCATGCCCTTTACTGCCGAGGCGAGTGCAAAGCACTCCTTTAAGCACCAGCTCCACCACAAACATGTGGTAGCTGTTGGCTGGGGACCAGCAAAACAGTCCTCCCACTGGATGTGTCAAATAATTTTGGTCATTTTTGTCATACAAACTAACTCAGTATTTAGGGCACTACAGTGTCTCTAAATAATTCCTAAACTTCACAGAATGAATTATCAGTGTGTATCGAACTTGAAAGTACACCTGTTTTTGGCACAAAAATTTTAGGCTCATGGCAAATTGACAGGGGGAAATTGTACAAGAGTGAAAAGGGTGAAACTTAAAAGCTAGCCTAAAAATCACATAAACCTTTAGACTGCTCTTGGTCCTGTAATCTAATCTGATTTAATTAAAATCCTTTTATCATCAAACAAACTTTGTTGACAGTTACATTGTAGGATAATTTAAAGGTTATTGAGTTAATCAGGAAAATGATGCCAATGTATAATATTATTATGTTGTAGTTCAGTGTTATCCTTGGTTCAATTTTTATTTTCTTTTGTTTCATATTCATTATCACACATTAACATAAAAAAAAAACACAGGAAAATAAAAATTGAACCAAGGATAAAATTGAACTACAACATACAACGTATTGTTTTGTTTTATAGAAAGACATTTCCAGTAAAGCAACACAAAGTGTCAGATCCAATGTCATGAACTTGTCAACAAAAGATCCATCAATAAACTTTAACGCTGTCACAGAAGCAGTTGCACAGTCATTTTGCCAGATTTATGCTCCTGGTAAAGATGTCAAGGTTGTTAAAATATTACAGGCTGATTTTTTGGGTTAATTTTCTCTGTTTCAATTTTGTTTACACCTTCATTTTTTAAGAAGTAATTTGAATGTTTTTTGTTTATTTTTAATTAATTTACGTTATGCAGTTACTAGGTTTTCTTGGAATTTGTTGCATAGATTTGAACGCAATTTAGATACTTGCTTTTGATTCTGCATGCTTACGTCATATCTGCTTGGAGGAGAGCATTAAGTGTGTGTAAGAACCCGGAAATGGGTTACGTGACCATCAGCAACATCATGAAATTTTGCCCCAAGTCCAGTGGGCAGAAAGGGAATGACATCTGGACTGACTGCCAAACTGTACTTTATCATTTTAGATGTAAAAAGTCTAACTATCATATTTTGCATACTTGCAGATCACAGAAATTGATCCCTCTAACGAGGAACACTTTCCAGGGATAACAGCCATGAAGGAGGAACTGCAGGTTATATAGTCATACTTGTTTGTACTCAGTAGCAAGCTTTTTTCATCAGGTGCAGCTCTGGTTCTAACCAAACTGGACAGTGGCTTGCTCTGGTGTGAAGATTGGAAGCTGGGTGATAGGGATTTCTGGGTGAAAATTGGCATGCACTGGGCTGATCTGAAATGCACTTTTCCTCCCTTGTGCTCCTCATGTTATTTACAGTAGACAGCCTCCTAAAACCCTTCAAATCACTAAAATTCACTGTTTAGAGTCCCAATGATGACAAAAACAACAACAACTAAGTTAATTTTACATTTGCTTAAACATGAATGTAAATATTCCTCACAATATTCATGTCAGCAGGAACATTTTGGCATTCCTATACATTTTCCTGTACATTTTCACACAGTTTTTGTGGGTGCCCTGTGGTTCACATAGTTAGAAGCAACTGAGGGTATCATTTTGCCCAGTGCTGGATGAGATGCCAGTTTCTTGCCTAAGAAAGCAACACAGTTGCACCATAGACCAGGCAAAGCTGGGCTCTTGAAAGAATCACAGCGAGTTTGAGCTCCCAGCCATGAAATCTGGGTGCCCAGCCCTTAAACTTTATGCAGAAAATAAGTGAAAATTCTCTTGTTGCCCAAAGACAAATAAAGTTAGTAGCCTGATGTCCCTGGGCACTGCTAGAACACAGCACTGCCAGGACTTGTATTTCTGATACTCAGTCATTTTGTCAAGAGTAGCATGCCTCCTCCTGTTTACAAGTCCTAACTTTTCTTTGTTTTTCTCTGCTTCCCTTGTGTCTTTTTAGGATTGGCAGTGGATCTATGGGAAAACACCAAGATTCAGTGTCACCTTTTCAACCACCCTGTCATCAAAAGATATTGTAAGTTAGATGTACACCTTTCTTGTCAAGTCCTTGGCTTTATTCAGAGATTTCTTGATACCTCAGACTATGTACACTGTACCGTAACTGCAAAAAAATGGAGATAAATCCTCTCGCTGTAAACAGGAATTTTGGGGGAGGCACAAGAGTACCCTCAGAACACACCTACACTGTATGCTCACTCCAGGGTAGAGATCTCCTTTAACCCTTTCACTCCTAGACCAAGTTATGGTGAGATGTTTTGTCACTCTAACTTTTTAATCTGTTGACAAAATCCTATCGTGTTACCATTCAAATGAAACCTCTTTGGCAGAATTTTTGCATAAGACTTTTTATTTCTTAGGATTTTACGGAACAAAATTAGGAATTTTTGGTGAATTTTTGCTTTGGCCACTTTAGGAGTGAAAGGGTTAACATTCCTCTGAACTCTGCTAGGAAGAGAGGATAATAATTATCTGTTACTTTAAATTATTTTTTTAAATTCCAGTCTGTGAAAATCACTTCATATCATGGTTTGATAGAAGATACAGATATCCACTGTGATGACAAAACAGTGCACATACTCTTCACTAATCTTGTCACTGGATTAAAAGGCAAGTGTCATAATGGCAATAAAAAAAATCACCAGCACTATCCAACGACCCAATCTCTCCCCGTCCCCCCCTTTGGATGTCAGATTTTGTAATTCCTTCCATGTCCCTCCCTGCCCCCCAGGGCCACCCATTATTTGTGAGATGCATATTAGTCTAGTTAGCCTCAGACTTTTAGAAAAACAGAGTGAAGTCATGCAGTAGAAATACTAAGAAGTATTAATGAGTTGTATTTAGATAGTATAAACCTCTAAGCTGGATTTTTGTTAGATTGTGATGTACCCCCTGTTTTGTTTTTCATCTAGGCACAAGATTTGATGCTGGTGCTATTGAGATATCACTGGTTACATATGTGAACTCTGCATCCCTCACAGCTCTAGATAGGCAGCTATGTTCTCAGTTTGTACAATGGATTGTGAGTGTTTTATGAATTGGAAATAAAATCAAGTAAGTCTGGTTTCTGGTTGCAAAACACATGAAGTGCATTACTTCTTTACAAAAGCTGTTGCTGAATGCGGTGAAATACTGTCAGTAATGACTTGAGTTAATACCCTTCTCCCAATATGCCCCCCTTCCATTTCCACTAAGTACCCTCTATCTCATTAAACACCCCTGTACTTTAAAAAAGTGCATTAACTGCCTGTCTTTTCCGATAATTCCCCAGTACGATAGTGGCATTGGACCTCTACTGTTACTATTCTTACTGTTTTGGAATGTTTATGCTGGAAAAAAGAAGTGCCTTGCCTTTCAGAAAGTGACTTGTCTCTAATAATTTCCCTTCCTTGAGCTGTCAAAATTGAATCCCATGTTTTGACAGGTTATGTAAGAACAACACAAAATAATACACTGATCATTGTGGTGAGACTGCACCAATACTATGTTGAAGTTTATTCATGTTATTTACAGTTGTAAAATTGTATTGCTGTCTAAGATAAAATAACTCAACTAGATTTTGTCCAATGCCTTGACATTTTAAGCTAGAAACCATTTTTCTAGCAAAGTCCAATAGAAATAAGAGGACAAGGAATTGGTATTTGCAACAGGATTTACACTAAACTCACGTAAATTTACATAAATTTTGCTACAGCTAAACTGAGGAAGTTCTTGCAAAATAACAGAGAAGAGTTCATTTCCTTTAAATCACTGATGAAAAATTCTGAATAAATTTTACAAACTACTGTTAACTGGTAGAAATTAATAAAAATTGTTACCGGTATATTATGGTTATTGAGAGCACGTATTCTATGCATGGCAACAGGCCAGAAAAATACCTAGTCCAAATTTCCAAAACTAAATAAATAAAACTTTTACCTTTATGAAATGCATAAATTATTAGACTTACATAATATAATATAATTTACAATATATTCTGGTGCTTTTATCTAATGTTGACAAGCCACTTATGTCCTTAAAAAACAAGTCACTGCTCAAACAATGCTGTTAAAGTTGAGCAAAATAACTTTTCATTAAAATACTAACTGCACATTGTAGCACTGTGCTAACCATAGAGTACATCACAATCAAAATTAAACACCTCAACCTCAACACGCTCCTGAAAAGAGAGGCTCAGTGCAAGGGGGACAAGAGACATTCATGGGAAGAAAAAATTATAAAACATTTCCACACTTGCCAAGTTTTTGCTTGTAATTCAGATGTGTGTGCTACACATTTGTACTTCAGGTGTGTGTGCTACACATCGATCCATTTTTTTTTTATTTTTTGCCCAGAGGCTTAATTGCTTACTACAGTTTTACTGAATAAATCAGTGACAATTTTTTTTGTACACACCATTTTGCTCTTGCAAAGAAATCCTCAGATTTCTTTCAACAACCCTCCAATCCTTCAAATATTTGGCTTGACTGTTTTATTAAATCTGGTTTAAACTGGCTGCACCTTTTGTTTGTTTAACAAAATGAAATAGTGTGGGATCAAAATAAACTGCTCTATGCAAGCAAAAATTTAAAGCATTAATTTAAAAGAGTAGCTTTCAGTCAGGAAGAACATATCTTTAGTCAACAAACAACATTAGCACGAGGGATGGTTTCAAAGTAACTACTGCCATCTTGGTCTGTCTGTTGAAGGTCCTGAGCACATAGAGTTTCCTCTTTTTGGTCTGAAAGGAAACAGGCAGATTTCTGTTATCTTTGGTTTTAAGAGGTAATTACGTGCTGATGCTTGTAACATACAGCTGGGTTTTTTCACTCGGATTTATTTTTTAGCCTTTTTTCATACATCCAGGGCAGACTAAAACAAGGGCAAAGATGGTCTTATGTTTGCACTTGCTTCAAATGGTGCATACTTGCACTCTAAAATGCCATTTACTACATGTTTAATACCTTTGGGTTTTAAGTTGCGCTTAAGATTCAGAGGTAGTGTTGTTGAAAAGTGCAGTTAGTATGACAGTATACTATGGCAAAAGATAACCTTTCTGAAGAATATGTAAGTTTGCAATAATTAAAGAACTTACTAATTAAATTTATAGTACAACGCTAAATTTTGGCGTGCTCCCATTGGTTGAAGTCAATCACGTGACGTGATAGCGGGCACCTATCAGCGCACAGTGGCTGCCTGTGATAATTTTCACTCAAAATTTGGCATTGTACAATAAAAACAATAGAGTCCTGTCTCAGGCCCTATGTGTGATAGGTTCCCCCGTGGCGTGCTCCCATTGGTTGAAGTCAATCACGTGACGTGATAGCGGGCACCTATCAGCGCACAGTGCCTGCCTGTGATAATTTTCACTCAAAATTTGGCATTGTACAATAAAAACAATAGAGTCCTGTCTCAGGCCCTATGTGTGATAGGTTCCCCCGTGGCGTGCTCCCATTGGTTGAAGTCAATCACGTGACGTGATAGCGGGCACCTATCAGCGCACAGTGCCTGCCTGTGATAATTTTCACTCAAAATTTGGCATTGTACAATAAAAACAATAGAGTCCTGTCTCAGGCCCTATGTGTGATAGGTTCCCCCGGAAATTTGATGTTTAAACTTCATATAAGCCCTCAAACACCATTGCTCAGAAAATCTGGTAAACTATCTACGAAAAATTTTTGGTTGTGATGTCAGCGTACGCCTGTCCGTACAGACTCTGGGGGAGGGGATGGGAGTCCCAAGACAACCCGATGGGGGGGGTGGAGAATGCCATCTTTTCTTGGCAGGAAATTGCACGGTGCTTTTGGGCAACCAGCGTTTTTCTTGGCAGGAAATCACATGACCACCGTCACTTTTGAAAAAGAGGGTTTTTTGAAAGCTTAGCTTGTTTAGCAAAATGAATCAGTTTGACAGAAGTGAAGTTTAGAACTTGAGAAAAAATATCAAATATCTGTAAATGGAAAGAAAAAGTTCAGTTGTCTTTTTGGTTGAAGGCAAAAACTTCAAGTTACTAAATTTGCCTTTGACGACTTCATCTTTGTTGTCAGTTCTGTTGCGAACTAGTATTTCGCAGTGGTCCCTACCCCAAATATAGCAGAACTAGTGCCTTCTGGTTTGTTTCTGTCCACAACCATGATTTTTGCGGCGGTCTGAACACATTTTCCCGAGAAAACACCTGCCTGTTTAGTCAACTGAACTGTGATCAACAAACAGCTGTTTAAATATAATGAGTAGTTGCAAGTTGGTCAAGTGGTTAGAGAGACCCTTGACGTTTGGGCCGCAGGGGTTCAAATCCACGAAGGACGAAGGAATTTTTTTTCATTCTTTTTTTTTCTTTTGTTAGTAATTACTTAAAAAAATAAGTTCCAAAAAAAACAGTGGGGCTTCGCTTTTAGGCTTGACTATATCTATATATTACTTGTTGTGAACATCAAATTTCCTCGGGCAACCTATCACGTGATAGTGCCTTCAACAAAAGAACTCTGTTGTTTAAATAGCTTAGATAGATGTTAACTGTAGAATGATAGTTTGTAGTTTAATGCTCTTAACAGCTTTCATGTTCACTTACATTTCAATCAAATCTTTGTTTTTGGTAAGTTCTGGAAAACAGCTCTAAAAAATGGGCATAAAAATAATGAAAAACGTTTGAATAAAAAGAAAACCATTTTTTTTAGAAGAAAGCTTTTATGCAGATTTACACCCTAAACCCTATTAAGTGCACTAAAAAATAATAAATTTTCCAACTTTTTTGCAAGTTTGGAGAAGGAATGATGTGAGTATAACGCCTCAAAATGTGTCCCCAAAGGTTAACCAGTTAAGATATTGTATTAAGACATTTACTTATGACTTACGATGATCGTGGTTTAAAGCTCCTACTTGTTCCAATACTTGTGCTACTCATAGCTCTTCGTAAGCCATTCATGTGTTTTTTAACTTTCTTTGAATGTAGCTTGTCAAGTTCTAAAGCACTGGTTGATCTTGTTGGCTTCTTTGACAGCTGGACATTTTCTTTTGTGGCACTGCAAACTCTTAGTAAAAAAACAAAACAAAATGACTGTGATACTATGATGATTATTTCTATCCCTGTCTTTTGTTTAGACAAGGTATTTGTATAAATTAATACAAGGAGGAAGTTATTGCTGCATTAACAATGATTCAATGCATTTCAATGCCCTTTTGCACGTTACATGTCAGACTAGATAATTTCACCAGCAAGCCTCGCTTTCAGAGTAGAATCTTGTATATTTTACCACGAACAAAATCCCAAAGCAGCAATAGTGAAAAGAACATCCTTGTGCAATGTGCCAGAGGACAAGAATAATTTAATGCAAACAAGGCTTGGTGGTGAACTTTGGGCAAGTGACGTAATCATGCATAAGGCCCATTTTCTGAAGAAATAAACGATGAACATGTACTTTCAATGAACCACATTGATCATACTATTTTGTGTGTTTACTTTCAACTCACCTCTTGGGCATCATGTCTTGAGTTTTCTTTTGGCTGTTTGGTTTGACTGGAAAAAGCAACAAATTGCATGTACGTTAAGGTTACTTTCACAAAAATTCTGAAATACAGTTGAATCAGGCTATCTCAAACAAGCATGGGACACCAAACATTTTCAACATCAACTAAGGGAAACAAGCTGCAGTTTGATACAGTGGAGAATTTGAAATTAGCAGGGATGAGATAGCGAGGGTTGACTATATTTTCATCCCCAGTCCAACCTTTTTTACTGCCCACCTGACAGGACTTTTTTGATCCTTCACTGTTAGTAATAATTTTTTATACTATCTAGTCTCTAACTTTAACAGTCATCTAACATCCCCAAGTGCCCAAAACACGCCGAAGTCTGTAGCCTGTGTAGCAGGCCTAAACAGGGAAGGCCAAGGGGAACGAGAAACCTCCGGGACCCCATTTTTCTCCCACATTCTTGTTCCCCTTGCCCTTCCCCATTTACGCCTGCTACACAGGCTACGGAGTCCCTGTCTATCAGTTCTAATCTTGCAATTAGTTATTTGAAAATGATATTTGTGGTAAGTTGTGCAGAAAGTCAACTGAAGGGTAATTGTCCTCTTACTGACTCAGATTTTCTGTGTCCCATGCTTGTGTCATGGGGAACATCTTTCTTATTTCACTACTAAGTTTATTTTATACCTCACCTTCACTAAAAGGATTGCTCAACTGATTGACTATGGAAGGCAACTGATCTTTCAGTGCACTTTGCTTGTTAACTGGCAGTTCTCTGAGAGGTGTTGAAAGAGGATCATTGACTGGAGGTCTTCTGATCTGTGAAATGAACAATAATCTTAAAAATTGATAGTGACGCATATCAAGTTTTAGTTTTGAGTTCAGGGAGTGTTGCAGAGGAGGGATTCTCCTGAGAAATAAAACCTACTTAAAACAATAGAAAGGAAAAAATTAAGGATGCTGACTCACTTTTCTTCATCTTGCACTTGTTCTCACCTGTTAATGGCAATGGATATATGTAACACAAATTCCATGTGTACGATACCTGTCCTGATGAAATCTTCTGTTGATCTTTAGCTGCTGGTGTCTCTCTCAGAGGCCGTATTCCAGAAAGATTTAAATCATTGGACTCTCTCAAAGGCGTGGCACTGTTAAACTTGTTTTGAGCCTGCTCAGGAGAGGTGCATTCTGTATTAACAGGTTTCTCAGTCAAACAAACTTTAGGATGTGGAGTCGCCTTTCTCAGTGTTCCTTTTGATGGTTCCTTCAAACTATTCAGGTGGTTAGACATTCCAGTTGACGAAACTGCACTGATGTTGTTATCTGAAACTGTAAAAGACACAGGTACTCGTAGTGGTGTTGCATTGTTTCTGCTTGGTTGGGCACTAGAAATGGTGGTAATTCCTGATGACATAGATTTTTGTCCCATACAATTTTGTCCTGTTGGAAGCGCTGTTTTAGCTGGTGATGACATGGCCTCAAATTCCTTAGTCAAAGAAATGCAAGGATTTGCAAAGTCTGAATTCTCTGTTGACAAGAGGCCGTGCTTGAAGTTACGGCTTGATGTTGCTGAGAGTGTAAATGTTCTCATTGCTTCTTTAATGACAGACACGCTCCTACAAGGTGTCTTCATGTCTGTGTTGGCAACTGGCGTGTTGAATTGACGTTTTCTGGTTGGTGTTCTTGCTTGTGGTGTTCCTGAAAAGCACAATAAAGTATTTTCAATGGATAACTACAAAATACCTGTCAGTGTAAAATTCAGTTTTAACAACCCCTTACTTAGTGGATCTGTAAATAATTAATGGGCTCCACCAGGGTTCAAAATAAAATCAGAGCTTTCAGCCTGAATTTGACGGCTTTTTCTCTCAAGGCTGATTTTTAGCCGGCTGTCAACAAGTACAAGCACAAGAACAAGCACCTATCCCAAGTATGGAAAATGCTGACGGGCCAAACGCGGCTCATTTGCTCGTGCTAATGTGTTTGTACATTTTTCTTAGCGATGGTCGATTTTTAATTAAGTGCCATTTGCTCATGAGGATGTTCTTAAAATTAGGCAGAGCTGGGTGGTACGTTGTTACAAAAGGCAGAATTTTTTCCGCACTGTCTCTCTTTGTTGAAGTGCCGACTTTCTTTCATTTGACTTCGAACGTTATTCTTTATTCTTTCTACTAGACTGTTGGGGTAGTCTCTCGCACGGAGTCGTGTTTTGAATTGGGTGTTCTAAGAAGACGTAGGGCTTCACCTTTGATAAACCCTTTTCTAACCCTTGGTGGATGGCAGGAAGAGAAGTGAGTGTATTGGAAGTTTCTGTGGGCTTAAAATGTGAGCGGATATCAAGGATTGCTTGCTTGTTAAATCCTTCACCTTTGAAAAGAGTGGTATCCAGGAAGTTTATTTCCTTGTCTGAGATTCAGCTGTAAATTTAATTGGGTCGGGTGGTGACTGTTTGCTAGGACAATAAACTCTTCTATCTCCGTTTTGTCAACATTCCACAGCGAGAATAAGTCATCGATGTATCTTTTCCACTCAAGTAGCAGAAGAGTGTAGAACATTTGTACTAATGTTTGACTGAACATGTGGCGTTCTGCTAAGCCCGATCAGTGTCTCTCTTTGACCTACATTTATCAGATTTCGCTCTTCGCAACTTATCATTGTTGCGTTCAACGCGGCGATAATGAAACTTGGTCAGTGCGCCTTTAAATTTTCGTTCGACCTATCTCTTTATGGAGTGTATTTCTGTCTTTTACACTGGAACGCCTCGTCAGGAGTGATGTTTGCTTTTGCAACATAGCACACGTCTCTTGAGTATGTGAATTTTTCTGTGTGGTCCTGAAGTTTAACTATCGACGTTTCTGACTGCTCGATTTTTCTCTTGAGCATGGAAATCTCGTCGAAGGCGGACTGGCAGGGTTGCTTGCTGGCGTTTGACAAATTAGATCAGGCCTTTGAAAATAATAAATGCCGCAACAGTGACACTGATTTCAGCGGGACGGTTTATTTTCTTTGGTCTCCAGCAAATTTAATTGGACGAGAAGGCGAAAGCACACGAAAAAAGCAACAAGGTGCTAAGTGGAACAGGATCGAAGACGCATTGGTAACAAAGAAATCGTGAATGAAAATTTGCCCGGTTCCTAAAAGGGAACTGAATTGCTGCGGCACTGCTACCCCGTGTCTGGCCTATTTCCTCAAAAGTCGCGTTGTTGATCATGTATATAAAAAAAGAGTGCTGGCAAATAGAGATAGTCGCTAGAACGAAGACTTGATTTACAAGAATCGAGACAATAATTGGTAACCTAACCTAACGTCATCCAAATCACTTTTGGTATGTGTGTAAGTGTTTCACGGCTGCATTACTTACTGATATGAAACGTTTACTATGACGTTCTAGGGATGTTGATTTTGCCGATCAAGGGATGGGATGTCATCTTTTTCTATTTCTTGGGTGAAAAATCGCCGGCAAGAGTGGCCAAAGTGTCGGCTGTCGCCGGCAGCCGGCTACTATTTTGAACCCTGCTCCACGGCTCTGGGTTTAAAAATACAGGGCTCCATTTTATTTTAGCTAGAATCAGCATTTTTTTTGTGTGGGCTCCAAAAGAAAGGCTTCTTGCTCCACCCTCCATGGAAAAAAAATTGAAGCTCTAAAGACCCCTTTTTGGACTTGATTTACATTTAGGGAAAAAAACTCACAGCATTTATAACCTCTCACAACAAAACACCTGGTCCATTCTAGTATCGACTTGTGAAAGGTTCAGCTGTAAAAAAGTTGTCTGAGTTGGATTGACTATATCCTACCTGCACTGCTGGACTGAATGTTTAATATAAATGATAATTTGTCGCTTGAATCCTCTTTTATGCTCTGATCTGCCCAAGACACTTCGCGTCCATTGTCAACTGTTTCAATAACAGAGTTGTATTCTTCTGTTAAGTCTTGAGTAGTGAGGCCGACACCTTTTAAAAGGAAGAACTGCTTCTGCACCATGCTTAGTAGTTTTACCACCAGTCTGAAACAATCAGTAAAAAGGAAAGGCGATCACCATGTCTACTGTATTTCCTTCAGCAGGCTAATGATGTAATTGTGCACTATACTACTGACAGCTAATTGCAATAACCTTGTCATACAAAAATGAAAAAAAGAATAAAGAAAAAAAAGCCAAATACTGAAATAGGAATTAATTAGCCATGCAAATTACATTCTCGGTTTCTAATAATTCTCAAAGGATTTATACACTACAGTGTAACACTTCAATGTGGACTGGTATCAACTGAGTTGATACAAGGTAAATTGGCCTCTGTGCAGACCTTTTGAACTTAAGGCATTCATTAGAGCAATTCCCTGAATGTAGTAAGTGTGTCTAATTTACTCCTTTTTGGTTTTTCCTTGCAATTGCAATTAGGTGTAACTAAATTAAGCATATAAATCATCTATTATAGTGTCCTACCTTTCTGTGTTTTGAGCATCTTTTTCTTGTGCATGTACGTGCCTCTTATAAAGCTGACAGTTTCTTTTCAACTCCATGTTGTCCAGTTGTAACTGTACTGCTGATTGGCACTGCTCCAGTTGACTTTTTGCAATTGGGTCAGATTCAAGTTTAATTTCAGATTGAATTCGCTCCAGCCATTTGTCATTCTTGGCTATTTGTCCCTCGAATTCTGCCTTTTTTGACGCTAGATATTTTTGTTTTGACTTAGTGGCCTCTGTGTATGATTGGGTCTTGACCTGTGCCTAATATTTGGCAAGAAAAGTATGACAAAATTTCAAATTAATAGACTGCATGGTTATGTCCCAGCGTAACAGTTAATGAAAATTGCGTGACAACTGGTGTACCAGTTAATGATAATTGTGTTACAACTGGTGTACTATATTGACTTGGGTTTCACTGGTCCAGTTGTCAGTTGGGTCGCTTTGGCCAGTTGGGTCGCTTGGGCCAGTTGGATCACTTGGGTTGTGAAACCCAACTGGCCCAAGTAACCCAACTGGGCCCAAATGACCTAACTAACTAAAGTGACCTAATTGGCCCAAGTGTCCTAACTGCCCCAAACGACCCAACTGGCCCAAGTGACCCAACTTGGTCATGAAACCCAACTGGCCCAAATGACCCAGCTGGCCAAAATGACCCAAGTGTCCCAACTGGCCCAAACGACCCAACCGGCCCAAGTGACCCAACTGGCCCAGGTGACTCCAATGGCCCAAGTCACCCAACTGGCCCAAGTGAACCAAATGGCCTAGGAGGGACTCCAGCCCAAGTGACCCAACTGGCCCAAGTGAATCAACTGGTCAAAGTGACTCAGCTGGCCCAAGTGACCTAACTGGCTCAAGTGACCCAACTGGCTTAGTGACCCAACTGGCCCAAGTGACCCAACTGGTCCAGGTGACTCCAACTGGCCCAAGTGACCCAACCAGCCCAAGTGACCCAACTGGCCCAAGTGACTCAACTGGCCCAAGTGACCCAACTGGCCCAAGTGACCCAACCAGCCCAAGTGACCCAACTGGCTCAAGTGACCCAACTGGCCCAAGTGACCCAACTGGCCCAAGTGACCCAACTGGCCCAAGTGACTCAACTGGCCCAAGTGACTCAACTGGCCCAAGTGTCCCAACTGGCCCAAGTATCCCTCCCACACAGACGTTCTTTTGGTTCATCATGCACCCCTCCCCAACGAATGCCGTTTGTTATAGAGGAGTCAAGTGCAACAAGCCAAAAGAATGTCTGGGTAGGAGGCCACCAAATATCACTCTCATGCATTCTACATTATTATGCAGAAGATACCTGATCAAGTTTCTCTCCTTCAACACACACCACCTGCATCCTTTTCAGGGTTCGCTCCTTCGAGATAAAGTCAATACAGTCATTGGTTATTTCAAGTAACCTCACTAACTTATAAAAATTGAAAAGGAAAACCATTTTTGCCATATTTCATAATGCATAGCTTTGTAAATCTGTCACACCTTTCTGTAGATTTTAAACTGAAGATCCCTCTCTGCTCCTTCAATGTCAATGATGTTCCTTTGCACCACCATCCTCTCTTTCATTACACATTTTAGGCTTGAACTTAACCTGTAAATAATGATTATGAGATTTGATCAATATCCAATAGATATAGAATAAAAAAATATTAATTTTAATTTATTGAAGATACCTTTCTATTTCATCTTTAGTCTGTGTACTGGGGCCAGCAGATGTCTTTGTAATGACAGGCCCTGATTCATGTCCAAAAAGCTTCTTTTTAAGCTCTGAGATCTAAATAAAAATTTTCCACGAATTAGCAAAATAAAATATTTCTGTTAGCGTTTAGCATTAGCCTGCACATACAGCTGCTGGTCTCATTACTTCTGGTCATTAGTTTCAAAGGGGAGGGGGAGGAGCACTTGCAAACTTTCTTGCTAGTGCCCTTACTAGCCGGAAGTGATAAAGTGGTGGCTGTATTTGCAGGCTGTTTAGTCATTTTAAAACTCTGAATGACAGGTCATCTTCACTGTGATTACCGAGATAAAAACCAGTTGCTGGCTACTAAGGACCATTTAGATTTACATTAACAGCAATGTATTTTTGCAGTTCATGAACATTGCCTGTCAACAAAATAATACTGTCTTCTGATGAACAAGAAATTGTTTTTTGAAAGTTCCTTTCCAGAAAGAAATTGCTAACAATTAAAAAAATCAATAACTTTGATTGTAATTAGGAACGATGAGAATCAGGTGGACTTGTTACCTCAAGTCTCAACTCCTCCACAATTTTAGCATAGCGACTGACGTGCATATCCACTGATAGCTCATTTTTGACAACCTTGCATGTGATGTTCATGGCACGATCAGCATACTTTAAAGTGTTGTATGTGTCTTCATAGCTCAGACCTGATGGGCTAATAATAACAAAGAAGTTAATGAAAATGGAAATAGCTATTGATCTGAATCAAATCTACCTGGTCCAATCCAAAGTCTCACAGCAGATGTGCTAACTGGTCAATACACTGCTGTGTCCCCATCTGGTCCCAGTGAACTGCAGAACACAAAATCTTTACTTAGACAGTTACCTGACAGCAGCAATCATGACTGTTCTGCAGTTTCCACCCAGGGAATCTTTCAGGAGTCTTGTTAACTTGCTGTCCCTGTAGGGAATATGTCCCGATTTGTTCTAGAGAAGAATTAACCAAGTAGAATTAGAAACATTAAGAAATACCCAGAATGCTAAGTAAAATAAGCATACACCATGCAAATCCTTCTTTTTGGCTAAACCATGCCTTAAAACTTTAACTCTCCAAGGGCTGGAAGCAGTCACTGCAGCTCCAAAAACACTGATGGTGTATTTTAATTGACCCTTTAAGCCCTGATATGAAAATGCATATTCTCCTTACTGTTCTTCCTACACTTCTTATGGAACTAGTAAGGAGAATTTGTATTAATATCAAGACATCTTGTCCTTGGTGATCACTTTCTTTATTCTCATCAGTTGAATGTTTAAACAAGTAGTAATGATGTAAAGTGAAATTTCATTTTCATCGCTGTCAGGGCTTGGTTATATTTAAACCTTTTGGTTACCTCTTTGTCAGCTAGCGCATTGATACAGTTTCCAAGAGCCAGTAAGGACTTGTTTATGTTCGCACCCTCTCTGAACCGTGCCCCTCTGTTGGATGTGACAATGGCACGCTCTGATCCTGCTAGGTCGATCAGCGACATTTTTCCCATGGTGAAGTTTGCTTTCAGTCCTGCTGTCCTGTCCTTTTGTCGGACAAACACCTATGATATGGCATTTCAAAATACAGTTGAACCTCTCATAAGCAAACAACCAAAATACCAGTCAGTAAAGGTGGTTGTCCAGGTGAGGTGGTCATTTAGGGAATTTCAATCATATTTGCATTTAAATGTGAGCATAATAAATCACTGCAATGAGTGTGTGAGCCTGTGAGGAGACTAATTCGCATGATTAGCAAGATCAATCATGCAATGGAAACTCCTGACGAATGATGGCTGATGGGGAGATTTAAAACACCAAGGGTTGAACTGCAGGTATTCTTCTCTGTCCTCCTTGCCTTAAGCATTTTTCACAGCTTACAGTAATTTCTAGTCTGCTAGCAGTCCATTTCTGGATAGTTGAGATGGCGTGCAAAATAGAAGAAAGGGACTGCTAGCAGTCTAAATAATTTCTGCTTGCCTGCTAGAGCACTTGGCTATGCTAATGCAGACTACCAAATTCCCATCAATACAGAAACATCTGAGGAACAATTATTCACATTCCAGATCTGATCATTGCTACATTATCAGTATGGGATTATTGCAGCAGCTGTTGATCATCAAAGTCATTTCCTGGAGGACTGTTTTGTAAATTGTCTTACATAATAAGTGTTTTCTTTTTTGATAGGCTATACATGTATATACAACAGACTGTTAATTTAAGTTACCTGAAACACGGCATGCGATCTTGATGACTGTGCATTAGCATCAGTGGGGTGCTGGGTTCTGTTGTTGTTCCCATATTCCAACATTCCAAGCAGCTCTTCTGCTGATGTAGGCTTTGAAAGTAAAGTACGGTGTTTTAGCCATAAAACACTTAAAACCAAGACAGCAGTACACAGATGTAATGTAGAAGCCTTTGAACAAATAGGTTTAATTTGTTAATGGTTCATACCTTGTGAAGAGTAAGACCACTGATACATACTCCTCTGTGTGGGTCTTCTCGGATGGCAAGAGGCTGGCCAGGCATTAGCAGGTCTCTGATTGTTTCATTGTAAACCTGTTCACAAAAAAATCTTGATGAGACGTAACTAATGCAATTAATTTTTGTTAGATTCAGCCCTGTCAGATAAAGTCAACTCTTGTGTTCTAGATGCCTTGCCTCTATGGACGCCCCATTATGGACTGGTACTGAAGTCGCAGTGCAGCAAAGGAGAATTACTGAAAAAAAATCCCGCTATTATGGATTCTCTCTTTTCTGAATGCCAAAATTTTAACAAATGTAGAGTCAAAGACCCTCGTGTACAGTCACTGCAAGGACAGAAACTTGGGCTGAAGGGATGCCCACACAGTCAGCTCTTAACTTCAGTATCAAGGAATATACAATCATGTAAGTACGTCCCATGATTAGAATGCAACTCCATTGAATAGTTGCCCTCTGCTGGGTTTCCCTAAAGATTTAGTGGTATCTATTTGTATCACTGAGTGAACAGAAACTATGCAGGAACAAGGCAGCAAGACAGCAAAGACCATGCACCTAACCCACTTGATCATAAAACCTCAAAGGGGTAGAGCATACTGTCTGTATACACATGGAGATATCTGTCTATCTGCACCGTTTGTTTCTAGGGTTCTGATGTGTAGAAGACTGCTAGCCGTCCCTTTTCAGTCAGTCGAGCGAGCAAGTGAAAAATGCTCGCCCGTTCACTGTGTCGCATATCGCTTGTCACTCGACTATCGGGAGAGAGACTGCTAGCAGTCTAGATGTGTACCTAAGAGCAGAATCCCTGTGGATTTTACCACCTAAGAAAGTTCACAGCATCTAAAGCACTTTGGTTATTCAACTTAGTAAACTTTTAAAAGCCTCTCATTATAATCAGCTAAGTAACATTGACACCTCTTCATTACGGATGCTGTTGTTGCTGCTGCTCTTTAAACGGGCAGATTGATAAAGATACCGCAATTAGGTTAAAACCCAGCTGCTTTTCCAAGCATTTCATGCTTTGATCGGTCACTAATTAAAAAACGAACAACCGTGTTAAAATGCAGACTACAGACCAGCTAACCTCTAGCTATGGACTACATAAGATTTCTCCATTTCACAAGGTTTCAATATCAGTCTACATTTTTACCTCCGCTCTGCAGTATACACAGACTGTGCTTTTATTTTTTGGGCCTCTTAAATTATGACTCGATAGGTAGCCTTTTCCCTTCTCGTTTCGAAACCTATAATGGTTTGCAAGTCGGGAAAACAGAACCCGATATCAACCGCAGTTGCATCATTGCTCTCTCGCTCACCTCAAGGTAAGATACCGCCACATCAGAGCTTTTCTCGTCTTTGCAAGCGTTGATTCTGCTGTACAATTCCATCATAGTTAGAAACATAACTCCTGGATGGGACGAATCTCCCAACATCGTAAACGTCTTCCCTGCTCCTGTCGCTCCGTAGGCGAACACAGTACAGTTATATCCACCGAGCACTCCATCGATGATCGACTTCGTTGTGTGTTCAAAAATATCCCGGTTGCTGGCACTGTCATCGAACACACGATCAAACATAAATCTCAAGTCCCTCGCTCTCCGCGATAAGAATTGAGGCTGCTTTCTGCGTCGATTGCCCGGCATATAATCAATGGAATCGTCCTTTGGATCGAAAACAAGAACGCGTTCGTCCAATACGCGAACAGAAGTCGAAGATTGTTTATCAATCTCCATGTCGTTTGGAGGTCTTACTCGAACAACAACCTTCATATTGCTGTTCTTTTCCTTCTTGCCATTCTCACGCGATCGCTTTGCAGCGGTCTGAACCATTTTGTTTGATTCTTTCAGTAACAGGTAACTTATTCAGGCAGTAGTGTTGTTTTCCATTGATCACAGTCCTTTCTCTCCGAACCACCGAGCGTCATGCGACACATCACAAATTTGAATTTCGAACGTTTGCGCAAACTCTTCGCTGATTGGTCAAAAGTGTAAGTCCCGGTTTGTCACCAGGGAGGGGAGAGTTGAGTCGGAAGCTAAATTGTGCCCTGCCCTTGTCCTCCAATAATACGGGAAAATACTGCCAAGTTTTCAAATAAAAATCGGATTTTTCACGTTTTCAAAGCAACTGTTTTTCTCGAAATGACCTATTTTGTCTTTCGAGTTTCGATATAGCGTTCATCTTGCGTCTCCCAAATGCTTTCAGGACCTTCTCGTTCCATCGCAATCCCGGGGGGGGGGTACTCCCATATACACGCTATATGGGTATGTGCCGCTGTGAAGGGTATGGTTTTCAAGCTGTTTAGTCTGGGATAGGGTACGGAAATCAGAGAGTTTTGGTCTAGAATAGGGTATCATTTTCAAGGAAACTAATCGGTTGGAGAATTTAGTCTAGACTAGGTTTCCTGGCAATTGACACTAAAAAGAAATCAATTTGAATAAAACACGTTTTAGTTGTTGTAAACGTAGAGGTTATTTTGAAAGTCGACGTTTTTTGCTGTTGTATCCGAAAGGCAACACTCATGACGGTTCTTTATTCACTCAGGTTAACCTGAAATTGAGGACTTGATGGAAACAAAAACTGAACAAGTATAAATAAACTTTTATTTTGAGAGCATTATTTAAAATGTGACATAACATTTTGTTTTCGCTGGACTGTGTTAGTAATGGAGTTTCTCAAAAATAGCTAGTCTGGGATAGGGTTACGGATTTTTGGTGATTAGTCTAGTATAGGGTTGCAAAATGCACCTCAACTTGGTCTAGTTTAGGGTAAGGGTTTCAGAGTCCCAGCAGCACACCCCCGCCCAAAAATTTGCAGAGTACCCCCCCGGGATCGCAATGCAAGTAATGTTTGAAAATTCAAAATGAAAACTGTTTTCACTGAATAAGCGAGAAAATCAAGTATTAAAATCGCTGAACAAAAACGTTGCACTGTAAGCTCGGTTTAGAGGTAATTCACTAGAAGTTAAGGAAAACTTGATGAGGTTTGGGGTTAATCTTAAATTTTGGCGCGCCCTCGCGTGTTCTTGTTGCTCGACAGGAGGACCGCTCGAGGCTACCGTGTCGAATGGAATTTTTGCGCGATCTAATTTTTGCGATTTTGCCTTCTGTCCCCATAAAAAAGCTGCCACACAGCAAACTCTCGCGTTTTTCTTTCTTTATGCCTCGGGCTGAACAGACATCATGATGTCACCACCCAACAAATCCAACAAAGTAGGTCACCCCGAATGGCAAATTTGCTCCTGCAAAATATGGGAAATCGCCAAGCCTCCTGCAAAAAATGTATGCAACACCGCAATAGCAACAATAATCGTGCAAAGCGACTCTTAAAAACGTCTTTTATTTCCACTCTCCTGTATAATACATGTTATGACCCAATTGTTATTTAATACTGCTGTATATCAAGACAATTGAAATACATTAGGTGCTTCTCTGTACATTCCTTATGAAAGGACTAATTTGAAAATATATTTTTTTTGAAAATCTGTGAAGGTATGAAATGCTCTGAAAATATGTGGATGTGCTTAAAATATATTTATATTATTTTTGTTATCTGACAAATAGGTGATAGTTATATTAAATACCTTAGACGCTAATTAGCCAATAGGTATACTGTGTTCTATTAGTATGCGTTTAGACAATGAAGTCATTTTCAAGTTGCCCTTGAATGAGTGAACTATTTTCATGTTCCTGGAAAGAAAATGTTGTCTTTTTATCCAAAAAAAGAGTTGAATTTACCCATGTTTGGTCGTAGGGGTGTCGCTGAGGGTAGAATCCTTGACCCTGGTTAGGACAAAAAAAAGCCCTAAAATACCTACCCTGTGTAGGACAATACCCTCCATTTACTGTCCCTGTTTAGGACAAATGACAAAATGCGCACTCTTTTGTTTAACACAGTTTTAAAGTGTTTCAAAGACCAGCAAACGTCTCTGACTAGGATTGCTTAACAGTGTATAAGCCATATTTAACGACGACTTCGCACTGCCCATACCCTGTTTTGGTCTCCTATGCAGCCGTAAGTAAGTAAGTAAGTAAGTAAGTAGGTACTTTATTAAAATACTTTGCAGCTCATAGAGCGTTTTTAGTGGTGTCACTCAACACTCCTCCCCACTAAAAACGGCTGCGTAGGAGACTAACCCTGTTAAGGACAGAGGCCAAAGACCACACCCTGTCCAGCGGCACGTCCCCGTATAAGCCACATAAGTGAGTACACCCCTTTCCCCGTGACAACACCAAAGGGTTATAATTTTAATGCATGGTCAAAACAGAGTGAGAAATCACTCAATAATGCTCTTGGTTTCTGACTCTGTTTGACCATGCTGACAGAGGTGATGTCATTGTTGTTGTCTGTAAGAGTACCCACAATGGCTAACTAGAAGTTATTTGTTTGTTTCGTTGATTTTTTGTTGTGTTTTGTTTTGTTTTTGCTGACTTATTTGTAACTATGCAAACACAAATTGTTTTTGATTTTGATTCTTAAGTCCCCTTCGTCCACTTGCTACATAGTTTGCTTCTTGTAGTTTTTCCAGTAATTGTTCAACTTCATCTTCCTGTGTTTCATCGTCATCATTACTTTGTTGGGGTGCCTGTGCTGACTGCAGGGAACCCAGTCTTTGAATTTGAACAGTTCTTTTCATTTCATAACTCCCAAGGGACATTTTTGCTAACTGAAGCTTTTGCCTTGAAGCGAGTTGACTGTCACTCACAAAAGAAGGCAATGACGCACTGTAACCTTGCACATGCACTTCTCCAAAGTCTAACAGTGAGTCTGTTTTGTGCAGTCTCTCCATTAATGAGCGGTAAATGGAGTCTTTCTTGGGCGCCTGTTTCCGTGGGCTGACAAGTAACTCTACTGGTGTTAAATCTGATTCTTGAACTGTTGAATCGGCTTGCGGTAATCCCTACAAGAATAAAAGGACTTACAAACTTGAGTTGCATGCTTAGCATATCACAAAGATTAAACAAGATTTGCCTGGACACTGTGTAGTGTACCTTTCAATAGTAGAAATTGAAATAAGGAATTTTTTTTTTTGCTTTTCACAGATCCTTTGAGACTACTATTAACTTCAGCAGTACAGTTCCCCAACTAACAAGTGCCTATTACTCTTAGAAACCTTAACACTGAAATTATATGAAATAATAGCTTCAGGAAAACCAGTAAACGAACACTCTCAAGGTTTCATCCCACAGCGGATTTTCACAAAAGTGTTAACAAAATTGGTCACATGTGGTTTAGACATTTTCTTAAAATTCCACCAAAATTTCGGGTGCCTTCAGAAGAACAGGCATTCTTCTTTTCTTATTCAGAAAGGAACAACAGAAAATGCTGTACCATTTTTTCCATTTCCAGTCTGTAATCAAGGAGTGTGGTGCAGAATTGTAAGTGGTACAGCCACATCTCTTTTGAATGGTATGCTAATTTTGCAAAACCCTTACCACCACAGTTTCTCAGATAATTTTTTTCTGCAAACAGTGAGCACCATGTAAACCATACCTTGATCTTGCTCTTCCTTGAACCTTCTTTTTCAGGTTCTTCAGTAGGACCCTGAAAACGCTTTAGCTTTTTGTAGTAATAAGAATATTTTTCCTTCATTTGTTTATCAGTCCTTTGTTTCAATCTTTGAGACTGCCAGGAAAAAAAAGATTACCAAGTAAGTTATGTAGTCCAGTGAGCTTTTGAATGCACTGGTTTGTGCTTATGGATCTTGAAAGTGGAAATGGCATTTATAAAAAAAATTACACTGACCTGTGTCTCTATATCCCATTGCAAGTTCTGTGACATCACATGTGAATTGTATAGGTCCTATAAGTAAGCAAATCATGGCAGTGTAGGTTAGATTAGATCAAAGGCTTCTATGAGCTAACTCGTGAAGATGAAATTACCTTAAATATAAATAGTCTGCATAGATATATTTCAGCCCTTTGACCACAAGTTAGTTCCGTGGAAAGCAGTGTGCAGTTACAGCATACGGTGTATTGGACTTTATTCATAATTCAGAGAAATTTGAAATCATTTTCGGCTGTTGATGCATCGGTGTTTTCCCTGCGAAGGCTGCCATTTTGTTTACAATCCAAAACTTGCACCTGCAGTATTATGTAGGGTTGTGAATTCACAGGCCAGCAGTGGTCAGTGGGACTACAAAGTTAACATCGGATTGACTGACCAACCAACCAACTGCTGGGATTTCCCTCATGTATTTCCCATAACCTGTTTCAACGCTACGCACCTTCACAAGTGAAAAAGAAGAAGGAGGAGGAGGAGGAGAAGGAGCGGCAGCAGAAGCAGCAGCAACAGAAGTAGAAGTGGAAGAGGAAGAAGAAGACAATCATCTCAAAAATTCCAAAATATGACATGCTATTGCATTACCACTACAACTTTCATCATTACCCGTGGTGTAACAAGTATTCCTTGGTGCCCAGTTTTTGAAGTTTGTGACAATTTTGCAGATGTGGTTCCATCAAATTCTCTATAGAACTTAAAAGATCCAGAAGATGTACAAGTACTTGATTTTTCTGTTTCAAATTCTCTGCGAGGCTGCTCTTGTTGCACATGAGTATCTTCATCTGTAAACAAAACATCCCGCTAATTATTCACCAAATCAGTATTGCTGTACTGCCTCGACAGATGGCAAGTGTGATAATGCAATGGATAAATGAGAAGAGACACTGACACCAGGCACTTATGACAAGGCATAGGTAGAACAATGACTACCCTTACCCTCAACTGCTGCCTTCTTTTGTTGAAGCCGTGGTTCCTGAAATTTTATAATAAAATTGATGGTAATTAACAAGATTACTTTGTGATTGAAATCCTTTTGGTACTATTATTTTTATTCTAAGTAAATTGGTTCTAGTTTTTGAGCACGTGGATGAAATCCCAAAGAAATTTACCTTCAGAGGGAAGCTTCTATTTTTACACAATAAATCAAATTAATTGATTAGCACTCATCATTCTAAAAAATTATTACTTACAAATTGTACAGGATGTCTTGAGTGTGGCTTCAATTTTCTGTCGACATCATTTAAGTCTACAAAAGTAGTCCTATTGGAAGCTCCTGTGTATCCACATCTGGCGTGCATCACCTGGGGTACAATACTAACATGTTAATACATGTCTGTCAAGTGAATGACAAATGATTTGTAGTGTAAGAGTGATTCACATAATTTTTGTTCAAATTTGAAAGGAATCCTCACCTTTTTATTTGAATGATCCAAATGATCACAGAGTTCTAAGGATCTTTGTTGCTGTCTACTGACCTAGTGGTAAAAACAGTTTCAAGGTAATATATAAATAAATAAGTAAATTTAAAACAAATGAATAGCTAAGCATACAGTGGAATAACATTAATCCAGCTGCCAGTGGCTGTTGCTTTACGGCAACTAAAATATGGCAATACGGAGGTCTGGGGCAAGTGACCACGAAAAAAAAAGAGCACGAAAAAATGGGTATTACTAGACCCTGTCCTGATAGCCTCCCACGCAGTCATTTTTAGGGGAGTCATATTACCCTCCTCCCCACAAACGCCTGCCTACCCAAGTTTGACATTCCTTTCCCATTGTTTTACTTGCGAGACAATCTAACCAATCACCATTGAGGCATTGTCTGACGATGTGCAACCAAATTAGTCATTATAACATACGCTTCTGTATTATTTTTCCTCAGAGACGCGGGTGTTTCTTGTGCGACGCTTTTATTCCGTCATCTTTCGAAAAAGTTCGCATTTTCTGACAAAGCGCTGTCAATCTTGCTTGCCTGATCAAGTTTATCGTCAGTGAAGACTTCAGCACTTCTCAAACTGATGGAGCAATGTAATGCGAAGGGAAATACGTGACTTCTACGACTTGAAAAGGCAAAGAGTAAGACGGCAAAGGACTGAATGAGATGATAAACCGATAAATGAGATGAAAATATCACACATGGCACAACCAACCAAGTGCATTTCAGCAGCGAAATACTCAAGTTCGCGGGCATATCCGCTAACGTTTCTATGATCTTCGTGTCGAAGGGTCAAGGCGGTTATTACAACGCGCGTTCGCATGCTCTTCTTGCATGACATTCCCTGAGCAGAAGGGACTGTTAGTTTACAATCGCTATTAATTTTGTGAATACACAGAGCTTACATCTTTCACGATGAATTCATCAGTCAGTTTAAAATCCCTCGACAGATTTCTGCAGATATTCCTGAATTTCTAAGTTAAATGTTCTATTTGAAAGCTCAGAGAATGTAGTTATTTAGGACTGCATTCAATGAATGCTTTTGGAAAAAGTTATTCACATAATGCCACACATCACATTATAAGGTTTATTGAATCACCCAGTTGCAATGCAATATCATAAATTTAATGTCTAAACAGAGCAAATCGCGCTCTTAAATAAATTTGTTTCTCCAAAATCTAAGTTCAATGTGCCATTTGAAAGCTTTGGAAACTTAGTTATCCCTGCATTCAACGATTTTGAGGTGACGTTCACTAGCATTTTGAAATTTATGTCGCGCGTCATGTTTATCTGCATGTGTTCCCGCGAAAGCGTCCTGCGGTCCAGGTCAACCTACCGGACGTGAGTAGGTACAATGTGATTGGCTAAGCGGCGAAAAGGAATGTTGAACTCGGGTAAGCAGGCATTTGTGGGGAGGAGAGTAATACGACTCCCCTAAAAAAGACTGCGTGGGAGGCTACTGTCCTGAGGGCAGGGTAATAAAAACTGAAAAGAAATAAAAACTGTTCAGACAATTCTCACTTGTCGTCATTCCCTTGAATAGGGTGTCATTTTTGGGGGGTTGGGCCTTGAAAAGGGAATCAATTTTGGAATTTTTAATCCTTAAACAGGGTCAGGGCTAAAGAACCTTTGCAGCACACACCTGTTCTAAAATTGATAGGAGTACCCACCCGTGGGAGGGGGGCATGTTACTTTCAGGTAGGGGGAGGCTGGAGGTTGTTGTATTCAGGAGGATAGTGACCTTCAGAAATTACCAGAATATTTTTCCCAAACATTACTTCATTTTTGGGTAGGCTTTACTTCCAAGTGCCATTAGTATCAGAATTCTATGGCATCACTTTTGTTGGGTTTTTCAACAATCAGTTTCAAACCAGTCTGATAAGTTTCAATGTTAGTACACACGGCAAGAATAAAATGAAGCTAGCTTACTAATTCTATCCTAGGGTTGCTGTCCACAAGAAAGTCCTGGTGCAGTAGTCGCCATGATGGCAGCTCATGACGATGGCTTGAGCTGGCTCTCACGTACCCTTGCTGAAAACAAAGCAGATCAAACTTACTAACTTGTCTTGTTGACTGGTTAAACTCGTTTAGATATTAAGGCAGGTTTCCTTTATTAATCATTTTCCCAGTCACTGGTGTACAACAAATATGACCGGCCCCATAGAACACACTGAGGTTGATCTCCCATTGATCCTCAGTTGTCCCTTCCCCCGGATTCTGTCTCATAAAATATTGAAGGTCTGGGTGGAGGCATCAAAACCCGGGGGGGGGGGGGTACTTGGGTCAATTTTTGCTGGGTATGTGCTGCTGGCCCCTCCAGACCCCTACCCCATTATAGTCTATTCTGTAGCCAATTATAGACCCCATGTTAGTCACTTTTGGGCAAATATACCCCAAATCCCTACTTGCCGGAAATTACTTACCCCTGAAATCCCGCAAATGTGCGACCCCATTCTAGTAACTCTATTAGCTCCTAATGAAAATGCAACCCCACTATAGCCAATCCAGTCGTGAAAATGCAACCCCATCCAGCAGCACATCCCCATTAGCCTATTACTAGGAAGTACACCCCCCGGGATCAAAACTCACTGTTTCACTTGTGGCCTGAATACATGCAAGTGCTCACTCTCACAGTACTGTGAAAGACAACATTTTTGGAGGAAATGTGATGTTAGGAATGTGGAAATAAAGAGGGACAACTTGTACTTATGTGCAACTAATATGCAGGTAAATGCAGTAATGCACTTGGATGAAGGTAGGCAATAGAATATCCATAAAGAAATTCCAACTACCACACAGCATCTCACCTCATACATGTGGTCAAGATGACGGATCTTCTTCTCATCCTCCGTACAAAGGACTGCTTGAAAGTCACAGAGCTGTGATAGAAAAGGAAAACATAACTAAGAATTTATAATCAGATCAAGTGAAGACAGGAGTAACACTGCAAGCTTTTATTCCCTTGGACAAACATGGCAGACCTCATGACCAATTTCGTGATAAATACATTGTACTCCTGGGGCCAGTTGTTCAAAAGCGGGTTAACGCTAACCCGGGATTAAAATTTAACAAGGCTCGTAACAAATTCCATTTTTTTTAATCTATACTAAAAATGTCCTTGCCTTGTAATATTTTTACAGTAGAATCATTGTAACTGAAACCCCGCCTGCTTCTTAAACTGACAGCAGATTCTCCTGTTTTACTCTATCAAGAGTAAAAACATTAAACAAGCAATAGGTCAAAAAACAGTTCAAGGATTACTAAAGATGCTGTTACACAAGGCAATTTTTGCTGCAACTTGCAACACAACAGTTGCAATGTTTAAAAAGAACTAGTTCTACTTTTCCTTCGACTCACAACAGAATTCTTGGTTGCAAAACAAGTTGCAAAGCAGGGATGTTACATGGGCAATTTCATCAAAAACTTAACACACAATGGCACTGTGTTATGTGCAGGTTGCAGATAAAATTGCCTTCTGTAACAGTCAAACAGCAAACTAGTCAACCAACCTTGAAGAGGTTGTTTTTGTCAACTCCAGTGACCTGAGGTAGAGGTTGTAGGTGAACCTCAGAGTCTCGCTCACACCTAATGAAACAGCAGAACAAATACATGTATCAGTGGTCATTGTTAAATTTTTCTTTGTAGTAAAACAACAAAGAAAACCACACAGCATCCAGGTAGGTCAGTTTAATTAACAAAAATTAGTAAGAATTTCTACCATTTAAAGCAAATCCAGTTAGACTGCCAGCAGTCCCTCTCTGGATAGTCGAGCAGCAAGCGATATGTGACGCAGAGATCGGGCGAGCAAAGCAAAGTTGATGCAAGCCAAGGGAAACTGGTTCGCTCATTTGCTCGTTTTTCGCCCGCCTGCTCGACTGACTAAAAAGGGATGGCTAGCAGTCTAAAATCCATTGCGTTCCCATGCAAACCGTTATAATTAAAACCCTTGTAATGCAACTCGGTTGTATTCTCTAATCATCAGCTTAAGCTACATGTGCTTAAAAACTGAAGAATGGGCCAGTACATCGCAAGGTTAGTTGTTCCTGTTTCACTCACAAAAGTAAGAGATCGAGGAATTCATAGAGCATCAGCCGATCAGGCACTTGTCTTGTCATGTGTTTGATCTGTTGAATGAAAACAGCATGCAGTAGATGAGTGAATTAGGCTACATTGTACGGGTACTTTGATTTCAAAGTGTCATTGGATTGAAACTAAATCCTTCATCAATTACATGTTGCTTGAGCTTGACGGGAGAAACAGCTCTGCCACAGATCTGAAAAAAAAACAAATTTGGTTCTTTATTGAGTGCTTGTTACAGCTGCATGATGTCAGGGGTCTTAACAACTTTTGAACTAAGTGCCATAGCTAAGCAAAGCAGGCAGCTACATGGCCAATTTTTCAAAAGTATGTTTTTCTTCAAATGCAAGACAGAGAAGGATTCTACCTAGGTCACATAAACAGCAAAATCTGTCTGTTGCCACCTTCTAATACAACCTCTTTTATAGAGAATGCCTTATTTTACAATCTTCAATAACTTCCTATAGTGCTGAAATTGTTGTCGCATTGCTTTTCTCACCCTACCTTGAGACTTACCCCAAATTTAATACCCTCCCACTACATTAAATCTTAGATCTGCCCTTAACCTATCTCTAGAACTTCAATTTTTATATTAACTCCCTACTCTTCTCAGAGGGGTTATGGAAGGGGGGGGAGATCTGCTTTGCAGTCTAAGGTGTAGTTTCCATCTTACTCACCTTTAAAGTTCTGAGTAAAACATGTTCATCAATAACCAAACCCAGCATGTCCTCATGCTCGTACAGCTGAAATGCCACACGAACTTCTCTCAGTTCTTGGAAACTGAAAGAAATTATTACAATTAACAAACAGAGCTTTGATATCCTATACACTCCATAGTATATATAGTTTGTTGCAAAACTGCCAAAAAAGGTAGACATGTACATGCATTAAGGAAAACATTTTGACCAACAGAACTTAAGTCTTCTTCAGCTTTTGTGTGACTTTGGTCCTGAAAAAGAATCTGCTAACCGAAATGTCAGCCAATAAAGCCTTGCAACCACTTTGGTTAACTTACACTTACAATGATATCAAGCATGTTTGTATCTACAACAAGAGATGCAGTAGCACAAAGTAATGTAAAAAAAAATGTTAATGTAATTTGTTAACCCATGAAACACTTAGGAGCTCTAAAGACCTTGTTTGAAAGGGTTTGTGCGCTCCAGATCTAATAAGAATTTGGAAGTGTTCGTTTTTGCGGAGAGGGGAAACCCAGATTTCCTGGAGAAAAACCTTTCGGAGAAAGGACGAGAACCAACAACAAACTCAACCCACATATGACACTGGGACCTGGAGTCGAACCCAGGCCACATTGGTGGGAGGTGAGCGCTTTCACCACTACACCATCCCTGCTCCCCCGAGTTAGTAATAAGATGAATGTGTGTGATCCTCTGTACGAAACGTTTTATACCAAGTCTGAAAAAAGCTGGAAAAGGTGAGGTATTCACCCCTTCCAGGAACAGTATCATAACTATTTACCTTAAATATCTGTTAGAGAGCATGTCCAAAGCCTTCTCTATAACTTTGGAGTTGTAGAGAGCATCATGCATGTTGTAAGTACGATGAATATCTCCATGTAAACACTTGATATCCAACATGCTTGAAAGGACCTGAGCAACGACATAGTATGCATTCAAAAATCAACTAATTTGAAGTTATAGTAATTAAGGAAGTGAACTCTTGGAGTGCGTCAATGCTTACTATTCTACTGGATATACTGTCCAAAGACACGGGTTGACTGAGGTTCACATATCACCATTTTTTCTTTGCCCAACTTTTTTCTTGTTCCACCTTTATTGATTTTGGTGATAATGACATAGGTTTATGCCAATTTTGGTGCGTTTGCTAAGTTCTTGGCAATATTCTTGAAATTCACTGCGCGTCTTTGTATTCTAATTCAACAGCAACATGATTATGGGTGGCAAAGCTGAAAAATTAGATTGTGCTGTGGCTTTGGGAAGAAAAACATCCACACAGCTACTGGTAACATAATGCAGATACATGTAAATATCATACATTTTGTCAGAGATTACTAACAGTTTCTTGTAGAAAATCTCGAGATTTGTAGTGCAAACTCACTTGTCAACTTCTTAGATACCCTCCCCGACCCAAATTTCCCCCACCCCCCCCGCACCAGTTTTCACCCCCCCCCCCAAACTGGACTGGACATACCTTTACACTGAGGCCATTTGATTTCTCCCTCTGAAACTCCTGGGGAACATTTTTCACAAAAAGATCTGCACAAAACTACAAAAAGAAATGGTCAATTTTAAAAATGTCAGAATGTATAAGCTTTACATGTAATGGGTAACACACGGTTTACTTTTGTTAACCGACGAAGTCAAGTTAGAGAAGTCATGTCAAGAGCGTCGACTGGTTTGGTCGGTCAAAATAAGTCGTGTAAGGCTCACAAGGTATGTATTTCGCTATGGCCCACGGGATGGGATGACGTATTCTGCAGTTAAGCCCATCGATTAGTACACACGCACGCACGATAGGACAAGGGTCCACATAAAAAGTATTGTAGGTATAGAAGGACACTTCCGCCGAGCAGTGTTAGTTTTGACCGGACTGAAATATCTGTACAATACTAGTGAAAGAAAGCAAGGAGGACTGATAATAACAGGAGGTGAAGTCCAGTGGCTCTGTTGATGCTGGTGGGACCAAAGTGTTGCTGAGACATCGTAAGGATAGAATCATTCTTGTTAAAGGTTATGAAAGGAAAATTCTGGTGTATGTTGTTGTGGTTATGTTTATTACTTGAAAATGTCTAGCTGCCAACGTTAAGAAAGGTTATTGGCAGGTGGAAAATGAATTACGACACGAGGCTGGATCTTCTTGGATAGTACGCTATATGCGGCACAGAAGGATATACCAGTTAGTCTTTTTAATTTTTCTGCTTTACTTTTGATTTTGAACCGATTTGTTCGATTTTAGAGTTCGAGACACTGACTTGCTGACTGCGGAAGATGAAACCAGATTTAACGATTACGTCATAAGACATGCTTTAACGTGTTTGAGATAAAGCGATGACTTCGCTTTTTACTAATTTCTCCAGATCGATAATCATGTTTGTATAGTGCCATATTCACAACAGTATATAAATGCTTCGCTTACAACTCTTGAAAACAGCATGTTCAGTTGTGGACAAAATTTATCTTTAAATTTTAATTTTAATTCAACAAAATATTCAAAGCGATAACTGAGCTGAGTCATCCGATTTTAAACATTACGTCATTCGGTAATGCAAGAGACAAAATACTGTCACAATTTTCGTCACGCCGGTTAGCACGTTGAGATTCCGACGATGTGTTTGTCTTTATCGATAATCATGTTTTTATAGTGCCCTATTCACAACAGTATATAAATACATTGCTCACAACTCTTGGTAAAAGCATGTTCAGTTGTGGACAAATGTATATCAACATTTAATTTTTTAGTTTAATTCAACAAAATTAAATATTCAAAGCGATAAGACAGACGAGCTGAGTCATCAGATTTTAAACATAACATCATTCGGTAACGCAAAGGGCAAAGTACTGTCACAATTTTCGTTACGCCAGTTAGCACGTTGAACCAAGTAAAAACATTTGTCGAGGGTGGAGTGGGTCAAAACAACTGGTAAATGCCTATAATGCACTTTCTTGTAACCTGTACGATAGAGCATAGCAATGATTTATTTCGTATTTACATTCACAATTTGGCTTAAGGAGCCCTTGACATGATTAAAGGAAACTGTGCACAAAGCGTGGTTCCCAGGTATGGGGAAAAGTTCAATTCTTTTGGGCTGTTACGGTGCCCATACTGATCAATCGTGAAGATGTGGTTACTTTTATATTTGGAAATTTGTCATCCATTTTTTGAAATGCGTCTGTTTTGAGAATTTTTGTTCCGGGTTTTGAGGAAGACCAACCAAAAGACAGTGAAAGTGATCTTGAGTGAAGAATGCATAGTCTGTGGAGCTATGTTTGGTGAGGAGAGGGTGAATAATTCAGTTGACCTCCTTTCCAGGGTGTTGGTCACCTTTTCAGTTGGTCAAATTTAAGCGTTAGTTACAGTTACACACTTTTACTGCAACTTGCTGTTACAGATGCTTGAATGTTATTGAAGCTGCAGTCACGCACGGCTCGCTTGCTTTCTTTTCGAGACGAACCACCGACACTTCGTCGGTTCTGCACGCATTGCGGGCCTATGTTTGTATTTCGCTCTAGTGCCCACGCTGACCGAAAAGTGTTATTTTGACCTAGTTAAAATAGGTAATTCTAAACGGTCTTGGAGAGCTATCTGTTAAATATTGTTGAGTTCATACTAGTTATTAACTTTCATCGATTAGACACGTGTGTAGTTTCTTTCTGGTTTTGAGCACGTTAGAATAATTGTTCCCAGTGATTCGAGTATTTTTCTATTTTACTATGCCTTACAATCTTCAAAGTAAACCAAAGGTTGATTACGCGAAACTTAACGAGGGTCTGACAAGTGGTTCTGAAGAGGAGATCTTTGCGCTGTTCAGTAAGTCTGCCGATGTGTCGAAAGTGCCTGAGCAAGGGGCGTGTGGCGGCGTCGAAGATGAAGAAGAGGACAGCGAACTCAGCTATCTGAGGGAATTATTGGCGGCTGAGGAGAAGGTTCAATCAGATCTCAAGCAAAAGAAAAAGGAAGCACTGGAAGCAGAGCGTACCAAAGAAAAGGCTCGATTGCGTGCACGGCTGGATAAACTTCGTGCCGAAAACAAAGCCCTCGCTAAAGGTGCCAATCAGAGTGATGTGAGTGAATCATCGAAGGCCGTTACGTCGCTTGGTTTACGTTCTTTTGATTCCCTGGCTCGGGATGTAGAAAAACAAATGGGGAAGATGGGGCTATCTGAGCACAAGCCGACTGAGTCTGACTCGGACTCAGACACCAGCTCGCCGGAGGAAGAGAAGGATCATCGGCACCATTCACGCCGTCGCCGAGGTAAGAAACTAGAATCTGGTAAAACCGCTAAGGTCGTTTCTAGAGTGGTGCGGCCTCAACTTTGGCCACAAAGTGAGCTTTCCCTAAGCTATGTCAGCAAAGACGTGCGCTATGATGACCTCTCAATAGAGGAATTTGTAGCGGGGTACAGTAGCATTTTGTCGCTAACCAAGATTTCGCCGACAGAGCGCCAGGCTCGAATCGAGCATTTGACTCAACTAATGTATCTGGCCAGCGTGTACGAATGGAGCGCAGTGAGAGCCTTTCACGCAGCCGTACTTATGGAAATAGAGCGTGGTCGCCTTAACTGGGGGGACTCTTTTTCGTCTCTCGAAATTCGGGCAATGGCAGGATGCACAAAGCGAGTGACGTCGGCCGCTGTGTCGAAAGAGTCAAAGAGGAACGCCCCCAATATTTTATTTTGTCGTGAATTTCAACGCGGTACGTGCCCTCATAATAAGGATCATTACGCTCTGGTCAAAGGGGAAAGGAAATGGCTTTGCCACATTTGTGCAAATTGCTGGATCAAGGAGAAAGCCAAGAAATTTCATTCAGAGTTCTCAACTGAGTGTCCTCACCAGAGGTCACAACAAACGACCGTGACCGCTGGCGACTCGTGACTGACTGCGAATCTTAATTACCCGGACCGGACAATGAATCATTCTTCACATGTTCAAGTTTCTTCTCCCGCGTATTCAGATGTGTTTGTTCATGATCACTCCCGACTTTCTGCTCGTGAACCCTCTCAAGTTTTTGAGCGTGACCTTTTCCGTGACTCTACATGTTCTCTCGATGTTTTTAAGCGTGACTATTCTCGTGACACTAGTCCTGATTCCTGCGTGACAATTTTTCCGGTGGAGGACGAGCTGGATTCTCTCGTTTCATCAGTCAATGTGACTAATGCGGCCACATGCGTGGATAATACAGTTGACCGGTGCGTGACAGCCTTTTCTGCTTGTGCGGATGCCGCAAAGGGCGATAGCAGTGAGTCGATTGCCCGTCGTGACAGTGCCTGTTCGTTTACAGTACGAGATGTTTTTACTGTTGACAATGATTTTATTCAAAAGCAGATTAACCTTCATGAAGTAGTTCACGCGTCGGGTGCGTACAATTACAAGCATTGCAGGATTCCATCGTCAACACATTTAAATATTTCATTGTGGAGATCTTATCTGGTCAACTACTGTGATTCAATTGTTTGTGACTATTTGGAGTTTGGGTGGCCCATGGGTTATCTTTATGACGTTCACGGCTTCCCCTTGAGTAACTTTCGCAACCATTCTGGTGCATTGAATTTTCCGTCGGATATGCATTCTTATCTTCAAGGAGAACTAGCTCGCAAATCTGTCGTTGGGCCTTTTATTTCGGTTCCCTTCCGCAACGGCATGGCTGTATCTCCACTCAACACGGTACCCAAGAAAGATACTTCGGAACGCCGGGTCATTCTGGACTTAAGTTGGCCTCCTGGTACATCGGTAAATGACGGAATTTTGCCTAATGTGGTCGACGGCTCAGAGTTTCAGCTTAGTTATCCTACTGTGGACAGCATTGCTGCTCTAGTGGTTCAGAAAGGACCAGGTTGTCTAATTTACAAGCGTGATTTAAAGAGAGCATACCGGCAATTTCGTGTAGACCCTTATGACTTTCCTCTACTGGGTTTTAAGTGGGAGGATCAATACTTCTTCGACATTGTTTTACCTATGGGACTCAGGTCAGCAGCTATGGCCTGCCAACGGATAACAAATGCAGTGTCGTATATTTGTACGCAACATGGTTTCGATGTCCTTAATTACTTACTAATAGATGATTTTCAGGGGGTTGAGACTCCTGACAACGCTGATCGTGCCTTCCGTTTTACACAGTCACTGTTAAATAATCTCGGTCTCGTCGAATCTCATGAAAAGGCCTGTCCGCCTTCTACGACGATGACATGCTTAGGAGTGCAATTTGATACTGTGGACATGACTATATCAGTCACCCCAGCAAGGGTGCAGGAACTCTCGCTTCTTCTTGACACTTGGCTACATAAAAAGAGCGCCACCAAGCGGGAGCTTCAGTCTCTTTTGGGAAAGCTCTCATTTGTTTCGAAATGTGTACGACAGAGTAGAATTTTTCTTATGCGCTTGCTTGACCTTCTCCGGTCCGTGAAGCGGAATCATCACCATGTGAACGTGACTAGCGAGTGCCGCAAAGATATCAAGTGGTGGAAAGAGTTCCTGCCACAGTTTAATGGCGTCTCCATCATTTATACGTCATGTTGGTCCTCTCCCGACGAGGTCTTCGCGACAGACGCTTGTCTCACTGGTTGCGGCGGGTGCAGTGGTAGCAGGATTTTTCACAAGGAATTTCCCGCTGATGTTCTAGTTCAGTTCCCGTTTATCCATCAGCTGGAATGTTTAGCGATCTTAGTAGCTGTCCGCTTGTGGGGCTCTGCTTGGAAGGGCCTGCGCCTAACTGTATTTTGTGATAATGAAGCCGTGGTTCAAGTGCTGAATTCTGGTAAAACACGGGACGCCCTTCTTGGAAAGCTATTACGCAATATTTGGCTGGTTTCTGCCACTAACGAGTTTGAGCTGCGAGCGGTGCACTTACCGGGAGTTGAGAATAGGGTGGCCGATTTGTTGTCACGCTGGCATCTTAATCCTGAATTTTACTCTGCTCAGTTGCATGCTAAATCAGCTACGTCTATCCAGTATCAATCTGAGGAATTCGATAACGTTTTATTTGAACTGAACGAGTCTTTCTGATTCTTTCCTTTTGCAGCACATGAACTCCTTCAACTTGAACGCGATTTGCAAGTCTCCAGGCAAGCAGCATACTCATCTGGCACGAACAAGAATCATCGTACGCAATGGCGGAACTATTTAACGTTTTGCTTGTACTTTAAGTTTCAACCTGTCCCTGCGACTGCTCGGGTCATTAGTTTATATTGTCAGTTTTTAAGTCGCTCACTTACTCCTCAGTCTATTAGAAATTACGTTAGTGGAGTGAGGTTGTTACACCTTATGACAGGGTATGACTGTCCGTTTTTGGATTCTTTCGAGATTCGCTTAACTTTGAAAGGTATTGCGCGGCTGGCTAAACATACCCCTAACAGAGCTCCGCCTATTACTCCCGAATTATTAGTTCAGATTATTTCTGTATGTAATCTTGAGGATTCGAGGGAAGTTACATTTCTCTCATCTTTTCTGTTCACCTTTTTCTTGTTTGCTCGAGTTTCTAATATTGTGCCCGCGTCTGCATCTCAGTTTGATAAGTCCAAACATTTGTGCAGGGGTGATATTTTTACCGCCGAGGGTGGGCTTCTAGTTTTGTTCAAATGGACCAAGACTATTCAATGTAATGAGCGTCGTTTATTGCTACCCCTGGTTCCTATTAAGGGAAGTCTGCTGTGTCCTGTGGCCATGTTTCAGCGAATGTGTGAACTAGTACCAGCGCCTTCTCACGCTCCTGCCTTTATTTTTAATTTTTCTTGTAGGGAACTTTCCTCTCAGTTTCTAAGCATCAATTTGTCGCCTTTCTTCGTTCCAAGTTAAGTTTGGCAGGGATCACTCATCCTTCCCTTTATCGGGGTCACTCTTTTCGTAGAGGGGCGGCATCATTTGCCTTCAGTTGTGGTGTCCCGGGTGAGCTTATTCAGGTGTTCGGGGACTGGTCCTCTGACGCTTATAAAAGCTATTTAGAATACTCTTTAGCTGCCCGATTTCAAGTGGCCTCCGATATCGCGGCCAAATTGACTTGTTAGTTTGTAGAGTCATTTGCGTGTACCGGCTCGCACCGCCACCTTTTCTTTCTTTCTTTGGGGTTCGTTGGTGGGCGAAGTTTATTAGCTACTTTTACTTGCTCATGTCCACCATGTTTGTACGGTTTTTATAGTTAGCAATAAACTTCCATACCCAAAGAAAGAAAAAGGTGTCTTGGTGTTTTTGTTACTAAGTGCAGAATTGTGTTATTTTGACCTAGTTAAAATAGGTAATTCTAAACGGTCTTGGAGAGCTATCTGTTAAATATTGTTGAGTTCATACTAGTTATTAACTTTCATCGATTAGACACGTGTGTAGTTTCTTTCTGGTTTTGAGCACGTTAGAATAATTGTTCCCAGTGATTCGAGTATTTTTCTATTTCCCTTTCCCACCCACCCAGTTCTTAGTCTAGGTGCTGGTGGGCGAAGTTTATTAGCTACTTTTACTTGCTCATGTCCACCATGTTTGTACGGTTTTTATAGTTAGCAATAAACTTCCATACGCTGACCGAAAAGCCGGAAAATAAGTTATCTTAAGACCGGCCACACAAGATATTTTAAAAATTAGAAAAAACTACCCTGCTAATCTTAGTTTAACTCAAATCAGGTCAAAACGGAGGGACTTTGTTTTTCACAACTATAGCTTCGACTTTATAAACAAAACGTAGAAAGACCCATTTTGTCACTAATCGCTCGGGCATGACAGCTCGAATAATTGCGGGTTGTGAAATCAAAAATGTGTTCATAAAAAAAAAGAAGACTTACCCCTAAAGCTTTTGCAAGGCACCTTTAATAAGTGAAAGCAAAAACAGAAAAAAAGTATGTCAGTTTTGAACAATTAACGCTGAAAACAAGCTCATTAGTAGAAAGAAAGCACGTTCGAAATGCAATTCGAATCGACAATTCATTGTTTGAAAAATCACAAGAAGAAATCGAAATTATCACGCCACAACTTACCTTAATTCTTCCCAAGAGTAAAAATCCCTCTTTCTCGGGTATTTTAAGTGCATTTTGTCGACAAATTCACCTGAAAGGCCTGAGAAAAGGGCAACAATTTATCGCACCGCAAGAATCCATCTCTTCTCGAATCCCCAATGGCGCGCAAACGCCATGACAACAGGGTCTCTTGGGATTATCTCGGCTGCCAATCACAACTCCTGTGCAAAATGATGGAATCGGACAAAGAAATGCGGACTGGTGAACTTAATGTGCAGCCGCACAATTGTTGAATCTCCACAATCTTCGTCCTTGAACTTAGTCAATATGTCAAATCAGTTGGAAGAGAGGTAAAATTTCCGCACAGCCCCAACATTAATTATGCATCCAACTACTTTCATAGTTTTTTCTTATAAACAAAGAGCAATCATGAATGGAGCTTGAGTCAGAAAATGGGTGCGTAATTAATATATGGGACTGTGCAGAAATTTTAAGGAAGAGATAGTGGGCCATCTCGGTCCGCCTTAGAATAAGGCTACTGTAGTATGAGGCCAACATAAATGTTATGTTTTAAACCCCTTTTCCAAATTTTTG
Organism: Siderastrea radians; assembly: GCA_964017195.1. Taxonomy (NCBI): domain Eukaryota; kingdom Metazoa; phylum Cnidaria; class Anthozoa; order Scleractinia; family Rhizangiidae; genus Siderastrea; species Siderastrea radians. Next base: position 6,072,333 of record OZ024891.1, on the reverse strand, counting down.
TTTTCTTATACAAACAGAAGCTTGACTTGATACACTCTCTCATGCATTTCCCCCAGGAAAAAAAATGGAACAAGAAGGGAAACAAGCGAACGCAAAAACTATTTCCTCATGGAATTTCAGAGCGCGGCCCCTATTTTCTTCTCTGGTGCACCTCGAGTCGCATGCGTAGGGACGCGCGGAAGGCAATTTTCGCGCGCGCGTCTTGCCTCTCCTAAAACTATTCCAGACACACTCGGACCCAAAACCAACGAAAGACGATCGTTTCACATCCTTCGATTTGCCACGAGTTTGAATTTCCTTCGTCCCGAGCGTCAGTAATGTCTTCGACGGGGAGCGAAACTACTATTGATGAGGGCAAAACAACCGGATGAGATCCTGTTCCCGCTACAGAAAGAGGCTCGTATACAAACTATGTCCGTTTACAGAAAAAGTTCATGGTTCAACATTCCCCCAGTTGCGTTAACACCCTTTTTGGACGTGAAAAAGGTGTCAAATTTATTATTTTTTACTAAACTGAAAATGTTTGTGTGTGTTTTCATGAAATGAAATGAAACAACCTGTATAAAGAGGATTATCATTTTTATTAACTTAAATATTTGTCATTAACATTTACATCAAGTTAAACTGAAAATAGCTATTCAAAACGCCGGTTCCATGGTCATCGCATAATACATTCTACACGCATTCTGATTCTGCAAAATGCTGTTTAGTGGAAGTGATCTGACGATAGCAGATAAACTGGAACAAATAACAGAAAGGGACGGAAGTGATAATAAATAATAAAGACGATTCCAGTTGCGTCCAGTCAAAGCGATGATACTTTTCTTCAGCGCAGCTCAGTTTAATTATAAGCACGTCATCGTGTTAGCCTGAAATTAGAAATAAAGTGAGTCATTCATAGCATAAAAAGCAAAAATTTGGATTTATCAATTGATGAGGCAAATTGGCCACCGTGGGAAAAATCGAAAGCTGACGTTTCCTTCATTAGCCCTTCGTGATTCGCTCTGATGAAGGGCTAACACTCGAAACTTCAGCTTTCAATTTCTCTACGTTGGCCATTTTACCTTATCAACTCAGTTGATAAATTCAAAGTTTTGTGTTTCACGTCCCCATCGACTGACGCAGCACTACAGTTTCTTTAGAAACTAACCCCCTTACAACGAATCATAGTAACTTCCTTACTGCTGACTTAATCAGTGCTAATCTGATCTGAGTCGTGGCTCGTTTCATACAAGGTTGATCTACCTTTTTAGTCTGCGGATGAAATCCTAAAGTGTGACCATTTAAATGAAAGCTACTGAGCAGTACTTTCCTGTGGTGCTATTTATTATGCTGTACAAGGTGGTTCTGACGTTTAAGTCTGCCGATGAAGTCCTAAAGTGTGACCATTTATATCAAAGGTTCTGAACAGGACCTTATGTCGAACTAGTGTTTTATCATGCTGTGCAAGGCCGTTCAAACTTTTGAGACTGTGGACGAAATCCCGAGGAGTCAGTGCCCTTTCAAATGAAAGCTATGGGGCTCAGCGTTCATTATGCTGTTTAAGGTGGTTCAGTCGAGTTTTTGAGTCAGTGGATGAAATCATAAGGTATGATCATTCAAAAGAAAGCTGTCGAGCTGAGTACTTTTGTGAGGCGCTATTTGTTATGCTGTTCAAGGTTGCTCGTATCTTTCATCCTTGTTTCACTTCCTAAATGAAGTTCAAGTGTGGCCACTTCAATTGAGAGCCTCACAGCAGTGCAGATTGTTCTTCAGTGTTATGCAAAATGAAAATTAAGACCGTTTACTTTCTTCGAAGTACTTTTAAAAATCGTATAATCAAAACGCGAAAAAACGTGTGAGCTAGTCTATAGTTCAAGCTATATATTCCCCCCGTATCTTTTATAATCGCTATTCTGTTGCTGACTTGTTTAAGCGTAAAAAAGAAGGAGGTAAATAAGAAGGAATGAATGCTACTTGAGTAGAAGCGAAGTTCATGCTTACAGAAGTTACATGAGTATCTGCACTCTTTCATCATAGCAAATGCTCTTGTTACACACGCCTCGTTCATCATGATCTCATATCTGCAGTAGTACATATCCTCTTCATCGATGCAAGGTGGATCAGCTAAATTGGCTCTTTGAAAATCTGTGGCACAGACATGTAGAAAGACATAAGATTGGCAAGAAGCTGAGAACTAAGAGAGAATAATAATAATAAGAAGACGATGACGATGACAATGACGATGAAGGTGATGATGATGATGATGATGATGATGATGATGATGATGATGATGACGACGACGACGCGACGACGACGACGACGGCGACGACGATGATGATGATGATGATGATGATGATGATGATGATGATGATGTTGATGATGATGATGATGATGATGATGCTGATGATGATGATGATGATGATGATGCTGGTGATGATGATGAACGGCAGCAATGGACAGCAACAAAAATAATCCGCGGTGTGTTTGGGGTAGCTATAACCCATGCATAAATAGTCCTTACCGGAATTCTTAATTGGGACATTACTGTTATCACTTTTTTAAAATGATACATTTGCTACGCGCAGTGCGGATAACTTAGCTTAGATGGCTGAAATTTTAAATGACAACTTCATTATGAACTCGAATGCTATTACTGGAGAAAATAGTGCAACCACAACTGTAACAGAGAAATGGTGTACCGAAATATGTCCCGACATTTCTTATTCTTGCCAATCGCGGTTTTCCAACTCACTTAACTTCGACATAACTCAGTCAGCTTAAACTTAACAATTCCAAAGCAAGGTAAAGACAAACCTGTTTAATTTGGTACTAAAATTAAAGTCGCGCTGAGAATCTCAGTCACTTTGCCAAAGACGACAGAGTAGTATCAACTCCTAGAATTTTAGTTTTCCCAAGCCGTATTTGCGATTCGTCGGCAATTATACCGAATGGATATAGCCGAGCTAATACGCTGCAGAACGCGAACCACGTGGATTGCAACTCCCAACGCAATTCTGCGTTAGATCGTTGGCATTTTCAGAAAAGAAACTAAAAATCGTGCAAAATAAAATTTTTATACCAACCTTCACTGGCGTCTAAATCCCTCCGCATTGTGGCTGTCATCTTTGCTGGAAGACATGTAGTAGATCTTATACAAGCTGCTAAAAATACGGCCAACAGGGCTAAAAACAACGCTGCACAAATTTTCATGGTACTCGGGATTATTAGCTGCAGTTCCTTCAACTACCGGGATGTAGTTAGCGCAGATTTGGTAGAAATTTCGGTAACCCTTTTTTTCTTTTCTTTAAGGAGCCTATAAGGGAAGGAATAGAAATTAGCATTTTAATGGCGGAAATAGAGAAAACGTACGGGTGTGGGAACTACTGCAGAACAAACATAAGCGGAATTGTGAGGTGTATGAATAAATATCGCCAGGAGATTTGGCACTCAATGTTATTGATGATTATTTATTTGACTTCGGCTTCTCAAAGAATCCCCAAGCGATCAGAATATCAACTCTTTTTCGGCAATTTTTTACAAGTGGTAATTTTACAAGGAGTATCAACCCAACAGTCAAATCAGGAGAGTCAGGCGATTCTAACTCTAAGTCCGGCTTGTGGGTGAAATCTCCTGAATCTGCGTGGAACACTCAATGGACGCGATGGGGCAATACTTTTCAGTTGTACCGAATTATTGCGCATAATGATTATAATCCTAATTCGGTTCAATTCTGTAAATAAAGCAGACTTTCCAATGCCATGAAAACTATTGAATTTCCCGTAGTGTTCCTTATAATGCTGTGCGAGTTGATCCTATAGGTTTTGAGACTGTAGATGTTATACTGAAGTACGATATCGTTATTTTCATCTGCTGCTGTTTTAACTTCTAAGTGTGTTGACTTTCACAGACACTCCTGTGGCTTGAGGCGTCTTTCGATGCACGTATCTTCGCAAAACGAGATTTTGATATTATTTTCAATTTTTTTTCCCTCCTCGCGTACCGGAAAGAGTTATAATTCTGTCCGCAATTTCAGGCAATTAAAAGTGAAACAAGATTTAAAGGTTTTGCGTGCATACAAAACAAATTCGTTCACAAAATTAACAATTGTTGGCGGCGGGGAGCATTTAAAGTTTGGCGGAAACTTAAACACTTATAAATATGGGTTATTCCGGGGGAAATTGGCTTAAACAAATACAATGCAATGCATATGGTCCCTTTTAATAAAGCCTGGCTTCTTCTGTAGGCAGACAAAACCCTGAAAACCTTTTTTCAATCCACACTATTTTCATGACTTTTTTTGTAGGTTAAAACAAATCAATCTATTATCCTAGCCTCTCTGGTTTTTTTGCCGGTTTTTTTGTTTTTGTTTTGTTTTGTACTGTTTTTGTTTCGGATCTCAAGTAGTGTTTTGTACCAACGCGCGTGTTCAATTAAAAGCCGTATTGAGGCAGCAGGAAAAGTAAAAGCAAACATGGTGTTTGTTTTTCCACTTATTGTGTTTATCTTTTCTCTTATCGAAATTACTGAAAATTAGATAAATTTCCGTTCAGCATTTAATCTTTAGTGAAAACCTCCTGGGAAATGGTTCTTGTACAGAAAAGACGAGAGTTGTTTTAGTCATGTGTTGTTCTACGTGGCATTTTATTCCGTATTTCATTTTCGCGTACAGAATTTTCGTGAAATCGTAGGAAAGGAAACCCAAAACATTTAATAGTATACTAAAAGTGAGAAACAACAGTGGTAGTGATGAACGAGACTGGTTAAAGAAGAATCGAGAATTGAGGAGGAACACTTGCAAAAGACAAACTTATGCCTTCAGTTAGTGGCTTATCGAATATACTGTATATTTCGTGAAAAATTTACCCGCAAAAATAAGAACAAGGGTGGGAATTGTGTGGGGCATCTGTTGTTCAGCTGTTTGCCGTGTGAATGAACATGATGACTTGAGAACCAAGTTTGAAAAAACAATCGATAAAACGAGTAATTCTTTAAAGGGTCGGTTTGTTAACCTAACGCCCACCCATTTATTGCGAGCTAAAATATCTTGACACGTAACTTTTGCTACGTGTCGCGCCCACAGATCGAACAACTTATACATCCTTTTAATTTATGCCTTTTGTTATGTTTACCGTGGCAGCTTTGATCTCAAGGATTTTTTAATTTTATTTTGGGTAAACCACGCTTTCTCTTTTAGTTCAAGTTTTTATCTCCCTCGATTTATCGGCAAATGAAGCTGAGCGGATAAGCCGCAAGTCGTGAAAATCTGACTCCGCCCGCAAAATTAACTGCTACGCATATTCTTCGAATATGAATTATCAGCTAACAACAATCATTTTCAAACCTAAAGATGAGGCGCCTAGGAGCATTACTTTTTTCCCTGCGCCGTTTGGAAAGGATGCTAGACACTTGCAGATGCAGCTATTTCAATCGACGTTGTCGGAAAACCTATGCGATAAGACCGCAAGGTGATACGGGTAATTTATTAACAAAAATTACTAAACTTAGCTACGGTTCACTCCTACAGAGAGTAAATCACATTGAGACGAGCCTTTATGGTGCTTTCACTCACCCTATGGCAGTGACAGCAGTGCAGATTTGCAGCTACCCATACTACCTTTCGGTCTTGTCGCGTGAAAGTCCGCGTAAGTCTGTACGTTAGGCTTTCGCGCTTATAGCCTGCCGCTATCCATTTACTGAAGTTTGTTTTGGACCTTTATCTCTTAATATCTGTATAAACCTGGCCTCAGTTGTTCAAAGGCTGGATAACTTTATCCACTGAGTAAATAACTATTTAGCTGGATAGTGATTTACCCAGTGGATAAAGCTAGCTAGCCTTTGAACAACTCGGGCCTGAATGCAGAGACACGTACGAAACTACACGAAAATCATTTTCAAAATTACGTCCAACGCACTAATAATCACTTGCCTAATCACTCGCCTACAAGTAAAAAGTACCATTCAGAGGTTTCAGTTGGTCAGATTTAGTTTAATATACGCCCCCCACCCCGCCCCCCAAAGGAACTAGAAAAAATTTATTAAAAGGCTTTCCATTTTCGTCATATTTTAGGTTCCTCAGTTTATTTATTATTGAAATCTCTTCAATGTTTATTTTGTTTGATTGCAGTAAGCTTTTACATTGAGATGTCTTACGATTCGAGGCCATATCTGTGAAGAAAAACCCTAACTCGTCATGCCTGCATGAAAATCAATAAGCTGAATTTGATGATCAAGATAAATCGATGGGGAGATCAGGCCATCACAAAAACTCCTGCTATTTTAGCCTTTGGTTTACTAGCTCTCCTATCGCTTTGTTTAACCACAACATTTAATAAAAAAAGGTAATAATACAGAAGTGGTTTTCAACAAAACTCGATCGGTGTAATATTTTGGCAAAGGCAGGTTCAGTATTTATGAATTTGATAACAAACAACATTATATTGTCGAACTAAACATACTATTTTGTTAAGTAATATGAATTCGCCTTTTACAAATGGAGGTTTTCACTTCTAACAGGGTTTACTTAATTGAGATTACTTTATTCGGGTATATAGAGAAATGATTTGCCGATCTTTCACTGACGGGGCGGCCTCTCAAGAAAGGTTATCGCTTTTACACCAAAGACTGCCTGTACTGTACAAAGTCGTATCAGATGCGTATGTACTGTTAAAAAAAAAAACTCGAAGCACTTATTTTATGTTTCTACATCGAGACACTCGACTGCTTGTACGAGAAAACTTTTACTTTCTTAAACAAAATTTAACAGTTTCTCTCTTGTTTAAAATTTAAATAAAACCGTGGCCTGTTCTGCTTGTGTTTAGACTCAAAATAAGCAGAATGTTGATCGACAAAGAAAAGTTAACTATCAGAAGTCAAACAACGACAACAACAGCAACAACAACAAAATGAAGAGGAATGGCAATGTAAGATGACGGCATTTTAGAATTTAGAAGATTTTTAACAGCAATCTTACCTTTAGCTGTACGTTTCACGAGCTTTGCTGAAAAACTTTCATAGACTGAATTTATCTCTTGGACTAATTTGTATTTAAACGCGCACAGTCAAGTTGGCGTGCAATCTATCATCCACAAATCTTTCTACAGCCAATCATATGTGAGCAGATCGCTGCTAATTATAAACCGTTTAAAGGCAGATGTCAGGTATTATCCGCTGAAAGGAGACCAATACTTCAGCGAAAATGACTAATGGGTGAAAAAAAAAATGCCGTCTGTCAACAATCGCTCGTTGAGTATAGTTACGAGGACATTATTTATTGAAAAGTCATTTAGATAAGTGAGTAATCCACGTAGGCGGGGCAATTATGGTAGCAGTAAAGCTGTAAAACGGTTGCTGGTTCATAGTAGGTAGTATGAAGTTGACGTTTTTGATGTAGTGCATAATATGGAGGGCTACTCAAAGAACATTTTTTGAAAATGCACTGTTCTGTGCTTTGCTGAAAAAAGGCTGATAAAAAGTGATATTTTTAAAGGTGTAATGTGGGGGTTTCATTGTACTTCAAAGCGTTTAACAATAGCCGTATTCCAGTATTTTAGGCTTTTTGTCGCTATTTCGTGGCCTTTCTGTGATCACAGTGAAAACAAACTTTAGTTAATTTATGCATTAATCATGTTAATTTCACTTTGATCTTTTAATTATTCAGCCAAATTAACTGAGGAATTTTTAAATTCATGAAAGGTATGTTTGAATATAAAGTAAAATGAAAAAAAAGAAGTAGGTTTGAATTGTCAAACCAGCTAACCGACAAAAAGCAAAGATTTGATTAAATTGATTTTATGTTGAGGAAAAAATGGGTATGAACGGGTGGGAAAATGAGCGTCTAGAGGCCTATGTATAATTGCTGTCGTTTACTGAGGTAAATAAAGCCGAACCCTATTTTAGTAGTTTGATTTCGGGCAATCGGCATCCACAAAATTAATGATATATCATAAGTAAAAAAAAAAAATGACTCGCAGTAAGGATACTACCGAAATACTTATTCATTTATGCTATGCCGCAACAGGTGAATTAAGGTTTTTAATCATAAGACGGTGCCAAGAAAACTGATGAAATTAGCTTTACATTTCAAATAACTGATCATGCTGATCTCGACCTATCAGAGAACACAACTCTATTTATAACTTTGAATTAAATCGATTTGAAGCGTAACTTCGTCTACAAAAACCATGCGGATATGCGGCTCAATTATGGTAGTTGAGTGCAGGAGCGGTATTTTATAGAAGGAACAAATTGCTCACAGATGAAGCCGAAATTATATAAAGACGGGAAGCGTGGCTCAAGATAAGAGCTTACTCAAATATGAATTCCGCAGTTAGTAAAGCGGCGCTACGTCACGGATAACGCATCTTGAAAAAATTGGGCCAATTTTTTCAAAGGTGGAAGGTGGAAGTAAATTTTTGTCAGGAGGCAGTGTGGCCGAGTGCTTAGGGTGCCGGACTTAAAATCCGGAAGTCCCGGGTTTAAGTTTCGATCTGACCGATATCTGGAGTTGTTTTAAGGCCGACACGAGTTCAAGTCCTCGGCCACACTCGTAAATAGCCAACTGGTCTGCCAGTTGGGAGTTTTAACTTGTTATGTTCAGTTTGAAATATTTGTATCTAAGGTTTAAATGCTCGGCCCGACTAGCACTTTGCTATAATCACGTGCGGAGGGTAAATAAAGGACATTTATTTATTTTTATTTTATTTGTACATTTTCGTCAGTCCTGTAAAAGGAACGCTTAAATGACCATAACATCTGGCTCTTTTCAAGCTGAGTTCGTATGTCACAACTGGAGTGACATAATGGTCTCTTGAAAACTGCAAAAAGGACGCGCGACAAGAGTCGCCAAAACAATTAATACAGGCTATAAATTTTGCTCAGTTTAAATGAGTTTTTCATTTCGCAATCTATCCTCACAGACTTAACATAATATGCACCCTTTTTTATATAAGAACGTCTCTTTTTAGAGGGGGGGGGGGAAGGCGCTAAGGCCGCTAACTGTCTGCCGAATTTTTCTTAAAACGTTTTTATTTTTTTTTTAATTAGAAAAAAAAATGTACTTCGTCATAAAGGGGCTCGTTGTATGTTCCACTGTATGTGTCGCTTTTATACTGAAGAACATAAAACATTATCATTACACATGCCGGTAATTCTCGTTTTTAAAACATGGAAAGTGTAAGTTCTCGTGAATTTTCAGTTTTGAGGACTTTCCTAGCATGTTCTAACATGTCTAAGATTTTGATTTTTTTTCAGCTTCAAAACACGAATCGTTTAATGAGAAGTGTGTATTACCTTATGGAGTCCTCTTTTCAGACACTTGTTTCCCTAAATCTTTGATTTAGAGACTCATATTGGCACCTGCAAATCGAACTACTGTTACAGTTACCTACGCCTATTAAATGCATAAAATAATATATAATCTGAAGGCGAGTAACCAATCGTCCTGGAAAAAAATGTTTTTTGATAGGTCTTTGCCAGCCGCGATATTTGGATTCAGTTAGCTTTGAAAACTTACCGACACCAAACCTACAATAAACAGCCACCTTTGAGAAATGGCTAACAGTCAGCGCTTAATACCGCTGAACCGTTTAATAAAGGTGTATTACTGGCTTTAAGGAAAATCAACAACGGTAGGATTTGACATGGAGGAAGTCCCACACACGAAGGGCTGATTGATCACCAAGTGTTTTGTAACTTTTATGGGATTTGTGAAAAGAAATTACGGAATTTGGGTACCAGCCCGGCTATTAATTTTAAAGTATGTTCAGATGGCTTCCTTTAACAAAGTGATGCTTTGGTACAGGCACGAAAACAGGGATATAGGTTTAAACAATAGGAATTGCCCAGTGGAGCTTTGTAAAAGGTGGCGGCGTCCACTTTAAAGAAAAGATAATGGCTTCATAAATGTCACGTTTACAGAAATTAAGGGGAGAATTTTCCTTTAATTGTCCGCAAAGCTCTTTCTCATCCAGAATGCAATCTATTCCTAACTTTTAAGTCTGTGGCTGAAGCCCCACGCAATGCCAATCCAAATGAAAACTATTCAGGAGATTTTTTTTCTGAAAAAGGCCACCTAAAGAACGAAAATGCTATTTTTATTTATTTATTTATTTATTTATTTATTTTCAAGTCCTAACTTCTTTAATTTTGTTTTCGTGGCACTTTCTAATTTATATCCAGATAATGAAAATTGTGAACTAAATTTCCAATAAAACTGAAAACTGACTTAAGCTCACACCTGCATATGATCAATTTCCTCCAGCCTGGGTTGGCAGAAATGTAAAATGTACCGTGAAAAAAATTCAACTTTCCCTGGTACATTCCCTTGAATCAAATGTTATGATTTTTAGATTCCGTTTTAGCCGGGCCTGTTTTCAATGTTGATCTTACCATGTGCAGTGCAGACTAGCCAATACAATGACTTTTCCTAATTGGCATTAGATTCGGCACATGAAAAGCTTCACGTCTGAAACAGGCCTTAGAGTTTCAACTATAACATGTATAATAAGCTACTCAGTTGTCAAGGCCAATCCAACTTTTACTGAGTTATAACGGTTCGGTGATCCATAGTTGTCATTCAGCTTGTTTTTTTGTTTGTTTATTTGTTTCCTTTGCTGTTGAGTTTGTTCAAATTGTCTGTTTTCTTTGTTTGTTTTCTGGTTACAAAGAAAACTTTTTACATTTATCGTTCAATAGTTGATATTGTTCTTAAATGAAAACGGCTGTCGAAACTGACGCAACGGTTTCTTTTCAATGCACCAAAGCAGTCAATTACTGTAATTTTTTTCGATTATTACAGAAACTTTCAAGTGCAAAAGCTGTAGCTATGCCGGGTGGAAAATCTTTGTTAAATACTGCAACACTTCGACTTTAATGTAACCTCGTGTGGGTTATCAGTTACTGAAACGGACGCCGTAATTTTCACTGAGAACAGGAGGTCAAAATTGGGATATAGCATGACTTACAGTGCAAATAGGCCAAGAAACCGTCAACGCTTTCAATTTATTTAACTTTGAAATGACTATACAGAAAACAGAAGAATTGTTTGCAAAAACTAGCTAAGTGATTCCGTTATTCTACCGTTATTGTCTCTTTGTTTTCATTTTCCGGGTTTAAGCTCTCACTAGTGAGAAATCTAAGGTTTTTTGATTCGCACAATAAAAATAGCCAGTCAAGCTTGAGGGACTGTGTCGCAACAAAAGTCACTTGAAATTCTCTTTACCATTACAAGGGAACAAGTCTTTGATCGGAGAGAAGCTTTGCGTGCGTTCTCTATCAAAAGACACTAATTTAGAACTTGAGTGACAAAATGGCAGTGAGACAATCGTATCTCAGTTTTTGTACTTGGTTACCAAAACGTCTTTACTTAAATTAAAACTTGTTCAGTACATTTTACAAATTCACTTACCCTCTAGCCTTTGGTTGAGGTCAACTCTCCTTTGCACTGCTTACTAGGTTTCAAATAAATAACAGTCACTTTCCGGTCAGGGTCGAATCAGTTTGAAATTATAATTTCATCCTTTTAGTTATAGTTTACCCTGGGGGAAAATTGGCTTGTTTCAAAACAATGTCATTTTAAATTTCGAAGTATCTTTTGTTCCCATTCTTTTGTTACTGTCAACGGTTACCGTATGACATGAAATTTTTCGCCGGTTTTAAACTTAGATGCTTGGTCAGATTTTTTTAACTGGCCACAAAAAAGATCCGGCGAAAATTTTCCTTCGCAAAGAAATTTCTCCAAAGAAATACAACTCATCAATTTCCGAACCCACCCTCTGGCAATAAACAGAATAGTTCTTAGCGTCAGTTTTTTTGAAGTATCAAATAATACAATTTTGTAGTTTTTACTTTCTGAAATTTGATTGTATTGTTGTATTTTGTAAAGTCACCATTTACATTCCGCAGTCCGCGGAGTCGGTGAAACCCACCAATTGTGTGTGTGGGTTAGAGGCATGCAAAATCTTGCCAATCAAGGCCAAAATGTTGAGTGAACTAAACGTTAAAAGGGGCTGAAATTAGGTGATTTTCATGGTGACGTAAAATACTTGAGATTGCCAGGGAGGCAATGAACCCTAGTTGGGAAACGATGTGAGTCGGTCTTTCGGTGGTCGAGTCCTCCTCAACCACTGATACAAAAAAAACTTTCAATTTGTGACACGTTTTCAGTTTTCTGAGGTTTCTTTGGTCAATTTTGAACTCTCTAATCCCTCGCATCGTCGTTTATGGAAAAACTACTTCCGATGGTGGCTTCCGTTGACCGGTCGGATGATTCTCGGAAACACATTGGCATGTTTTCACAACCGTAAGAAGCAATCTGCGAAATACTTGCAGGCGAGAAAAAGAAAGTGCTCGACTTGGTTTTGAACGCACAACAACCTTTCGTTGAAGCAAGCTTTATTTCAGTGCGCGATTTGTGACTGAAGACTCCATGGAGTCCATCCTTTCAAGGAGTAACTGAAAAATTGCCTGGTCAACTGTACACATTTGACCAGAGGGAAAGTCTGTTTGCAAAACGTTTTGTCTAAAAGCCATTGTTATTGTATTCTCAAGACGTAGGAAAGAATTGGTCTTCGTGCCCCACCTAATCAATGCTTTCAGGGGCGTAGCCAGGATTTTTCCAGGGGTACGCACAATTTTCCAAATCCACCCTAACACCTCAGCACTCTCACATCATTTCCACATTCCTTGGTTGTATTTGCTTTTGTTATCAGTTTGGTGAGGTTATACATGAATGGATGAAATGGCCACTAGGTCGTAAAGCTTTTTGTAGATTTTTTGTTTAAACCGAACGCGTAAGCGTGAGCATACTTGGAGGGTCCAAAAGCATGCTTCTCCGGCAAAATTTGAAATTTAGGTCTTCTCAATGGCTGGAAATGCGTCTAAAACTATGATTCTGGTAATACAGTAGTGTAGATTTTTAGTTATTTTATGGATTATAGTTTATGAAAATCAGACAGTTGTTGCTACTTCAATCGTATAAAAACTGTCTTCCAAATTGATACTACATGCTATTTTGTTCCTTTTTTATTTCGACAGCACGGAGATAAGAATTTCATTTATAATTTTTCTTGGAATATCCGACTCTGTTTGCCACTTGAGAAAGTTCTAATTGGTTGCTTTTCAAAGGTTCTGTTATATGGATGTCATAACCTCTGGCTTCTTGGGTCCTTCTCAAAATGTACAATATAGGATGAAAAAACTGCGTCCATGTGTTAAAAAAGTCCCCGAGACATTTTTCCCTCGACCCATTACACCTCGATGTCACAGTTTTGCCGCTTGAGTTTCAAACACGAGTTTAGTTAAAGTGAAAACTGCGATACTCAGGGTATTATCAAAAAATAACATACACCAAAGGCTCAAACCTGCATCCTAGTGCTGTTTTGAAAAAATAATAATAATAATAATTGAGATTTTTGCCCTTTTTCCCTTGCTATAGCCAGCAGCCTCCTTGACCATATATGCTTCTTTGTCTTGTGAGAGTACAATTGAAATAATAGCTTTTATAATGTACCCTTTCAAACGCATGGCAATATTAAGCAGTGTTGATGTAGAAGAGAGGCAATCTCCAGTCCATCATGGCTTTTCAGCGACAAAATTTCTCTTTCGTCTCGTGCACAAGAAAACCAATCTTGGAGAGAAATAGTGATCCTAAGAACAGATGAATAATAGATGTTGAAAATCTATCTAATTTGGGAGGGCCTAAATTCGAATAAAGTTCAGCCGCTGAAAAGTTTCGCGTCTGAACCGAGCCTTAGCCATCCTATGCCCCCTAATTTTCCGCCTTTTCATACACTAGCATCAACATTGAGTCCATTGAGTCTCTGGGATGTACGATAAACGGTGTCTTTTGTTTTAAATTAATATTTCAAAGAAATAAGGGAAGTTACATGACATGCGGCGGTTGTACTTTTGTTCAACCATTGCTTAATTTCCCGTCTGTTTTATATTTCTGTTGTTTTGTTTTGTTTCGTTCTTTTTTTTTAAACTTGGACATTTTTTCAGGTACGCACGTGCGTACGTGCGTACAGGTAGCTACGCCCCTCGCGACTTCGTCGCTCGCTCTCGCTCGCTTCGAGAGCGTTCCTCGCGCCTTCGGCGCTCTCTCGCGGCGCTCTCTCGCGGTCGACTTGTAGGCAAGTCTACTACTCCCCTGGCTTTACATATTAGGTGATTTGCCATGTGCGTGAGATGCTACCATTGTCTTCACTTGCAAATGTTAAGAGTCTTTTACAAGATTTGTATCTAAAAACTGCTGGTTCATTTTGTTATATAGCTTGTTTGCAACAATCGATGTAGTCAAAATTATTAAAGCTTAACTACTGCTCCTACAATGCTCTCCTTTGTTCGGACCAGAGGCAACGGACCTCTCTTATCGTTAAAAATCCTTAGGTCGATTCTTCACTGACGTGAACAGTCTACATGTATACTGAACATACACAGGCAGTGTCCATGTATAATACCTACATGTATATGTACAAATGAATGCATGTATTACATGTCGTAAGTGAAGTTCACTAAGCAGCACTGTAGTTGGTTCGCATGTCACGATGTCCTCAGTTTTCTAAAAAGCTTGCCGAGCTACTGATTTTGCAACGTAACCGTTCATTTTACTTTTTTCTTACCTTTAATATAAAGCAGACGGACCTCTCTTGTTTTCCTGTATCCTCACGTCGAATCTGCACAGATGTGTGAACAGTTTACAAAGGTAAAAGAGTCGCGATTTTTATACATCTCTTTATTTCCGGTCGTGATTAAAGCACGCAATGCCGGAAGTAAAGGAGAGGTCAAGATTACGTTTAAAAGAAATAAAACAGAAATTTCACGTTGATTCCAGGTCACAGTCGCCCACGCATCCTAAGTAGGGTCACTATTTGTAACGACAGCATAAAGCGATCAGTCACGTCAAATCGCTACAGTACCTTCTAAAGTAAAAAAAATGTTTAAAAAGTGATGATAATCGCGAGGAAATCAATTGTCGATGAATGCGCCCGGGAAAAGGTATAGGTGGTGGGTGGGTGGGGGATAGAAAATCACGGTTCGCCACAAAAACGCAGTGCTCTCACGACTACTTTCCGATCACGTCACTTCAAAAGAAGGAGATTGCAAGGGGAGTGATTAGGGAAGTCAATAGGGAGCAATTGTTCGAATGAGGGAAGGGTGCGGCGATTAATGGAGGAACGCGGTAATTAATTAGCTTCCGAACGGAAGCATCAGGTGGTAGTTTTACAAATCACGAGGCTTTAAATATCACATGATATATATTGCAATTATCTATTTTTAAAAATCTGTTGATTGATAATTGTTTTGGTTTTGCAAATTATTCAGCAGTAATGTACTGTCGTGCTGTTTATTATGCCGTACAAGGTGGTTCTTACTTTCGAGCCTGTGGATAAAAGTGTGAGCATTGGAAAGCGCTTTCTTTTGTCACTGGTTTGTTTTTCAATATTTTGCGCTACATCCATGATTGACTGACCTTTGATCTAAAAGCAACGGAAAAATATTGGCAGATATGATACCCAAATTCGAATCTTTCCTAATGATAAGCTAAAATGTCCACGTGCTTATTTCTTAATTGTGAAATCACGATGAAGATATTAGCCTTTAGCAGCCATGTCACGTTCCCAGTCTATTTCAGAATGATCTAGTATATTGTCCTGGAAATTCAGTACACTGAGCATGGGTACGCCCAGGACTGCGTGGGAGAAGACTGCGTGACGAACGTAAAAACATTTGCGCGATTGCTAGCCTCCCACACAGTCGTTTTTACAAAACGCAAAAGCAATGCAACAATGACGTGCGCAAGCTCGAACCGCAGGCACTACCTCTTGGGCGGAGGCCAACCTGGTTGCCAGCCAACAGTTAAGAAAAGAAAAGATAGGATAAACAAGCCAGAAGAATTCTGGAGGTGGAATGTCAGTCGTCCCTCTATTATGCAAGCCTGAGCTTTATATGTTTTTTTTCTTATAGAACACTTACCTCTTGAAAAGATGGACAGTTGTTGAGTTCTTGGCGTAAAAATAGCACTGTGAATGACATTTGAGTCCTGTAGAGAGCTTAATGAGCTATTTACTATACTGCACACTCGGTTAGAACCGCGGAAGCTACAAACTTGTGACCTTGTGACCGTGTCAGGTATCTGTGGTTGCAAACTGAAAACGATTTTAAGTCGACTTGCTCTGACGTAAGGAAATAGGGTCTTTTGCGTTTTGACCTAAAAAAGGGTAGGATAAGGCCTGAAATACATGTAGTGAAATGCTATCTGGCTCGTCATTACACGCGCGGGCAAGGGAGCGTGAGGTGTGATGGGTACACCCCGTGCTATCACACCTCGTGCTGCCGTGCCGCGCGCGTCATCAAGACGACTGAGGACGAGCCAGAAATGCTATTATCAGCTGGGTTAGGGTTTCAGCCACTATGAGCGAGGAAAGCGTTTGAAGTGGTGTCAACCGGACCTCGATTAATTGGCTTGGGCTTGTGGCCTGTTCCAGGGGTTTAGATCGTGGCGCACAAAGGAAGTATTGAGAGCAGAAAAAACGCGAAGAGACTGGGGAAAGATGTCAAAAAACTCTCTCTCGTCTCTCTCCCCAGCCGGCCCTTCTCATTTTTCTTTGCTCTCAATATTTTTCCTTCGCGCGACACTCAGTCTGAGCGCCTGGAACAGGCTACCAGAAAGGGTGTGGACACTCACATACTGGCTACCACTGACCGCCAGGTGAAACCAAGAAAAAAGGCGCTCTTTATACCACACTCGTTCAATTTTATGCCCTCTTTGTGTTCTCATTTATTTCAGTTGTGAATATGAATTCATCAATTTCATTAGTGTTCAGTTCTCACCTTTTGCCACTAATTTTTCCTTTAAATCATCGTGATGCGTTTACCATAAGTTATTCCGCAAAAAATTATTGTGCTGAAGTCTGCGGAATCATTAATGAATTGAATAATTCTGTTCACATCTATTGTGAGATCAAACACTATTGTCCTTGCTCCAATAAAAAGAGAAATTAAACTGGCGAGCGGGAATGCCGACACGAGAAATGTATGGTATTATATAAGACCTCTAGATTATGCAGGTTTCGGCCTTGACAAGTTATTCCCTCAACCGCTTCGTTAGTTCAGTTCCTTGGTCGAAGAAAAGTAAACGTTGGTCGGTTTCAAGGACAACTTAATCCACTCATCGCGTTTTATTTTCGCGGTGACTCGAGATGACCGGATGTAGAGTTAATTTCTGATTATTTCAGAGAGAACGGTACGTATTTTTTTTTATATCCAGCTTTTGTCAGGTTTGTGCGTTTTACGTCAAAAAAAGTTGTTATATACATTTATCACTAATCATTTTCTTAGAAAATGATAATACTCGCCACTTATATATCGCTTATTCAAGCAGTCCATAGACATGCAGCTTGCATAGAAGACATTGAATTAGTGTCTAACCAAGCAGTGGACGCAAATTTCACTCTGTGGCTAGGTCAATCATAACAGATCAAAGCTAAAATCAGTTTCGAAGCTGTTTAATTCGTAAATTAGACCTTAAATCATTTATTGTCGTAACTCTTTGGAATTCGTTTGTTAACAGTTAACAGGGGACCCGAGGAGCAGTTGGATTTGTGGCGTTCTCCCAGTCAATCAGTGCAATCAAGATGGTATATGCCATATTTTGCAGCGACCTTCAGTTAACTTTACTATGGTATAATAAAACATCCTGAAACATGCAGCCAGAGGGCTGCATCGCGTCTCTTCATTTGTCTACAAGAATTATCACATCATCAATGTGATGCACACCAGCAGGTTTTTTCTGCTTGGGAAGCTCTTTTGCTAAAACGCTTGTTTGAGTTTGCATACTTTCCAACCATTGTTTCGTTAGCGAATTGGCTTGAAGGGTTATATTTTGCTCGTGCGAACAATGATTAGGTTTCTGTGGAAAATAACAAGGAAAAAAGAGAGAAAACCTGCTGGTGTCTACATAGCCGACATTTGCGCGCGTTTCAGTTGTTCTTCTCTTCCGATCATTCCTGAGCAGAAGGACGGACTGCTCGTAGTCTAGTTTCACAGTGCAGAGATCAAATATAGATATGGACCAATATTGGCCTATATTTACTCTTATGGACCAATATTGGCCTATCTGGATTCATATGGACCAACATTGGCCTATGTGGATTCATACAGACCCATATTGGCCTCTATTGATTCACACGAGCCGATTTTGGCCAATATTTATTCATATGGGCCCATATTGGCCAATGTTGATTTATATGGACCCATATTGGCCTCTACTAGTTCACAGGGACCAATATTGGCCTATGTTGATTCACAAAGATCATATTGGCCAATATTAATTCACATGGTCTCATATTGGCCCATATTTATTGACATGGACCAATATTGACCCATATTGATTCACATGGTCCCATATTGGCCTATCTAGATTCATATGAACCTATATTGGCCTGTACTGGTTCATACGGACCAACATTGGCCTATGCGGATTCATATAGTCCCATATTGGCCTATATTGATTCACATGAGCCCACATTGGCCAATATTTATTCCCATGGACCCATATTGGCCAATATTGATTTATATGGATCCATATTGGCCTATACTGGTTCACAGGGACCAATATTGGCCTATGTTGATTCACAAAGACCCATATTGGTCAACATTGATTCACATGGTCCCATATTGAATGACATGGACCAATATTGACCGATATTGATTCACATGGACCGATGTTGGCCTATATTGCCTCATATAGACCCATATTGTGCCTATGTTGATTGAAATGAACCAATATTGGCCTATCTTGATTCAAATGACCAATACTGGACTATATTGATTCATATGGACTCATATTGATCTGTACATATCTAACATTCTACGTTTGGAATGAGTGTCCTGGATTTATATCCCCGCTCAAAATTGGAATTTTATGGGAAAGTTGACCTTTTCACTCATAACTTAAGTGAACAATAAATGATCATTCTATACGTGAAAGGCTGGCAATGGTAAAACTACATCTATAAAACGGAGGGTCATTGGGACCTCAGGTTTTAGAGACTACTTACATCTTGAAAGTATGGAAAGTTCCGGATACAGCGTTGTGGGGTATATAAAGGTAACAAAACCAAGCAGAGTTTTTGCGTCCTAATACCCTCTAGCCTAGAGTTAGCCCAGTACTAAGTAGTAGGGACGGTGAAATTTAAAGGGAGCACGAAAATAGGACGCTTGGAAGCTACACGTTTTTTTGTGGTCCTTTCCCTCAGTCATTCGTTTCTGAGCCTGAAACAAGCTAAGGCTAGACGTACAGTGGTTTCTGAGACGGCTGAGACAAAAAAGGGTAAAACTCGGGGACCTCGGGGAAAGTTCTGGGGAGAGAAATCACATATCACTAGATCAGCATCAACGGTGAGAAGAAAACTTCAAATGTCGTTCGTTTTTCATAAGAAAGTGAGAAAAACTTTCTAACCGGTTCAATGGCGACCTTTTGTAAGAACTCTTCCGTTATTGATTGATTCATATTGAAGATTTTATTGAACAGTAGCAGCACGAGGCAAAGCAGGCACACGCGCGTACTCGAAAATCACCCTAAGCGGGGATACATTTCATTTTTATCTCTTTTTATTGATATTTTTACTATTATGTAGATATTTTACTTACAATTTTCAGAGAACTTTTACATTTATTTTTTCTTTGGAGGACCTCCCTGAAAACCACTTAATGTGACAGGAGCTTCCTCTATAAAGATAATAATAATAATAATAGTAATAATAATAATAATAATAATAATGATGATGATGATGATGATGATGATGAGGATGATGATAATAATAATATTATTATTATCATTATTATTATTGTTATTAAAAATGCCTAAGCATGCCACAGGAGAACGAGAGTCGTCGAGAGTTGACGAGAGTTTAGTCTGAAATGTCAGCCGTCTCCTCAGCCTCCTCCTGAGATGGCTGACATTAGACCGGAGCCCTCCTGCTCGCGTTCTCTTTTGGCATCCGGCTTACACTTCTCCCGTAGCGGCAGTTTTTGAGATATAAATCTTTTCATGAACTTTTTTAAGGTTTTGGTTTTGATATTAGCGATTGTTCCGAATTTTATGGTTCACGGAGATCTTCAGAAAAATGCCAAGACTTTTGACCCACTGTCACAACAGGAAAGAACCTGGGAATGAGCCAGTGATATCTATGAATATAGGAAAGAACCTGGGAACGAGCCAGTGATATCTATGAATATAGATAACAACAGGTTATATTGTTACAGAACCAGCTGAAATCTTTCAGCTGAGACGGAAACGAAACAAAGCCATAATTGACAGAGTTAAGTCCTGTTCGGTGAATGAATTATTCGACTGGAGTTTATTACGAACACAGCAGAGTAATTCACACGCAGAGACGAACGAAAATAATAGAAATCGACAAATCGCGTGACTCTGGTGAGTTGAGACTCACTCAACGCTAAAGTCGAACTTCGATCGATCACTGGATTATGACGATCGGCGCCGAACAAATCGACGAAACTTCGCATCTTGTGGTCAATGCGTCTCCAGACGATACTCACAGAATGGCGGCTGGGGACATTAAAGTTTACAAAAGAAGATGGTATATTTTGTTCATATTTACGCTCCTAAATACGACAGGGAATATTCTATGGAATACATGGCCGCCAATTCAAGAGACATGCCAGCTTGTGTTAGGCTGGGATAAGACGAACGTGTTGATAATCGGCGCTTTGCAAGCAGTTGGTTCTATCATTAGTATCGTGCCTTCGGCTTGGCTTCTAGACACTAAAGGTGAGGAAAACGATGTAAAAATCATTTATAGAATTTGTGATAGTGTTAATTGACGACTGTGCGAAAAGCTTAAGCTTTGAATAATTACATAAGTAATGTAAACAGTCCACAATCTCTTTGTCTCTCTCTGAAAGTTCCTGAGAGATGTTCGCGCGCTTGCGACAGTCGCTCTCTCGCGAATACTTCGGATTTTGACCGAACATTTTTCATGTGATTTTTATGATAAAATAACGCATAAACAGGCTGGCGTTATTGCGAATATTGAATTTCATTTATCATAAAAGGAGGATACCTTAAAATAAAGGTTACGTTTTCTTCGAAACCATCTGCTCTCTAAAGTTCGTACGGGAAGACATTTTCTCTTTCTAACTTGCGTGACGCAAAGCAGTCATATCATTGTACATTCTCGTCCCCAGAGCTACGCGGCTTTTTTAAATTACGTCTCTTGTAGCTCTGGTAACGGCCAAAAATTTATTTTTTTTGATTGGCCCATTCAAACTGTATGCGTAATAACGTTAAAATTTTTCGGCTTTTACGCATAACGTTTTATTTCCGGTTGAATTAATCAGGGCATTAATTTTAAAATGTATTGACTTGATCAATTTCCACGCAAAGAATGTGACTTTAATAGGGCAGATTGAGCGACCAAATTTTGCTGTTTGGTTAAGCACGTAAGAATTCAAAGTGTTAGAGATGCCAGCGATTCTTTTCTCGCTACAGCATTTTCTACAAAACTACAGCTTGTCCACAAATAAACTTACATGTAACTGTCTCATCAACTTTTGTAATGACCTCTTGATGTCGATGTTTAGAAACTTGGGCGCCAATTGCTTCTGGAAATTTTCGATGGGGTGAAACGTAATACAATGTAGAATTTAGTGGCGAAACGATAAGTGCACACACAGTTGACATTCTCACACATCAGAAACCAGACGAATGTGATAAAATAACTGTACAATTCAGTATAACGCAAATGCAATACCTTTATTCAGGCAAGATACAAATCCAAAACCCATGAGCGAAATGCAGAGACAATCGTTCTTCTGAACAACTACGGCACGAAAGGCAGCTTCTTAAGTTTGTTCCTTTTAAAGCTCCAGGTTTTCCGCTAATTGCAGGATATTTAGAGGGTCCCGAACAGCTTTTAGTCGATCTGACACCATGGCTCGATCGATGGGAATTCAAATTTCTCGGCTGTTGTCAGAATTGTCATGCCCAGAGCTCCACGGACGAGAATAGAGCAGGCGCAATAGCACCTTAACGAATTAGACATGCGCTACCGGATGTCGTGAATTTCACGACGTCCGGTAATGGCTGATACCAGAGCCCTACGATCCCACCGCTGACTGAACAGATCGTAGGCTCTGGGAACGAGAATGATCATTGTACTGCACCTGCACATGCGTGCCACAAGTAGCAACGATGGCCACGTTGGTGGCGTGCAGTACCCCTTGATAGATGACTGTCAGGTTCAAGATTCCCACAAAAGTAAATCAAGTGATTGTGGGATGTAAGTAAATGCCGAGTCACAAGTACCGCACACGCGCTATTGCACTTTGTCAATTTTAGGGGCTGCGTCGCGGGGATTTTTATGCTTTTAGGACAAAACTGTCATAAAGTTGAAACTAAGAACGTAAAGAGCGACATGCATTCTTTTATAGCACCCGGGATGTGGGAAAGAATTGTCAGGACGATCACAGAAGACAGACTACTGAGATTCCTGGGCTCAGAATATTTACTTCAACTCTCGTGAAGCCTCGAGTATCCTCGTGTGGGTTGGTTCCACTTCCTCTTTCTCTCCTATTCTTAAGCATGGACGATGGGCTTTTCCTTGATAGAAGAGAGCCATTGATTGCATCCTTGCGTGGCATGTTTTTCATGACACTTACTCTCTGTTTTTCTGTTTTATTTTTTCAGGTATAAGATTTGCAGTCTTGTGCTCCATATCTCTGCAGACGCTTGCTGTAGTCCTCGAACTCATCCCTGCCCCTCCCCCGGTGAGAACCGGACTCATCACGTTTAGTGAGTTTCTTATTTCAGTCGCGGTTCCCGCCGTTCAAAACGCGGGTGTCCTGGTGCTGTCCGCGACCTGGTTCCCGCCACACGAGCGAATGACCGCCACAGCCATCGCTACACTGGCTTCCTACCTCGGATCTGCGTTTAGCTATATCGTTGGACCAAACCTTGTCCCCGACGTAGATTACGGCAATTTAACTCACTATCACGCGGGAGAAAGCATTGACATTAACAAGTTAAGAAATGCCACTTCTCCGGAGCAGATGACATTTCTTCTGAAAAGGATAAATGACTATTTATTTATCGAAGCTGTTTTAGTGGGACTTCTGTTCTTTGCAGTACTTATTTATTTTCCAGCCAAGCCGCCCAGCCCCCCAAGCTTGTCGTCCGCTGCTGGGCGCTTGGATTTTGTTGCTGGCGCCAAAACTCTCCTGAAAAACCAGACTTTCTGGTTGTTATTGTTTATCTTTAGCCTCAGCAACGGAGTGAACTGGGGCTGGTCTAGTGTCCAGGACCTCATCTTCTCTGGAGTTGGCATTAACCAGAAGACCGCTGGCTGGTTGGGTTTTTGGGCGAACGTTGCTTCTCTTCTTGCTATTTCCTTTTCATGGTAAGTAAGCCTTTTAATTTTCATACGCAAACGCTTTTGTTTTTTTTATTTGAAATCAGAAATTTCTATTACGGTTAGGCGCGTGACGTTAGGTGTGTGACGTTAGGCGCGGTGATTTTGTGGTTAGCGTGGCCTCGGTCCGTAGTTTGCGCGCGAAGGGTAAAGTTTTCGTAGCCCAGGAATACAGAGGCCTCTCATCGCTCCCGGCCGCTAGGGGCACTGGGCCTAAAGTTTTCGGAGCAGAGCTGCGACAACAAGCGGCGTAAATTCACCTCCTCCGAGCTCCCTTCGCGGTTCCGCCGCTCAAACTTCCCGCAAACAATCCCACCAGCTACGCAGGCTAGCCTAACGAGCCACAAGGGATAAACTTCGATCGGAGCCCAGCCGGCACGTATTCCAGGAGCCTCCATAAACTATATAAACTACTATGTTTTAACGCGGAATTTGCTTTGCAGGTATGCTGATCGCATTCAGAGCTTCACCAAACCAATCCTAATCTTTCTGTTTGTCGCCACAGCCTGCGCTCAAACAGTCCTCTCGCTAGCCTGCGAACAAATCATACCTCTAACGAAACCTGTCTTCTTCGCCTCGGGTATCTCCCAAGTCGTTCTCTTCAGTGGAACCGTGCCGTTGTTAATGGAACTCGCCGCCGAATGCTCGTATCCGGTTGCGGAAGGGATCACTTCCGGTGTGATGATCTTGTCTGTGTACGTCATCAATTTTGTGTTCTTCGTCGCGTTCATGTTTCCGCAGGCGAGCCCGCGATGGATGAACTGGTTACTAGTCTCCTCGACCGTGGTGTGCACTCCGCTGCTAGCTCTTTATACAGAGAGATACAAGAGATTGGATGTGGACGAGTCTAAACAAAGCTGATCTTTGATAGTTTTCAACTGGAAAAAATGGGAAAATACTTTGTTAAAAAAATATGTATAGTTTAAAAAACAAACAAACAAGCAAAATCACAGGAAAGTACTGCTAAACAGCTTTCATTTGAATGGTCACAGTTTAGGGTTCCATCTACAGACTAAAAGAATTCGAACATGTTGTACAGACAAAGTACCGTTCAGTAGCTCTCATTTTTGTCCACAAATCCAAAAGTTAGAACCAACTTGTTCACCATCAGAAAACAGTACAACTGAAAAGTTACTGTTTCTCCGTAGCTTTTAATTTTTAATTTACTTTAGAATTTTATCCAGAGACTCTAAACTTAGAACTGCATTGTATGAACAAATCTCTGGGGGAATTCTTTGGGGGTGAATGGGTTTTCGTTTCATACTGACGTGATTTATTTTTATTTTGAAGAGACCAACTGTGAAGTAGAAAAAGAAAATAAAAGGGATATCTCTCTCAACCATTTGTCACGGACACGCGTTATCCCTCGCTCATATATTTTTACGTCTTCAAACATAAAAACCTTCTTTAATCTGTCTGCAGTAAAAATAGAGAACAAATTTAGAAAAAAAAATTCTCAAAGTTTCGTTCTTTGTTGTCCGAGGTCTCCCCTTTGTTTAAATTTAACGAATGTTTCACAAATCAAATTTAACAACATTTTTTTGACATCCGATTCATCAGAGCTGTCTTTCTTGCTTTGTTTGCAACATCAGCAGAAGATCAGGGGAGCCGGTAAGAGGGGTGATTTTCTGTGAAAATTAATCGAAGCTGGCGTATTTTTTTTCAAAACTTCCTAAGGGTTTCTAGTCCGATAACTAGCATTTTTTGTTTGAAATCTCTTGCCACTTTAAAAATCTACACGAACTGAAATTCAGTTGATGAACATTCTACGTATGAAGTAGTTTTTCTGGCCTGTTTTTTTCGTAGTTTTACGGGACGTACGCCTGATTGGCCCAGAATTAACAGCCTCGTTTTCACCATGCGGAATGTCCTGGGTGCGAAACTTCCGGCAGGTGTCCTCATTATAATTGACAGCTGCTAATTCTCCATTCGTTGAAAAACTGCCACCGATTCAAAACATCGTTTCCCGGACAATCCCTTGATTCTACAAACATCTTTCAATCGCATTATCTCGGGGATATCTATCAGTTCAAATCTTTGATGTCTTTAGCGCGACATTGAGTACAGCTTTCGCGTGAATGAAACCTTTCTCGACGATCAGTTCTTTTGGCACAGAAGGTTTGTCCAAATTTTGTACAAAAGGCTTATACTTTCGACCTTTTAAGGCACTGAATAGCGGCAAAGAAACATTGAAACTACAGCTTGAAGATTTCAAACGCTGATAGCAAACGGTAGGTAAACATACCTTGTTTTGGAAAATTATTATTGAAGGAAAATTTTTTTTGAGTGTGAATTAAGGACCTAAGACCATATATCTGGATAAACCAGCATTCAAAGTTCATTTTGCCGATCCAAGCAAAGCATAATTTCTGATTGTATTATCTTTTGTGTAATATGCTCGGGACTACATAATAATATTTATATTTTCGAATATCAAACTGCGAGAATTATCTGAATCACCGACTTCGATCGCATACGAAGGGCACGCGGGAACAAACCATTTGAAGTTAAAAATTATGTTTGATCGTTGTTTCTTTTCCCGCTTAAAACTTGCGTATAGAAAGGACATTTACCACACTTTCTCGACACTTTCTGTGAGCCACAATATATCCACTTTGTTAGGGCAAATTTCGAACAAAAGGAAACATCGAAGAAAAAACATTTCTTGTTGCATAATTTGAAAGTGGTTTAGTTGGTTGAAATGTCTCTATGACTACATAAACTGACTAAAAATATACTGACAAAACCTCAGAAATGTTATTGACAAATGTCCCTCATAAGCCAATAGAGCGATTTTTTCACATCGAGTTCAGTTTTTTAACATTTTTAATTTCAATCTTGTAACAACCTATTTGTTCATTTGAAAGCGTTTGACAGTGGTGGTAAAACTGTTTTTAGCTTCGGTTAAATGGGAAGAGCAAATTATGACCCATTATGTCACAATCCAGACACAGTTAATTATGAACTGTGAATCGTAACACACATTTGTCTGCCTTCTTGTTGACAGCCACTTAGCAAACTAGTTCACCTTCTAAAAGAAAAGGGCTTTTTACAGTGAAAAGCACTGAGCATGCAATGTCACTGCACTAGCGGCTTACTTATACGACCGTGCAGTTAAGAAAGAAAACAAAACTAAATAAACATTTTAACATCAACCGAGAACATCTCACTGTAATAAAAAAAGTTACTACAAAATGTAACTAAGACAAATTTTCGCTTAGTTTATGCCTACTTACTTAAAGCGTTACATTGCGAACTAACGCAAACTCCGAATAAGTTCACAATTATGTCGTTGCTTAAATCTTAGTTTGGTGGATATTCTTTCCTTCAGTTTTGCCAAACATATATGTTTGCCAACTGCGCGACGCTCACATCGGACTCACACAAACCAATTTGTACTTGCCAACACAAATCTGCATACTTTATAGTTTGCCATTAGGGAATCAAGTAGTTTCGTGTTGCGATGATGTACACTGAGACCGTAAGAAAATCACGGACGAATCTGTTGAGAAGATCGCAAAGTACTTTCCTGACTCACCTTCATTTATGCACTAGTCAATTGAAACCCCCACCCCCCGACCCCCGGGACAGGGCGGGGAATTTAACATTTATGTAGTGTTAAACTTGGCCATTTCCCCCGGTCATCGGGGAAACATTCGTTGTTAAAACCCCCGTCACCATGGCCCCGGTATTTTTTGGTCGCTTCACAGTAAAAACACAAAACAGATTTTGTCCTTTTTTAGATATTTCCCAAGTAGATTTAATATTCTCAAGTAGATTATAAGTCATGCATAGTTTCTTACTGACATTTTTCAATCAACGTCCACTGTCCAGCAGGGAACTGCGATGTTGTCGCTCTTGCTGTGCTTGAAGAATTATACAAACTTGGACTGCTAGGCTTTTATATGACAAAAGCTGTTGGGATTGCGACTCACATATAGGCACAGAAACAATATAAACGTGTATCATATGAACAACCAAACTTTATTTGTGTTTGTTTACAAATGTCAATAAATCTGATACAGTGACACTGCTTTGGAAGCTTTTTAAGTGGTCCTTCATTTAACGCTAATTTAATTCAAAGTGACCAATAAACAATCAAATTAACCAATATCCAAATAGTAACAATGTCATAGCTACAAGAACATGCATGCACCATAGAGTCTTTGAAAGTATGTAGTGTCCATCTACTCCCTGGAAGGATTATATGGCTTTTTTGCTATTTTGCCATTAAGACTGACACTTGGGACACAACCATGCCCCCTTTGGAGCAACTGTGAGACCCACGCAGGAAAGGTGGAACCACTGGATAGTGCATTCACTGTTGTCACAGGCCAATCTGTAAGAATCTGTAAATATACAAAACAAACATGTATCTCAGAATTGGAATTGCTAATGTGTAATTTGCATTATAAAATAGTTCGAAAATCTACGTAATTCAAATAAATTCTCGATTATAGAACATTAAATTCTCACAGAAGAACAATATATAGACAGGATGGCCCGTTTTAATTAAAGATTCAGAAGAATGAAGCGTGTAAATACCTTTCTCGCACCGTCCGCCATCTTCTTTCACATGGAGGAGAGTCGGAGAGACTAGGACCCAGTCCTCAACATGAAGCGACCGAGCTACCCAGACTTCCGGTGCAGCGTTAAATCTCCGCTAAAATGCCCCGCTTAAGGTGATTCCATCGAAAAAGAAGTTGTAATGAGAATTTGTTGAAACATCGCACAGTTATTAATTACACCGAGTACATCGAAAAAATAGAATAAAAAGAGGGGGTCACCGTGTCTGATTTCACGCTACATGGCTGTAGTATATAGGTACCTTGCTAGCTATCGACAGCAATATTAAAAAGCCTTTCCTTGTACCAGAGACACCTACTACTTTAAGAAAGTTACCACTAGCAATAAAATATAAGCATTATTCTTGTGATAGCAAAACAATGTTACAGTAAAAGGTCTTAATGTTGCCTTAAAAATAAAAGTAATGAAATAATAAGCAAATCGAGCACATGCACGCTTCCAGTGAAATGCCTAAAATCAGATCGTAATAATGAATTAATCAGAATATTTGAAAATTGAATAATGAAAAATTCTTAAAATTTGGATATATCATGTAGAATCGTGTTTTCTTCAAATAAATGGAATAAAAAAGAGGGGTCACCGAGTTCGTTTTGGAGAAAACGACAACTCATTTCTCTCAACAGCTCAGTTTTCATAGAAAACCTACCAAGTTTCGAACGCGCGCGCGCTTGTGCGCGCGCTAATCACGCAAAAATTGATGCGCAGAAAGGATGCGCAATGCAATTGAATGGAATCACCTTAAAAACGGCAGGTGTTAAATTCCCCGACTCCCGGTGATTTCACGCTGTTAAATACGCGTTAAATCACCGGTATGGCCGCGTTAATTCCCCGCCCTGCCCCGGGGGTCGGGGGGTGGGGGTTTCAATTGACTAGTGCATAATATTAATTTTTGTGTTCGTGAATTCTTTGAATTATCTGTGAAAATAACTTTTGGTCTAGATTGCTAGGTGCCTGTAATAAATTGAAGATGTCATGGGACTGGGAACGAGCCAATCTTGCAATTCAGTGCAAAGGAAAAGAAGTCCGACTCGTGGAGTACGCTTGGTATGGAAGTGGCGCCAAACGGATTCCATATTCAGTCAAGGGCAACGCTAGCCAAGGTGATAATCCTATTCCCAGCAGTATTTGTGGCAGTTGGAAGTTGTAGTTTTGCACTCCATGATGGTTTTCAAACGTATCTATTAGAGGACATTTTCGCACCATCAAAGTTGTAGCTTTTATGTCTCGAAAAAAAAAAATGGCTTCTCGAAAAAAGATGCTTTTTAATAAGCGGAACGTTTTACTAAGGCATTCTCTTATTAGAGAAAATGTAATGTCGCGTCGAGACAGGTGGTCCTCTTAAAATTACAGGCAAGTTCTTTAATAACGAATGAACTTAATGGCGCGGTTCGGTTCAAACGTCGAATTTTACATGTCCCAAACATAATGCAAATAATTTGCGTTAGCTTCGGCAGGTGTAAAGTTCGACTTTTGTAGAGGGCCTAAGTTTTTTAAAATGAAGTTGACGTAAAAAAGCACCTGTAATGAAAGGTTTAAGTTTTCCGTCTGTGATTAGTCATACTGAGATTTGTGCCACGTGTTTTTTCCATTCACAGCTTTGACAACAAACATGCCGTTTTATTAAACTGAAACCAATCAGAGCCGTGCTTTTGCAGGCTTGGCACGAACTGCATGTTTTGTTCGGAGCATTTTGCACCAGTTTGATGCACGACTGCGACCGAGTAGTTGCCGATTGCGTTTGCTCTCATCTGTTGTAAAAACTCGTAAATAAAATAACCGATAGTTTTGCAAAACTTCCTTAATGCAGCTACTCAGTTCTTAGTGACCCTACTCAGTTCTTAGTGATTACAGTGTATTATTTTTGAGTGGTTTTCTACTTTCGTAAATTGTTATGCATCAGTCAATTCCAGCAGTGCCCATCCCCCCCGGGCCAACCCCCGGGCATTAGCATTTTTTTTAAATGGCAAATTCCCGGGGGTGGGGACATGTAAGTCCGTCAAATGCCCCGGGGTGGGACCAAAATAGAAGGCAAATGCCCCACCCCCGGGATCATCTAGAAAGCAACACTGCTCAAGATTTTAATAATAAATCATAACGAAAAAAGTGTCACTCATCATTATTATCAATGCGCTTCGGTTATTTTATACCTGTGCGTCTCCCCTTCCGTTGTTTATTTGTTTTTTATAATGATACTTTATTAATATCAATAACACGTTCCTTTATTTGATTTTGACATGCACAACTTATAAGTGTTTTATTAAGTAAGCTATATTAAAAGAAATGCTTAAATAATTTCGAAGAACTGAAAATGCATGATCTGTATTTAACAAAGGACCAAAAACATAAAATATTTTTACTAAATTGGTCATCTCGGATAGCTTAAAAATCCATATAGTACGTAGAATTAATTTCACTTGATACCGTATTTAATCAGCAAACGAAGAAATCAATCAGCGAACAGCAACAAAGGAATGGAAGATCATGGACGACCTCAGACTGACTACACCGGAACGTTTTTCTCACCTTGTCAAATGTCCCGGGGTCGTCCCGGGGGTAGGCAAATGCCCGACCCCGGGCAGTGATAAAATTTCAAATGCTCCACCCCCGGGATTAAAACGTGAGCAAATGCCCGACTAATGCCCGGGGGGGATGGGCATCGCTGGAATTGACTGATGCATTATTTTGTGGTTCAACTTTACAGTGATCATCGAAGAGAAAACGTCTGAAGACAACTCCTCGAGATGTCAGCTTAGAATATCCAACACTGGGCACGCAAACATCCGTCCGGATATAACATCGCTAGGTTTCACAAACGACGAATGTAGAACTCTGGCTTCACGTCAACGAGCTACAAACTATCTGTTGTACATGTACACCGACAGAGGGCAACCTCTCCTGAGAGAGAACAGATACAAGAGTTCTAGATCCGTCAAATCAAATCCTGAAAGTTCTTGGCGAGCTAAAAGCGCACCTGAACGAAAAGAAGTTAAACTGGCGACTCTTCTCCGTAAAAACGAGTACTCTTCTAGGTTGTTAAATAAGCGTATCTGCTTCTCTGCTCCAGTTCCTAGAAGAAACGACAAAAGAGAAAGACTGACATCGCCTAGAAGAACAAGCTTTACCGCGCTGCAAACGGAAGCTTCCATCGACGATAATCGTTCGAAGCTTAAATCAAGACCTGTCGCCAGCTGCAAGATTAGAACGCTACTTAATAAATTTACAGCGGGAAGGGTATCTAACGAGCGCGAGCAAAGAAAGAAAGAAGAACTGTCAGGTGGAATTAGACAGCGAAATCATGCCTAAAGGAGTAGTTAGCTTAAAATCAAAGTTTTTACCTCACCCTCCGGTGTATTTATTTGAAAGAGCAGTGAAAGATTCCCCTTTTAATAAACGTATTTAATTTCAGGAGAGTAATTTTTTACGAGCAACCCATCTCTATGCACAGACCGTAAGAAGAGACTTAGTTCTTTTATCACTGGGATAGCTTCAGTCCTTTCTCTGGTCTTTCGCTTGACGCTTGCGTCGTTTGCGTCACCCATGTAAACCGGGATTCGGTGCAAGCCAGAAAAAGTGGTAAGCAAAAAGCGCCCGCCATGATTATAATGGTGGTCAGAGTTTAAGCCGATGCTTTGTCTGTGTATGTTGAGTTGTGTTTTTGCTTATTAGTAGTGATCTTTCGTATGAGCATCTCCACGCTTGTACTTGCGGTTATGCGAGCATCGAGTTCTACTTAGTTTTTAAAACATATTTTAATGCAATCGTAGCTAGAGGTAATGATCAGCTGAATAATGTAAGTGGTTTACGAATTTTTAATGGTGCATGCAAGCAGTGCGCGCTACGTACAAAGTCGCATGCGACAGTCGAAGGCAAAAGTCGCACCATCTAATTAAATTGGCCCTTAGATATTTTTTTTTGTCGTGCGTGACAACCGTAAGAAAGTTGTAACTTTCATTTACACGAAACAACTAGCGTTGAAGGCTATTTGTCAACATGTCGCATGCATTAAAGTTGTACAGTCTGAAGGGCGCCTGTTCCTGTCCCTTTTTGTTAAGCGTTTCGTTCGGTAGGAAAAGAACATGAGAAAGAACTGCCCCACCGGTGACCTATAGACCCTATACCTTCTACTACTGAACTGCAAAACAGACCATTTGTCCCACACTGAAAACGGTTTTGGTGTCTGCTGTGACAACTCTGTACGCCTGCGAGCGGAGGTTTCTTGGTTGCCCTGTGTTCCGGCGGGCATAAGTTATAGTTACTTATCCGTCCGCCGGAACATGACGAACATATTGGAGGGCGACCAAGAAACCTCTGCTCTCAGGGTAACAACTCCCTTATATTTTGCATTCGGGCAATGAGGTTTTCTCCAGTTACCTTCGTCCATGGCCTCCACCTACATTGTCATTGCAAATCAGCAAATACTCTCATGGGTTTTAGCTCGTGAACGATGAGAGGGGAAATGTCCTTTATTTAGCCTTGGCAAGTGATTATAGCAAAGTACTAGTGGGGTCGAGCATTTAAACCTTAGAAACAAATATTTTAAACTGAACATAACAAGTTAAAAATCCCAACTGGCAGGAGGCAGACCAGTTGGCTATTTACAAGTGTGGCAGAGGAGTTGAATCCGGGTCGACCGTGAAACAACTCCCTTTGAGGTCAGAGGATTGACATGAACTCGAGAACCCACTCGGAAAAAATAATCTTTGATGAAAAATTGACAGAAACGAGTTAAAAATCCCAACTGGCAGGAGGCAGACCAGTGTGGCAGAGGAGTTGAATCCGGGTCGACCGTGAAACAACTCCCTTTGAGGTCAGAGGATTGACATGAACTCGAGAACCCACTCGGAAAAAATAATCTTTGATGAAAAATTGACAGAAACGATTATATATTTCTCCGTATGGGTTTTACTAGAATGTTTTGGCGGAATTTTTAATCCACTTGGGAATTTCATGCCACCCCTCCCCGGCAAGGAGATCACGTGACGAAGTGAAAGAAAATATTCTCCGCGCCGGCTTTGTGGCTGGAAACGCAGTTGAAGATCACAAGAATATCACGGGTATGTATTCGTACTGGTTTCTAACTTTCGACCTGTAAAGGCAAAAGACAAGAGGTATATATATTCAAAAGAAACCGGAAAGGCGGAAGAACTGGCGTGATGTAAGACTGTTTGATTCAGAGGCCATCGTGATATTTGTTGTGAAATCTTCGCGCCGTTTCAAATTCGATCGCGATTGAATGAAAGAAGCCCTCAAAATCGCCCTCAAACTGAAGAATCCATTGATTCAAACTAGTGCTTAATAGAGAAATAATTATTGCAATTTTTATTGGGTTTCTGGAACAATCACGCCGCATTGCAATATGAAAAGAGTACAGAGCTTCGAAGAGAGAGCAAACTTGCTCCGCTCGGAAGATCGACGCTACAAGTCGCTTGGCTCCGTTTACCAGAACAAATGCAAGGTCTACAAACGGCGTTGGTACATTTTGGTTGTTTTCTCGATCGTTGCTTCCCTAAACAATTTAATCTGGAATACATGGGGACCGATACAGGGCACCTCCCAAGTGGTCTTTGATTGGGACAGTACAACCATTACGCTTCTTGCCGACTGGGGCCCGATTTCATTTGTTGTCGCAGTTGTGCCGATGTGTTGGCTAATGGACGTGAAAGGTAAGCTAAATGCAGCTTATTTAGTGCGGTTTCTGAAACTAGTTCCTGTGGTTTTGCTGCGATTTCAAAATAAATTTTTGTGATTTTGCGCTACGTCCGAGGTCTCAATCTCGATTTTCCGAATTGGTAAGGTCAAGGTCTGTAGGATCATGTGTAAAACACGTGCAATTTTCAGTGAGGAAATGTTTTCGTTCTCTGCAAAGATTGTATTCGTGCTATGGTTGTCGTACATGCTCTGTTATGCTAAATCTTGTATAACTGTTTCACATATTAGCATAAAAAAATTGTCAGTTAATTTTGGTTTGTAGTCTTTGTAGCACGAACTGCTTGTAAGCCTTACTCCATGCACACTTGACCCCCCGGGGGGGGGGGATACTCGGGCCGGGATACTCCCTATAACGGGCTGTATGGGGAGGCTCTGTCCAAAAGGGGTACCTTTTTTAAGCTTGTAGTAATCTATCAACTTTATTGGTCTCAAAATTTACAATAACAATTAAAAAAAAAAAAAAAAAAAAAAAAGGACCAAAAAGGAATTGCGCGAACAGGAAAATAATGTTACCCATGCGAGGCGCAACCCTAAAAAACTAGTATGGTGATAAAAATCTTAAATAAAAAAAAAATACAATAAATCTAATTAATTACTTATAGTTAAAAATTATAGTTAAAAATCTAATTATTACCAAAGGGTAAGGACAATTGTCATTTTAGTATATGTAAGAAGCACAAAATCGGCTGCAAAGTGGAAGAGATGGCAGCTAAAGCAAAGTATACGAAATGGTGCCAATTTTTGGCAGAAATGACTACGCAAAACACATAAAAGCTTGCACCTTTTGAGCAACCGAAACAGAGTGACTGAAAGCATGGGAAAAATGTGGCAATTATAGGAAATGCTCTTGTTTTGGCTTATCCATGAGGTATAAGAATAATTGCCAATATTCTGTAATTAAAATTTTTTATTTTCCTTGTTTTGTTGATCCGCAGGCTTACGGATAGCTGTTTTGGTTGCTGTTTTTTGTGAGTTCATTGGAGCTGGCCTCCGCTGTATACCATTGAGCAATCTTACTCTGGAAACCTGGTTCATTCATTGTGGTCAGTTTATAACAGGAATTGGAGGCCCAATCGCCATGGCAGCAGCGCCAATGGTTTCTGCGGCGTGGTTTCCTCCTGAGCAACGGACTACTGCTACGGCCATCTCTTCTCTGGCTTGTTATAGTGGAACAGCATTGTCATTTGTCATTGGACCTCTTTTGGTTCCTGATGTGCTTAGTTATGTCAATCAAACTGAATTACATAATGCAACCACAGATGGGCATATCTCTTTCGTAGAACTGAGGGGATATTTTAACCAAACAGAGAGAGAATTCTTCAAAGGCAAAATAATGAATCTCATGTACATTGAGTTGGCCATCACTACTGCTACAATGATCTGCGTCATTGCCCACTTTCCTGAGAAACCTAAACTGCCTCCCAGTGTTACTGCTGCCATTGGACGCTTGGAGTTCAAAGTTGGTGCCAAGAGTTTGTTGAAAAATGCACAGTTTTGGCTGCTGGTGTTCATTTACGGGATCGGTACAGGTGTTTATGGTGGGTGGTGTTCCATATTAGATTTGAACCTGTCCCAGTTCAATATTTCACAGAAGACTGCTGGTTGGTTAGGATTTGGAGCTGTGGTCGCTGGATCCGTCTCAGGAATTTCCTTGTCAATGTAAGTACTTGTATAACACCAAAATGCATTTGAACTTTCCAGAGCAGTCAGTTGTCCTTGGGGCAAAAGTCAGCTGGCTGATAGCCCGCATAGCAGGCGTAAGCACGCGCGCTCCCCTCTCCCTTTCCCGCTTACGCCTGCTATTCAGGCTACTGGCTGTAGGAGCCACAAGTTAAGGTTTTTATGAACTGAGCAGAGTTATCATTAAGTTTCTAAGCACAAAGCTAGGTTTCTTAACCCTTTAAACCCCGGCATCATTATTTAAATTCTCCTTACTGGTCTCCATACATTTCAGGGGGTACTAATTGGGAGAACTTGTTAAGACATCAAGACTATTCATCTTTGGTGATCATTTCCTAATTCTCATGACCTTAATGTGTTATAATGCAGTGTTCCAGTTAAGTTTTTTACGTAAGGGGTCATGAAAACCATCCGAGGGGTCACCAACTTGGCGGGCAGTGGCCTTGTTAGGGCGGTAACTCGTGTCTCAACTGGGACGCCTTAAAATTTTATTTATTAAATTTCTGCTTTATCTTTATTGCACGCTGAAAGAAAGCCCGAGTTCCTAAAAACAAAAACAAAACCATGCAAAAGGACCACTAGTCAGCACGTGTCCACTATTTGGAACAAGTCAGCTACGGCATGAACAAATAGTTGACGTTTGTTGTATTATCAATGAACTGACGGTATAGAGAAACACAAAAAGGATACGACTAACACTATGAACAAAATTACAGGTGAAAAAAATTTTTTTTTGATTAAAATTGTACCAACCAATTCGTTATGAAGAAACGTTGAAAAGAGTACGGAGAAAAGTACAGAAGACAAGACTAACACAGTACGAACAAACTGATGGATGGAGAAACATTAAAGAGACAAGATTAATATACGAACGACTCCTATCTTACCCAGAGAAACGTGAAAAAGACATGACTAAAATCGTGTTCGGAGACCGAACATTGAAATTGCAAGACTAACTCTGCACGAGTGAACTAGCATACGAAGAAATGTTGAAGAGACAAGACTAACACTGTACGGACTAGCATATGGGGAAATATTGCAAAGACAAACTAACATTGTACGAAGGAACTAGCCGAGGGAGAAACGTTGGAAAGACTAATACTGTACGAACGAACTAGCTGTTACAGTGAAACGTAACTACGAGACTAACACTGGATGAACGAACTAACATATGCAAACACATAAAGGAGACAAGATGAGCACTGTAAGAAAGAATCAACGTGCACAGAAATGTTTAAAAGACAAACCTAACATTGTAAGAATGGTATTAGGTGCGAACCGTACGTAGCGTACGGAGAAAGGTTGAAAAGACAATTAACACTAACAACGTATGAACGAACGAGCGTACAGTGAAGGGGTGTAAAAAGACAGGACTAACACAGTGCAAATGAACTGACGTAAGGAAAAACGTTAAAAAGACAAAACTAACACTGTACAAAGGAAAAAGGTTCAAGAAAGCTTGTGCATTTTTGTTGAAAAGCAGACAGCTCTCAAAGTGGGGTAGATGGGTCTTCAGCTACCTGCTGTCTCTGAGTAAGAACCTGTCTGAGTCTGAGTGAAGATGATTTTGCCTGGCTGCTTTAAGCATTGTAAACAATCTTTTTCTCGTGAAGAAAATAGAAAAAAAATGCCCACCTGTGAAAAAAAAAACTTCCAAAATAAATAAATAAATAAATAAAATGAAACCCTTGCTGAGAACATTGACATGTTATCAACAAGAAGGTGTCATTCTCTTGAGGGGGTAACAAAATTTTGTAATTTCGCTCAGAGGAACTGGCCTTTATATGATATGTGTGTTTTGCTCCTGTAAGTCACAAACGCACTAAAGTAACATCCCACCCAAAAGTAGCTAATGTAAATGGCTGCTGGATCTGAATGTAACGACCCTCGTTATGGTAACAAGTTAACCATTCTTCTGTCTAGAATGAAGAGAAGTTGTTGTAACCATAAGCAGACTGGTTGTTATGTTAAATTTCTTTATCTGAAAGACATAATTTAATATTTCCATAATGTTTTGGTTTTCAGATTTGCGGATCATTTTGCACGTTACATGAAGTTGATTGTCATAGCACTTCTGTCTGGTGCCACAGCATCACTGACAATATTCACTCTGATTTGTGCTGGCATTCTTCCATACTCGAAAGCTCTCCTGTACCTCACTAGCATCTTGGGAGGGTTCTTCGTCAATGGATCCATCCCGTTATTCTTTGAATTAGCCGTGGAATCTACATATCCTGTCGCTGAGGGAATCACATCAGGATTTCTAACCTTCTCTAACAATTTCTTGCAAATTGTGTTTTACATCTTCCCAATGATTCCAAATTTTGGACTGAGGTGGATCAACTGGGCAACATTTGCGACAACTGCCCTCTGCATTCCTTTGTTGATGGCGTGGCAGCAGAGGCGATACCGCTCCACTGTTGACGAGAAGCCAGACACCTATGTTCCAGCACCACATAATCGGGAAATGGACAGTGAGGCTAACTATGGTAGTACAATTATAACAGCTAGCAGTAATGCGAATGGTTTTCTTCCAAGTCCTTCTATACAAACAAAGAAATATAACTCTGGTATTGAGGCCCCCAAGGCATAATAATTAAGTATATTGTTGGTAAACTTTGAATGTCAAAAAGGGGAACATATTCCATGTTTTGCTGAAATTGTATTTTTATTTTTTAAGTGTCATGGTCCTAAAAATGACAGGAAAGGGATCTACACCTGTAGAACACTAATGCAGTCACACCAGCTTGACTGACAGCCACTCATACATACACCTCACTATTTTGGACAGTTTTTTCTTACCAGCCCAGACATTTTCGTTACAATTATAACTGCACTTCTTTTCGTATCGTATTTCTTAGCGCCTATTCTAAATAAATATGACCTTATTAATTTTGCCAGGGTAAAACTTAACCCTCTTGGACGCATTCCTTTGCTTTGCATTGCTTTTTGATCAGCCTTTGTTGGTTCACACTGGGATTATGATGATGTGAGGACATGGTCAAGCAAACAAAAACACCATGTCAATGTTACACATGTATTTTTGCTGTTTGAACTAGGCAATATAAGGGAAATGGTCAAAACTATTGTACTCAGACAGGACCCACCACTCTGCAAAAAGACAGGTGGTCTCTTTATGTGCCCAGCCTAGAACAAATTTGGGTAAGCGCACCTTCTCGTATTCCGCCACTGTTCTCTTTAATGCCCTTGAGGTGGATTTAAAGATACTTGCTGCGCATCCCCTTGCCTCGCCTAGCGCTTTGTCTTCCTTTTCGTTTCCGCTAAAGCATAAACTTCGTGGCCTTTTCCTGCAAAACCTCAATACTGTCTCCCATCTTGAGGAGCTTTGTTGCCATGAATGCCGCTTTCTTCTTAAATGTCGCTGTTTTTTTTAGTATGTGACTACTTCATGTTTCTTAGCTTATTACTTCTCTTACTTATAGTTTAGCTTTGATTATCTGTTATTTTGTAATGTTTAATGTTTATTTTGAGTGCCATATGTTAGAAAACTGTAAAAGGTTAATATGTTCACCCTCTTTAAATAAAGTGTATTGTATTGTATTGTATTGTATTGTGCCCCCTTCTCCCACCTTAAAAGATGGTGTCTTGTTTGTATAGCCCCTACTCTATCAGGAGTAGAAACTAAAGAAAAGATGCAAACCTTGCTAATATGAAACCTAATATGAAAGTCTCAACTCAAATTTTCAGGGCAATAAATTTTGTCCATTTGGCTAATCAGACAGGTGGTATCTTGCATAGCCCCCCTACCCCTACACAAGGTGGGGCCTCATCGAGTACACTTGTTATGACCACTTCCCTAATTGGAATGTTATGGCAAAGACATAACAGCATAAGAATAAAGCTGACTTTGTTTTATGTTGTTATGACTGGGTCATTATATGTATGTACAAAGCAAGTGCGAATCAGGCTTGATCTTTGATGCATATCCTAGATTAATAACCTTGTCATGCTCTTGTGTTGACAAGAGAATGAAATAACAAACTGGAAATTTAAGATAAGTGCTGGGCATTCTAGGAAATATTGTAACATCATGACATTTTGATGTTTTATATTTTTTTCAATTTATGATGAGGAAATGACAGCATTTTTGAAATATTTGTCATCATGGACAGCAATGGCTGGGTCCCCTTGCCTGCTGGAGTAGGTCATTGTAAAGTAATTGGCAAATAATCGACTATGTTGGGGAAAAATAGCCAGCTGTTGGGATATTTGAAGGGGGCTGAATATAACATTGATTAATATTTCACTAATATATTTTTAGGATTTGTGATGTAGATTCTGCTGCCACAGTTTAAAATTTTTGGATTCTTGTTAATATTAAAAAAAAATGACCCTCTTTTTAATATGAAATTCATTTTGGTCTTGTTCTACTGTAAGTTGTACTGTACCTCACATAAGTTGTAGTTTTAATCATGTTAATTATATTAAGGGATATTTGAATAATGCGTGTGGTTTTTATATTTATATTAATGTTTTTAAAATTAAATGCAATAATAATATTTCATACAATTTTGCTACTTTTTATTCTGCTATTTGCTAAGTTTCTTTGTTAATTAAATTTAAATAATAATATTACAGTGATAATTCAGGGAACTTTCTGTAGCTTTTACAGTTTTATAGTTTAAACTCTTAAATTGATATGTAATAAAATGCACCTTGTTCAATAGTTTTTACAGATAGTACATGCTGATATTTTATGAGTTGTGTAGTATTTTTCTCTAACCCCCACAAGGGGGAGGAAAAATGTGAGTAATTTTAAAACATCAAACATTGAATAAGGCATTAATTTTATTAAACATTCCACTTCATTTTTCATGTGATATAGCTTGAACTTTCAGCTGTAAACCTGTCTACAGTATAACATTAATGTGAGTTATTTTGCAAGTTCGTTTGTCCATATGTGGTAACTTCAAATTTTCATCCATTGTGAATTAGACCATTACTGTAATATTTATATTTTACATTCTAACTACTGTTTTACAATATATTGCAGCTCTGTGTATTTATAGAGATTTAGCTTGTGATCAAGCCTAATTTTATGCAGCACTCTTATTTTAAATACTTATATGTGAATTGACATATCTGCAGGAATGGCTTTCCAAACAAAGCAAAAATGGTGTCTGATCACAGGTTAATTTTGAATGTTTGTAATTATAGTTCTGGGCCTGGATAATTTGTTTAAAAGCCTGTTAGCATAATCCAAAGCAATCGACCCTTCAAAGGTCTTTTTTTCAACTTTTGACAAGGACCAGTGAGCAAAATGTATCAACACTGCTAGAAAGAGCACCTTAAATTAGTAAACTTTCTGAGTTTGAGAGTGATATGTCAGAAACGAGCAAAGACATAGCTCTGCAAAGTCGCGAACTTGTACAGGCATTTATATGGTGGGGCACAAACTTGCCCCCCCCCACCATACAAACGTCTATAAAATTTTGTGACTTTGTTGAGCCATATCTTTGTTAGTGATCATCTCATCACTCCCAAACTTGGCAATCTTACTGATTTTAAGGCGCTCTTTCCAGTGGTTTTGATGAATTTTTGCTAATTGGTCCATGTGAAAAGTTGAAAAAACCTTGGAAGGTCTCTTATTCCTCTAGTCTTTGAGTTAAAAAGCAAAACATTGAAGGACAATATTAAAGCAAAATTGAAAAAAAAAACACCTTAGATGGCTCTGTGACAACCTCGTCCCTAGGGTCTTCTCCTCGATCAAAATGGCGGTCGGAGAAACCCCTGGCCAAGGCTGCTGAAATACTCCACGAATCGTGGAGTATTTTGTCACATGACAGATAACGAAATAGCTTTTTCGGAGGTTGTTTCCAGCGTCGGGCGGCCCTGTTTGTTTTCTGCAATCGGAAACCTTTATTCAAACAAAACGAAGACATTTCATTGTGTTTGCGTGACGAAATTCTAACGAACTTTTGGAGCCACTTTGGCAGCCTTGGCCAGGGGTTTCTCCGACCGCCATTTTGAATGAGGAGAAGGCCCTGGGGACGAGGTTGACTCTGTGATTACAGTGCATCTTGTTGGTACATTGAACAACAGGTTAAGTTATCAATAATTGTGGGAGTGATAATACAAAATATATATAATATCTTTAAAAAAAATAGAATAAAGATAAAAAAATGAGTCAAGAACTGAACCGAGTGATTTTACTGAACCCTATGTTGTAGAGTAATAATGCACTTATTGACTGATCAGGAGTGGGAGGACTGGAAACTAGGATTCTTGAGGAACAAGAACTGAGATTTCCCTAGCCTGAGAAAGCAGCCAACATTTCACAAGGTCGCCACTTGAGCCCTCGCATAACGACGTCCGAGTAACAATCGCAGAAATTCCATACTGATGACGTGTCACTATCGAGATCTTGGTAGTGCTTCTGATTGGTTGGAATTTTCTTACAACCAATCAGAAGCACTACCAAGATCTGGGTAGTGTCACGTCACCAGTATGGAATATCTGCGCGTGTTACTCAGACGTCGTTTTGTGAGGGCTCAAGTGGCGACTTTGTGAAACGTCGGCTGTTTCTCAGGCTAAGATTTCCCAGAGGTCATGCATTCTTTTTATTGACATGATTTTGTTACACACCACCTGTACGAAAATACTTCTGTTGATGCCCATTCCAAGACCTGTTGCCATAAAAAACTAGCCTGTGTAAAGGCTCTGTGACGGGGAAATAGCCGGAGAAAAAAAATAGCAAGGGAAGAAAATGTGCTTGCTTCAGTCACCGATTATTTTTGTGTTATTTACCCCACCACAGAGCCTGCTCACAGGCTATCAAAAACCCACTTTAAAGGGAAACCACATTCCTGGCAGTTGCCCATTACGTCAAGAATGTCAATGTTCTTTTTGTGTCAGTTTTAAGCAAAAGTAATACACTAATTCTTCAAATTGAAGCTCTCAGGTCAAGAAATAACTGCACAACAATGTTCCTTACAGGAAAACCAGCCTGTGTGCCAACGTTCAGCTAAAAATAGCAGCAATTAAGATTTTCAACCTGCAATCATCACTTACGCCCTTTTTCCACCGGGCCCTTCAAATGTCAAATTGTGTGCACAGTACATGTAATGCGATGTGTGGGGAAATGGATGTCTTTCCTGACCGGCCAACATCAGACCACTAAGCCCTTCACAGCTTATGACTTTGCTTTGTACTTTCTTTTTTGCCTGTTTTTTCTTTTCTTTTTTCCTTTGTTTTCAGCAGAGCTGTAGAGTGGTATGATGTTAGACTTACATTATCATAATATTACTCTGTGTTTGTTTTCTTTTGACGATAATTTTTAGACCTCTTATCATTTCTTTGAGATTATATTATTAATCAACCTTGATGAAGGGCTACAAAATAAAAAAAAAGTTTATTTGATTGGTCATTATTTCTCAAGCCTCCGGTACTAGCAATTTCTCTTGCATGCTTTCACAGAGAAGTTATAAGCACAGGACCACCAAGCAGAATATTTGAATATTATTAAAAATGGCGTTTCAAAATGAGACTTTATATGGGATTTCGAACCGAACATTTTGAGCAATACATAACAGCGAACTAACTGAATAAAGTTCATTAAACATTACATAGTGTTGTTTGCTATCCTTACAAGGCATTTTGGCTTTACCTCGGTGTAAGAACCTGTGAAACTCACGGATGACGTAAAATAAAAGAAACAAAACATGTTAAACAAAAGCGTACAGCAAAACAATAACGAACAAACAAAGAAAATTTTGTCAGGTTCTTACACCGAGGTAAACCCGGCATTTTGAGCAATTTTAGGTCCATTTACTTTACTGTGTATTAGTACATGTATAATACAATGGCAAGCATTTTAAAAATTCCCTAATTGCAACAAAGATTTGAAATGTTCATTTTTTGTTTAAAAAACCCTGTCAAATCAATTATCCAATGCGCGATGGAGAATATTTTTAAAAAAAGTCACCCCTCAATTCAGTCCAGCGAAGTTTGAGACGTTTTGTGATTTTTACACAACGTATGCGATGTGACTGGTTTCTGACTGGTGATTGGTGTGAATTGGTCACATGATCAACTGGAGTCGGCCATTTCAAATGTTCGTTGGAGATGCAGCGAACAAGTCGTTACTAAAAATTTATTTTGCA
Organism: Siderastrea radians; assembly: GCA_964017195.1. Classification (NCBI taxonomy): domain Eukaryota; kingdom Metazoa; phylum Cnidaria; class Anthozoa; order Scleractinia; family Rhizangiidae; genus Siderastrea; species Siderastrea radians. Next base: position 6,028,820 of record OZ024891.1, on the reverse strand, counting down.
GCACGATTGTGAAAAAGTACAAGCTGCTTTTGTACAGTAACTCGATTATTTGAAAACTGCACGATAAACCATGGCGGATGACGCCGAAATAACGAAACTGCCTCTGGAAGATCGCTTGAGCCATAAGGTAAAATGTTTCGCGCCGCAAGATTTTGGAAGTGGCACGAAAACATCGATTGCCTCAGTTCAACAAGTTTCGTATCTGATATTTTCGTTGTCTAGGTATGGAAAGCAAGGTTAAGTGGTTACGAAGAATTGGTGAAACTTTACAAACGGATAGACGATGAGAGTAGCAATGAATTTAACAAGTACCTTGGGATGCTCAAGAAATTTGTCGTTGACAATAATGCTGTTGCTCAAGATAAAGGCTTGGAGGCCGTACTGGCTTTTTTGGAGGCTGCTTCTCCTTCGATTTCTGGAAGGTTAGTTCTTTAATCTTTCCATTTTATAAATTAGGTTTCTCCCTAATTCAACGACATGAACATTTTTTCACGGAGGTGGGATTGTCTTGGAATCAACGGTTTATTTTGTGAACGATCTACAACGAGAACTTAAAAGTGTTTTAAAGCTTCGTAGACCCTGGCGAAATTTAGCGCTGTGGAGACGTCAAATTAAAGTTTAGCCTTAATTTTAGTAGTTACTTACTCGTGTGAATGTTTAGAAAATGATTTCGTGTTTTCTCAGTTATAACTGTTTATATTGGTCTGTTAGCAAATCTATAATTAATGAATAAATTCGATATGTTTTAATTTGGTGCCTGTATTTGCATTAAGATTAATCAATTGGTCCTTTATAACTGTCAGGGCCGTTTCAAATTAGCACAAGAGGTATAGGAGAGTCTCTTTCAGCTAAAATGCATGACACCAGTGATACACTGGGTGATTAATACACTCCCCAGTAAAAGTGATTGTCAATTTTTGGTTGCGACTGTAGGAACAGGCACACTTGGTGATTGCTGACAAATTTTGATAGCTTGTTGCAACGATTAAAATTGCTGGCGAAAACTGTTGTGGAGGGTACACCTGGCAAATTTTTGCCAATCGTCGCCAATCACCAAAAAAGCACATAAAATTGTTGAATGTGTCATTGGCTTAAATCCCCATCTACATGAGCAGTTTTCCTCTTCAGTTGAGGCCCAGTGCATCTGGCAATCAAATCCTTTGTTCTTACTGCATTGTCAAGTGATCATTCAGTGGCCAAGCCAATACCGGTTACTTGTTATAATTTGGTATCAATCAGCATAAGCATTGACTGATTGCTTTTTCCATCATTGGTTGCCTCCGATTGGTTACACTGTTCAGTAACAGTAAAGGTGACCCAAAATGTCACTTAGGACGTTTTTACCTGGAGTCCTTCACTGTGCATTCTAATTCCATATACTTCTAAAACCACCGATCCCTACAATGGGACCAAATTTTGCATCACTGCCCTACCTACTTTCATTGACAAATTTGAGCCTTTCAGTTTCCCGAGGCTCATGTTGATGGCAGACTAGGAGCTATTTCCTTCATAAGTGGTGGATAACACGTAAGTTGAAAGAGGGAGAAGAGCTTTTAAGTTTGACTTGTGAAGGAAAATCTTACAGAGGTCCTCACTATTTTGTATTTGCCTCTTTCCGTAAATCAGCCATTCATCGTTTGAAAGAACTTTTGTGCTGATGAGTCATTCTACCATGCACCGGAGGCAGTTTAAGTTTGAGCAAGTGGAACACTTCCGTATTGCTGTGCATCATGTGAGCCTCGGGAAACTCTGGAATCTCTCAATGAAGGGGGTGCAGGGTGGTGGTGCAAAAATCAGGTCCCATTCACCAAGTCAGTAGTTTTCCTGTTGTCAAATTTTTGTTATTAAATTGGAATTTTAGGGTTGCTGGAGATGTTGTTGCTGGTGTGGTTACCAAGTGTTTAAATGCCAGACCCAAAACGAAAGAGAAAGGAATTGACATCATTTTAATGTACATTGAGGTTGAGAAACAAGATGTGGTTCAGGTAAGTGGAGAAATAAACAAAATGGTAAACATGCCTACGTGCCTGTAAGAGTTTGCAGTAAAGCTTTTGGAATCAATTAATTTTTGCTCAAATGATGTGCTGTTCCCTGCTCTGTGCTAGTCTGTTTTGCAGTGAGAATGAATATAAAGATTCCTATTTTCTGTGATAAGCTGTGTTTGTAGCTGTTTGTGTTATTCAAACAGGAGGAGGTTTTAAAGGGACTTGAGAACAAACAACCCAAAATTGTTGCGGCTTGCACTAATGTGCTTCGGCAGGCTATCAGGTAGGTCCAGGAATGTGTCTGTTTGAATCTTTATATGAGACTTTTTATAAGTAATTACTAATGACGTGTTATGCTGCCAGTATAAAATACAAGGATGACCAGCAAATATCTGAGAATACAGTTCCAGAGTAGGAACCACACAAATTGAGCTGAAAATAATTATCAACCATACCAGTCACAAGTTGCAAAAATGACCTTTTGAACATGTTGAACTTGTGCTCCCTAGTTTCTTAAGAGGTCCACTAAGATACCGGTACCTGCTGGAAGCGTAAAACCCAAACTATTTTGTGGATTCTATCACTCAGTTAATATATCTTGATTTTCCCCCAACAGTGAATTTGGTGGGAAAGTGTTTAGTCTCAAACCGATTGTCAAAGTTATGCCCAAACTGTTTGATCACAGTGACAAAACAGTGAGAGAAGAGGTAAGCTACGCAGTCAATAGGGAACTTGATAAGCAAACACGACAGCGATGGCTGACAAGAACGTCACAAAGCAAAAGGTTTAATTAGCAAAACAATGACTCTGCACGTGCGATACAGATTTTGGTTCATTTCTTTGCCATCCTCTGCAAAACAACAACGTGAAATGGCCAAATTCAAAGTTACATGTAGAACGTGAACACACGACAGTGAATTTTCTTTTTTCTACCTGAACTGTAACACGGTCCTTACAGAGTTTTCTCCCGGATTGTTCTGCTACATTAGACAGATTGAATGGGATGAAGCTATCACAAAGAAGTTTGAAATATTTGGAAGTCATTTTTAAAGTGACGTTTTCCTTGGCGTTGCCTTTGTGGTTGCTTAAACTCCCTAATAGTGCAACATCAATACAGTAAAGACCGACATATAAGAACCTAGTGGGTTAAGAACCTACAGCCTCTAATTTGGTATTTAAATACCCAGAAATATAAGAACCTGTTTAGCCTGGCAAAGAAAAACAGGTTCTTACATGAAAGAATCAATTGAATGATGATGGTCAAAATATGGGACTATAATACACTGTACATGAATTAACAATTAACACTGCTAGATCAGTGTCGTTAAAGCATGTAGTCCTTATAAGCATAATTTTGATTAAGGATGTTGCAGGGCCACACCCATCTTGTGGTTTATTTTTTGGTCAACAACAATTAAATCTCCCTTTAAGAAGTTAAGAACATATTTAAGAACCTAATTAGCCTGAATTGTCCGTAACTACCCCAAAATATAAGAACCTGTTTAGCCTGACTTCAAAAAATCTAGGTTCTTATTTGTGGGTCTTTACTGTATCATCATTTATGCTGCAAACTACAATTTTTTGACTGTGTTTGATTAATATTTGCAGGCCAAACTTCTTGCAATTGAAATATACAAATGGATAAGAGATATCCTCAAGACACAGCTACAGAATATAAAGCCTGTTCAGGTTTGTGCTCCTGTTTAAAATGTTATTTAAACACAGCATGTCATGAGCATGGTCATGGAAGGTTATGGGTTTTCCAGGGCTTGAAATTTACGGTCGCAAATGTGCAATTTGCGACTGGTTTGAGGACATTTGCTCCTAAAAAAATAACTTAGGAGCAAATTTGCTCCTTCAAATTTTGGCCCATTTTCATAATAAATACATTTTCTGCACCTTGTTAGACAAAATGTACTCCCAAAATTTTGGACCTAGGAGCAGAATTGCTCCTGGGAAAAAAAAAATTTATTTCGCAGCCTGGGGTTTTCCCCATCAGGAACGCAGATTTTTTCTTGTCCCACGACTGTGACTTGCTGAAAACTTTTATTTTCTACAGCAAACACAGCAATGAGAGGTTGAAGACAGTTGTAGTTCGTAATTATGTTCATTGTTTTTATTTGTATACGTATCCAAAGAAAATTACAACCATTATTAATAATATTTATTGCTCATTAACTCACTATTAATAACTAGTTTGATATGGGGACTTTTTTCTTCAGCAAGAAGTCAATAATTGAAATAACATTGCAGCTGAGAGAATTGTTCCAAAATTGTATAACGTGGTTTGCTTTCTCCCAGCAAATAACAGTACATCGCAACTGGGGAAATATTTCTGCATTACTAAATACTTCCAACTGTAAAGAATGCAAAAGGTGTGATTGTGACGTTTGGTCACTTTAACATTCCTGAATGTTAAATTGTTGTAAACTTGGGTGAGGTTTCCTTTCTCCTTATGTGTGTTATGTTAATTTAATGTTTAATGCCATCAACAAGGAAGAGAACGGCTAGATATGAAAGACATACTGTCTAATTATTTGTAATTGCAGTCATTGTTTGAAGGTCAGATTTGAATTATCGTCCCTTTTAAAACAAATGCTTAAATATCAATTATCATGGAAAATTGAAGAAAAGATGATCATAATGTTGACATTGATCAATATGGACATCAATATGTGCATTTTGTTTGCAAGGTTCTAGTTATTCATGCATTATTGATTGCAAAATTAAATATTGGTTATTTTTTCTTGTGAATCGCTGGCCTCAATGACATTTAATACACCATTTAATTAATAATTAAGTGACTTCAGGAAAAATGTGTTAAGTTGGGTGTACTGCCAAACCTCAGATTTTATAATCAGCTGTTCGCAAAAGAGAAGTTTTGATTTAATGAATAAGAAATCATGGTTAATGTCATGGAGTAACTGAGACAAATGAGTTTTATTTCTGAAGTCAGGATAATATCTGGGACAGTTGTGTTATACAAGAAAACTGCTGAATCCTGTTCTAAATTGGCTGTATTCCTTTCTTCAAAAGTGGAGGAATTTTAACATTTTATCCAAGGAGGAGGAATTTTGTTGAAATTTATTTTGATTAACATTTTTGTAAATCTGGTTTGTGCACCCAGTCATGGAAATTATCATTGGAAGTGTGCTTTTCAAGGCTTTTATGAAGGGAAGTTCAACTCAAAATTCATCTTGCAATGCTAAGTTGACAATTAACAAGCCTAAAATTTCATCTGTGCTTGGGGATTTCTCTTCTGAGAAAGCACGTCACAACTGTCCTGGTACGCCTATAGAAAGGCTTTCTCTCAAAACCACGGTAATACTGATAATGATGTTTTTCCTTCCAAAAATTTGTACATGTACTTGCAAAATTTCCATTCCACATGTTCTAGTACATGTAAACTAGTTATTTTTCTTCCTTAAGTGAGTTAATCTGTTTCAAAGTTCTCACTGATCAGTACAATTTAACACAAACTCTTTCCAGTCTATTTAAATTAATGTACATGGGAGCAGCCATGTTGAATTTGAAAAAGCAAAATTATGCTTTTTTCTGTTGATACCAAAAACAACATACCTAGTACATACTTGTACATGTGGTCCTGTCAAATGAATTTTTTAATGTTTCATTCAACAGTGAGGGTTACTGCAAGTTGAGAGGGGGTAATCAGAGAAATTCACCTACTTTGTCAAACTATTTAATCTGAGTTTGCCTCCTGCCTAAGACTGTTTCATGCATGTAGTAACAGGATTGGAAGTTAATTTTTGACGGCACTCACCATATGGGTGAGTGACTTTAAGAATGTCACCAAAAAATTCACAATTTGTACTCATCCAGGAATTTGTACTCGCCTAGGCAAGTGGAGAGTGCTAATTTCCTTCCCTGCATTAAACCCCTGCCATTGTGAACATCATCATCATCATCATAATAATAATAACAATGATGATGATGATGATGATGATGATGATGATGATGATGATGATGATGATGATGATGATGATGATAATAATAATAATAATAATATTAAGTTAATTCACCACTCCCTGTGAGGGGCTTTTCAGGGACAATGAAAGAAATACAATCAGAATAATGAGTTTCAGTTCGTGTTAGTGGGGGACTTGGGATAGGTACAGTGATTTCGTTATCCCTGTATCCTGGATCTCAGATGCAAAGAAATCCTGGTAGGTGCAAAATAATTTATGACATACATTCTTCAGGACGTGCCATGATCAATTGAATATCCCATTTGTGTAATTTAGAATCTATAACACAACTTACCTCAAAAGAAAATATCAGTTGGCTCTAAAATATATCCAGAAGTAATTTCTGCGGGAAAAATGTAAGCCTTTACTTGTGTTACTCTTTGGTTTTGGTCTGCAGGGGTTTCAGTAAAATTTTAAGTAGGCAGCTGGTTTGAGTAGAGTAGCCGACTGTATCATCAATTTAGGGAAAATAGTAGCCGACATCTTTGAGTGAATTTGCAGACGCTTTTCGTCAGTCGTCGGTGCTTTTTTATTGAAAGCACTGGGTCTGGGTCTCATTATTTTTCTTAGGGTGTGTCCCACGGATTCACTAATGGCAAAATGTAATAAAATCCCTGTAGGCATGGGTTTGAGATAGCAGGGGCTGCTGTATGTAATAATTCTTCTTTGCTTCTGTGTTTTACAGTTGAAGGAACTGGAAGAAGAATGGGGGAAACTTCCACCTGCCCCGCCCGCTCCCACCAGATTCACGAGAAGCCAGCAGGCAAAAATGACAGAAGGTGCAGCAGTTGCACCTGCACCTAGTGCTGGAGGTGAATCGGCTATGGATGAAGGTGTGCTACAGTATTTAGAATTTGCAATGTTTAACTTATTTCTTGAGCACCCATCATCACAAATTTTTGTTGAATGGCTTGTTTTACAGCTTTTCATTGAGAGGCCCTACTGTAATGGCATCCACAGTCAACTCACAGCACATTTAACTCTTTAATAGTATTAGGTAAAACCTGCATGACAGATATGTAAAAACGTTTGCTCGAATAGATTATGTGCAAAACATTTAACAAGAAAACCTTAATTCAATCTACATTTGTCAAATTATACGTACATTGTTGCTTGTCATGCTGATCGATGCCATCCTTATTCAGTCCTAACAAACTTGAAACAAACCTTAAAACACGGTTCGGGGTGCAGAAAACATTTTCGCAAAAAAAGCAGCACCGTTTTCAGAAAAAAAGCATGTGTTCCCGTCACCCCGTGAGGGATGATGGGTAAAAACAATGTTCAGCGGTACTCTATACTAAATTGCAGTGAATAAAAGGCTACGTTCCCAGCACACCTATCAATATTATTCATCATTTTGGAACACAAGCTTTTAATCAGAAGGTAATCTGGAATTTCCATGTTTGATCAGGTTGTGAAGAAAATTGTGGAAACATTGATCACTGAGACTTTCAAACTTTCAAAGTGGAAAGTACCTGGTTATTGCTAATGATGACAATATGTCTTCACACCTTAGGCAGACATTGCTCTGTCTCCTAAAATGTGATTTTAATCAATGTGGCTCACACCTGTACACACTACACATTCGTTCAAGATGATAAAAGGGTAAATGTCACTCTCTAAAAATTGTGCTGCTGCCTTGTTGGGGGAGGGAAACACTTCACTTTGATATCAGTTGAGTTGAGGTAAACTGGCCACTCTAAAGATATAAGTTTCAAGGCAGCATTAGCATAAAAGTCTTGGCCATTGTAACTCTTTCTGGTGGTCAGTTAACCTTACATCAAAACAGTCAATATCAAGTTAGACTTTGTCACTTCCTGTATCATTTATTGTTCTCAATAATTGTTCTAAAAGGTGTGTTGTGAGATGATTTGTAATGCCAGTGTAGGCAGAGCAGCAGGCTTTTAGCCAGAAAATGAAAATTAAGCATCCTTGGGGCATGCTTCAAGAGACTAAGGGCATGTTCTTTTGGGACTATTCTGGAAAAGAAATACTTGGAAGAGACAGTATTTGTGTTCTTCTGGGAGCTACCCCCGGAACGAACGGAATAGCATTCCATTCATTCTTCTCCTGATAGCAGAATGAACAGAACGAAAGGAATATGGCTTACACGGAAAAGATAGCCTGAGAAAACAGCCGACGTCTTGCGTGGTCGCCACTTGAGCCCTCGAAAACGACGTCTGAGTAACGAGCGCAGGAATTCCATACTGATGACGTGTCACTACCCAGATCTAGGTAGTGCTTCTGATTGGTTGAAACAAAATTCCCTCACATTTCAACCAATCAGAATAGCCAGAATAGTCTCAGAAGAATGCACCCTAAGTGAATTAAATTTCTGCAAAAGTGGGTGTCCTGTGGATGCCTGGACACATTCCTAGCTAAAACCTCACAGAGCAGAGATCTGTCCTACATGTTACTGTATTCCTATTAATTTTTATAGTCTTTTACTCAAGCAGCCTGTTCCCATTCTTATGTTGTAACAGGTGTGGCTGTTCCTGAGCAGGAAGCTATTGATCCATATGATCTTATTGAAGCAGTTGAGATTCTTTCCAAACTTCCTAAGGACTTCTATGAAAATTTGGTGAGTTTTGCAGTCAATTGCCACAAGATCAATATTTTTGTAGGCGAGTCAGATAGTCCCTTGCTAGGGGAACTCAGTTTAGACAAATAGGGAATTGGAGAGGGCCGCTGGAGTTGGGAGAGGTCTGGAGATTGATGAAGCAGGGATCTCTTACAGAAATATAAGACTGTATGAACACAAATTGGCATGACCAAAGAGTGTGGATTGTAATTTTGGAAGTGCCTTTTTTACTATTTTAAAAAGTGCTGTGCTTTCTTAGAAATGATGACCTCAGTTGTCATCTGGTTATTATTATTATTTTTCATTGACCTGTTCAGGAGAACAAGAAATGGCAGTTAAGAAAAGAAGCACTGGAGGCACTTGAAAAGCTTGTGTCAAATCCAAAGCTGGAAGGAGGCCAGTATGGAGAGCTAATGGGGGCCTTGAAGAAAGTGAGTAAAAAGTGATCTTGTTAACATCCCTTGTTCCTGCAAACACAGCGGTCAAGTGTTAGCAAATCGTGCTGCTGTATTTTCCTAGTTATATAAACACGAAGTCTCACTTGTTACTTACAGTATTTGTCTCTCTTTACCTGGAATGGCAAACCACTAAGGTAACCCTCTGATCAACTTAGCATCCAATCCAGTGGGAGTACCATCGATGATACTCCTCTAGATGTTTTTTGTTACAGACACTGAATTAAAGCTCTGGCTTCATGGGCTGGGAGTTTAATGAAAAGGCACTTTGATAATAGGGGAATTAAATAAAGAAGTATTTTGTGGTAACCTGTAGTGGATACCTAAGATGGGAAAAGCCTACTTATATGGTGCTAAGAAGTAAACAGATTTCATGCTAGGCATGAAGAAATGAGAGGATGGAAGATTTGTACACCATAAACTTTCAATTAATTTTGTACCAATAATTATTTGCGTAAAAATGAATTCCATGCATTCTGCCATGCTGGCCAAGCTACTCTGACTAGCACTGAGTGATGACCTGGTATGTCCTCACAACTGACAGACAACAACCTACTTTTCAAATGTCAGGAAACTCCTGACTGTCCCTGATTTTCCAGACTTGAGAAAACAGATCAAGGCAATATCCCAGACCCTCGGATGTACATGTAGTTGAGGTGATAAAACAGGAAAACAAGTCAGGTTTCTGTTTTCCAGACATGGTCACTTTGTTCAGGAAAATCTGGCTGGGAAATTCATGATCATCTAAATTTTTCCTGTCATATTGAAAACAAGGCTTAAGCTTGGAACTGGACTTTACTTTCATTACCTTAAAGGAGTCACTTCAACAAAGTGATTTTCTTTTTCAACGTAATGAGCTGAACTGTTTTGTTTTCAGATTATTTCCAAGGATGCAAATGTTGTGGTTGTAGCTCTAGCAGCTAAGTGTGTTGGTCTGTTAGCCACAGGACTACGGAAGAAATTCACCCAGTATTCCTCTATGATCACATCTCCCATACTGGAGAAATTCAAAGAGAAGAAAGCAAATGTTGTTGCTGCACTGAGAGAAGCCATTGATGCAGTTTTTCTGACAGTAAGAAATATTGTCTAGCAATTGTAAGAATGCAAAGTGCAGTAATATTATAATTATTTTACACAGTCACTGTGATGTCACCATCTGTTTCTCTGCAACCGTCATAGAACTCTCTTTTGGACTCTCTTTTGTATGTGTACGATATGCTACAGAATGATGTACTAGTGAACCACCACTTAGTTGTTATCAATTTCAAATTTTAGCATGGATGAGGAAATACAATATAGATAGCTGGAAAAAAAAGAAAATGGGATAAACATATAAATTTGAGCATTTTAATTATGTATATAGTTAGTATAAGTGAAGATTTAGGTCAATGTATTTAGAAATTTTTCATACCCAGTGTGCAAGAAATTTTGTTGTGTATTGCCATACATTATCTATGAGGATTTTGGAATTCGCTAACCTGCATCAATGTAAATAATCTTTTGAGGCAAGATATCATGCTCTACAAGTTCTTACCAGTGTTAATGAAATTTGTTCATTTCTCTGTCTGCACGAAATTCAGAATTAGGAAACAATGAGATATTCTATTGTATAGTATGCTATGGTACAATCACGACTTTTTTCCCTTCTCAGACCAACTTTTCTGCAATGCAAGAAGACCTGTTAGCAACTCTAGAAAGCAAGAATCCGTCAGTAAAGGAAGAAACTGTCAGATTTCTTACTCGCTGCTTTTGCAAGAGCACACCCGCAGCCCTTCCCAAGACTTTTCTGAAGCCAATTTGTGGCAGTCTTCTTAAGGTGAGAGGTTGTGGCTGTCTTTGTCATCCACTCTAGTAGAGCATGCTTTGATGGACAAAGGGCTTTCCTTTGGTTGATGTGTTGACTGAGGAATATATTGATTAGAAATCATAAGGTCCCTGTGACACTGAGGTGTGCTTCCCTGGTGGAAATTGCATCACCTTGAGATCAAGAGGTGGCCCAGTGGGGGGCTTTAAGCATCCTGGTGTTGCCCTTTCACAGGGCAACTTTCGTCTCTTGCATATTAGTGGTACTAGCTGCAGACTGTGTTGGAAACCTGCTAGGAGTGGCATAACACTCATGTAACACTTGTGTAAATAGGTTTATGTTGTGTGAGACAAGTGAATAATTTCACATCACTCTTATGCCCTACTGAATTTCCTAGGCCACTGGCCCTGAAAAGAAACCTAGAGCATTAACTCCGAGGTAGAAAAATCTTTCATGTTGGCTTTGCACCTTGGTGTTAACCCTCTGATTTCCTTTTCAGAGCCTGTGGTCTGAGGAAATTCAGTAGGGCATGTGCTCCCTTTTAAATATTAAAATACATATTTTTGCAAGATGGATGGATGGCCATCCTGGGGGGCATGGTAGGGTATTATCAATATTTGAATAGTTAACCCTTTAAGCCCCAATAGTGACAAGCATCTAATTTTTTCCTTACACTATTACTACTTGATCAAACATACAAGTTGTGAGAATAAAGGAAATGATCACCAGTCATCAAATGTCTTGATTTTTGATCGATTTCTCCCAACTAGTAATGTAAGAAATATGATATGAATAGTGAGGAGAATGTGGATGTTAGTATTGGGGATTAAAGGGTTAAATGTTTCGTCTACAGAGGATGGACGACACGTCTGGTCCTGTAAGAGATGCAACTGCTGAGGCATTAGGCACACTGTTGAAAGTTATGGGTGAAAGACCATTAAACCCATACATCGAGCAACTTGACAAAATCAAGATGGATAAGGTATAGTGTGATGCAATGAGGAGAATCTTGAAATTTTACTTGATGAAAATTGTGCAAATGCTACTTTTTTCTTGCTTCTTTAAACTAAAAAATTGTTTGTATTATAATTCAACATGAATTTAGTAAAGTTGTGTTTCTTTTCTCTTATTGTAGGAAGCTACAAATTTGTGTCAACCATGACACCTCTCTTAGATGTATAATCTTTTGTTCAGAAAGTCAAACTTTTCTCCTCGCATTTGCAGGTTAACCCTTTCACTCCTAGTAGTGACCAAAGTAAAAATTCAACAAAAATCACAATTCTCAGTTTTTCAAATCCTGCCCAAACAAATAGCACCATGTTATAGTACTGTGAAAGAGAATTCATTTGAATGGTCACACCGTGGGATTTTGTCCACAGACTCAAAATTTAGAACTACATTTCATGTCTCCATAATTGACTCTAGAACTCTAGACTCTCCCCAGTCTTCCTCTGCTTTTAAAATCCAAGATGGTGGCTATAGTGTCCGGTCGCCCAAAAAATACGCTTGCATTGCAGGCTAGGGTAGTTGAAATTCTGTAACTGTTTACTATGTTGTCTGGTAATCACATTTGAAAATTACTTTTACAAATCGCAGCAATTTTTGCCTTCAAAATGATGTCACAATACATGTAGTTATAAAATGCTCATTTTTTTTCTTTAACTAAGGTAAAAGAGTGTGCTGAGAAGGCTGAGATAAGTGCTATTCCAGGTGGTGGGGCTGCGAGTGCTGCTGCTAAACCAGCAGCTGCTGCAACAACAAGCACAGATGGTGGCAAGAAGGAGGCACAAGCCAAGAAACCTGCACAGAAACAGGCAAAACCTGCTGCCGACACAGCTAAACCGGCTTCTTCCGGAGGAGTAAGTTTTGTACTGACCAAGAGTCATTCACCATGTGACTCTCTTGAAAGCACACACTGATTTAATACATTGAGGAGAAATTTTTGAAGGGGAGCATAATTTGTCAAGTGTTGGAGGCACTTGCCTTCCACCTCTGTGGCCCAGGTTTGAATCACCCTCGTTAAACAAAGTCTGTTTATTTTGTAGTTGATTTAAAACTTATTGCTCAGCTCAGTTGGGCTTTTTGTGTAGCATTAAAAAGGAAATTGTTTGTCAGACGCAAACTCCAGTTTTAAACACGTACCAAACTATGTCAAAAAACTTTGTTACCAGTATTCTTGCCTAACTGTTGGGATGATCTTGTATTTTAGCCTCCAAAGAAGAAGCCAGCATCAGCTGGTGCAGGAAAAGCAGTGAAAGGAAAGAAGAAGGGTTCTGTGACAGCTCATGACAGTGCAGAACCCACTGAGCCAGAGATGTCGGTGAGAAACTTGTTCATCGTGATTGTTTAACAGTTAAATTTTACCTCCATTGTTGCTTTCTCACTAAGACACTCTCAGATAAAGGAGTGCCCAATGGCAGTAAGCGATTTGTACAACTGCCCTGTGCTTCTCAGAGTCCCCTGGAGCAGATAGGACTGGATGGAAAGCATGGCATGTGAATTTTTGTGCCAGTGGCTCCACAAGGCAGAGAGCCCACCCAGCGCCTGTGGAAGCTTAGCCTGCGTAGCAGGCAAAAACGGGGAAGGGGAAGGGGAGCAAGGACACGGGAGAAAAATGGAGGACTGGGGGCTAGGGACAAGGGAACGCCTGCTACAAAGACCCCTATTTTTTCATTTCTGCGGCCGCCAGCAGCCGCAAAATTCTGATTGGTTAATTTTTGACAAGAAGTCCCACGAGAATCACGTAATTTGACGAGGACGTGCTGTTAGAAGATTTCAACTTGGTAGCGAAATTATCTTGAAACCAGAGCGAGAAACGGCAGTTTAGAGCTCTTCTAAAGGGAAGAGATGTTTTAGCGGTTTGCCAACGGGATAAAGTCCTAGAAAGAAAAGATTTTGTCATTGTCAGAGAAGATTTTAAACAAGCATTGCACTGTTTCACGCGTGAATTTCAAGGCAGTGTAAATATCCCGTTATCGGAATGAAGATTCGCCTTTTGAGAACTATAAATCTGAAGAAGCCCTAAGAAATGCTCAACACTATAAGCGAAGAAATTGTTCTTTGAGAACAGATGGTTGTTTTAAAGAAATATCTGCCGTTGTAAGACATCACTCAAGCTGTTGACTTTGTAGGGAATCCATGGTAAAGTAAATTACATTTTTGATTGTAAATTTGTATTGAAATATGTATTTTCATAATTGCCCGTTTCTTCATATTATGACTTTCGCAGAACTTTTGAAAAACGTGCAGTTCGGTCAATTTAATGCCGTTCAAAATGTATCGCGGCTCTTTGCTTGCGTGTTTTAAAATAAGCTTACCTTTCCTAAAAGTGAAAATTGAACGCATTTGGTTTTCAGAAGCAAAGGGGAGTTTATCTTAATACATCTTTTTATCGTGAAAAGCATTTCAAAAATAAGCGCCGTTGAGTGTTGTTCAATTACATAAAATGCTCTTTGATTTGAAAAAGAATTCTCATCCTAACTTTATTTTTAGAAGTTTCATTGAATTCCTGCGTGAAGTCAGTCATGCAAAAAAGCGCCCGCCTGTTTGTGATTGGTGGTTGCATTGACAGTTAACTTAATTGGATTACATAAAAATCGGTGGGCGGAGATGAAAAAATGGGGGTGTTTGTAGCAGGCGTTCCCTCATCCCTAGCTCGCAGAACCCCATTTTTCTCCCGCTCCCCTTCCCCTTCCCCGTTTACGCCTGCTATGCAGGCTAGTGGAAGCTGGGACGTTCGTACTAGCACCCGTAGAGTCAGTGTGTCACTTGAGAAAGTTGTGTTAATTGGCAATAGTGATGTGTTACTATAGGGAACTTAAGCACAGACATTCTTCGGAAGTTTAATGTTTTCCTTTTGACCTGTTGTGAGGCCAACTCGTCTGTAACAGCAAGCAACCAGATACCAAAACAAGAGTTTTGCAGCCTTTGGTGAAGAGCAGTGGGAACATTCAACTTCCAGTTGATGTCGTGGCTCAAAAACGTCTGTGCTTAAGTTCCCTAATGTTTAGACTGAAACTTCAGAGAGAGACGCTTTCATGATTATTTTTAAATGTGAGTGTTTACTGAAGGGTGACAAGCCAGAGTTGATGAATAACACATGTAGGTAGTATGTGTCAAGCGAACCAATCTGTAAATTTTTGTACTGGATATTTGCTTCTTATCACAATTATATATGTTTACCATCATGTTTTTAACTAACATTCAATTCAGCCAGAAGAGGTAGATGCTAAAGCTGCAGAGCTGATTTCTGAAGCTGTGTTAAAGCAACTTGCAGATGCTAACTGGAAGGAGAGGTTGGCTGGTATAGAAGCCTTTACTGAGGTAGGAAGGGTTAAACAGTGTGGTTGAAAATAATAAAATCTCTGTTATTGTAAACTTAATACTTGTTTGAAAAGCTTTCAGTTTGGATTTAAAATAATATTGTTCACAGAGAATTCGTTAAAAAGTTGGAGCAGTTTGTTTTCTAACTTAGATGCAAATGCTCCCGTCTTGCAATTCCAAAATATAATGTCCCTTTCTTGTGTATTCCTGGTTATTCTTTCTGATGTTCAGTTGTTTTGTTACTGTTCTTCTGTTACTTACTGTTGTTTTGTTTGATTGCAGCTTGTCAAGGGCATGGATCCCAAAACTTCTTCACAAGTCTTGATCAGAGTTCTAGCGAAAAAACCAGGCTGGAAAGACACAAATTTCCAGGTAGTTAGTTGTACATTAATTATTTTCAATTATTATAATCATTTTGTTCATCATCAGAGAGGTAAACTCTGATATTTGCTCCCAGGCCTCTCGGACTGGGAATTACTTCTGGGGGTCGTCGAGACGCATTGTTCATGAACAAATGCCAGAAGAGAACAAATGGCTGTTCTGTTGTTGGTGGCTGATCTGTTAATATATAGATAGGCACATCAGAGTTTACCTCTCTGATGATGAACATTTGTTCGAAATATGCCGTCTTACGTATACACTGTATAATCATTTTATTATCAATAACTACTTTCCCCTTGCATTGGTCTGTTATTCATTGTTTAGCCAGATATTGGAATGTGGCCATCCTGTGTGGGAATGTCCCCTATGGGGATGTTCCATATAAAGTTCATAATTTTCTACTTTATGTGGACCAGTATGTGAAAAGTGTGGTCATTGAAGTGAAAGTTGCTGAGCAGCAATCATTCTTTTGTAGCTGCTGGCTGTTTTCTGTATATCCTAACAGAAAATTTTAGTAAGATGTAACATCATTTTCAAATTTTGCTTCCACAGGTTTTGAAAGCCAAGTTTGCTTTGTGTCAGCACATTGCAAGGACCATGAAGTCATTTTCCAAACGTAGTGCTTTCTATGCTCTTGATGGGCTTGTGGACAAAATTGGAGACATAAAGGTGACATACTGAAGCATACTGTAACTTGATTAACCTAGTGTACATGAATAAGTTTGTATGTCAGTCCCATAAAGTCGTGTGATATAATCTGGCATGGATAGGTTGAATACAAGTCATTTCCTTGCCTATTGTTTCAATTACTGGTATTAGTGAAAAGTGTTGAAATGTGATAGTGTCTCTCCACTGGTACATAAAATCAATTTGTTCACAATATGTTTGCTTCAACAGCTAAAGGATGTCAGCAAGGAGACCCTGACTACTTTTGCAGAAGTTATATCACTCAACTATATTAGCTTGAAGGTGAGCATGTTGTCCTGCTCTAGATTTTGTACAGCTAAGAAGAAGGGAGGCAGCGTGGCCGAGTGGTTAAGGCACCGGACTTGAAATCCGGAGGTCCTGGGTTCAAGTTGTTCTCGGTAGCCCCGATTTCAACTCCTCAGCCATGCTTGTACATTGTAAATAGCCAACTGGTCTGCCTCCCTGCCAGTTGGTTATGTTCATTTATAATTAGATTATTTCTTTCATTGTTTTTGAAAAGCCCCTCGTGGGTTGTGGTCAATTAAGTTATTATTATTATTATTAGCCCTCGGTAATTAGCCCTCGGTAATGTACAAGCAAAGTCACACCCCCACAGTGGTACAAGGAGGGGGGTTTGATGGACCCCCCTCCTTGGGTTTTCGTTATGTTACAATTTTTTGAAAAGATTTCACCTTTAGTAGAAAGCCTGTGATTTGCTCCACAAGATGAGGTACATATTATGGGTTGCCGCACTGCTGGGGGGTCTGTGACGTCATTCAAAATGGCCACCATATTGTGCGCCATCTTGGATTTTACTGAAAATTAGAAATTGTCAAAAAACGTTAAAAATTGAAAATTTTTGGTGCTGAACATAATTAAACATTTTGCTGCTTTTTGTTGACGTTTTTTGCATTTTTCACCTGAAAAGGGTAGAAAACACGAATTTTTCTTCAAAAATGGCTTGACCACCTGCTACTTATGACGTCATATCTCATAACCATAGCAACCGATTCTCACCAACCTTTTGTCAAAAGGTGTCTTAGGGATATATGCACAGCTATTGAAAACAGCAAGTCTAGACGATAATTCATCTCAGAAAAATTCCAGGAAAACCTTATGGGGGGGTGGCATCCACCCCCCCCTTGTACGTCCGAGGGTTAATAGATTATGTCATGCACTGTCACTACATGTATGTTTCCCCAGAAAGCAAAGTTTATGAAGGAGCATGAAAACATCCATTCTAAGTCATATTTCTGGTTCCAAATTTGTCCAATGACTTGAACCAATTCAGAGCCACTGTCCAGATCTTGGCTGTGATATGACATGAAAGTGCAGTGTTTGCCTGTTTCCTCCAATACATTTTTTTTCGGGGGAACACAGGTTACGGGGAAGTTCAAATGGTCATCTGTTTTCTCTGGAGAGATATTACAGCACTTCTTGCTTCAGGTGGTTTTGAACATAAAAACTTAACTTTGTGTTTAGAATAAGGAGAATATTAACTTGAGACATGGTATCTTTACAGGTTTCAAAACATGCCATATCTCAGAAGAATCCTAAAGTACTTGCTGAGTCTCTAAACTGGCTTGCTGACGCTGTTAAAGGATTTGGGTTCAAGTAAGTCAGAGTATTTTAATGATCCTTGCAGTGCGAAGAACTAGACAGTTTTGGTTGCGGTGTTCAAAAGAGAAGCACTCTTTTAGCAAGGAATTGAAAGGTGGCTTTCCTGGCCAGAGGCATTCCATTGAAACAAAAAAAACCTTTTAGTTTTCTTTGAAATGGACCTTTCAGTCCTCTGCATGCCATTGTGCCTAGAAGCTTGTCTAGATGATGCAGTGTTCTCCGTAGTTTTCAGGGTAACAGGTAAGTCAGTTTTTCAGACCGGTAAAGCAGCTCTCGGTTGAAAATCTTTTTCTACCCTGGAGTGGAATTGTCGTCATGAGACCCGTAATGTTGCTGGCATGACACTAGGCTAACACACGTCTCGAAAACCCT
The DNA here is from genome assembly GCA_964017195.1 of Siderastrea radians. Classification (NCBI taxonomy): domain Eukaryota; kingdom Metazoa; phylum Cnidaria; class Anthozoa; order Scleractinia; family Rhizangiidae; genus Siderastrea; species Siderastrea radians. The sequence continues at coordinate 6,010,626 of OZ024891.1, read as the reverse complement.
TCAAAACGGTTGACGTTTGTAATTCCTGTCACCTGGAACGCATTAACGTACAGATAAACGTCGAGAAGAAAAGCAACCTAAACAACGTACTGAGAAATGCCTAGAAGATGAGACATACTCCTTACAAAGGCACAAACGAAGAACTTCGCAGAGCAGACAATAATAAGAGTACCTTACGAACAAACCTGAGCAAACCAACCTTCGGATATAGACGTCAAGAAGATAACACTAGTATCTTACGACAATGCTAACACACGGAGAAATGTTAAGGAGATACAACTAACAACATCTAAATTACAAATATACTAGCACATGGACAAACGTTGAGAAGATAACAATAATATTTTTCAAATGTTTTAACATACAGAGAAATGTCGACAGTCGAGAAGATAAGACCTTACACCACTGACGAACACACTATCCCATGGAAAATGTCGAGAAGACTAATACCTTAGGAATGTACTAGCATACGGAGAAACGTTAAAAAGATACGACTAACATCTTACTAAGGTAGAAACGTGCGGAGAAACGTAGAGAAGATGAGACTATTATCTAACGAACTTAGAAATGTCGAGATGATAAGACTACGTCTAATATTGTACAAACGCATGGACAATGAGAAAAGTTACTAATTAAACTAGACTTACGTGGTACGCAGTAGCCTGCGCCGCAGACGTAATCTAACGGTCATTCCGTCTGCGGCGCAGGGTAGGTACGCAGTACGACGGACATAAATCTTTTCATAATTCAATCCGATAATAAATCTTTCACGATCCCAAACTGTTGGATGTTTCTAAGCCAGGCCTTTATCTGGTTCCGGCTAACCGGTAACAAGCGTTCCTACAAGCGGTAAATTTTACCGGTTACCACCTGATAAGGAGAACACTGGATGAGGTGTCCAAAGATGGGTTTGTACAGTTTCAAAGTGGAAAAAATATGCAGTTTTAGCAATTGTGTACAGTTGGCTAGCAGTAACCTCGCAGTAACTGCTGGTCCACATTGGGTGGACCTATTTTTTATAACTACTGTTCTTTTTCAGAATTGATCTCAAGCCTCACATTGCCTATGTCAAGGAAACCTTAGCAAATACCAACCCAGTAAGGAGAAATTAGATCTATAACTATGGTTATAAAATTAATTGGAACAAATTGAGTCAGCGATCAAAGTACCAGTAAGAGTTTGTTAATATTGCACAAATTAATATTAGTACACTAGCTTGAGATTTTTGTTACTTTGTTTCCAGGCTGTCCGTACTGCTGCCATTTCTTTGCTGGGGACATTGTACATGTATGTGGGTGCAACTCTTAGAGTGTTCTTTGAAGAGGAGAAGCCTGCACTTCTGCAGCAAATTGATGCTGAGTTTGAAAAGGTGGGCACCCTTAAAATTAAAATGTGATCCGGTCTTACTTAACCTTTGTAGACTCTGTATTGAAGGGGTTAATTGGCAAATTAGCCTCCCTCCAGAGATAAAAATACTAGTATATAAAGCTCCTGCAACACTGCACACTGTATTATGGCCACTCAATTAAGTTTTTTTAACTAAATTCTGAGAACGTTTTGACAAATAATTTTATGACGCTTGTCTCAACCAGCCGAATAAAATGCAAGAACTGTAGTGTTGTCAAGTCTTATGTTTGCTTTTGGACAACTGACAAGTCTGCTTCCCGCAGTTCTCATCGTCCAAGCAACAAAATTAGTAAAGAAAGAACTTTATGAGGTGGCAGCAGTGGAACGCATAACACGGAAATGAATTCGAAAGAAGACTACACAGCTTTCAAATGAGGATTTATTCTCAACGATCACAACTCCTGCACTGTATTCTGAGAGTCTTTGGCACCTCAGATTGCCCTCATTGTCTCACCTCATGGAAGGGCACTGCCATCCTAAACACTTTGTGCTTTGGAACCCAGAGGTAAACATCACCTTGCTAAGGCTGACTGTTTTTTAAAGCTATTAACCATTTTCTTGGCACCTCATTATCTTTTGCAGGTGAAAGGAGAGAAGCCTCCAGCACCAACACTTGGCCTAGCTCCTAAGGGAGAAGATGATGAGGAGGGAGGGGAGGATGTAGGAGATGGTGGGGGTGGGGGAGAGGCTAGCAGTGCACCTGCTGTCAATTTGGCTGATCTCATTCCTAGGAATGATATAAGGTATTTTTTTATTTTGAAATTTATTGGCTTTTCTTTCTATGTGAAGCACATTTTCAGTCCTGAAGTTTCTAATTTAACTTAGCACCTGGAAAAGTTTGGAAAGAAGGAAAAGACTTGGAAAAGACTATCAAATTGGGAAGACAGTTAGATATCAAACGAAAATATGAGCACATATATGTTTCTCTTGTGAAATAACTGGTTCTTTTTCCAGGCAAGCACCCACAAAATTTGTTCATAAATTTGTGTAAAATTAACAAGGTGTCCTGTTCTTAGTTACCTATTTCTGTTTCAGTGACCAGATAACGCCAGCACTGATAACAGAGCTTGGAGACAAAAATTGGAAAGTTAGAGGAGAAGCGCTGCAAAAGGTAATTAACCAAGTAATGTGTTATACAATGTCTGTAGGGGAAGGGAGGGGAGGGGGAAGTGGCTGATGAACTGCATGATGCAGGGGGGAGGGGGGGGGCGGGCTATACTAACAGGTCAGATTCTTTGAAGAAGAGGGCATGGTCATGATTATTTTGATGTGTGAGAGAGTGTGGTGAAACAGCTTACTGCTATAGTTTTGGCTGCTTTGCTGATATGGATGTGGATTGTAGTGTAAGGTGTAGTCATTAACACATTGCACTTTCAATCAGACTTTTGATTGAGAGATCAGATGGTCAGAGGTTCAGGGCTGATCTCTGCACAGGGTGCCCAGGCTCACAACAGGACTACTCAAAGGTAAAATATAAGGATTTGTATGGGTGTGGGAATTTATCGTGAGTTCGGTGAAATAGCAAAAATATACATAAACAGCCATTTAAAGGAGCTACGTCACGGATAACGCAACTTGAAAAAGCTGGCAAGTTTTTTCAAGTTTGTCATTCGTAATCCGTCTTAATCTCCCTCAGTCGTAACCATCCTTGTTTAGTTTTGGTTAATTATTACTTCTTTGGTGTTTTTCTAACTTAGGAAACTATTATTTTGAGGTTTCCGTTAATGAGAAAATAATTTTTTCAGATCAGAAAAATGAATGAAAACGCCGTGACATAGTTCCTTTAAGTGTACATACCTTATGAAATGATGTCTATGTGTTGTTTTCTGACTATTTCCGACCCCGTAAACCAGAACACCAAAACTAGCTAAAATGGCGTTCAGTCAGAAAACAACACAGAGACATCACTTCATAAGGTATGTACACTTTAATGGCTGTTTATGTACATTTTTGCTATTTTATCGAACTCACGATAAATTCCCATACAAATCCTTATATTGCCTTTGAAGAGTCCTGTTCTGAGCCTGGAAGCCCTGTGATCTCTGCATTGTATTGTGATCTCTGCACTGTATTTTGTTGTTTCCTTTGACAAGAAACTTTTCTCCACATTCTCTCTCTCCAGTCAAGTGTACAAGCATTCAAACCCAAGTGAAACACCGCCCATGTAGCCTGCTTGCACCCTGTGTGCAACTTAACCTTTTCTAACTCACGTGTGTCTTTTTATGTAGGTTACAGATATACTATCTGCTGCTAAGTTCATCACACCTGAGCTAGGAGAGTTGCCACCTGCCCTGAAGGCTAGATTGGGTGACTCAAACAAGAATCTGGTAAGATCAGAGTAGAAACTCTCTTTACAGATTGTTATTATGAAGGCCACAACATTTTAACTTGAGTTATGCTGCTTTTTTGACCAGGTGACGATCACTCTAAACATCTGTAGCACAATAGCTAGTGCCATGGGACCACAAGTCAACAGACATCTAAAGGTCTTGGGTGCTGGCATATTCAGCACGCTAGCAGATGCCAAGGTATGCTATGCAAAGTTATAGTACAATGCTAAATTTTGGCATGCTCCCATTGGTCGGGCTCCCTGCCTGTATTTCTAGCCTACTTTGTCTGAACGTGAATAACCAATAGGTTGAAATGTTCAACGGCATCAGCTATTGTACATACTTCACCCCCTACTCTCTCGCAAAAATAATTCTCCGCCCAAATAACTGACGCTTCGAAGCTGACGTTTTTTTGTAACAGTTATTCTCAAGAGCTTTTTACCAAAAATCTTTCAAGATGATTTGGTAACTCCTAAATGGCAAACGAATCTGTGTTCGTTACTTATAGTGATCAGACAGTGAGTTCGTAGATGATGGATACGAAGTGAGACATGGCTCACAAAATGAATAACGTCTACAATCGCGTCGCACAGCAGACCAACGTGTTATAGCCTTTCCACGGCTAGTTTCTCTTGTAAACGTTTTTTAAAAAACGTGATTTCTAATTTCCTGCGCAGATGTTCTTTTCGTGCCACAGATGTCGATCAGTGTGTTGTTACTGCTATGCGCGTACTATCTAACACTGTCTCAGCCAAAACTGTCTGTTTTCCATTTTGTAGAACACTGTTAGAGCAGCTGGAATTGCTTCCCTGAATGCCTGGCATAAAGAAATTGGGTTGACACCTTTTATTGATGGTGAAGTCATCTTTGGAGCACTTAGCACTGAGAACCCTAATTTGAGAACTGAGGTAAGCTGTACTAACTGGAGATACTTAGATAAATTCACATAAAAACCAGCATCAAACAGGAACGTTCTACTCAATAGCTTTTGTTTAGATGGTCACATATTAGGAAGTCGTACACAAAGTTCACGTCAGAACCACCTTGTAAGTTTTCCCTTGTTAATAAATACAGGGCTTGGGCTGTATGCACAGACTCAAGTGTTACAATGTCTTATTTATAGTTAGAAACAACGTGGACAGCAAAGAATTGCATCGAGGCTTTCATTTGGTTGTAAACGATGGGTTAAAGGACTACAGGCTTGGGAAAAGGGTAAAAACAAACAAGGAAACAAAGAAACAACCAACCAGCCAACCAAAAAAACAAAAAGCAAACAAAAGGTAACAACAAAAACTTACATGTGCGTTTTGCCGTCTTACAGGTGTTAGGCTGGCTCGAGGAAAAGTTACCATCAGAGAAGAACCTTCCCAAAGAATTGGTTGCCTTGGTAGCACCTCTTTATTCGTGCCTGGAGGATCGCAGCGGTGATGTGCGTAAGAAGGCGCAGGCTGTCGTACCCCTGATGATGCAACATGTAGGCTGGGATGCCATGAGTAAACAGGCCAATAAACTCAAGGTGGAATTGTTTTTAGTGATAAATTTGTAATTTCAAACGCTATAGATTCTGCTATCTTAACTCCTTAATGCTCTTAAAGGAAAAGAAGAATTACTTACTAGGTACCAGGAATTCATTGTATGCCGTAGTAAATTAATTTACAACAGCACCCAACACTATCCAAACGTAGTATCGCTTGATACATGGTTTGCATCTAATCTGTCCATTCCCAATGACATCCTGTTCTTGAAAGATTTTCTAAACCTATATCGGCGTCATGAAATTGCGTAGAAAATTTTTGCCCTTTCGCTTCCCGATTTCTTCAGAATCGTTGTGTTTCTTGGTTGGGACAACAACCTACCGGTACATAATCACTTTTTGCCAAACATTCTGATAACTAAGAAGTTAAAACCGACATGTACATTTAACTAGTTTTGAGTTAAAAAGTAATCACATTGTTATCAAGATCTGCTTTGCTTCTGTGTTGCTTGAAATTATGGCCACTTTGGTGGCACACCAGCTTCTTCAACGTGTGCTTTGTAGGTAGTATAATACATGGAAGAAGTAGCAAACATACGTTTAATTTCAGCCTGCTTCTAAATCCAATATTATGCCCATGCTGGAGAAGGCAAGAGCGTCTGTGCCTGAACCCACAAAAGGTCCCAGCAAATCAGCTGCGGCTAAACCTGCTGCCACCAAAGCTCAGGCAGAATCATCGACAGCATCAGGGGGAAGCGCGGCGTCATCGTCTACCTCATCAACATCCTCTGGTGGTAATGCTACAAAGAAAACTAAACCTGGTAGCAAGCAAGCAGAATCTAAGGCAAGTGGAAGACAGAGCTGAGGCTCTTTTGTCAAACTCGTGATAACTAACCGGTTCCGATAATTATTTCTTCATGCAAATCGTTTTTTTTAATCGATTGCTGGTAATTGTTAGTGCAAACTTGTCAATGGCTTCCTTAAAATTAAAATATTTAGTTCTCAAAATAAATAAAGATCGAGTCTGGTGAATAATACTGCACATTTGAAATTGCTCACAGACGCGGTAAGTTATCGGAAGCTTCGATAAACAAGCCCCTAATGCTTACCTTTGCAGGAAGCCTTATACATTAACAAATTCTTTTTCTTCTCATAAATAGAAGAGAGTAAAAGGCTGCTTTACAAGGCGGCTTGGAGACAATATTTCCTTGTGCGTTCACATTAACATCTCCTTGCTTGTAGCGCGAACTGTTTTTGCTTTCACTTGTGATTTGTGACTTCATATCTGCAAGCAGCTGTGTATTTTTCTTTACAGCCTAAACAGCACTAAAAAAGGTTTAAAGTTTTCCGAAGACTTCTCATTTTTTCTGAAGGTTTTTGAAAACTGTCCAACGAATGTCAGAAGATTAAGCAAATATTTTTATCGTTCTCTAAAATTTTCTTGTGATTATGTATCAACATATTAGTTCGTTGAACATCTAATGTTTCTTTATTTACTACAGTCATCAAAGAAGTCTTCAGCGGATGTGGAAAGTGACGGTCCCCCTCTGCTGAAATACAATGGCAAAGATGGCCGGTTCAAGGATGAAAAAGATCTCAAGGTAAAGATATTTCAACGGCATTACTACCTTCATGGGTAGAAACTGTCCGGTGCACCTGTATCTCAAATGTGGGAGAAAAAAAGAGATTTTTGTGTCCTATCTGCGACCAGTTCTTTTTTGAATTTCTTGAGAATTGTTGTTTTAGCCAAAACTTTCGCAACGTTCGTCGTGTTTCGATCAACAAGACACGTGAAACAAAAGATAAAACGAAACGAGCACGGGGGGGGGGGGGAGGGGGCACAACAGCTAACAAACTGCTAACAAACTTAAGAACTCATCCTCCTCCACCTCCCTAAGAAAATGATCATCACAGCACTGCAGAGGACAAAGCGTTTTGAAGTTGAATTGTGTTTTTAGAAAGTCATTGTGATCATTTCCTATCAACGTTTGTTTATAATTATTCCTCAGGTTTTGAAGTGGAACTTCACAACTCCAAGAAATGAGTTTGTCGAGCAGCTGAAGGAGCAGATGAGGCCATGCTTTGGAAAAACGCTGCACACAAATTTGTTCCACGCTGACTTCAAGTTTCATCTGAAAGCAATAGACACCTTGCAGCAGGTATTATATCCAAATATCCACTCATTATCTCCAAACAGTAGCAGTAGAATCGATAAAAATAAAAATACGACGTTAATATGAAAAAAAAAAGATAAAATTACTGATGAACTCACTGCATACCACTCTGGCAAATGCTCATGTTGCAAGCGTTCCATTGGGCGTTTCTGCGTGTGGGAAGTGTTTTTAGCTCAGTTCTGGCCGCGCGAAAGATGTTTTTGGCCACGCAAAGCTAGGGACAAGAGCAACTTTTGCGCGGACCGAAAACAAAAACCGCGTCCAGTGCAAGGGTGTGTGCAAGGTCATGGGTGAAGTCTCCCCCCCCCCCTGACAAAGTGAATAAAGTTAACTCACTGAACTATTGTTTTGTTTTTAGTGTGTCACCCCTCCCACAGAAGCACCATACCAGACGGAAGTGGTCCAGTCATTAGATCTCATCCTCAAGTGGGTCACGTTGCGGTTCTTCGACACCAACACCACAGTTCTGATCAAATGTCTGGAGCTCATGGACGCTACCTTTGTCATGCTAACACAGGCAGATTATAAGATGCTAGAGTTTGAAGCTTCCAGTTTTATTCCATATCTTGTGCTAAAGGTAAGAACAATTAACAATGTTCGTTAAAGGGCCAGTCTCATGGCAATTTTCCTATCTTCTTTGACACAATTTTGATTAATTTATAGCAAAGTACCTTGCGCACACATGAATTGCTTTTAGACCACCAAGGGGACAATATTAAATGAATTTTCAAAACAAAAACAAGCCAAAATTAGTTTTCATCTGAGACACAAGGGCAGAAACTTGAAACATTCTGCCAGAAGTTTTCAAGTCGGACGCCATTTCCATCCTGGCCATCCATATCCAGACATACTTATTATTGTTTCCATATACTGGAATACCCATTTTAATACTACTGGACCATAATTTTTAGGCTTCCATAGATAAAAATGTGTCTTTTGGCTTTTCACAGTGATACTAAAATTTGATGAGACTGCCCCTTTAAGTCTCCGATCCTTATATAGTTTTAGTTATACTCCTAATTCCGGTTGCTATATAGCGTACATGGAAGCTAACTAAGAGTATTGCTACTTCCCCCTGAAAGCGATACTAGTCAATGGCAAAGATACCCCCAGACTGATTTTGCTAACTTCTCAAAACACACTACTTTCATTGATTAGTAGCAGTTTAGGAGCAAACTAACCAAATACGAGAGATCAGGCCTCAAATCTGACAGCCTTTATCAGCATGCATTTGCCCTGAAGTAAAGAAAAGGTACCTGTAGTCGTGGGAGGTAGAATTAGGAGTTTTAGCCTCACATACGTCTACAGTCTATGAGTCTATATGCATGTATGCCAAAAATTAAATGCCAGTATTTTTTGGTTTAAAGGTTGGCGATCCAAAGGATGTGGTGAGAAAAATGATTCGTAATCTGTTCAAACTACTGACAAAGATCTATCCAGCTAGCAAACTTTTTAACTATGTCATGGAAGGAATCACGTCAAAGAACTCTAAAACAAGAATGGGTAGGTTTACCATGTTGGCTCTCACACAAAACTCAGAGAATGGAGAACTTGTGAAACTCTGCCTTCAAAGTGTGATTTCTTTTGCGCCCATGACACTGAGTAAAGCTGTGACTGAGTAAAGTCCGTTTCAATCTAGTGATTATTGCTCCTTGTTTTGCATTTTTGTATGGTGTCACTTTCACAGCGCATTTATCCCCAAGGCTTTCTTTGAAGCAAACAAAAGTGAAGTTTTCTTGTTTTTTGATAGCTTAAATGCAGTGAAGACGAATAGATAACATAATGGGAATTGCTCTGTTTTTACATCACAACTCCACAAAGGTTTAAGAAGCTGAAAACTCTGTCACGTACAACTTTTTAAATCCTTCAAGTTAAGATCCTGCAGGCCCCCCAATAGCCAATTCAACCCCCCCCCCCCCACGAAAAAAAAAAATCCCCACAACCGTTTGCTGATGCCATACTGTAAACACGCGCGACCAACCCTCTCCTTTATTTGTTTGTGTTTGTTCCAGAATGCCTTGAAGAACTGGGTTCTCTGATCCAGGTGTTCGGCATGAATGTGTGTCAGCCCACCCCTCCAAAGGCAGTAGCTGCCATCGCCGCACAGATCGGTGACAGAGATAATGGCGTCAGAAACGCTGCTTTGAATGCTGTGGTGGAAGCTTATTTTCTTGTGGGAGAAAAGACCTGCTACAAGTACTGTTCACAGGTGAACAGGGAAGCCCTTTCATCACCTAGACTGTGCTGTTTCAAAAGTGGACAAAACTCTTAAAGTTTGTTTTAATAACTGGTACAAGAAAACTAGCACCACAGCAAAGTACTGATGAAGAGATTTCTTTTGAACGGTAACACTGTAGAGTTTCATCCATGATTCAAAAGTTAGAAATGCCTTGTACAGCATAACACACAGCAACACAGGAAAGTACTGCTCAGTAGCTTGCATTCGAATGGTCGCACTGAAGGATTTCATCCACAGACTCAAAAGTTAGAACCACCTTGTATAAGAGCTTTCATTTGGACGTTCACACTTTGAGTTTTTTTCAACACACTTAAAAGATAAAAGATCCTTATAGAGCATAATAAACAGCACGACAGGAAAGTACTGCTCAGCAGCTTTCAGTCTTTAGAATGGTCACACATCAGGATTTCATCCACAGATCGCGGCTCCAAAGTAAAAGCCAACGTGTACAGCGCAATAAACAGTACCACAGGAAAGTGCTGTTCAGTAGCTTTCATTTGATTGGTCACACTTTAGGATTTCAGCCACAGACTCAAAAGCAAGAGCCGCCTTGTACAGTGCAATAAACAGCACCACTGGAAAGTATTGTCAATAGCTTTTATTTGCATGGTCATGAACGGACTCAAAAGGTTAATGGAACCATTTGCAGCATAATACACGGTACCACATATTCACCAATAAAATCTGTCATAACTTAGTTTAGATCACGATCTGCTACATTGTGAGAAGGAACGAAGAAAGCCGTAATTAGCCTCGTTGTCGGAGCCTCGTCTACTATTGGACGGAAACACGTTGCCTAGTCCTAGGTCTCCTTATTTCGCCGCGGTCAATCCGTCTCCGAAGAGAATTACCTGCGAAGTGCTGTTCACAAATTAGGCAAAGAAACACGGAGAAGCGAGGCGGGACGAAGCTGTTACAGCTCCTTAAGACTTGTGCTCTTTTCCACAGCTCTCAGACAAGGACCTTGCGTACCTAGAAGAGCGCATTAAACGATCAGCCAAGAACCGTCCAAATACTGCTCCGCCTAGTGAAAACACAGCGGCAAAGAGTGGTGTTGCTGCACGCGCAGGGAGTGACTCGTCAGTTAATGGCGCCAAGAAAAAGGAAGACAAGAAACCCACCAAGGCTCAGACTGCAAGGTGATTTAACCGAGTCTTACATTCAAACCACTACGTTAGTAAAACGGTCGTTTGGGATTTGAACCGGAGGCGACTAGATTCTTATCATGTAATTATCATATTGTATACCACGTGACCGCTAGGGGTGAAGCTGCAAGGAGTAAATTTCAATTTGCTCTCGGTCCAGCATAAAAATCGGTTTTTCATGTCTTCAGACAATGTCTTTCTTAGCAAGCATTTCTGTAGCTTATGTACGGTGAATTTTTTTTTCTTGGACAAAGAAAGGCCGGAGAAAAGGGGGGCGAGAAGCAAGAGAAAAAGTTCAAACTCTCTGTCTACTCGATCGATGTTTGGGTACAGGGCTACCGCTTAGGGCTTGAAACTCTGACCCTGTTTAGGACAAAAAAAACGCCCTAAAATACCTACCCTGCTTAGGGCAACACCCTTCATTTGAGGTCCATGTTTAGGACAAATGACAAAATACACACCCTGTTTAGGCTGGACACATAAAATAATATACCCTGTTTAGGACAAAGAGGCCAAAAACCATACCCTGTCCAGCAGCATATCCCCGTATAAGCCATGAGGATGGGGGGCGGGGGGGGGGGGATTTTGAGAATGGACTTATCACGCAGTCTCTTTTTTTGGTCCTTAGGCCTGCAACAGCACCTGCACCAAGACAAGAAAATGTCCGACGTGAATTCAGTCTTGATTTTGACGGCATAGAGGGAGACGACCATCATAACGACGTATCTGTGCCTCAGCTGGAGACCAATGAAGCTTTGGAAGACTTAATCAGCGCTCCTGTTCAGAAACCGTACACCAAGTGAGTCTGTATTGTGTTTAAAGGAGCAGTTACTGTGTTGACAAACATGTAGCATTAAAAGAAAAACAGCAACAACAGCAACATTTTGACGGTTACGTTAAGGGAAGTTAACGGTAGATGGATGGTAAGACAAATTTGCTGATTCAAATACTAATCATAGTCTACCAGCTGACAAGAAAAAACTCACTTATTTTGTCAGTCCCTTTCTTTACTCAGAAAATGATACCGAAGATAGCTATGCTGTGATCATCTCGTTAAGTGTCAACAGGCTCCTCCAGAGTGGAGCGAATGGTGTGAGGCTTGAGGATGGGGTCACAGTCTGCACTCAGCTTCCTCTGCTCATGGATTTTTTATCCGCCCTATTCCTCACTGTTAAGGAGCTTGTTCACATGCTAATGAACTTGAAATGACAGTTGGGAGACCCTCCAACAACAAGCCACAACTGCATGAAGAACTGTTGACGGTTCCTTTGCTTGACGGCTGACGGCTTACCGTTCAGGCCTTCCTCACGATTGATAGTGACCCAATGGATCTCCTTCACTACCTGTACAACTAGGTGTATTGGAAATGCTGACTTTCGTTTTCTTATCGTAGAACTCCAGCATCACCTCATATGGGTGTGTTTAGCAGGACAAACCCGACGGCTGCCTTCAATTACGTCATCTCTCAGATAGCTAGTAATGACGTCACAGCTAGTACCCAGGCCTTGGTGCAGTTCGAAAGAGTGATAAGAAATAAAAACCATAAGGAAGTTAGTAAGCATATAGACCAGGTGAGATTGACGTTTATATAGTGCGCGCCTTTTTAAATTTAAGGTGGTTTCGAGTATGGCGCTATTGGCTTAGTACACCAAAATATGAAGAAACGTTGCCATAATCGTGTATCTCGTGAAGTTCCTTTGCGCTACGCGACTCTGGAGCTGAAGTTATCGTAAACTGAATACCTTGTACCAAGAACTGGATTTGCCTTAGTCGACTTTCGCTTTTAGTACATTATCAAGTTACGAGCAACAAGAAGAGTCACGGAACGAGTTTGCGGGAAGAAACTAACGTACAAAAAATTAGTACTGGAAAGAACTTTAAGGACGGTGCTTCCTTTTGTTACCGCGCACACGTTCTGCGCATCTCCGGTTATTCGGGTTTCTTATGAATATTTTTGCGCGGGTTATGACTATGTGGAAAAAGCAGATATTAGCAAGGGCTATCACAATCCAAAAAGAAAATTGGGCGTAACCACGCATTTTTTCAGAGATTATTGAGCTTAACTTTGGAAAGAAATTGCCATACATTCTTTGTATTTTAACGCTTTTTAAGAATTATGATTGCTTAATTATCTCGGAAAAATGCGTGGTTACCTACATTGTTCTTTTTGGATTCCAATTACCCTTGCTAAGAGCTACTTTTTCCCCATAGTCATAACCTTCGTAAAAGTACATCTCTATTAGGAGGCGCCGTCCTTCAGAAAGTCTAACCACACGCGTGCTTGAGGTTGGTTTAATACTTTGATGATTGATGTAGACCTAACTTGAATCTTAGTTGCGGAAACATTCGCGACTTAAATGGACAAGGGATGGGGCCTGGCATCGAGCATTTCAGAACTGGCATCCTTAGTAAGATTGAGAAAGATTGGATAAACATTCACTTGAGTACAAGTTTTCAATCATTGAGAAAATTCCATGAAATGTCATTTTTGTGAAAAGTATGTCTCCCTAGCTATACAAACTCTGTAAATTGTCTAATTTTTAAGAAGCAATTTATTCAGTTTCTGTTAAACTAACCAGTAGTTCCAAACTTGGAAGGTTTACCATTTTTGAGTTGCTTCATCAAAAGGTGGAAAAAGTTTTATTCTGCTGCGGAGGAAATTTAAGACGCAACAAACAGAAGATCCAGGCAATTCCTAAATGAAGTCAATCTTCTTGTTTTAGTTTCTGAACGCAGCGTCTCTACAACTGAACATGATCTTGACAACACACATCCCAAACGTGGAATCAAGCCAACAGCCTGAAGCCACTGTACTGAGGCTTATCAACTGTCTGACAGACACCATGCTAGCAGTGTTCTCCAGCGCTCCGCTAGCACGCGCGGTCTCACGCAGCTCTCTGAAGCAGCTCATGCAAGTCTTAATTACAGTGTTGTCGGACGACCGCTTGGCAGCTTTAGAGGATGGGCCGCAGATATTGAGGGCTATTAATATTTTGATGGTGAAAGTGATTGAGATGTCAGACCAGACTTATGTTTTAGGGTGAGTGTGTGCATCCCAGGCGTCCTTTAAAATTACTTCCTAATCAGGCCGTTTCACTGCGTTGTGATCACTCTGTGATTTTAAAAGTGATCATGTTATTGCAGTTTTGATAAAGAAAGAAAGATGGTAAATCTAAGGTTGGTGCTGAAATAAGAAACATCAGTATCGCATAGAAGTACATTTTGTGTTATTTTGGGTCTGTGGATGTTTGCTAACACATTAAACTTTTGTTTGTTATTCCAGGTCTCTGATTAAACTCCTACAAGACTGTCTAAAGCTCATTCAAGAAAGCGCCGGCACCTCGCTCAGTTCGCCCAAGTTTCTGGACCTAGTTATGAAGGTAACTCCCTTTTTACACCCTATGTGTTGGTACGAACCTTGTCTCCCTTGCGTTGCTAAAGTGTATGAAGTTCGATGTAATATATCAAGCACACATGTAAGCATTTTAGACTGTTTAGAGCATAAACCATCACGGTATCCAATATTAATAATATATTGACCATCAGGGTATCCAATATTGATAAGAAGTCTGTGTTTTGGACAAAATTGGTAGTAGCAGTAGTAGTACAGCCATAGATGTCTTGATGTATTCCACCATCTCGAGGGGGTAAAATATCTTCTAAAAAGCCATTAAATAAAGGTAAAACAAACTTACTTTCGACGTTTCATTCTCAGTGTCTTTGGAAAGTGGTTCGTATTTTGCCGAAAACCATTTCAGAGGTGCAAGTGGACCAGATTCTCCTGGACATACACACATTTCTATTGACGCACCCTCATCAGATGTGGAAAAATCGCGCGGATGATACACCGCTAAGGACTATTAAAACCATACTGTACACGCTAGGAAAGCTCAAGAAACAGGAGGTCAGTATAAAGCTGAGAGTCAAGGAAATATGTCACGGGTTTTTGCTAGACTACGAGCAGCCTCTCTTTCCGCTCAGGGATCGTCAAGGGAAACGAAGAAGCGAGCGAGCGCGAAAATCGCCGAGGGGGAAGGGGGGGGGGGGTGTCGAGCCGCTAGTGTTCAGTGTGTGCCGGAAAGATTCAAAGTCTAGGTTTTTGCTGGCGTTTTGTCAAAACTAAGTTCGAGTTGTGATAATGTATCTTCACCTACACACAAGAATAAATATTCCTAGAATACCAAAAGGAAGAAAGGACCTCTGATCCATGCACAGGGCTGCAAATAATTTTTCTTTCTTGAAAGGACATGTATACGACCAAGTCTCCATTTTGGTCGGACAAATAGAGATGTGGTCGGACGTTTCCTTTTTTAATTAGTATTTTTAACGGGAAGTCTTTTTGAAATAATTATTTCTTATCATTATTTACTTATTATTTGGTTAAAAAATTTGTCGGGACATGATGTCCGACCAAAGTTAAGATTTCGCCGGACATGGGCCGATTTTAGTCGGACATTGTCCGATGACCCACAGTTATTTGCAGCTCTGCATGCACCAAGAATGCACGAGTGTTTCATCGGCTTTTAGCGACTCTCTTTCTCGTTTGGTAACGGTACCAAAAAAGGAAATATAGACAGGCTACTTATTGGTCTAAAAGTCGCTTTCACACGAGGTAAGACGATTGTCACTTCCTAGTAGGATCACAACATTTATGAACCTGTCCATGGTTTTGTCTTTTAGATTCTAGGATGCCTTAGTTTAATAGATGACCCAGAGAGTAGCGAGGTGGCTGCGTACCTCAAGAAAATTCTAAAGACTGGGAACCGCCAAAACCCGGACGTGAACGGAAGTGAAGCAACCACGCCTCACAAGTCGTCCGGGTCTGTACCAGACCTCTTGATGGGGGTCGATGTAAGTATCGTAAGAGCTCTATTAAACGCATGTTCCTTCTTTGGAAGTCAGCTTTTGTCAAAAGACGCAACATTTATCTTATTACAGAGCACAAAGAAAGAAAAGATTAACGACAAGTTGGCTGAGATATTCGCCAAGATAGGCTCCAAAGAAAACACGAGAGAGGTTAGTGGGGTACAAAGTGCTGTGATGGATTACTAAGCTCTTGTTACACTCTAATATATTTTCAGGTAAGCAAGTTACGAGATCAAAGGAGATTCATAATCTTGGAGAAATTGTGTTGAAATTCATTTCTTCAACTATTGAGCAAGTTCGGTTAATACTGTCTTCCACTGATTTCGTTTTAAACTGCCTTAGTTGCCATTTTAAGAAATCACTCGCACAAGACAAGATATTGGTAGTATTATCTTGTTTTCGAATGTTTTAATTATTCTCCAAATTCTTTGTACTTAAAAAGACAAGAACGAGTTAACAACGAAATAAAATTAACTCTGATTTTTCACTGGATATCCAATTATAAGAATGTATATCAGGGTGTTTTGCAACCTCGCCTCAGGGTCTTCTCCTCTTTCAAAATGACGGATCGGAAAAGCTGCTGAAATACTCCAAGAATCGTGGAGTATTTTGTCACGTGACACATGATGAAATGGCTTTTCGGAGGTTGTTTCCAGCGTCTGGCGTCCCTCTTTATTTTCTTGCAATCTGAAACCGTTGTCCAAACGAAACGAAGACATTTCGCCGTGTTTTGCATGACAAAATCCTCACGAATTTTTGAAAGCATTTTGGCAGCCTTGGCCAGGGTTTCTCCGACCCGCCATTTTGAACGAGGAGAAGGCCCTCGGGACGAGGTTGGGTGTTTTGGATAAACGCGTGTTTTTTACTGTATATCTCTCATAATTGAGTTAGTTGTGTTGATTTGACTATTTCACCTTTTCTAGGGTTTAGCCGAGCTTTATGACTTCAAACAGAAATATCCTGATGCGGACATTGATCCGTTTCTCAAACGAACCTCAGAGTTTTTCCAGAGTTACATTGAGAGAGGTCTTAAAAACATCGACATGGAGAGGAAAGGAAAGAAAATAACAGGTACTAATAAGGGATTTTCAAACATTTGTTTGGTCTTTTTGATATATGGCTAAATCCCGGATTAACTGTACAGTGATTGGCTTCCAAACAACTGGAGATGGGAGACTTTATCGTTAATTCTAACTCTTCTTTTTCAGGAAGCGCTCCCAAGTCTGGGATATCGACCGCAAATGTTAGTGCCTCGACAACAGATGAAAACACAGGTAGACGAAACCACCTCAGTGGCATCTTAAACTGCATATCACCACAGCGCTCATGCATTCCACTGATACGCAGTTTTGAAGTGCGTACAGATGTTTTAGAGATGGAAAAAAAATTAAGGAACGACAACGTCAATTGCGCCCAGATGTCTCCCACACGCAAATCAAGGAAATAACATTAATCTGCTAGCAGGCCAATTGACAGCCTGCTTCAACTTTTTCCTTAGACACAGGAGCCTAAGGGGCGAACCATTTGACTTTTGAGGGGGGAGGGGGGTTGGAAGATTGGGAAAAAAATTCCCTGCAGCCGCCCAAGGAAGGAAAAAAAATCATGCATGGTAAGCTCCGCGGAAAAAAATTACATGCATGGATTTTGCAGCAAAAAAAATTCCTGCAAATCATAGACATTATTCAATGGTTTGGTTGGTTGGTACAATCCCTGCCTGTAGTGTAGCAATTCTGAGTGCAGTCTTCACATCAAAGCTATGTTCTTTTATTTAAACAACCAACATTGTCTCAGAAACAGGAGTTCATATTGTCTACAGTTAATAAAATTTCTTTTAAAATTACATATCAATCTTTGAATCTCAACTGGGGCTCGAAACTTTTTCTGAGCTTTGTGATGTTTAATTTCTCTTTCTTTCTAATTAACAGATCACATGAAAATTTGAACCTCAAAACACTATTATAAATCAGTTTTATATCATTGTTTTACTTCATGCGGGTCTACTCACTCCTGGGCAAGGGAGTCCTTCACACTGCATCTATGTTTGAAAAGGTCAGCACACCTGTAGCACCACACACATGACACTCAACCTTTTTCTTTTATTTATGCTGTTCTCTAGTGCTGGCAGAACACTGTATTAAAGTTAAACATTCTATAGTCTAAGAAACCATTGTAATGCAGAATACTCTCTATTTTGAAAATTCGCATGTGAGGCCTGTTCCACTCCTGATTGGAGTGAAAAAAAAATTCCTGCAACGGATAATCACAAAAAAATATCATGCACCGCTTTTACACTGGAAAAAAAAATATCTGCCTTGTTGGTCAGTGGGAAAAAGAAATCTTTCCAAGGGGAAATCTTCCAACCCCCTCCCCCTCAAAAGCCAAATGGTTCGCCCCTAAAATCGACCTCAAAAAACAAGCAGTTTGCCAAGATGTTAGCAAACTATTTTTGCGACATTTTCGCTAGCCTATATTTGAAGCATGGTTAACAAAGGAGGGGCCTCCAGCAGCGATGAATATCCGACTTCTCCTTACATAATCAACATGCAGGTGATGAGAATGAAGGAAATTGTCACCAAAGATAATAGGTCTTGGTGTTTAAGTAAATCTTCCCATCTTGTACCATAAGAAATATATAGGGCCATGTGAGAAGCATTTGTATGTTGATATTGGGGCTTAAAGGCTAATGTGCTCTACAGTGTCTGTGCACGTACGTTGTACATTTTACTACCATTTTCGTTCAACCCTGAAGCGTGACGATTTTTTCGCGTATGTTTACGTTTTAAACGTAACGGTTTTGTCTGGTTACGTGTCACTTTAGGCAATGAAACCTTGTCGGTTACGTCGCGAAACTGACAAGGTTCTTGGCGCCATTCGAGCATATTTTGTTCACGTGCTCTGAAACTTTTCAGGTTTTCCGTGCACTTGAGAATGTTTTGTTCACGTGCTTTGAAACTTTATGGTCCGCGAAACGGCCAACATTGAAATTTGTTGTGCTCCAAACTGCACTAACTCCTCGGTGATTTGGGAAAGGGAGATAGATCAGTAGTGGACTTTCAATACTTCGATGAGTTCAAGGTCATCTTCCCGTAATTTTTCAGATGTCAGGCCTCTTTCGGCTTTGCTAGTTTTTGCATTTCGTCGCAGTATCTGTGCCATACAGATTTTGCGGTGTTTACGGTCACGCAATTCGTTCGCAAATTGTCTAAAACTCCGCGGAATTTTACCCGTAACTTGTTCACCCCCTTCACTCAGACCCTCACTGATATTAAAAAAAACATTCTGTCAATGATGGAGCATTTTAAATCTTGATCTAAAGCGACTCCTGGACGGTAACTCCTTCCAAACTTGTTAACTTTTCTCATCTCCTTCACTGCAAAAAAATTAAAGACTTTCATGCGGCAAAACCTGAAAAGTCTCAGAGCACGTGAAAAAAACATGTTCGAATGGCGCCAAGAACCTTGTCAGTTTCGCGACGTAACCGACAAGGTTTCATTGCCTAAAGTGACACGTAACCAGACAAAACCGTTACGTTTAAAACGTAAACATACGCGAAAAAATCGTCACGCTTCAGGGTTGAACGAAAATGGTAGCAGTACAGTTTCCAAAATTCGGGCTGACTTTGTTTTTTTCTTCATATTCCCCAGACGATGCGGATGCATACAGAGACAGACTAAGAGTGCTAAGAATGAGAGCCGGTCTGGATAACGGTGCAAACACGGAATCAAAGGTTTGTTGGAATATGTCTTTCTACAATGAAGGGCGCACTAGTGAGAGGAATGGCCTTCCATCTTTTGTTTTCTTTTACTTTGTGTGTATATATATATATATATATATATATATATATATATATATATATATATATATATATATATATATATATATATATATATATATATATATATATATATATATATAAAGACTTAACGTAGCTAATACGTGGAGTCCCGATTTCACGAAATCCCCGGTATAATGCGCCGATCAATTCGAAACTTCAACTCCCCCCCCCCCCGGGCATACCCCGGGCATTTGACTGTGCATCGTGCCCGGGGAGGGGGGGATTTGAACGTTGTGTTGGAAGGGTGGGGAATTTGAACCGGATTTACAGGGTCCGAAATTAACTTTTTTATGTGGGCGCCAAGTGGCGACTGAAATTGTTTTTTCAGTCGCCAGATGGAAAATTTTGGTCGCCAAAAAGTGTCTGTAAAATTGTTGCTTCACAGCGAAACACGAAGCTTTTAAAGACATTTCTTCGCTCAAAATATAATCTTACTCATGAACCATCGCAAGAGTCAGACTGCCATGAAAAAAGGCATTAAATGATCGTGTAGCTTACATTGTAGTTGAAAAGGAGTTTTTGTCAAATAGATAGCTCTTTAGTTTGAAGACTGAACATAACGCCACTTCTTCTGACTGTAAAGCGTTACCGAAAATTTGTAGAGCGTTTAGTTGAATATTCAATGGCGAAAGGAAAGCCTGTGTTTATGCAATGCGCCCACGGTATGGTTGTCAGATGAAACTGCTGAAAACATGGCGGCCGCTAAATGACGATTACGCTACGTGGATTACAACTGTTGTGGAGGTCATTTAACAGGAATCTTACCTTCGTTTTTGATTTAAATTATTTTCTATGGAGATTAAAAACTTTGGAAAGACAAGGGGTAAGTTTCTGCTGGAAATCAAACGCGAATTTTTCCATTTAAAACGAAATTAATTCCTTGAGCGGCGGTTCAAAACATTAACAAGGCGCTGAAAGTTAGTCGCCTCCTGGCAACTAGCCTTGAAATTCTGGTCGCCAACACTCACTTTTCAGTCGCATTGGCGACCAGCTGGTCGCAATTTCGGACCCTGATTTACCTCTTGTTCTGACGTAATAGGCCCGTGAATTTTTTCGGTTTTTGCGGGGTCTGACGGATTTACAAGATAGAATTTCGCCTTTGTTAGTGAATAACTCTTTGAAAAGGGTCTTTAAAAGAAGATTGAAGGTGTCATTACGGCATATCTCTCTCTAAAAGGCATGTAAAGTGTTTGATTGAAGACCAAATTTGTCTTTGAGGAGAGGCAGTTCAGTACTAATTGGTGGGGCATTTGAACGGCTTTCTTGCCCCGAGGGGAGGGAAATTTGAACAAGCCAAGCTTCAAAAGTTCAAATGCCCGGGGGGTTGCCCGGGGGGGATGTTGAACTTTCGAATTGATCGGCGCATAACAAATGCTACAGTAAAATGTATGGAGCAAAACCCCGATGTAACGAACTCCGATATAATGAATTCTCTGTCATAAAGAGTACAAACCAGAAGCCCAAACTAAAACTCTACCCCGATGTAACGAACAAATACGCGACTGAAGTTGAAGGCAAAACAGTACCAATACAAAATTTAGCCACGCAGTTGTATACAGACAAAAATTACGAATGTTATTTGATCATTTAATTCAGGCACATTGCACAATTAAACCGAATGCTGTTTAATTTGAACCAAATTAATTATTAACCAACCCCGATGCAAAGAAGATTTTGGTTGATTTCCGTCAAATTCGTTATATCGGGTTTTCATTAATAACGAACTCATTTTCCCATTCCCAAGGCACTTCGTTAAGGTGGCTCGATCGGGTTTTTGAGCGACGATACCTCTCAACTTTGAGCAACTAGCGTACCACAGTGAACAACCCAATAGAAAATCGGTCGTTACTGCTGACCTAGAGAAAGATGAAAGTTTTAAATGAGGTAAGTTTCATCGAAATCGGAGTTACCATAGCAACGTAATGACGTCATCCCCCATTCTACATGAGAGCCGATTACTTGTCACCAAGAGATAATTCTGGAAAGCGCTCGACTGGATCTTCGACCTGACATATTTGTATTCACGTCTGCAAAATTTGAAGAATTTCTATGAGAGCGTTTTCGAGAAATTTTCGGGTGAAGTTTTAGGGTGTTAAAAACAACAAAAACAAAATAATTTTGATATGTTATTGAAAAGTATGCCCACAAAGGCTTGATGAAATAACATTTTGGTTTTAAATGAATGTTATATCATCTAATTACTTTGTGTGAAAATTTCGGGGAAATCGTGCCGTTTGATTTTTAGAAACGTTGGTTTGAATATGAACTTGTTTAGTGTGTTACTGGGCTTTTTTTATCAAAAATTGCGCTCTCTGCTAACCGAAGCTTGCGCTTACTGCTAACCTTGAGGTTTGCACTCACTGCTGTCAGCCTGTCCATTGTTATTGTAATGCTAACCTGGTACATTAGCACGTTTTTCGGAACATCTTCGGAAAGCAATCAAGCGTTATATGAATTCATGATGTACTGAAGTTTACAATTGCACGCCTATTGGAAACAATGGAGATGCATAATAAGAGCAACAAGCCACTGGCGTAAAATTCAGTCCAATAATTTCCTGAGTTTAGGCTTAAAATTGATAGCCTTACAACGTTTCAATGAGTTTGAGACTCGGGGATTGTATTGATTATTGATTATTCTCCTTGAAAGCAAAGTTTTAAAAAAATTCATTTACCGCTTTTTAATTCATAATCATTTTAATAAGTGTAGGGTCGATTTTTGATAAAAAAAGGCCGCGTAACACACTTAACCAGTTCATATTCAAGCCAACGTTTCTAAAAATCAAATGGAACGATTTCCCCGAAATTTTCACACAAAGTAATTAGATGACATAACATTCATTTAAAACCAAAATGTTGTTTCATCAAGTCGCTGTGGACATACTTTTCAATAGCAGTTCAAAATTATTTTGTTTTTTTTGTTTTTTAACACCTTAAAACTTCACCCGAAAATTTCTCGAAAACTCTCTCATAGAAATTCTTCAAATTTTGTAGACGTGAAGACAAATATGTCAGGTCGAAGACCCAGTCGAGCGCTTCCCAGAATTATCTCTTGGTGACAAGTAATTAGCTCTCGTGTGAAATGGGGGATGACGTCATTACGTTGCTATGGTAACTCCGATTTCGATGAAACGTACCTCATGCAAAACTTTCATCTTTTTCTAGGTCAGCAGTAACGATCGATTTTCTATTGGGTTGTTCACTGTGGTACACTAGTTGCTTAAAGTTGAGAGGTATCGTCACTCAAAAACTCGATCGAGCCACCTTAACTCGGCGTTCCACTGAACTCGGTACCAAAGTACAAGTACTAACGTGTCTCAGTTTCGAATGCTGGACTTAAAGGAACTATGTCATGTTACAATATTTTAGTATCTTTTTAAAAAAGTTAAAAAGTGTCTTCGCATCTACCTAATTCCAAAAATAATGGTCTAGCTTTGTTATTTAAGACTATCTTACGGCCCTGAAACCGTTTCTTGTCGAATGTTGCTACGGATGGCAAGGAGGGAAATGGATTGAAACTTGAAAAAATTGGGCCAGTTTTGATGATATGTTCTTAAAAAAAATCACCCAAAAAATTATTATGGTAAGCTGTCGCTGGTAAAATCCATTTGATATCTTCTTCATAGTATTACAGGAGCACTTTGTGTATGAGTAAAAGCACTAGGGAATCATTTTAGCACAGAATTGACCTAAAATAGCAAAATCCTCGTGACGTAGCCCCTTTAATGTTATGTGGATTGGGTTTTGTTGTTTGTTTTCGCTCTGCTCTGGCAAAAGCTTAAAGTGATCAGTGGCCTTTTATTCACTATTCAGAAAACAGAAACAGGGGATAAGAGGGTTCCAGAATTAGGAGCTGAACCAAACTCTGACGAACGAACGCTCTCAACTGAAGACAAAGGACCTTCCTACACCAATATCGTAAGTACTTTACTGAAGAGAAGTGAGTGGTTTTTTTTTTGTTGGTCATGCAAAAGAAAGGTTTTAAATTGACCATCTAAAGTAATCGGGTTTCTGGTTTTCCTGCGCTTGGCAGCAGTTGCTTGCTCTTTCGCGCTGAACACCGGTTGCCTGTTTTCCCGCGCTGGGCACCGGTGGCTTGTTTTCCCGCGCTTGGCACCGGTGGCTTGTTTTCCCGCGCTTGACTCCGGTTGCCTGTTTTCCCGCGCTTGGCACCGGTTGCCTGTTTTCCCGCGCCTGGCACCGTCCGGTGCAAAAGGAAGGTTTTGAATGGACTATATAAAGTCATCGGTTTTTTGGTATCATATCTAATGGTTTTCCCGCCCTTGGCACCGGGTTCTTGTTTTTTCGCGCTTGACGCCGGTTGTAGGCTTGGATTAATTCTGCTCATAAAATGGCTTATTCTGCCTGCCGGCAGTGCTCGTAAAAGTCGCTTTTTCTGCTAGAAACCTCTGCTCAGACACCCTTATTCTGCTCGAATTCTGCTCGGTAACCGAGCATTTTCGAAAATACGAAAGGGGAGCCTAGGCCTAACCCTAAACACTAATTAGATCAGGAGCCATAATCGGGGATGGAGACCGTAAGCGCGGGGTCCACGTGGCCCCATCGAAAAAGACAAATGTGCTATTTTTAGAGAAAATTGCGCCACCCTCAACGTCATAAACGTGCGTGGGTACACGCAAATTTGCGTACAACGAGGGCGCGCTGGATATGACAGATAACTCGGCAACAAGGCGTGTAGCGCCAAAATGGTTATAATTATTTGATATCCAGCAAGCCCGAGTAGAATAATTGTTTTAATTATTAAAAAGGCAATCACTGATTGCTATAAAATTAAGAAAGACAAGTAAAGAAAGAGAAACTCCAAGACATAAAAGGGAACAAGAATCGATTGCGATCACATGACTGACCGAAAGAGGCGCGAAAACCTTACGAAGTGTTGCAGCGTTTCTTTGCGGAGCTGAATGAATCAATGAAAATGCTCCGAAGTGAAGCACAAGGTTTGGAAAAATCTTCCAATTATGAGCTCTGAAATGTGGTACGTGTTTGATTTTTCCTGAAAAATTGTTTTAATCATGGTTCAAAGCGGATTGAAGCTGTACGATCTCACCCAGGGCGGAAAACGGTTGGGCGATGAAACGAGCGCGTCCGAGCAAAAAGGTGTGATGCAGTGGACTGGGATCAAATTAGGTGCTAGATCAAAATGGTTGCCTCCTTGGGTTTCCTCCATAATCCTGATAATCTATTAAGTTCCCGAAAAACTCCGACTTTTGGTTATCTTTTCTTTGTCTTATCCTCCTTGATCGTTGCTAAAAAACTGCCTAAAAACTGTCTAAAAACGAGCAGAGTAAAGTAAAAGATGGAAAATGGCGTTTGGATGACGCGTGGCATGACGCGTATTTATAATGCATGCAGCTCGTGAAAGGTTAATCAGGACACCCTGGTAAATTAATTAAATCAAATCAACATCAACACCGCGCTTCGTCCTCTTTTTCCCCAAAATCTCTCCTATGCTTGTCTGTTTCTTTAGGAACTACAAATAGAATTGTTCCTCAGTTTAGATGGTTTTCTTTGCCATGTTTTTGTGAGATAAAGGGAGGAGAAATCTTCAAACTTAATTTCACTTTTAATTTGTTTACATCCAGTTGACAGCGTTGCGACGCATCATCGCCATGGCGCATTGCAAGGAGGCAAAGTTCAAAGTTGCAAAACGCCTCTATCTCCAAATATCTCCAGCTAATTTTTTATTATGTTATGTAAAATTTATCGACCTTTAAAATATGTAAGATTTAGGGTGGAGTAATTTGGAGCTTTTGTAAAAGAGACGATGAAAGACAACCATGTCGTGTTTTGCGGCAAGAGCAAGCATTCGACACCCTCAAATTAAGCTCATGTTTAGCCAAATTACGGTGAAGAAGATTGACTAATATGCACGCAGACATAAACATTTTAAGCTGTGAGCCAGGACTGTGAAAAAACGTTTTAATCATAGTGCACAGCTGGCTGAAAAATAAAGAAAGAAAATGAGATGTCCGGTTTGTTGAAAGGTAAATTTTGCCGGCTACCAAACGCACCGGAAGCGCGGAAACTGAGAGCGCTCGTGCCAGTTCTTCTCCGCATCACACCTCGCTTGAAGAGCGGACTGCTCGTTTCATCGCCCAACCTTTTCCCGCCCTGATCTCACCTTTATACATGTAGCTACGGGAGTTCAAATGAACGAGTTTGTAATCGCTCCGTTCGCACAACGCTGACAACGGAGCCATCATGTGTTTGTTTGATCGAACCGAAGAGAGAATTACTATTTTAACTTGAACGATACTTTCTATGCAGCTCACTGAAACAAGACTACGGAAGTGAGGAACATTAGAATTCACCATCTTACTTTTTTAAACGCAAACCACAAAACGCAGATGTTCTCAGTTTAGAGCCCGCGGACGGAATGGTAAAAGCATCTCTCAAACAACTGTGAAAGCGATTCAACGTATTTTACGTGGCATCCGATTTGTATCTGGACATTTGGAGCTGCTGGAACACAGACAGAGCTTCATCGAGTACAGGTAAAGGAGTGTCAATTTTGCGTGGTATAGCCAAAAAAATGTCGCCCTTTCTGGCGCTGAATTTGTTCAATGCTTGTTGTTCAGACTGCCGCATGATTTTTGTACTGACTCGCCACAAAAATTTGTATTAAATGCTTTACTTTGTCTTTCTCGATATTTCGGAGTCAAAGCCTTCCGTAAAAAACCTACTGTTTGTGAAATTTTAAAGGGGCGTAGTCACGAGGATTTCGCAGATTTCTGGTCAGAACTGTGCTAGAATTATAGGTAGCTAACTTTATACATGCCCAATTGTGTTTGAACATTTAAAGAAACATATTAACTTAATTTCAATAAGAGAAAACAAACCATGACCATTTAATATCGATTTAATGTCAAAACGCTGAAAGAATTTGAAAAGTTTAGCCTAATTTTTTCAATTGCAATCCATTTCCATCCCTGCCATACGTAGCAACAGACGGCAGAAAATAGTTTCAGTGAAGTAATATAGTATTTGGTAACAAAACTAGACCATTATTTCTGGGCGTTTATTGATGTGAGGACATACTTTTACTTTAAAAGTGAACTAAAATAGCGTGACCATGCCCCTTTAAGAACAAGTGATTGACTTGACGATGAAAGAAATTGTAAACACAGAGCTAAATGCTTAAATAAACTCATAAATTTCAATTTCTACAGTTTCCTTTCGTCCTAAGAAGTCAAGCACTCTGAAACAACGTAGATTTGTGTCTCAGTGAAGTTCAGTTGTAATTTTTCCTTAATTTAACTTCGATACGAAGTGATTTTTCTCGCCCCGGGGTTAACCCTTGCCACGTCCACTGCGCCATGTATCCCTTCTAGGTTCGTAAATTGCTCAGTAAGTAATATTCAGTGCTAGGGCAGCATGAAGTTTCACTTCAGCTTTCTCCTTCTAATTGACGGAAGAAGTTTTTCTTGGTGTTTTTCCAGTTCTCTATTTTGTCGACGATTGATAACGCACCCCGAGAGCATTTGATTGAAAATAAAGCGCGGTTTTTGCTTTTTTTGTCTTCGTTTCGGTCCATTTCGGCCACTTCGGTAAAGGCAGACATTGTTTTAGAAAACATACACTGAGAAACCTCGGCAAACGTCTTCTTTCCCGATTCGATAGTTTGAATTTATGTTATTATTTTCTTTTGCAGTGGAAAAAGTGAAAATGATCTATCAGTGCGTAGCTTTTCTTCACACCGTGCTTGGACATTCATTTCACAGTCTTTGCGGCTGCCCTTCAATCTCTGTACGTCCTCAGAGGAAATATATTTTCGGGATGTCTTTTCGGTTTTCCTGCCTGATTCGCCTTCAACTGTTCTTTCGTAGTTCGACGCCTTTTTCGCCCGCAAAACGTTTCATCCGTCTAACGGGCCGGGGAAATCCTCGTCCGACATGTCCGACGCATCTTCGACACAGGATTTGTCTAAAAATTTTTTCTAAAAATGGCACATTTGTCTTTTTCGATGGGGCCAACGCCACTACTGAAAATGGTATTTAGTTACGGTCTCCGTCCGCGATTATGGCTCCTGAGTAGATATTCATTATGCGTAGCAAAACTGATTATAATTCATCTTCCTTTATATCACTAATATTAGACGAAACAGTATTAAAATCTGATCATGTGAGTGCGTTTTAGCTTATAATCACATTAATCACAACACGGTAATTTCCATTTGTTTTGTATTTAGTTTCTTCTTACGACTGTTATGCATATTATTGGTGTCACCGATTTCCCGTTATTCTGCTCAAATTTTGCTCGAAAATGCCTTATTCTGCCAGCAGAATGCTCGCCTCAAATATCGCTTATTCTGCTCGAAATTCTGCCAAGCCTAGCCGGTTGCCTATTTTCTCGCGCCTGGCACCGGTTGCTTGTTTTCCTGCTCTTGGCACCGGTTGCTAGTTTTCCCGCGCTTGACACTGTACGTTTCCTTCAGACTCTCAGTGGCTCATTGCTTTCTTTATTTGCGTTTAATCGTAATGCTCGATTGTGATTGGTTCTCCGCGCGCCTATTTGGTACCTAAATCACGTGGGTCTCCAATATTGCAGCTGACAATTTGAACTTTTTTTAATCAAGTGCACTGAAATGGGTTCCTTTTATAGCTGTTTCTCCACTACTTGTAAAACTGATAATCAGAAATATATCCCGAAGGGCAGGTAGATTATCTTATCCCGCATTTCGTTATAGGTACGATTAATTGGTAACTGGACTTGTTGTCGTACAATTCAGAGGTAATCGTGCTCGTAATTTCAAATCGTCCTCGCGCTACGCGCTCGGCCGATTTAAAATTACTCGCCCGCTGATTACTTCCTGAATTGTACTCCACTCAGTCTAATTACCAATACTTATCGACCACAGTCAAATGTGCCATATTGCATGTTTGCCCAACAGTTATATATTTGTTTCCCTCCCTTTTTGCAGCCTTCAGTGCTTTCACAGTCGACTGATACAACAGACTCAGTATCTGTGGATTCAGATAGTATACTGGACATCAAGAAAAGACTTGAGCGTATAAAGAACAATTCAAGAAACTGATTAACTCTTACAACATGCTGTTACAAGTGAGAAAGAAGGAAGTTCATTGCAGTTGATATTAAGGAACTTCCTAAGAATAAAAAAGGAAGTAAGGGGCATGTTTGGATCGTGCCCCTCCTGTCAAGACTTTGTTGCAGAGAATGTTTTCTGGCTTAAATTATCCAAAAGAGACGCTTCCTTCCCCCGGTACACCTGAAGAGCATTGGTTGTCATCTTTCACATCGTTCACTCAATCATGTTTTGGATTCGGCTTTGTCGTCGCTATTACTTGAACAATTAAAACCCAAGTCAATGAAGTTTAGGTCCGCTCATACGACAAACTTAAGTTAAACAAGCGAGGAGACGTTTTCTTGTGTGAACATTATTGGTACTGAACCTTAAGACTTTATTTACCTGGAGGCGCTGTAAGTCAAACAGACATTCCAGGTCGCACATACATTCCCCGCTAGCAGAGGTCTCACGGCGAGAGAAAATGAGCGTAAGAGACCTCTGTTAGCAGGGAAGCACGTACACGCCATAACATAAAAAAAAAAAATAGCTTAATGGCCGGAAATTTCGTGCAGGCTATTCAAGCGTTTTTACATGATTTGCACGAGTATTTGATCTCTAATGCACGGGTGGAATCTGCTGAGATATTGCTCGTAAAGAAAGAAAGAAATTCGAATTCTTGGTTTATTATGCCTTGACTGTACAAGAGCTGATGGTTTGCATCGGACAGTAAGCGAAAAGGTGACTTCTTTCAGTGTCATCATTTATTTTCTTATACATTGTTACACGATGTCTGTGATGTTAAAAAGTAAAATCTTAAAAAGGAAAGGGTATTTTAGATTGGGCAAATTCCCGTTTGTGACTTATCTAAGTCCCCTTGCATGACGCACAGACGGGGTCACGCAAAACAAGGTGGTGTCACTTTCATAGAAATCATAAAAGTTTATATTTTTGATGCAGTGAGGTGTCATAGTTCATGTTTGATAATTTAGAGTGGCTACTAATAGGAGAAAATATATTGTAAAATATGGTGCTATGCTTGTACATATCCAATTAAAATCTAAAAGGATGAGTTGTCCACTTGTAATATAGTTTTATCAATCATTACTTTAGATCCACATAGGGCCGACTGTTCAAAGCAGCGAACCCAGGTTACAGTTTTGCAGCGACGTGGCTTTGCACTTTCTTTTAAGGTCGTCAGTCGTCGCGAACTTCTTATGACGAGTCCAAAGAACCCCTGAACAAGGAGGCTGTGTGGAATTCTGGTTATACTTGTCTAGTCAGTTTGACTTGACCCTAGTAACTAGTACAATTGGTCTGCCCAGACACTGTCTACAAGTACATATGGTCTGTCCCCCCGGACACTATAAACTAGCAAAATTACTTCGCCCGGAGACTATTTTCTAGCAAATGTGACCCGTCCGGACACTATTTACCAGTAAAATATCTCCGTTCGTACACTGTTTACTAGTCATTGCAATTGACTCGACCGGACACTACAAACAAGGAAAGCTGGCGATGGACTAGAAATAATTGCAGCCTTGACACTATTTTGGCTCACCGGGATTGACGGTTCTGGATGAATGTACCTTTTCAGTGTTAAGAAGGCGTTTGATAAATAGGAAGGAACATTTATTAAAGTGAATAAGTCAAACGTGCCAGCAAAATGGTGGGTCGTAACCTTATTAATTGTAAGCCCTTGGTAGTGTCGGAGTGCCTTTGGATTTGTAAGTATTAACACCTTATAAATACACTGGAAAAAATCTAAGCTTTCTTGACCGGCCACCTTATCACAATCTGAATACAACAATTGCGGATTATGAAGCCAACAAAAACAATTTGCAGGTGATATTTTCCCGGGAGTGGCATTGGGTCCGTAAATGGCACGAAAACGAACGGTCTTCTCTTATTGTCAGGGAGAACTAACAGTTTTTGTTACTTTTCCCTTGCAACGAGTGACCGAAGACGAACGCCAGTTTGTACGCCCACTGGCGGCCACATGCGTTTTGTATTGGGTTTATAAACAAAGGTGTAGTTTTACAGGTTATAAACAGTTTTTAAAACATTTTGGATTAGCGCTGTGTTACTGTTTGGGTTCAGCCAATAGGTTAGCATTTGTAATCAGGGACACTTCTATAATGTGGTCAATGTCCACAATCCCACCCGGTTGCTGTATGAACACTGTTGTATTTTTTTAAATTAACATTTTTTTTTGGAATTATTATAATTAATTGGAACACTTTTGCAATTTTGTTTCGCTTGTATTATAATGAAGGAATAAACCAGAAAAAAAAGCAAAAATAAAGCCGAAATTTTGGTCTTCTAAAAAGACGAAAATGAAATAAAAACTCATGGAATTGTTTTAAAAAAAAAGGTAGTCACTGTCTATTAGCCAAAAATTTCGTCCCCCCTCCCCACCTTGTGGCTAAAAAACGGGGATAAAAAGAGAAGGAAAATAAGACGTTTTTTGTAGGAAACCTAAATATAATACTCGTGCGGTAGAAAATATCTGCAGAAAACAACGGAAGAGCGACATGTTTGAATCTTTCTTGACTTTCCGGGATATCTCGGTTTTTCGGTTGTGGTTGATCACCCGCAGACCGCAGTGAAGACCCTTTGAACTTCGTCTCTCTTGAGATACTTCACGTCAATTATACTCTGCGGGCAGAAGTTTCTTCACTGCTTAGGTGACAGAAACCTCTTCTCTTAGCAAGGGTATTTTGACGTATTTGCCTTGTTGATATAGGCCGAGGTTATGGATGTTAAAAATTTGAGCAACTCAAGTAATTTGAGCGGGGGAATGACGAAGCATTGAAAGGCTGTCACGTGCTCAGATGTCAGCGGCCCTTCTCGCGTCTCGCTCGCGCGCTTCCCAGATCTCTCTTGTAAATTTCGAAACGACACTTGAACAGGATGCCTCGCTTAGCTTTGGAGCTCTATCGAGCGTAAAGCAGAGACTTGCCTTGGATTCGAAGTTCCCAGTCTGAAGGGAGTTATGAATCATTCGGAAGATCCTAATTTGCATTCCACATTGGGTATGTAAGATTGAGTGTTGAATTTTGCTGATCGAAGCGCAAGTGTAACTAAGCTGTCTTATGCAAGGTGTAAGCTTATCATTTGACACAACAACAGAACTATTCGCCGCAAACGTCTTTTACTGACTTCACTTTTTCAGAACTGGATCACGATGATGCTTTGAACTTCACTTACTTGGAGGAATACCTGTCTTCTGACGTTGTAGGCATCCCTGATGGGTAAGCTGATTAATTTTTTGCGAAATAACATCATACTGCAGAGTGAGGTTACACACGCATTCAGTGAAATTCAAACGGACAGAAACTCAATCCATCTCCCCGCGAAAGTTCACCGGTCCAGACATGCCTAACCCTTTGACATTTGTTACCGCTAACTCGCCGTCATAATAATCAAAGCTGTTACAAATCAAGAGTTTTGCACAAAATTTAATTTACTTCTAATTGGTGTTAAGTAAATTCCTTTACCTATGGAAAGAGAAAATCGTTCAACCGTTTAAACTTAAGCTTATATGCGTACGATGTCCTTTTTATGTTTATGTTTAGAAATCCCTTGAGCGTTTTATTATAAGCGGGAAATGTGGAACAGGAAGGGATATTTAATAAGCGTAAGTTAACAATAAAATTTAACTGCTGAAAGCGAGTAGATAGCAGTAAGCAAAATAGAGCGTTACGGCTTTTGTTTTATCTCCCGAAACCAGACAAATTATAATCGTGTATCACGGAAAAAAGAGAAAACGTGTTCGTCAGGTTAGCCGTTGTTTTGACGGGATATAAAGCCATTTAGAATTCGCCTATCTTCCCGATCGCGCAGATGCTTTGCCAATGTCAGCCTGAAATCCGTCTCAAGTTTCGAGTTGTCTTGACCACATGATGTGAGACACATTGACGTGGAATACGAGGTTAAAATCTTTTCTGTGGGAGTGTCATGCGATCAAAAACTTCCTTTATACTTCGTAAGAAATCTGAGGACAATAAGGAACTTATATTGGTCGGTTTAGTCTTGTTTTATCTTATAGCGAACCAGCGAAAGTTGACTTATTTATTTGTTTTTACATAGCGATTTACTTTTACATTCGTTTTCCTAAG